>BPLT01000020.1:3525000-4125000 GCA_019656295.1 Rhododendron mucronatum var. ripense
AATTTTTCTATTTTTAATTATAAAAAAACTAGTAGAATACAATTTCTTTTTTCAAGGCATTTTACCTGTACCTTGAAAAAAGAAAAATATTGTGGTCGGGAAGGTTAGAGTAGCCAACCACATTGGGATTTTGATTATATTTTCAATATTGGCAAAATATGTTTTGTTGTCCTATAATAGAGATAGAGTTTTTTTAGGGTATAAACAACTGAAAATAATTATACAATAATGAACTTGACAACTTATCATTTTCAGATTTTGTTTGAAAAATAAAAATAAAAATATTGTGGTCGAGAAAGTTAGACCATATAGAAATTGAAATATTAATATACAGATTCAATATCTAGAATCTATCGAAATTTAGAATTTCATAATTATAATAATAAAAATAGTCACTTCCGGGAAAGGGTAAAAGAACAGGACGCATTATGGAACATACAATGCATTACAGACGTATGATCATTACCCTTCAATCGGGTTATTCTATTTTTCTCGTAGAAAAAAAAAAAATATATATATATATATATATATATATATATATATATATATATATATATATATATATATATATAAAGAAAAAGGGAGGTTCTATGAGAATCGAAAAAAAATGACCCAAAAGCTCTACTTCTTGATGAAGAATTATTCTTGTCTCGAAGAGTCATTAAGTTACTCCTTAACCAAGACATATATATTCTGCACGATCTCATAATAATTGTAATCTACACTCCCGAGGACGCTCTAGAAATAGAAGAAAAAGATAGAGACGAAATTGTTAGAAAAGTGCACCCATTTATTAATAATTCGGACACTTTAACGGAGTTATTTTATTTTTATTCTAACTCTCAGAAATTCAAATTTCTACCGGAGTGGTATATCGTGCTATACATAAGGAGAGATCCATGTGTATTGTATATTCTAGAGCTAGGCTTGTCTCGAAAAATATATTCTATAAAATTTTAGTTATAAAAGACAGCATATATACAATACACGATCTTATAATGATCGTAATCTACACTCGCGAGGACCTCAAGGTTTGGAGGAGAAAGATAGAGACGAAATTGTCAGAAAAATACACGATTTTCTTGATTCGAAAGACAATCAAGAATCGCCGGAATAGTTATATAATAATCAAAGGGAATTCTGGGTAAAACTTGTTCCTACCGACTGAACAAATGATTTTTCATGATTCCATACCGGCTTCAAATTAGAAATAGACTAGTTCAGTTTTAGATTGATTTTCATTTAATTTATACTTAAATATATGGATATACTTAATATATGAATATAATTTGTAAAAACCCGCTTCCTTCTAGTCCTGGTGATTCTGGAATTGAAAAAACCTGGGACGTATCATTCAAATCATTAGTCTGGCCCTAGATGTAGCCTTTCCGCTGGGCACGATGCCAAAGCTTTATTAGTAGTTGAAGGTATAGATAGTAGCAGTTTACCAATTAGTGTACGTTATGAAGTAGTAGGATTCCTAAAATACACTAATCGAGTTCGAGCTTATACTTCTTCATATCGTCGTATAAGGGCGGGAATGGGAATGAAAGTACGTATTTGACATGGAAATAGCTTTCTTTAATGAGGAGGGGCTAGTAGAGGCTATTCACGAAGCAATGCCCCTGATCGTAGTTAAAGGAAAGGGTACACCCCCTTATTTTGATTTCGACGACCGCGCACTCTGCACTATGCCATACAGTTCTTTAGACGACGATAATCCGAATCAAATAATAAAAAAATCTTATACAAAAAAAGTGTAAAAATTTTACAATATCTATGCCAATCTAAGACAAGTCCTTTTTTTATTAAAAAACTAGAATATTATTTCAATTAACTTTACTTTTTTTTCATTGTATTCTTTTCGAAAACTCCTATTATATTGACAACAGTCTATCGACAAAATATAATTCATCGTAGTTAAGTCTATCTAGTTCTAGTTATCTCGGTCCCATAGTTTTGGTTTTTTAGTTTACTTGAAGTAAATAGTCGGTTCGTTGGATTCATTTTGAGACAAGAAATCTTTTTTGGTATGGTCTATGAATTTTGATATTTCTCTATATTTTTCTTTTATTTGCAAATTTCATGTATTTTCATCCGATCTCTTCATTTTCATTAATGAAAATTTTTTCTAGTTTTGCTAGTTTACTCTATATAAATTAATATATTTCTTTTTTTTTGATTGTATCTACAAACCTTTTTATTCGATTCGGGTTGCTAACTCAACGGCAGAGTATTCGGCTTTTAAGTGCGGCTAGGATCTTTTACACATTTGGATGAAGCAAGGGATTCGTCCATACCATCGGTAAAGTTTGTAAGACCACGACTGATCCTGAAGAGGAATGAATGGAAAAAACAGCATGTCGTATCAATGGAGCATTGTAAGAATATTTCATTCTTATCTGATCGATACAAAAAAAACCTTTCAGGCACAGGTAATCACTATGTGATACAATATTGATCGCACCCAATTTTTTAAAATGTTTTAGTTTTTTTTTCCGTAAATCTATTTCCATCAGTGATCAGCCAGGCGGATTTCAGGTTAATGTTGTGTAGTGACGTGCACAACACCGTGTTGTGCACCTCTGAGCCATCGGATTGTGTATCCGATGGCTCGGATCTCATCTTGACTGGCTCGGTTCTCATCTCAACTGTTCATTATCAAGATGAGATTCGAGCCATCGAATCGTGCTCAGAGGTGTGCACACCACTGCACAACATCATCCCCATTCCAGCCTAACACGGATCACCCATGCACATCAAAAAAAAATTTTTGACGAGATCGTACATTAAACTCGTCATATTTTTTCTATTTCCCCGAATCCATTTCCACAAGAAACAAGAAAATCAAAATGGAATGTGACAAGTAACAACTGTCCGATGTAATTGGGTTGGGGTATAGTCGTTGGATTGAGTCCCCACTCTTTTAGCTTCTTGATCCCTTGTCTAGGGATGAAGTGTCCTCTTGATGTATTGGTTCTGAAGTATTAATATCACCAGTTATCGTTTTGAAAAAAAAAACAACTGTCTGATGTAAAATAGAATGCATAATTGCACACAACACTTTCCCTTGGTACCTTTTTGAGTGAACTACGTACTCCCAATCTCTACACTCAAGGATGGAGACAGAATGGGGCTAGCAGGGGCGAGCGCCACCCCCCCCCCCCCCCCCCCCCCCCCCCCCCCCCCCCCCAATTCTAAAAAAAACTTATTATCAAAATGTATAGTCTCGCCCCTCTCCAAAAAAATATCTCGCCTCCCTTGCGTGTCATGTCAGTACTACTGAATAAATACTCATTGCAAGATTTTTCAATGAGCCAAGTTCTACATTATACACTAAAATCGATAGAGACGGATACGAAATTACAAATAAATATCCAGTACAAAGAAACGTTACCAAGTCTAGGTTGCTTTATGCATTGAGTCTTATTGCAAGATTTTTCCAACGAGTTCTATTCTATGACAATGACACTGAATTGGTTTTGACAAGTCTTTGCATGCTAGCTGTTATACAGAGTGGTAAGGACATGGCCATCAATCCCTAATGATAAAACATGAGGTTCTCAATCAATGGTTGCAAGATTTTTCGAATTATGAGGTTCTCAATCAATCGTTGCAAGATTTTTCTAAAACAAAACAAATATGGAAAAATAAGGAGATGCTATTCTTGTCTATTCTTTGATAATTACATATGTATTTTCCAAGTCTTTGCGGCTCTATGAAATCCAAAGAAATATGCCATGAGTGATTGTAAGATTTTTTGAACGAGTCAATGTCACATTGTTATACAAACGGAACCGACACGGAAAGATAAGGAAAACTCAAAACCCAAGACCCATCTAACAAACACGGACAGAGAAGGGAAGATTTCTATCAAAATTGATAACTCTGGCGTGCTATACCTTGCTAAATTATTGTCACGTCGTATTTGGTCCCCCGGAGATATATTAGTCAAGATGCATATACAAGGATGGAGTTAGGGGGTCTAGTAGAAGCGGCCACCAAAAAAAGAATTTTAGAAAATGAAATTATTATATGTAAAAAAAAAGTTATCCCCAACTTATATAGACTCGCCAACGCAAGATTTTTTGAAGAAAAGAGATCCAAAATAGTATTCCAAAACTATATTAGTCTTTTCGTACTCCATGTGCAAACGACAAACATCATTTATTATAGTTTTTATTATGTTATTTTAATTTTTTCTAGAGTCGATGACTATTCGTATTGCAATGCATGTCTTTTTTAGTATACATTTAATTTGCGGATTCGGGGATTCTGCCAATTGAGGGTGCATTGCAACGGTGTCGAGCTGTCAATCCGGCCGTTTATGTACTTGGATTAGATCCGAGCCGTATGTGCCGAGATAAACGGCCAGATCGGCCGCTTGGCACCGCTGCCAAGCACCCTCACTTGGCAGCATCCCCCAATCCTTCGCATTTTTTCACTGCTAGGGTAAAATCCTGGCTCCGTCCTTGTCTACACACAGGCTAGATTTGGATTAAAAAGTAATTTTGACTTATTTTTTTGTTTTTATTCAAAAAAAAATCTTACTTGTTAGTTTTCTGTCAAACTTTTGTGACTTATTGATTCGTCTCGATGAGAGGAATCGAAGAAATAAAAAAATTTTAATCAGAGCTCATAATTTTTTTCAAAAAGACAAAAATAAGTAAAACAAACTGCTTTTTTTACTTATTTTTGTCTTTATTCAAAAAATTATGAGTTTCGATCAAAATTTTTTACTTTTCTGATTTCTCTCATCAAGACCAATTAGTAAATCACAAAAGTTTGAAACAAAATAAACAAATGCAAAAAAAGAAAATTGAATAACGACAAAAAAATAAGTTACTTGACTTTTTAATTCAAACCCACTCTCACTTTTTAATTCAAACCCACTCTCAGTCGGCTTACTCAAATTGTAACTCCCATTGAAAACTGCAACGTGCACCAGAACTTCCTTAATATTTTTTTTTGTCAATTGATAAAATGGTCTATATTATAAAACAGAGCAGTTTTTGTCTACACATACAACCAAGAGCACCTCTTCAGTCGTCAGATCAAATTTTCAATAGGTTATAGCCGTCCAATCAACTTCTCTAATAAATTTATCCTCTCCCTCCCTCCTTCCTTACTTCTTTGGCAATGTTGCCATTTCTAGGGACAAACATATTTTTTATCTTTATTTAACAACGAGCCTTTTATTATCAAAACGTTTTCTTCTTCCTATTGTCAATTTTTAACTCTATCATTAGAGTGTTGTGTATTATCCACTCATCCATTAGAAAACTCTATTCAATTCCTTTCTTCCATCAACTGAAGTAACAATAGAAAAACATTATAGAAACTTTAATCATACAAAAAAAAAAAAACTTAGTTTTTTTTTTGTAACAAATTGTTTCACCTATTTCTTGGACGCATGATTGAAAGTAGTAGTGCTTGATAATTTGTTTCAGTTGTAGGCCTGTAGCATTTCTTTGATTTGAAGGGAGAAAAAAACTAGACCTGGGTAATGGGTCGTGTCGAGTCGTGTTCGTGTCGTGTCAGTCGGGTTCGTGTCATAAATCACCCAACCCTAACCCGACCCATTTAGAATTCGTGTTTTTCGAGTCGTGTCATTTTCGTGTTTCGTGTCAGAAATGCTCAACCCTAACTCGTTAACTTCGTGTCATGTTCGTGTCGTGTTATCGTGTCTATTGTCTAACTCTATATAGAATTATAGATATACCATACATTATGTATATATGTTCGTGAAAATGGGTGACACAGATTAGTAACCGTGTTAGTCGTGTCAATTTCGTGTGTCGCGTGTTCAACCCGAACCCGACCCATTTAGAATTCGTGTTTTAGAGTCGTGTCATTTTCGTGTTTCGTGTCAGAAATGTTCAACCCTAACCCGCTAATTTCGTGTCCGGTTCTTGTCGTGTTATCGTGTCTCGTGTCTGTTGCCCAGCTCTAAAAAAAACTCAAGTTGTAGCATTCCGTTGCAAGAATCATTTTCAATGAATGTTAAAAAAACAGCATTCGTTAACTTACGGGAAGTGGCGTTTTAAAACTATTCTTTTCTTTTTTTTTTTGGATTAGTTGCTGGTTGAACTATATTGGATACGGGTATGATATAAGAATTGGTTGATCTTGACAGCTGTTAATGAATGGTTGTGCATAAGTAATTACAAATTTCATTTGAATATGTGCTCCTACTTTTTTAATGAGTGTTGTATTATTTGTTGTGAAACTATTCTTAGAAGAAATTAGTTCAATTTATACTATTTGAAGGGAATTTTAAAAAATAAATTATAAAATTTTCATTTGGGTTTTTTAAGATCACTAGAAGGGAAGGATAATTTTTTTTAAGTTGTAATAAAAAAGTGTTGTTTCGTGCCTCCTTTTTTTTTTATCGGCGCGTTGTATCGGGTAATCACTATGTGACACTCCCTCTGTTTATATTGAGAGTTCTCCATAAAAAGTTGTGTCATTTTTCAAATAAAAAAATCAACTACTTCCGTGTATATTTTTTTGAATTTTTCACAGTTAATTAAAGTACTAATCGAGATCTTTAATACGGTGCGAAAAAATTGAAAAATTATGCACGGAAGTAGTTGATTTTTTTTATTTGAAAAATGGTAAGAGAGAGAGAGAGAGAGTGGGACTCTTAATATGGAACGGAGAGAGTACAATATTGAATACACCCTATTTTTTAAAATGTTTTAGTTTTTTTTCCGTAAATCTATTTCCATCAGTGATCAGCCAGCCGGATGCTTCGAGTCCTCCGATGTAGAAGAACAACGCCCCAAGCGTAGGGCTTAATACGTCATATGAAGCATAATAATCCGGAAGACCGGGATCGTACCCAAGGGAATTATATTATGACTTGGCTCGGATTTGTAGAAGTAAACATGGATTTCTGCTATTAGGTAGCCAACCGAGTTTTACTTTGAACGGTGGAAATTTAAAAGGCTAAATTGAAAACGAATAAACTAGGAAAAAGATAGGCTAGGTCTAGGAATCACTAGCCCTCATGACTCGGGCTGAATCACATTTCTCACCAATTCACATGATTCAAGATACGCAATTGTAGGTACCCAAACCGGGAAATAGAGATGGTTTGAAAATCAAGCTAGTTCTAGAACTCATTTGGTAAACACCTCGAGCGACAGAGCTCTAAGTATCACGTGTGGTGAGTAGTCGATGCTCCCACCTACACGTGATCAAAGAGGTTAACACCTCGGTAATTTACCAAACGAATCCGAACCCCACATCAATTTCCAAATCCAAAAATTAAAACTTTATTGGTGAAAAATGCAATTTTTGCCCAAGCCATGGGATGCTAATCATCCCATGACCTAACCCTTGAAACTACTCACACATATCTATGAAGATAAGAGCAATCAAAAATCTACTTAGCATAATTGAAAAGCAAGACTAGAAGAAAATTAGCTTAAACAATAGATCGGGAACTAAGCAACAACTTTAATTAAAGCAAGAGTAGCAAAAGACAACTAATAAAGGAAGGAAATTAAGAAATAAGTGCTGAAAATGAAGAACAAAGCAAGAACAATTCAAATTGCAAAGAAATCTATTCCTAGATCTAAAATTATGGGTACATTTCTATCCAAATCGTGCAAAGGTGACATAACGGGGTATTTATACCGCCTCTGTTTCGCGCATAGAATATCCCAAAAGATGCTTTGAAGATGCCCCGCTAAGCCCCTCGGTACCGATTGCCAAGCCTTACATTGCTGAGATAAGGTCTCGGTACCGATTGAACTAAAAACCTTCGATCAATACCGAACCAGTTAAGGCCAACGTTAAGCAGCTCGGTACCGATTGGAAGGATTCTCTTCGATCGGTAGCGAGCTCTTATCAGTTCTGAACCTTGGCTTCTTTTCCTACCTTGGCCACACCTTGGCTTTGGCCGTCGGCCTGCTCCTGCCTTGGCTGGAGAGTTTCTGCCCGGGCTGTTGCCTTGTCTTTGCTCTTCTGCCTTGGCTGGGCTGCTTCACTCTTAGGCCATGCCATGTCATAGGCTTTAAAATTCCTTTATTAAGCGATTCTCCTACAAAACGGCACAAAAGAACTCTACGAGCAAACATATTCAAAAACAACTAATTAACAAATAAAAAGAACGAAACCTAGACACTAGCGCACCCTTTCATTACATTTCCGGGTGCTTATCACCGGACTTCGGGTTAGTGTCGTGCAGTGATGTGTGCAGCACCGTGTTGTGCATCTCCGAGCCATCGGATTGTGCATCCGATGGCTCAGTTCTCATCTCGGCTATTCATTGCTGAGATAAGATCCGAGCCATCGGATCGTGCTCGGAAGTGTGCACACCACTGCACAGCACCATCCCCATTCCAGCCTGACACGGATCACCCATGCACATCAAATATTTTTCGACGAGATCGTACATTAAACTCCGTCATATTTTTTCTCCATTTCCACAAAAAACAAGGAACTCAAAATAGAATGCATAATTGCATACAACACTCTCCCTTGGTACATTCGAGTGAACTACTCCCAATCTCAACACTTTGCTAGTACGGGCGGTCGTCCCCATATGATTCTAAAAAAATACTATTATTACATTGAAAAAAAAAACTTATTATCAAAATGTATAGTCTCGCCCCTCTCCAAAAATATAGCTCGCCTCTCCTGCGCGCCATGTTAGTAGTAGTGAATAAATACTCACTGCAAGATTTTTCAATGAGCCAAGTTCCACATTATACACTAAAATCGATGGAGACAGATATGAAATCACCAATAAATATCCACCACAAAGAGACGTTACCAAGTCTAGGCTGCTATATGCATTGATTCTTGTTGCAAGATTTTTCCAACGAGTTCTATTCTATGATAATGACACTGAATTGACTTTCACAAGTCTTTGCATGCTAGCTGTTGTACAGAGTGGCAAGGACATGGCCATCAATCACTAATGATAAAACATGAGGTTCTCAATCAATAGTTGCAAGATTTTTCGAATTATGAGGTTCTCAATCAATCGTTGCAAGATTTTTCTAAAACGAAAAACAAAGATGGAAAGATGAGGAGATGTTATTCTTGTCTATTCTTTGATAATTACATATGTATTTTCCAAGTCTTTGTGGCTCTATGGAATCCAAAGAAATATGTCATGAGTGATCGTAAGATTTTTTGAACGAGTCAAGGTCACATTGTTATACAAACGGAATCAACACAGAAAGATAAGGAAAACTCAAGACCCAAGACCCATCTAACAAACATGGACAGAGAAGGAAAGATTTCTATCGAAATTGATAACTCTGGTGTGCTATACCTTGCTAAGATATTGTTACGTCGTATTTGGTCCCCCATAGATACATTAGTCAAGGTGCATAAACAAGGATGAAGTTAGGGGGTCTAGAAGAGGCGGCCACCAAGACAAGAATTTTAGAAAATGAAATTATTATATGTAAAAAAAAGTTATCCCTAACTTATATAGATTCGTCACTGCTAGATTTTTTGAAGAAAGGAGATCCAAAATAGTATTCCAAAATTATACTCCCTCCGTCCCATAATATTTGTCCGGACCGCAAAACGGAGACGTAAAAATAATACTATTTTTGTAAGAAAAGTTGGGAAAAAATTCACCAACTTACTAGATCTCGACGAGTTCTTTTAACTTGTGAAAAAAATTTGAATTTTTTCTTGAAAGAAATGTATTATTTTGTAGTCTCCGTTTCGCGGACCGGACAAATATTATGGGACGGAGGGAGTATTAGTCTTTTTCGTACTCTATGTACAAACGACAAACATTATTTACTATAGTTTTCATTATGTTATTTTAATTTTTCTAGAGTCGATGGCTATTCATATTGCAATGCATGTTTTTTCTAGTACACATTTAATTTGCGGATTCGGGGATGTGCCAATCGAGGGTGCTTGGCAACGGTGTCGAGCTGTCAATCCATCCGTTTATGTACTTGGATTAGTTCCAAGCCATCAGTGCCGAAATGAACGGACAGATCGGCCGCTTGGCACCGTTGCCAAGCACCCTCGCTTGGTAATCCCCCAATCCTTCGCATTTTTCCACTGCTAGGGTAAAATCCTGGCTCCATACACCTTGCACCTTCGTACCATTTCTCTCAACCAATCGATTACCCCGAGAGAAAGAAAATGAAAGATTTCGAGAACAAGGTGAGGTGTTCAAAATGGGTTTGATTTCTTGAAAGCATGAATCTTCCTCGCAGGTTCCTTAGGTTACGAGAACTGGTTTTTGTTAGAAAGTTCAGCAAACCTCCACTCCGATGTTCAATTTATTGGAACAATTCATTTTAATTCATCTTCTTGTACGGTGAGAGGGGTAGAAGTCAGGAGGAGGAAGATGATGATAAACCTTTCCCCTAAAAAAAAGGGCATCGTTCATTGGGGTGGGGTATTTTTTCCATTTTTTAAGCGCATTTTTTTCAAAAGTAATCAATTTTAGAACAGGTTGCATTTTGAAAATTTGTTGTTGCAAATAGCTCATCCTTTTTTTATTGAACTCATGATCTCCATATCATATAGGTTTTCATTGATCGAGAAATGGCTTTTTGACTTTTTTTGGTCCCCAGGCCCAACCCAATCCCAAGCGGCCAAGCCCAGCTCTTGTCCATGTCATTCCCCAAACAAAATCGGCAGACGGCCCATGACATATTTTGATAATTAATACCTATCAAGAACAAATTTAGAACATTTGTTAATGCTGAAAATATACTTGACGGGTATTAATTATCAAAATATGTCATTGGCCATCAATTTTTCAAAAAAATCTCTACACGGATCTGTTGGATATGGTGGTCAGTAGCCTAAATGCATGTACAAAAAAGTATATAAATACAGACTAAAGTTGGAAAAGTTAATACACCACGACAAAAATACCACTTGTTTGGTATTTTTTGGTCTTTAATTGACTTTTTTTTTTAAATTTTTTACTTTTAGACTTCTCTCATCGAGATGGATAATTAATCCGGAAAAAACACCTTAGGCCATGCCATGTGACACCCCGTTCCGGGCCATGGCAGCCAATGCCTACCGTGTCACATCTCATACACCCGGTTCCCTTGGCATGGCTTGTCGTTAACTTGAGGGTTATTCCAGGCCCGGTGACACCCCATTTCGGGCAATGGCGGGCAATGTTTAGCCCATCACATCTCATGTACTCAGGGTCCCCCTCGTATGTGCCTAATTTCTTACTGTCATCACACAAAGTTGCATATGCACGTGATGTATGTAAAAACGTGTGATTTTCGATGATTCTAATGGAACTCGACAAAAAATGCCACAAAATGTTGAGCATGTTTTTGCCTCCTGAAGATGAAAACGGTACTCTAGCCTGTACCGTATTTAGAACCTTGAGACAAACTTGCAAACACTATGGTCTGCAATTTATCCTTTGATCCCATCCAGGCAAACAATCATGGCCTAAGCATATAGTAGACTGCCATTGACAAACTGAAGAGGTGCTGTGAATCATATATCAATCCTCGAGGTCTTTTACGATAGACAGTATAACAGAAAAACTATTTAAGGAGGCTTATCAACAGAAAGAAAACCAGCAGCTTTAATTCCTTAAGAGACATTAGAACTTGAAGTTGAAGCATCCGGTTGATGTACAGATTACGCCTGAACCTCAGAAACTTCAGGGGCATTCTTGCTTTCTGGCTGTACAGATACTGAAGTTTCATTTTCTACTGATGTTGAAGCTTGGAGCGTTTCCGTTGGTTTAAACTTGTTGATATAGTAACTAAGGGATGGCCCAGAGTATTCCAGTGTCTGAATCTGAGGTGGCTTCTTTCCAACTTGAAGCAGTATCAATGATGCTGCGGCAACAGCAATTAGGGCAAGGCCACTGGTGATGGCTAATGTGTTCTCTGCTCCATCAGCAGAAGAACCTGCGGTTCCAGAGCTGATTGCACTTTCTGCCACATAAACTGCAGGCTGCAAAAGATTAGGGGATATCAGATTCAACAACTAACGGTAATTGCCAAGAGCTGCAGAGTTATAGCACATTATACCGACATAACAAGAGCCCAATAGGATATTGTAGTTAGTTAAATGATTTGAACTACATGGGTTAAAAATACCCCGGTTATCTCTAGAGTTTTTTCACGAACCAGTCATAGAGCTCAAGCTGTGGAATAAGTCTATAAGCTATGAATTGCCTGGGTGTCCAGTGAAAAGGGACTTCGCAACCCCACGCACCAGCTGGGTTGCAATCCCAGCCATCCCACCTCTGTGTAGACATGAGACACTGAAGATAATATCAGATGTTCTAAGCCAAAAAAAAAAAAAAAGGAGAAGAAAAAGCTACGTTTTTTTTTTTTTTTTTTTTTTGAAAAGGCAAAAAAAGGGCAAAGGGACACCAAGTTACGGAACTCAGGGCAAAAGGAAACCAGGGGTGGGTGGGGAAGGGAGCCTCCATTTGCTCTCCTGTTACACGAACTAAAATTAACAGTTTAACACACAAGCCGTATAACATCCTTCACATGCTCTAAATTTAGCATGATTAATTTTCACAAATGCTCAACATGAAAAACTGCAGTTATTGCACAATTCTTCTATGCTCTTCTTTCTGCGAGAGAGAGAGAGATAATTAAAAATCATTTCATTGTAGGGAAAGTCTACAATACACACCCTTTAAAAGAGTGTACCATATGCACTTATTTTTAGGTTCATTCATAACATTTTATTATGTTTCGTAACTTTTGTTCTAGAATTCATAACCTTTTAGAAGTATGATTCATAACATTTTCATTATGATTCATAACATTTTGGGGTATTTCGTAACATTCATACGATTCGTAACTTTTTAGCAATATGATTCGTAACATTTTCTTTACAATTCATAACATTTTGGGGGGTGCATATGATACACATCCAAATAAATGGTGTGTATTGTAGTCTTTCCCTTCATTGTAATCTTCCTTCAATTATAAATTTCAACTCGCCCATCCCTTTATTATTCAAGTATTATAAATTTCAACTCAGCCATCCCCATAGTATTCGATTATAACTATGTAGAGTGGTATAGTATCAGTGAATAGCATACTTGAAACTACTAACCTCAACAGAATATATGTTTGTCTGCCCGGCAGTGTCCTTCTCAACATAACCTGTCCAACCTTTCTTACGAATAGGTGGGAATGTACCCACCACTTTGGTCTTCTCTGCTGCTAACCATTCGATACTCACCTTGCCAACCTATTTTAGCACAGCAATAACTTAGGATTCAGGTTGAATACAACTTGCAACCATTTTATGCAGAAGGTTTTATTCAAAGCTCAGAAACCAAAATGCTTTAACTTGTGTCCCGAATGTTGCCCACGGAAACAGATACTGTATAGAAGCTAACTTGACGCTAGCTAAGCGAAAACCCCCAGGGGTTGATGCAGGGGTGGTCACCTAGCAACCAAGGACCTCAAGAAGCCTTTGGTTCGACTCTCGCTCGCGTGCTATCAACTCATGTGTTGGGTCAGTTCATGCAGAACTTTGCATTGGCTTTAATTGAGTCCCCGCTGGTAGACGGTGGGATTGGTCCTCATATTAGTTGCTCTTTTGGGTTGGATAGCGAGTTATCAATAGAAACATATACTCGCTAAATGAAAGACAGGTACATAAATGAGCATTTTAGGCAGCTAGGCCCATCCTCTGTACCACATTTTACAAGAGTAGACGAAATAAATTGACCACAGAATTCATCACATAGGGACTCCACACTAAACAACTAACTTGAAGTACATTGTGTTAGATAGACCTGACTTTCACTTCACTGGCATCAAATTCAAATCCAACCTTGGTAAGGTATATCCTGATGTCCCGGGGGCTATGATTTTGGGAATTCTGGCACAAAAATTGAGGCATTGGAGACATGATGGATATTAGAATTTAGGACCGATGATTATCAATCTGTCTTCCCTATTGGTCTGGACCATTTTGTATGGGCAAGTTACGGAAGTAGGATACATAACCCGAGAAGTCACTAAAGAGAAGACAACTGGTCTGAACGGGATAACTTGCAAGCAAGAAGGTAAGTTTCAGCAGACAGAAGAATTACCTGATCCTTGACATTAACTCGCTAATGAGGGAGTTAAATGAGTACCACATTTTGTGCCTTTTCTCTTTGATGAGGGGTACATATCATTAAACATAACAGAATTTTCCCCATGCTCGCATGTATAGCACGGCTACTGCGCTTGTTTGCAATATCCTTTCGTTATTCTTTCAACCATTCCAAGAAAACGCCATTTGTCCCACACATATACAGCAGTTCCTGATTTCACTCCATCACCCAAATTTTTATTCAAGAATTACCAAGATTTTATTTCTAAAACCTCACCTCTATATTTAAGTTTTCTCTAGATATTATATATTTTTCTTAACATGCCCTAAAATCTTCACTGTCATGCTTTTTCTCTACTGCTGAACTATCACCAGCGAACCAAAATAGCTCATTATAAAGATCTCATTGAAAGGGGTAAAGAAAACAATTCAAATGTAAGAAACTCACTTTGCAATCTTGGTACTAATTTTCTCTACTGAGAATACGAAATATGCAATCGAATATGTGGTGTCAGTCCACATATAATTTCATTGCAAGTTACTAGGGCTGAAAAGAACCAAGACATTTGCGAACTGCTCAAGGCTTGACTTGATAAAGCCTCGTTCGAGTTTGATTTGTTCTTTAAACCAACTGAACTGAGCTTCAATTTTAGACTCGATTAATAAAGGAGCCGAGCTTGAAACTCGTAGTATTCTGCTTGATTAGGGTCGTGAACCTGCAATATATGTGCAGGAAGAAAATTTAATGCATGAAAACTAAACTTGTTTACTTATAAACATATATACCTACAAACTTATCTATATATGTATCAAATTTTGTAACTTGTATGCGTATAACTTTTATACGTACTATAAACTTGTGCTCGTATAAAATTTAGTGTTCTGTTACTTTTAATGTATATAATAAAAGTTCTATTTGCAGTCCCTTAAATGTATTATTACATTTTGGCCCATTAAGGTCCGTGAACAAGCTTGAATTTGATTCAGAGTCAGATTTTCATTGAGCTCGAGCTGGTTAAAAACTTAACACATAAACCCGAATATATGAATACTCGTGAAGAAGCTCGTTTGAGTTCAATCTCACTAAGATTCGTGAACAAGCTGAGTTCGACTAAAGCTTAGGTCATCACGGCTCGTCACGTTTTCATTGAGTTCGAGCTCGTTAAACACCTAACATATAAATCTAAGCATTCTCATATTCATCTCAACTTGGTTCGTTTGCATGAAAACTAAACTTGTTTACTTATAAACATATATACCTACAAACTTATAAACATACGTATCACTTTTTTTTTTTTTAACTTGTATGTAATGTATATAGAAGAAGTTCTATTTGCAGTCCTAGACCCATATGCAACCTTAAAATGCATAACATTTTGGCTCGTTAAGGTTTGTGAACAAGCTCGAGTTCGATTCAGGGTCAGATTTTCATTGAGCTCGAGCTTGTTAAAAACTCAACACATAAACCCGAACAATGAACACTCGTGAAGAAGCTCGTTCAAGTTCAATCTCATCAAGATTCATGAACAAGCTGAGTTCGACTCAAGCTTAAGTCATCTTGGCTCGTCACGTTTTCATTGAGTTCGAGCTCGTTAAACACCTAACATATAAATCTAAGCATTCTCATATTCATCTCAACTTGGTTCGTTTGCAGCCCTACCAGCAACAAAACAAAGGATAATAAGAAGGCAAACAAGGGATATTTATGTACCTCCTTTTAATTTAATTTAAGTAAAACCAACTAGCAATAGACACTATAGACGGAGTAACCTCTAGATTATATAACTAAGTATTTTTGTTTTGGGAAAAAGTATTCTATTACCAAAAGGAGACAGGAATACAAGTAAGCAAAGGGGCATTCCCCCGAAACCAGGAAGAACAAATACACAAGTATAAGACTCATAAAGAAAAAAAGGCCCCCATACAACAAGCTACAAATTTCTGGGTGACTTATACGAGCGATGTGTGATAGAGTCTAACGAGTAGTGCATACCTCCTTATCGGGGGCGCATTCTTCGACATTACAATCGGTTTCTTCAGCGTCGGTGGTGGAAGAAGAAGATTTAATTCTGAAGAGGTTGAGTCGGCTTGTTGTTGCTGTCGGCATCATCATCATCTTGGACCTTGAGTAGTCCTTGGCTGCTACTACTGTGGAGCAGTGGCTGTTTGTTGTTGTTGTTGATAACATCATAGTAATAGCTGCTTGTGACGCACAAGCCATCATCCTTTTGAATCTTCAGTAAAACAAATTAACACGACTCTGCCCGAGAAGAATCTCGTGTTGGTTTCTCTCTCTTTCTGCTTCTGGGTTCGTTTGGCAGGCAAGGCTAGCAGGCTGCTCTGCTGAAGAGAGAAAGAGAGGTGATTTGGGATTGGGTAATTTGTGGTTCATTTTGAGCCGAGGTGGTCGAACGTGGCTATCTTCCATCCAATACAAAAATGTGCGATCTTCGTAATCTTTATTTTCCCCTTTTTGAAAAATGTTTTCCATGCTCTGCTCTTTTGTGAATGTATAGTCCAAGATTTTTAGCGTTTGTGTGGTGAGAGTCCTTCGAGGGGTCAATTCTGAGTTTCATACAAAAAATTCGAGCCGTTTGATAATTTAAAAAAAAAAACCTGAATGGCCAATAAAAAATCAATTAAATCTAATATGTGTAGGTGCTAGATCCAATATTTCCAATAACACCTACACATATCGGATTGATCAAAATTTTCACAAATCCACTCGTATTTTTTAAATTATTAAATTGCTCAAATTTTTTTGTACGGGATCCGGAGTGAGCCCCACGTGGCGTCGGTGTAGAATCAATAAGGCCACCTTCCGTGTGACGATGTCCGTAGCTTTTTTCCGGTGTTTAATTGTAAATAAGAAGAGACAATTTTTGAAGTGCATCTTTAAGGCTTTGTTTGGAACATGTGGAAAAGAAAATAAAGGAAAGAATAAGAAAATTTCCTCCCATTATTTGGTTTGGAGATAAAGAGAAGAGAAAATAACAAATTCAAATTATATGAACAATAAGCTTTTCTTCTCATTTTCCTCCCCTTTCATTTCATTTCTTTTTTCTACCTCACCCTCCTCAAGTTCCAAACAGAGGATAAGAAAGTGGAGAGTAAATCATAATTCTTTCTCTTTTAATCCTTGTTATTAAGAAGTTAGCCTAGTTAGGGATTTTAAGTGCTTGACAAATGAAAATTTTTCTTTTCTTTTGAACGGCAAAGAAAATTTTATTAATTTTTAAATAAGATACAATGACTAAAATGAACAAATAAAAAATTTTCAATTGTTAAATTTTTACACAAATGTCTCATACATACTTAAACTTCAATAAATTAAAAATGACAAGCATTTTTGAAAATGCCAAATTTTATAGGACGGAGGGAGTATAATTAGGTAGCTAACTAATTGACTATATTTGCATTGATGGATATTTTTCAGTTATGTCTGGACTAAATGCACTAAAAATCAGTTGTCTCAATATTTTTTTGTTGGTGTTGCTAGTGATTTTTTTTAAAAATACTAGATTCATCTCGTTAAAAAAATGATTAATTTAAAATTTTGCTACTAATTTAAAAATTCAGTAATGACCAAAAAAAAATTGACAAACAAAAATACATGAAAAATTAGGCAAAATTTTCCTCTCAGTCCCCATCTCCAAAAAAAAAAAACAAAGAGGTCTAGGGTTTTGAAGCATTAACGCCCACCACCGTTCTCCCTCCATTGCCTCTCTCTCTCTCTCTCTCTCTCTCTCAACCATCCGAATATCTCTTCACCCAAACCAGGTACGCTCCGAATTTAACTACGAACACCGTTACACAAACATAGAGGAGTATTCGCTTTCTGTTTCGCTTTTTTTTTTTTCCATGTAAAAACTTTTCACTTTTCCATGGCTGGAGGCTCTGCATCTCATATCTTACGTAAATATTCATCCAAACACTGCAATGTGATTAGGGTTTCTTCGTTACTATCCAACCGATGCCTCCATCATTGCACACAATCCAAACCCCCAAATTCCCCTAATTTCGTTATACCCTCCTTAATCAACCGATTAATATGTTATAATCCACAATTCAAGCTGTTAAATTTTAACAAACTACTGTTTTCGACGCTGGTCGAAAATGGGGACAGTGTTCTTCATTCAGAAAACGGGGATTCGGGTTTAAAAGTAGTTGCTGGATACGAGCACGTAGGAGCTCGTGATCCTCTTGACATTTATAGGGCCCTTCGAGATTCGCCCGAGGGCAAAAAGAGGACTCAGAGTGATTGGGATGTACTCATTGAGATCTTTCGTAGTTTTTCGAAGTCGGGTTGGGCATCCAATCAAGCATTGGCAGTTTATATTGGGGCGTCATTTTTTCCTACCGCAGCCCACAATTTCCGTAACTTCTTCTTCAAGAAATGCGGGGATGACGTTTCAAAGTACTTGGTTGAACTGGGTCCAGGCGATGCAGCCGAACATTTTCTGTTCCCTATATTTGTTGAGTTTTGCTTGGAAGAATTTCCCAATGAGATTAAGAGGTTTAGGAGCATGATTGACTCGGCAGACCTTACAAAACCACACACTTGGTTTCCATTTGCTCGAGCTATGAAACGTAAGATTATATACCATTGCGGCCCGACTAATAGTGGTAAAACGTACAATGCTTTGCAAGGGTTTATGGAAGCGAAGAAGGGTATCTATTGTAGTCCTCTTAGGCTTTTGGCCATGGAAGTTTTTGATAAGGTGAATGCGCATGGGGTGTATTGCAGTCTCCTTACTGGGCAAGAAAAGAAGCATGTTCCATTTTCAAACCATATTGCTTGTACTGTAGAGATGGTATCAACTGATGAAATCTATGATGTGGCCATTATTGATGAAATCCAAATGATGTCAGACCGGTACAGAGGTTATGCGTGGACAAGAGCTTTACTTGGGTTGAAGGCTGATGAGATACACTTGTGTGGGGATCCAAGCGTATTGAATATTGTTCGAAAATTCTGTTCAGAAACAGGGGATGAGTTGTGTGAGAACCATTATGAGAGATTTAAGCCATTGGTGGTTGAAGCCAAGACCCTTTTGGGCGATCTTCGAAATGTTCGCTCGGGGGATTGTGTTGTTGCTTTCTCAAGGAGAGAGATATTTGAGGTGAAATTGGCAATTGAGAAGCAGACAAATCATCGCTGTTGTGTTATTTATGGTGCTTTGCCTCCGGAGACTCGTAGGCAGCAAGCTAGCTTGTTTAATGATCAAGATAACGAATTCGATGTCTTGGTTGCTAGTGATGCAGTTGGAATGGGTTTGAATCTTAATATTAGAAGGGTTGTTTTTTATACCCTTTCAAAGTATAATGGTGACAAGATTGTTCCAGTTCCAGCATCACAGGTAAAGCAGATTGCCGGAAGAGCTGGTCGGAGAGGAAGTCTCTATCCAGATGGGTTGGCAACCACCTTGCATTTTGAAGACTTGGATTACTTGATCGAGTGCTTGAAGGAACCTTTTGACGATTTTACCAAAGTGGGTCTCTTTCCTTTCTTTGAGCAAGTTGAGTTATTTGCAGGGAAACTTCCAAATGTTACTTTTCCCAAACTACTAGAAAAATTTAGTGAGAATTGCCGTTTGGATGGATCTTACTTCTTGTGCCAACACGAGCATGTAAAGAAGGTTGCTAACATGTTGGAGAAGGTTCAGGGATTATCTCTCGAAGATCGTTTCAATTTTTGCTTTGCTCCAGTTAATGTCAGAGATCCAAAAGCAATGCATCATCTTCTTAGATTTGCATCATCGTATTCCCAGAACTTGCCTGTCAGTATAGCCATGGGAATGCCAAAAGGTTCTGCTAATAATGATACCGAGCTCTTGGCTCTTGAGTCCAAGCATCAGGTGTTGTCTATGTATTTATGGCTGTCGCACCACTTCAAAGAGGAAACTTTCCCGTACGTGAAAAAGGCTGAGGCAATGGCAACTGATATTGCTGACTTATTAGGTAAGTCACTCATCAAAGCTTGCTGGAAACCAGAATCAAGGACGCAAGCAAAACCAAAGCCTCTTGTGAAGAAAGATGGTTATGAGAGACCAAGGTCAATTATTAAGTTACATGAGACGTAAGTTCTGTTGAATCAATTCCTGGCTTATTTAATTTTTAACGTGATCTTCGGATAAGAAATACGGTTTAATTGTATCTTTTCTTTGTTGGTATATGAGTATCAGTGTTCGTTCCTATTGTAATTCCCGACTTAAAAAAATCCCTGATTTATTAGTTCAAAATAAAGAAGGTCCCTGTTTTATCCGTTTTGTCGTAATGGAATGTAAATCATTTACCAACATTCCTTCCTTTTTCATGCTTGCTTTTCTTTCGAGAAGTATCAGTTGCATAGTCAGTTAGTTCATGTGTAATACAGTAGTGTGGATCAGTGATGATGTGATGGCATGTCATGGTGATTGTGTAGCAACAGTGATATGACAGCTGACGTGTGTTAGTGAGCTAGTCCTGATAAGTTTGTAGTAACAATGTGCTTTTTTTTCTTGCGACATTTGGAATATAGTCACTGCAGTGAAAAAATGACATTGTTATTAGTTGGCCATGCAAACATCTTGTTTTAACAAGTGTTGGGCTATGAAGCACGGGCAGTCGGACATTTCGACTAAGTCGTTGAAGTGTTCGACATGTGTCAGACATGCCTCGAACACACTGACATATCTGTCAAGCAAACAGTGTGGCATAGAGATATGTTTGGCAGTAGTTTTGTTGGACACGTTAAGGACACTGCTTGTACACATTTCCAAACATGGACAAGCCTTGTTCTTACGATAAGTTCGTTATATTGGTTATTTGGTTTATCATTTCTAGTGGTTTGTGAATGTTATATTCAGGGAGGTAAATAATCAAATTATTGTGGAACGTGTGTTTTGTCACTTATCAAAATAAGGCACTTTCTTGTATTCCTTTCATATCCCTATGCAAAACTTTAAAAATCATCACTTGTGTGGTCGTAGGGTATTCATGTCCATGCTTCTTAGCTCTTGGGAGTGAGAGATCTTGAAAACTCCTCATTATTATGTCGTAAAGATAGTTGCAATGTGGGCAATCTTGAGCTGTATTTTTTCTGCTCCCCGCTTGATGCAATTCTATACATTGTTTATGATGCTTTGCATCCGGGCTAGAATATAAAACTTAAAATGGCTACAAATTTTTGGCTTGCAGGAAAAGGCTTGAAAAATCTGTTCTGCCTGGTCATCTGGAGAAGGTAGCAGCATAGTGCCGTCCGAAGGTGCATGTACTGCTATCACACCCAAGTTCTTGGTTTGGTTTACCTTCTGCTGGGTATTATGAGTGATGATATCTCCGTGAAATTTATGTAATATTGCTGGCTATTCTTCAATAAGAGCTCTCGTGTTCAGCGATGGTTTATAATATATATGGCAGAAAAGGAATTGCATGGTATTTCAGGGTGTCTAAAGGTTGGCTTCATTGTCTTTTAGAAGATTAGATTAGTTGTGATGTTAGGATTAAGGGCTCCAAATTCTCCTCTGTAAAACCTTCTCCCTTGAGCCATTCTAATAATTCCTGAAACTACCGTTTTCTGTTCCCAAGTGTTTGCAGTAGTTTTTTTTTGTAAATGGAAGGTTTGCCTGCCTTGTTTCTTTGTATTGTTTCATCTTCCACGAAGCTCTTTGGAACTTACTAAAGCCGTGTGCATGGGAGATATTGTTTCTCACTGTCTTACGATTAAGTTAATCTGTTTCCACCGTTGAGTTGCATATTGTAACCAATGCATCTGATTCTGCAGGTTATAGTATTAGGGCGGAAATTATCGATGCATCTGGTAGCATCTGGAGGATTTCCGCTACCTTCACAGTAGCTGTTCTGGTTCTTGCTTTTTACTACCGGCAGAAGAGGTGCAGTAGTTCGCAGCATGCCTGGTGGGAGCGAATAGCACTAATCGTGGCCTGTACCTTAGGGCCCAGTGTTCTTCGGAGTGACTCAAGATAGCCTGATCGGACATAATAGCTGTCGAGGGGGGAAGCAAAAAACAGACTATGCCACCAGTGTCCTGGAAAGGATATCTCTTTCGACTAACCATAACAAATGAAAGGACCAGGGTCGTTGCCTTCATGGATGATGTTGCATTGAGCGAATCCTTCTGGCCTTGTAAACTTATCGTATATGGATTTTTAGTTCAATGTCACAGGTTTGTTTATCTTAATCTAACGTAAATAGAATTGTAAACTTGTTTAGGGACTTTTAACAAGCCAAACTCGAATGAATTTCTAATGAATTAATCGCTACTAGTCTCGTGGAGTATGGTAACACTTGACGATCGCCAATTGGATAGATATCTAACCGAAAAATTATTTTGGTGCTCCAGGAGCAATGCTGGTTTCTACCCAGACTCTCTTGAGCTCTCTCGGCTCTTCTAATACGATATATTAGAATGTCTAATGATGAAATGGTCAAAGAAATAATAAATAATAGAGGAGTAATTTTCGCACTTCCCAAATTGTTAACTGCACCACTCCCCTATAATAATAGTAATGATACAATGGCAATAGTCCCGCTCATCCAAGTATTGTCCAATTTAAATGTTTAATGGCCTATTGATTTTTGGTTCTTTACAACCCTGTAATCCCATAATTTTGCATGGGTACAATTTTAAAAACTTACCCAGAGAACTAACAAGTTTACCAGAAGCTTAACTTGTTGACGGTGTTAAGGCTGCCTCGCGAAGTTATAAAACCAAAATCCGGAGAGGAGTTACAATAATGTCCTATCAAAAAAAAAAGTTACAATAATGTAGTTTTCCTTCAATCCTGCTTTAAGGCTTTGTTGATGATGGATCTGATGAGAAGTATCGCAAGGTAAGCTAATATCGTAAGACTCACACCAGCCAGCAGAACTATAGTGTCATAAAATGCATGCTGTACAGTATAAACCTGAAGCCCAATTGTACGCCAATTGCTCTCCGTCCAAACAGGGTCGACCAGCCCCATGGGATCAGATGAATTAGGGGGCAACAACTCCCAACTTTCCGACTCAAACTTCAACCGGGTTGAATATGCCGGTACATACCTGAAATTGTAAGCCATGCATTGTTCAAATTAACAGGGATACAACACAAGCTCAATAATTTTGACACAAAAAGCGACTCCTCCTGTCACACTCTCTCTTTTGAAAATTCTTACTCCGTAGTTTTTAAGATGTGTAATAACTCCATTCGTATTCAAGTCTTTAGAGGCATTAACTTCAGTATTACTCCTGTATGCTAACTTTTGAATTCATAACTAGTTAATGGCAAGGTAAATTTTTGAAAGAACTAAAAATTCTACCTTACCTTGAGGGAGAACTATTGAGCAGTTGTTGTGCCATCTTATTATTTGGACCCTAATTGGGTAGAAGTGGTACATTGACAACACAACAAAGGAATGGGAGAGAAATGAATGCTCAGACCCAGCTTTTCGGGGTGTAGGGAGGACCAGAATTACCAATATTAATACCTCCATTATACAGGGACAGTAGAATGGCAAGGTAAAGAGCCAAAGAGGCCACATTCGAGGTACACGTATAAGAAAAAAAAGCAAGGGACTGATGAGGACATAGAGAGTTTGGCTTGAAGTTCATACAGCATCGAAATCGCACAGAATGAGAAAGGATTTTAAAGAAAGAGCAATTACCTTTCTTTGTTTGGTTTTGAAGATAAAAGGAAGGAATTGATCAATAAGAGATAAAAGGAAGGAAACTAGAAATAACTTCCGCAGTCAGGGTATACAGAAAAAACGTAAAGAAAACAACTTTCCTAGTTTCCCTTTCTTCTTCCCTTCTTTCCAAACTAAGAATCAAGCAGAAAGGAAGGAAATTCTTAATTCTTACTTCCTTTCCCTTTCATTACCTAGGTTCCAAACACAGCCTAAACATGGTAGGGGCAAGAGGACAAGAGCAGAGTGGCAGCATACATCACCAAATGCCCATCTCCCAAAACCCCTAACCCAATCTAATAAACAAATAATCTCTGAAACAGATATTCGTATGGTGTCTAATTCACTTAAACAAGCTAGTAAAGGCACCTGGTTGTAGAGACCACGCAACCGCCCTTTCCATCTATCTCCGATCTAACGCACAGGTGATTAGCGCCGCTGCAATTTTTTGGGCAACCAGAACTTGCACTCTCTGAAGGAATTGATGTTTTTTCCGCCAGAAAATTCCAAAGAAACCGTGAAACATCGCTAATGTATCCAGGATAAGGTGTGGATGAAGGTTCACCCTCAAGGACACCAACATATTGGCTTGGGCAAGTATTGGTGGGTGAAATATAGTGATTCACCAGCCCACAGGATAAGCCTGGTTCACAGCTCAATAGGCAACCCATAAGTTCTTCAACCAGAGAAGCATTCACATTAATAGCTCTAAGAGTGGTGGCAGTTAAATCCTTCTTGTTGCTGGCAAGAATGTAGAGAGTGCGGGCAACAATAGAAGCAGCAGCTACAATGGATGAGGAGTTAATGTTTGCTGCGTCAAAATACATTTTGAAAGAGAAAATGGTAAGTGATTTGGGAATAGTGTAAAATCCAACATTAAGCAGTTAGAGGTATGAGAGAAGCATGCATGAATAACTCACACAAATCATCAAGGTGGCTATGGTAGAATTGGTTGGTGAAGGCAGAGTCAAAATCTTCTAGAACAACTCCGGATGTCTGGGAGTTCTGTTAAAAGGTAAAAGAGACGAAAACACATGAGAGTTTAGCAAGACAAAGTACTTGCTCAAGTTAGTTTGAAATCTCTTCTTGAAATACATGTTAACACGTAAAATCATCAACTTCTCCCTGCTTCATATTGTAAAACATACAGTTGAATCGAACTTCGAACGTGGTAGTTGAGAAAAGAGTGACACAGTGAAGAAAAGAGAAGGCCCACTACTATATCCCATTTAGGAAGACATTTTTTTTAACCTGTTAACAATTATTTTTGGGTGGTGGCTGTTTTTGTAGGGGTTGAAGACCTCAACTTCTACATACCTAGTAGATCAACACTAGATAAATAAAGTTTGTCTATGAGTCTTCCAATGGCGGAGAGTTAGCATTTTAGTTATGCTTCCGCCCATACAAGCTATCTGCAAACCTCATTCCCAATATAAATTCATGATGATCCTGTTGAGCAGACATTCCAGCTATTTTCACCAAGATAAATGAAATTAAATTGGTAATACAAGTTTTCAAGAGGATTAAACAAAACTGCTGAAGTACCAAACACAAAACCATTTGGCAATGAGAGATTGCACAGGCTCATACACTAGTTTTGGATATTATAATCTAGATTCAATTTATTGAAACAACAGAGGAGTGTATTTTTTCAATTTCTTTCTCTTTTTATGCTGAAAAGCTTCTTACATCAGAGTCTCAGACACAAAGAAAAATTAATCTCTCAAGAAACTGATTACTTGATTTAAAGGCTTGATCAAAGGCCAGAAGTCAGTAATTGAAAGAGATTTCATGTCTGTTCCCCGCTTTCAGGAGAAAAGGAAATTACTTGAAACCCTCTTTTAAAGTAGTAAAAGCTTATTTTGGGAGACTTATGTGTGCTTTATGGTTATAGCTAGTGGCAGTTCCATGCCATGCCATGCTTTTGTGTCTACTTCCTGCTCTCTTATTTTTCGCTTACTTTGCTCAGTTTATATGACACAGTCCGTCCCAAAATGGAAGATAATTTTGGCATTCGTGCCTCTTAAAATTTGTAGCCTGATACATCTACTTGAAATCAATCCAACAAGATCCATACCTCATAGGCTCATATAAAAAGTACTATAAATTTACAAATGTGTACAACTTTTTGAAAGGTCCAAAACAATGAATTGTCATTCATTTTGGGACAAAGGGAGTATTAAACAAAACAAAAAGCATCTTTGCACATTGTTTCTTTTGAGAATGGTGTTTTATCTTTTGGATCAGGTGATGCTCTTGGTCTGGCTGGCTTCCTTTTCCTATCAAAAAGTGATTTTGAAAAATTCCCTCTCCTCATTGAGAAAGGTTTCCAGCCAGACTAAGAGCCTCGCATGATCCCTAGGATAGAGTAACTTGCATCATGCAATCAAGGAAGGAGTCAGGCAGACATGCTAGTGTTGCTTATTTTCTTTGATGGAGATAACTATGCAGATGAATAACTGCAACAAACAATAGAGGCAGGTTGCATTATCAGGTGCTAAGTAGTTCCACCATTACTGTGACCGCCATGAAAGGAAATGACAAAGAAAGGAAGAAGGGTAGAAACTTTAGAGATAGGTGGATTATCATACCCATGAATGGTGCAACAAGCAAGGTCTGTATTCACGACATATAATTATAGTATGTATAATATAAGTACAGACCAGGAATTCTCGTTACAGTATCACAAACCTTCCTCAGAAATGCCATCAATGATGATGGAGGTATACCAGGATTTGATGTATCAGCTGTTGAGATATCAATGTCACTAGATTGAAGTGAATGTTGAGCAAGTTTTAAAGCATTCAATGTTTCATTTGTGGCAGCTGAAACCTACAAGTATAACGTAGAGATGTATCAGGCATAGTCATGCTGACATGTGAATGTTAAAACTCATTTTGGCAAAGATAGAAAAGAAAAAAAAAATGCTACAAAAATACTACCGAAGCTAATAGAATATCATTTGACCATCAGAACTTTTCTTAGCCAAACTGCAATATCTGAGCAAAAGAAACAAAACAGCAGCTATTTCTAGACAGATAGATCGTGCGCCTTAATTGAAGAAACAAAAGAACAAAAAAAACTGTAAAAAATGACCAAATTTTGCTTCATTCCATTGTCTAATTTATGCATCACTTTATATTTTTTTCTAGATCACATCTCATTGGGACATGCATTTACATAAATGTGAGTATGAAGATCAATAACAAAAGTGTAGGGCGTTTAGTGGACACAGCTGGTGCACGCATGTTGTTTTGAGCACCCTTTCTCACAACTGCCACCAACCCTGCCTCTGCACGACAGAATCATCTCCTACACTGCTACCATTTCAAAGCAGCACAACACCAATTTCCCACCATAATCACATGGTCACAAACACTGCATCTGCCAACTTCACCTTTTTCCAAGGTCACCAAGACCAGTACGGTGCACAAAAAATGGCGTTACAATCTGAAAAACTATTTTAGTCCAAAAGCAGATTGTGGATTAGGAATTGTCCATTTCATGAGCAGGAAGGTATAAGTTAGCTCCAAAAACAAAAAATTTCTCACCTGTGTGGTATGAGCGAAAAAACTTTTAGTTCCTTGACTGAATCCCTTCCCAACAGATCCAACTTCCAAAATCTATGAAAGTTTATCCAAATTGAAGAAGTCAGCATGTTCAGTCACATTGTCAAACATGAAAAGCATCAATAGTCAATAAAATCACCCAATTGGCATGTTCTAACAGCTTCCTAAAAATAAAAATGAACCACCTCCAAACAAAGCAGTGCGCATCCAATATGCTAATGCAAGAGCAATCCAAAGCTTACCTCCATAGTAGTAAAAGGCACACCTAGACACAAGGCTCATCAAGGCTGACTCTTGGCGAGGTGACAAGAAAAAGGCAAGGCCCAGGCAACCAAGGCATGCCTTTTGGAAAGGCGCAAGGCATGCACCTAGTGAGCCTCTTTCAATTCGCCCCAAATTTGATCCCTCATCTTTCAATTGACTTGAAGCAAACGATCTCTCTCAGCCTTCGTTTCCAATATTGGTTGATCGTCTTTTATTGAATTTGATATCTTAGTTGTCTATATGCAAGAACTGTTGACTATTCGGCATTTGGTAGATGATTTTATGTATTTTTTACTTGGTACAGTTTCTAAACATCATTGTCTCAGTGCTTATTAATTGAAAATTTGGTGTATGCTATTTTTTCTCGCCTAAGTGTGCCTTGCCTCGTGCCTCGCGCCTAGACCCCAACAAACCTTTGCGCCTCAGTGTGCCTCTTGCCCTTACATCACATGACACTTAATTCACATGAATACTGGTTTATAACCATCCATATAAAGGTTACCCCCTATAATGATGCACGCACTTGAAAGTCGAAAACCTCGACACCAGATGTCATTACACTAGTTATGTATGCCTGAGAGTTTGCTACACTGCAACTTCTACAAAGTTCAGCACCATCTCTAACTACCACATGATGAGGCAAGAAGTCCTAAAATGTAGTTTCGAGGATTTTTTTACCATTGTGCCTTCACTGGACTAATAAGAAAATATCACGCCCTCACTGACTGAGGACACTAATGTTCTATTTACCAATCTTTCTTCTTGTGATGAACAAATTATTATTTGTAACTATCAGAATGCCACTGTGGCACTACCTCAATTCATGTCCCAAGAATAGTTTACTGTACATCAAAATGGTTGCAACCCAACCATTACGATTTAGGATATTTAGCAACCGTCAGCCAAATCTAAAAATGAAATTGGACCAAAGAAATTAAAGATGAGACCTTTCGAAGGGAAATGATCTCCTTTTGATACCCATTCAGGGTAAGTGTGATTTTTACTGTCACCTGAGCCAGGTTTCTAACTTTTTATCAAATTGAAGTCCAATTTTGAATGGCCTTATTCATTTGTATGGCTCCTCGAAGGCATAGGATTCTAGAATTCTGATATGGTGAACTTGATGTGGAGGAAATGGAAAAATAAAAAATCTAGAGTAAAGAAAAATACAGAACCAATTAACCAAAATCACATTCATCAGACAAAAATATAACCACATTTGTCTTAAATCAAGATGTCAAATATGACAACTTTTGAAACCAGAACAATTTCGCGAAATGAGAAGATTACCATGTCTATTAAGGAACTGTTAAGCCCATTGACGGCATCTGAATTTTGATCAAGTTCAAGAAGAAATCTTCGGCTACCTAGGAAACCCCATGCCTCTCCAGTGAAAATTACGAAAACTAGCTGCAATGAGAAAAATGTGGGTGGATAACCATCAGCAGCGAAAACTTCAGAGTAACCAAAAAGCCACAAGAATACCAACAATTAATTTTTGACAAGCAAAATGTTACAAAATCATGGGCTAACCAGCAAAACAACTCAAAAAATATAACAAGGATAATCAAACACACACGTGGATCATTATTTCACTAAAGAGTCACTAGAAATAGGTAATTCAAATAGTGGGTGTTAGTTTTATCAACTTCTTACAAAAGCATACACATCCGTTAAACAACTCAGAAATTACAAGAAGTGCCACTAGCATGTTTGCTTTCTCAATATACACACCTGTTTACCAAGATCATCCACAACACGAGAAAGAGCATCAACTGCCACCAGCAAGGAAATCAATCCCTACACATCGATTAGGAAAAATGTTTTGCATGGAGCGTTGTGACAAAAGCATATAAAAACAGATTTCATTAAGTTTGTGTCAAGAGACTTTAACTTACAGATATCGGGGAGTCTGCACCAAGGCTTTTGTCACGAAAGAAAGATGCAGAATCCATGGATGCCACAGCTAATATGATATGCTTAGATGATTCTGAAGACGAAGTATTGACTGGTGGAAGGGCCGACCACACACTGCCCTTCATACCAAAGATACAAGAAGATAAATATAAGGCGCAAACACATCTGAGTTCTCTATGTATGAAGCTATTAACCTTGTACAGCCAGTTCATGAGCAACATGCAACACAACAAAGCTTCATGCGAGATTAACCTATTTGGTAGTGTCTTTCCATAGAAACACTCTACTTCAACTTTTTCCATGAATAAACTCTCTCTATCATCCTGTATAGATAAAAAAATCCATCTCTCGAAGCTACAGGCTGAGACTTGGGATAAAAGGGTGAAACTTGATTATGTTCTCAAGAAGCCATCACATAAGTCATCCTCAAACCAAAAAAGCAAACATTTTCTTGTTAGGTCCAGTAGTTGCAACTCCATTCATGTTACAACTACGCTGGCACAATTATTGTAAACATGGAATCAAAATTTCAATCACCCACTCCACCGCTGGTGATCCAACACTCAACAGAGAAGGCACAAATTGACACAATATCACTAGGTTAATAATTACAAGGGATCAAGGGTGATCAAATCCAGCCCACAGAGCAAAACTGATTAACTTACATATGCAAAAAGTGTAAATGTTAAATGGTGATTCCTAATCCATAACCTAATGAACTATCACTCCCCTTTTTCCAAACAGAGAAAACATGTTCAACTTAGCATTCCTAATTTCAATATGAGCATCGTGGTGCTTCAAAAACAAAAGGATTCTCTTACTGAAAGGCAAACCAAAACCTAAAATGAAGCCAGATGAGATATAACCAATGAAATCAATTTGTATATACTTCCTACACTTTTAAAGAAGTGTGAACAAAGAAATCTCGATATCTATACAAGAAAGTTGTAAACATCATCAAACTGAAGCCTAAAGTAGGATTAATAGGTATTACTTACTAACATCCAAATTATTTGATTATTATTGTGTCTAAGCAATGTACAGATTATGCTTTTGGGAGACTGTTTTCTAATAGCTTAAGCTTTTTGGAGGGGTGAAGGCTGTTTGAAGTTTGAAGCCCAAAAATAACCTTTAATGGTTTTAACGATTCAACATCTGCAAAATTCACATTCACATAGTATTTAGAAAAACACCATGGAACCGGAAAAATTCAAAGAATTTCACCTGTATCCGCCTAATGGAAGGCAAGTCCCTTCTTTCAAGCAAGATTCTGAATCACGTGTCCCTGATTTTGTTGTCTAATCAAAATGAATAAACAAATGGCAAATATAAAGATATTGACCTCGTAAAGCGTTCCTTAAATCAAATTTACATGTTGAGTCAGTCAATGTGCAACACCAAAATCTCTGACCTGCATAACCAGATCGAATTCTGCAACATCGGTAGTATAAGCTTTCTTGTTCCCTTCATTCTTTATGGCTGCCTGAATGTGTAATTGAGAGCATTAAATGCACAAAACTTCAACCAAGTATCCGAGACTGCAGCTATATAGGAGAATTGACCACCACCAAAGTCCATGAAGGCCATTCGTTAAAATACCGTGCTCCTTGTTCGAAAATTAATAGAGACACCTCTTGTAACTGGGCAGAAACAGAAACTTTGATTTTTGTTCCATAGGGTAGTTGGACAATTGTAGCTTACCATAAATGCATTTGCCTCTATGTTTTGCAGGACTTTAAAGGTTTTTTGCACTTCCAGAAGGCAACCCAACCACTACTTTTTTTTAAGTTACAAGCGGTAGGAGAATACAAGTATCAGAACTGGAAACAAGTCCACAATCATTATAAATCCAACCCAACTAATAGCCCCATTAAGAGGATGAATAATCCCCAAAAAACAAGGGGAGTAACACCCACATGCAGGTCGGGAGATTCGAACTCCTAACCTCCAAGTAAGATGCAAGAGCCCTGGCCAAGTGAGCTAGCCGCAGTTGGTTAGGCCAACCACACTTGAACACTATATGAAGTACGGGGAGGGAGTTCAGGTATTACTCAAAATGTTATGCGATGAATCTTCATCAATTTCTAATGGGAGCGTAAACAATTCTTAATCCAATTTTTGCTCATTGGACCAATACCTATTATGTAGTACAATTATTCTGCGCCAAACAAATCACAGAAAAATCAATACCTCCTTGAGGGTCGAGGTGCTACTATCAGAAAGTAGAAATACAGGAAAATCATAATTGTTCCACATAATACCGGATCCCTGCAATTGACAAATAATGATGTTTTAGCCTCAAAAACAAAATAGTAAATGAAGCCTTGTGTTTTATGTCAGAAGCCAAGGAACTAAGGGCATGCTATGGTTTCAACTTTCAAAGCATACAGCAAGTGAATCAGACATGGTTAAGGACTGAAAAATCAGAAAATTAAGGAGGAGAAAAATAGTAAAACAAGAGTTAGTGATCCAGACAACTGCAGCCCACAGTACAAGCTATTAATGTCCCCCAAAGTTGTAGAACTACTGAAATCTGGTTTTCTCTAGAACATTTTCAGTCCTAGCGTATTATCCTTCAAGTAATTGCAGGATCCTTCGGTCGGGCACACAAATCCACCCCAATATCTTGCGCCCGAGCTCCCAAGTCAGAACCTCCTAGTAATCTTTCTCCCTTCATGAAAAGACCGGGTTTCCAACTAGGATAGAACCTCTCATGCATATGAGAGAGAGAGAGAGAGAGAGACAGAGAGAGAGAGAGAGAGAGAGAGATTCACATTAATCAATTTCTATTTTATAAGATGCTCCTACACGCTCCCTGGCTTCTCCCAAATGCAGAACTTCTATTATCTTCCACTCCCCGGCCCCCACCAACATACCTGCTCCCACCACTACTTCGTGCAACTAAGATTCTCCATAACAATAACGCGTGTGTATCGATCCAATGCTCACATCTAACGAACTTTATCTCGTTACATAGAACAAAAAAGGAATCTTGTCTCACAAGTAATTCATTACATACAATTGGGTTCCATTGATAACTGATGTTTTCATAAGGAGAGAACTCAGCTTGGGGAAACTTTTCATCCATAGAAACACCTACACAACCAAGAAACATCTTTGTTGGTAGCCTCAAAAGAGCCCTTCATTTGTTAAAAGGATGATAAATAGGAAACTTCACTTACCTTTTAACTCATTTTGGACGTCAGTTCCTGATTCAACTAAAACACCACCAACATATTTAGCAAAATCTACATCATTTGATACTCTGGAAAGGAAACAAAAGAAACAGAAGTAGTAACAATGTACAAAACTATTTAACCAGAGGATAGTGCAATAACAATAACGCGTCACTTTCCAGTAACACAACCAACATAATAAATCAATACAGAAACAGAAACCATTCAATTGGATGTATAAACACAGCCACTACCATATGTGTAAAGATGTCTTTCCCGGTCTGGTCATGATCAAATTTTGTAAGAACACACATTCTAATGAAGCTACAAGAAGATTATCCCAAAGGAATGCATGCTTTCCAAGGTCAAATAGCATTTGGAAACTTGCTTCACCAGAGCAAATTGCACCTTTCCATGCTAGAAGTCAAATATAGACATGATTTTACATACAACTTAGTCCTCATTTACACGTCAAGTGCAAGTTCACAATCACTTGTCATAGATAAGGAGATCATAGTTTCTTTTTTTATTATGGAGTTAGTTTTTTTTTTCGTAGAATATAAAGTCATCCCCCTGCTCATTCTCCAAACACATTCATTACATGGACTTGGGTATAATGATCGGATGCAGGTGTGGGTCAAACCATGAGGTTCAAAGTAGGTACAACATGGAACACACCAAAATATAAGTAAACACAACTATTTATTTTGAAAGTAACTTAAAACATAAACATACCTAAGAAAAAAACTGTCAAATTCATGTAATGACACCAGTATTGCAGATAACTGAGCCAACTTATCAGCATTCTTGTATCTTACAATTGGAGCAACAACCTTCTCGCGGCCAGGGTCTAGGGATACAATAAAAACTGTTAATGAAGGATATTGATTATGCATGGAAAATACCTTTTAGTTAAACAAAGTGCACACATGACACTATTAGGAGGTGAACTACTGGGATACCTACTTGAACAACCAATCTCCCCTGAAAGATTAAGAAGTCGTACACAAGGAAACCCATCAACAACCTTGTACATGGACTTTTGGAGATCAGGAACTGACTGGAAGTTCACATCCTCTGTAGCTGTTCAAATTAAAAACAATTCACTGGAACATACAAATCAAGAATATGTAGAAAACAAACAGCAACAGGTAATCTGTTTCCAAGACAGAAAACAGTCACAAGACCCACAACAACCATGATTATGCAATAGTTTACTACAAACTGTGACATCAAAACTGCGGTAAGAAACACAGTAACCCAAACCCCAGCTAAACCAGGAAGTACGCTTCTGAGAATCGTGGATTCAATCTTCTACAGTTTAGTTTACATTTTTTGGCATTGCTTGATACACATTGTTGGGTCCATTTCCTAACAACTTATTTATGTGGAACAATTAGTAACTTAACATGGCCTCAATGCCCTGGTTTCTATTCAAGTCTCTCCATTTGCATATGTCTCTGTTTGGATCATGCTTCTACCCTACAAAATGTGTTCCTCCTTGCATTTCCACATACAAGACGGAGTTGCACCAGAGCGAGGGCGTTGAATAGCTTAATACATGTTAGGCACATTTCCTAACTCCTTTAAGTTTGGGGACAATTGATAACCTAATACATACACCATAGTCTCAACATACAAAACTTGAATCCGCCATTTCATTCGAGGTTAAATAAATGATACACCCGTAGTCATATAATCCTTCAGTAGGGCCCTTTGCTCATGCTCTCAATCTGTGCTCGCATTATCAATCCTCACTCCTCGCTCTCACGAACTTTAGTAGTTTGGGATACTTTTTTAAGACTTCCACGCTCCGCTCACCGACAAGCAATGTTTGACTTAGATACACCACATTTCAACATGAATTGCCCATGCCAGAGAAGGAAGCTCCAAACAGTAGTTACTCAAAACTGAAGGAGCCACAATTTTAAGTATAATTAACCGAGAGATTCTATTTAAAACAGAGAGCACGGAATTCCGCACTTCATTTTCGATATTCCTTCATTTATATATACAAATCACGAAGGATCAAAATTGGAAGACAAAAATGTACAATTGAAGTGACTGACCTGAGAGAGAGGCGTGAAATAGCACGGGGAAGCATAGGAGAATACAGAAGAGCTTCGAGGCCATACGGGGCGAAGAGGAACGCATCAGTTTGAGTAATCAGAAACCCTAAACTCTACGCCCATCCACGTCGTCTTAGCCCTCTCTCCTCCTCCTCCTCCTCCTCCTCCTCCTCCTCTCTTCTCTCTCTCTCTCTCTCTCTCTCTCTCTCTCTCTAGATTTCCTGCAATTACAGAGTCGAATTTTCCGGTTGACTGGCTAGTTTGTTTTTTTGGGACTTGGTGGCTTGGTGCTACTGTTAAATTGGTTAACAGCATCTCCAATCCATCCTTATTCCTCCAAAATAGAGGATGGAAGTGACACATTGATAGGAGGATGGAAGTGACACATTGATAGGAGATTTTGTAATTTATTCCCTCTTTCCTTTACTTTTTATATTTCTTGGGAGAATATTTGAGGGACCCATCGTCCTCCATCGTCCTTTTAGAGTTTGGAGAAATTTCATACTCCAAATTTGCTTTTGGTCCTCCATTTTTAAAAGACCAAATTTACTTTTGGAGGACTAAACTCTAAAAAGGACGGTGAGTCCCTCAAAGATTCTCTTAAAAAATACAAAAAGTGAAGAAAAAAAGGAATAAATTATAAAATCACCTCTCAATGTGTCACTTCCATCTTCTATTTTAGAGAAATAGAGTTGGATTGGAGATGCCCTAAGCTTGTGCTAATAATGTTTCTTTTCTTTTTCTTTTTTGGTAAATTTTTTTTTTGGTAAAAAGGAAATTTCATTTCCTGTTCTAATGTTTTTTCAAACATTATTATAGGGTGCGAGAGATTTTTTCTTGTACTAACGTTTTTCTCAGAATGAACCTGCTATTTCTTGATTAAAAAAGTTATTTTTTGAAATTTTTTTTAATAGAATTAATTAAAATTTATTAAGCAAAATTTATATAGTATATAAAAAGGATTACCAATTGAAAGATATAATCGATATTCTAATCGAAAGGAATAGAACGAGGGATAAAAAAAATGGAAAAGCGAAGAAATTAGTAAAATGATATCATTAAAATTGTTTTTTTTTTTTTTTTGTAAAATTTGATGGGGAAGCATAGTTTTTGTGTGTGTGTGTGTGTGTCAATTTGAACCCCATAACTTGCATTCCTATTTTATCCCTCTTGTTGACTGACGACGTAATTGAAACAGATGGTTGAAATTTTATACAAGGACTCTATCTTAGATTTTTACACATTACTTCTGTGTTATACTGTTATATATTTATGTTGGAATAAGTAAAATAAGTAAAATAAGAAAAATACTTTTAGATTTGATACTATTATTTATGTTAAGAATTGAGACTTTTACGTAGTTCACTAACCTTTTCTAAAACGAAATTTGTAGATGACTCGCTGCTTTACTGATAATTTTAGTAGTTAAATAGTGATAATTTGCTTTTGACAAATCAACTATCAAGTAAATAAATTAGTAGTTAAATAGTGATAGTTTTTTCTTGCTGTTAAAAAATACTGATAATACTGTTGACTCAAAAATAGAGGACTAGAAAATACGGATAGGAAAGCTGTGAATTTACACAAATGTGCCCTTAAGGGTCCTATTTTCCCTTTCATTACTGAGCGTTTGCTATCCATAATAATGCATGAGAAAAAAAGCAGGAAAAGAAAATGATGTTTGACAAAGTTCAAAGCTAATATGAAGTATGAGAGAAAGCTAAAACAAATGCCATATATGAAAGAAAAGCAAATAGTAATTCAAACGAGCTGAGCCGAGCTTTGTCGAGGTCGAGCTCAGCTTGTTTACTAAACAAGTAGTAAAAAACTTGAGCTTGAGCTTAGACTCGAGCCTTAACGAGCTGAGCCCTTAACGAGCTGAGCCTTTTAATGAACCGAGCTTCGAAAACTTGAGCTCGAACTCGTGAGCTGTTTGGTTCATTTATAGCCCTACAATCACCCTTTCCTTTCTCTAGAAAAATTTATAACCACATAAAGACTACAGTAATAAATGTTGAAGCTATCTTCAATGCATATTACGAGAAATCCAAACATGCCTCAACTACTTTAAAAGTTTTCGAAATTTAAGGGCTCATGTTGTGAGCTTTGGGCTTGAGAAGACTAACCAGTGTTAAGTTCATAAGCAAAAGAAAATTAGTAGTAATAATAATAATAATTCATCAGTATATACTTTTGGAAAAGAAGCATATCCTGCTACATCACAGCCACCGGAAAGTAGACAAAACAAGAGTTGGAAGCAAATAAATTGCAATTACAAGCAAATAAGTACCATAACAAGAGCCAAATCCCAAGTACAGCCAAACACAGTGTTCTTGTTCCATGGGATTGCAAGAATATTAGTCCTTGAAAACAAGCTCCTCTCCACGAATCCAGTTTCGGTCAAAACACATCAACTGCTACTATCAAGCATTTGGACAAAAATGTGGAACACTAACTGGCTGTTCTACTGAGAATTCTATTAGAGCGCAACAACTAATTGCAGTCCATCTGAGAAATACCTTCAAATCTTAACTGGAGCGGACAACATGATAGTTACAAACCGAAATCAAGTTCAGCGCGCTTCAGCACAGATGCTACCCTCGAGAAAAATTCGGGTTCATTTTCCTTTATATCTTCAAGTGTCTGCAACTCGTGTTCATCGGCCTAAAATTTGGGGACAAAAACAAAATACCGGATAATTCCAACTAGAGTTCTAAAAAGTGAAAGAGAGAAGTCAATGGCAAAACAATTTCAGATACCATAGTTCAAAATTCAAATACAAGCTGAAACATTCAACCATTTCCAGAAAAAATGCTCTTTTTGGGGAAACAAACCACTACCTGAGAAGTTTGTCTATGTTAAGCCTCAGATATCAGAAGCTAGACCATATGAATGGTGGAATTCAAATAAAGTAAATATCCAATTTGTTAACGCAGTAGAAAAAGAAGACAGAAGGCAAAGGGAAGCTCAACTAAAACCGGACAAATAATGCAATACCTCTTTAAATCTTAGCAGAACTAAATTTGATATAGCTGCTGGCTTTGCGCGATCCCACCTGAGACGGTACCACAAACAAAAGCAGACTAATGTAAGTAGCCTAGGAAACACTGGAACTGCCAAGGTAAACAGAAAAACACACGAGGACAAAAAAGATGTGTGTGTCGGACCAAAAAGTTAAAAACCCGCTTTGAGTTGGTTGGACGAAAAAGTTAAAAACTCGCTTTGAGTTGGTTAACCAACGCATCATACAACGTAACTCCAGCACACATGTATTCTAGTATGTGAATTGACAATTTGACACCTACATGACTTATGATGCTCCATTGTATTGACATCCAGTAAAACATGATATTATCCAGGAAAGTTGTAGCCACAAACCAAAGCCAATTATTCCCGCTATACAAGACTTCCCTAAATCTTATTGCAGCTAGTTTTTTTCCCATGTAATGTCAGAGAGTCAAGAGACACTATTAATAATTAGTTCTGGATCCTTCTTGTTTTAGTTGTTGCGTCAAGAAATTACTAGAGGCACTTGGACCAGGTTAAAACAAACCCCCCCCCCCCCCCCCCCCCCCCCCCCCCCAAACTAACGCATAAAACCAATTTTATTTGCAAAGGGGACGGGGGACAGCCTCCTACCAACCCAAAAAGACAAATAAAACCTAATTAAAGACGGGAAAATCACCTAGTGTATTCAAAGAAGCATTCCGAATGACACCAAAATTTTCATCCCCAAAAGAACTTATGGAAGCTGGAGCATATTATGTTCATGCAAATCTCCAAAGAAAAGCTGTCACTCCACAAGCTTACTTGAGCCAAGAAAGATTTCATTGGGTTTCGTAACACGATTAGTTCAAAATCATTCCATACCTCACAAGCATTAAGTCATTGATTGAACGCCACATTCCTCGCCCAATATCTTTCATAGATTCATCTCTTGCACTTCTTCCACGCCACAATTCTTTCACGATATACATAACTTCTTCAACATCTACCTTAAAGATAGACCCGCACACCACATCAATAGCAAACAATAATATACTTAATATCAATACTCAAAAGACATGCACGGAGTAACTTTTAAAAGCAACAGCAATTAATATAAATGAGAATTTTATCTATTTAACGTTCTATCAAGAACCATTATAACCACCACTTTCTTCTTTGTCTTTTTTTCTTATGGGGGACGAAAAATCTAAATAGATTTCCGTCTCTTGCAAATATCACAAGAATAAATATTTACATGATGACTTTTTCCGATGTAAATAAATTAATTCCCAAAAGCACCAAAAAGAGTCCACCAAATTACATCCCAGATATAAACAAAACGGAACTATTTTCCGATAAAAATCTGCAGATCCCATATTCTCATAATAAACTCTTATGCTACAAGGTGGATTCAGCCCTCCCCTCACACAATTAAAGCTCCAACATCTACTGTCAAACATCTGCTTTTGTGTACAACAGATTCAACAACGCAATGATTTTTAAAGCACAAAAAGAGAACAAAGGCCCTTACATACTTTTTCTGCTCCCAAAGGATATTTGTGACGACAATGAGAAAAGGATTCACGATGGTATACTACAATCATCCCTACCTGTACTTGCATGGATGTGCCATATAACAGTTCCTCATGCTCAATAAGACGCTGATGAAGCACGCGGTAGTGATCCATGTCAAAATTCACCAAGGGCTCTGTTTGAACTTCAAACCCCGCCAGTTGCGTAATGACATAGGAAGCCATGACTTGTCCAAAAATTGCAGGAATGGTACCAAGAACTGGAATTATCCGAACCCTAAATCCTGGTACTATCTGATAAAGATAATTATGTCAGATAGTGTTTTCTAGATAGGATCTAATCTTCCTTTCAAAGTTGTTTAGGAGAACATGCACCTTTAAACTTAATAGAAAATAGTAATCGGCCCTTCAAAGGAACAGGTAAACATCCTCACCTGATAATCTGAAGGATTTTCTTCTTCTCCACTTGGTCCCTTAAAAGGGAGCAACTTTGCCTTGGGTTTCTCCAAAGAAAAAACAACAGGAATGCCACCTTCAATACCATAATCTTTCCTCAATCGGTGTCTCACCTACGAAAGGAATTAACATAAGTAGTAAAGGAAATAAAATTCACCTCACATAACTCATGAGATATAACTCAAAATTGATTCCACAAGGATCTCATATAGTAGAGAAACCATCACAAAATTCTTATAGAATCAAGAATATAATGAAAACAGATTGTGAACCAGTTCCTGAAGAATTATATGGCAGGTGGCATAGACATATACAGCACCAGTTGTTTGATACAACCAAAGAAAAGGTTGCAGTCTAAGACTATGGATTGGGTTAATACAAAATATAGAAAGACGAAATACATATCAACTCAACGCTCATAAGAGAGGCATTAAAGGGCTCTTAAATATGAAGTTTAAAAATGACAAACGCAATGCTTGGAAACCAAACATTCCATATGGGCATTGTTCCAAATAGATTCAAGGCATAATGCAAACCGATATGCACAAGCACAAATCATAGGGGACAAAAAAGGAGAATTACAGCTCGAGATAGTGGGTCATTTGTTGACTCTCTCAAATCAGCCACACGGATTCTTGTGGGGTCAGCTCTTGCGCCAGCTCCCGTTGCAGACAAAACTTTCAAGCCCCTACGTACACATGCTGCAAGAAGTGCCACCTATTACACATTATGAATCAAGAAATCGTAAATTGAAAAGTAAAACCTCTATCAGATTCACAAGTTATTTGAACTCATGATAGACAACTTAATAACTGGAATGCAGGTAGTACAAAAAAAAATCTGCTGAAAGCTAATCATTCACAAGTTCCAACCTATAAATTCTGAAAATGCATCATTCAAGGTACAATGAAAGGCCTCTGCAAGTGCAATAATTTTCCAGACGAGAGAGGATACTATGTCCATTAATGCTAGTATGCACTCTTGCTCAAATAATCAAATATGGCAATCTGCGAACAACCATACATGTGACTCTCACACACACACTCACACAAGCAAGCATACACACACATCTCACTTCAGCAACCAATTATGACCCTAAACTTCTGATTCTCTGAACGTTTCTGTAAAAGTAAAAAAGGTTGAGCCAAGTACTCATTTTCGGTAAGCATTCAAGGCTGATAATACTCGCTGCTAACAGAAACAGTGTGCTAAATGGACAACCTATAACAAGCTGAATACCTTTGTGTCTATGTTATCAATGCAGTCCAACACAAAATCAGGGTGGCCAGAAAGAATTTCTTCTTCAGAAGATGCATCATATAATAGCACTTTTGCCTCAACAAGGCATTCTGGGAATATTGATGAGAAATGCTTCTTCAGACAATGAGCTTTTGGGATACCGACATCCTCTCTTGTCGCAACAGCGTGTCTATTTAGTGATGAAACTGACACCTAATTTAGATCACAGAGTAGTATTAGTAACCAATAATAAAACATATAAAAAAGTAAAAGCTAGTGTTATATGCAAAGCAAATATTAGCAACTGTCCCTTCAAGTTCGACAATTAAGGGCAACAGGCAGTCAGCTTAATGGAAAATAACGTGCTTTCACTGCAATCTGTCATTACATTCCGTCAGAACCAATTTCAAAACATCTCCATAGGCCACTTTGTAGCAAGAAAACCCTACCACTTGCTTTAGGGCAGAGAGCAAACTGGACCAGATGAAGACAAGGATTACAATACTAACTTCATCTCAGTTGGTATCTTCACGATTTTGCACTCCTCAAGGGAAGATAGGAGACAAATCTCAGTTCTATCTTCTCATCCTAGAGAAGTCCAGCATTTGCCTCAGTCAATAAAGAAATGCTTCTAGTCCGCCCAAGATATCGTATTGCATATCCTAAATCCCCCAAGAGAAACTCTCTAAAGAATTAGTCAAGCTACTAGTCCTAGACTCCTAGCCCAACAAATTCTAACTTACGGAATATTATCTAACACAAGCAATAGTAAACCAGGCTATAAATAAGCAATCCACCATTTTTAACTAGCTCAGCCCATTAAAGATTGAGCTTCTGACATTCATCGAACTTTGGCTGCCAACTGACACTCAATGGAGAAGCGAGGAAATTTATAATGTGAAGTACCACCAAACAAGAATAGGAAAAAACAAAATTATGTGTAAATTGTAAAGCAATATAAATAGGGTAAAGGGAGGGAGGTTCTCAATGACAGAGACCTGCTTACTTATTCGGGAAAACACAAGTGGTAATTTTGCAATTACATTTAAGTCAATATGAGCAGCCTCCTATCCAACAAGAAAAGGAAAGAGACAAAAAAGAGAGAGGATTGAACAACCAGAATAAGCAGCTGGTTCAAATCACCAATGAGTCAAATGACACAAAATGGGGTATGAAAAGCAAGAGAAAAGAGAAAACTGAGAAGCTAGTCCATGATAGTGGAATAAAAAACAAGTTCACAAAAGAAAAGTCGAAGCCAACAAAAAAGATATCAAGACCAGAAGGCCATTCGAGAACCGAAACTCAAGATGCTAGGCTCCACATGAAGATACCTGGTCAAAATCCACGAGGAGGAGCCTGCTAACTCCAGATCTCAATAGCATAGATGCAGCGTGACTTCCAACCCCGCCAAGACCAATGACGACAACATAAGATGCAGACACATTATGCTGGGACTCAATGCCAAAGAACTGAATATTCCTAATGACATTACAAAACACACAAGATAAATAGGGTCACAAAAATTATTGGCCTGTACATTCAAACCTCACACATGCCACATAGAGGAGGCCAAAGGGTACAAATTCAAATCTTCCGACCTCAGCAACCAGACATTTGTCTGTTTCTAATGTTCTTACATTCACGAACATATAAATAAAATTTTTACAAAGGTCTACAACGTCCAATGCTGATTTCAATCCAGTTGGCTTGGTTGGACCACCGTTGCACTCAACTAAGGGTTAGTATGTACTCAGTGGCGACTCCAGGAATTTCGGAGCGTGGAGTCATCCATAAATGTCAATACTTTTGTAAGGCTGAATAAAATATCTAACATAATAATGGCAATTAATAACCTACTTCCAACAAAAATCACATTTAAAGCTCAACAAGCGTTTCAACTTGTACACAAAAAGATATCAAAATGCATATACTAATAATCTTTCTTATAAGTTCTCGACAAAAAAAAAAAAAAAAAGAAGCTACAAGAACTTCTACAATTGCATTCAATGCGATTTCATATTTTGAAATCGTTGCATGATAGTCTCTATGTTAATAGCATCAAAGTATATATAATTATTTTCCCAAAAAATCAAAACCCATATCCTGTATAGACTTTGCCAAAAAATCAAACAACTCATATCAAGCTTGAGTATATACAAATTTCAAAGGGCAAAGCTCATAAAATTATTCATTGGGTCGAATTGATGACTCAAAGATAACAGAGGTGGTGAACACGTTTTGCTTTTTGTTTTGTTCAGTGTCGCCTTTGGTTTTGTATCGACTATGAAGGGAAAATTATCTTGTGTGGTGTCGCCGTAAATATCCATGGGTCAATCTAATAATTTTTAGAAAATTTCAATATAGTAGTAGTAAAAAAATTTCAATGGGGTCGCTGGACCCTGCAACCTTTGCTGTGGCATTGCCACTGTATGTACTAGGTCGGAGCCCCGATATGGAAGAGATAAAACTTGTTATTCCAAGCCTAGCCCAGCTAGTCTCATTCAAATTCAAATGAAATAGATGCCTCTCATAAACATATCTTAAATTTTAACAAAGTAACTTTATAGCTTAAGTCTTTAGTCGTAGTGAGAAGTCGAGCGGTGATTCTTGCAATGGCCTCATATGCTCATGAGGTTAAGAAAAATTAATATTCAAAAACCAAAATAACTATACATAAACCTGAAGTCTACACAGGAAACCCAATACCCATACAATCATGATACGCATACCATATGATGCCCACCCCAATACAGAAGGTGAGGAGAATGCTTATAATTAGTTTGTAAGTATGCAGGAAGTGATGTCAACCATCCAGAATTATGAAATATAACTCAGAACAAACCCAATCCATTTGTAAAAAGTATTAAAGAAGTGCGAGTCTTGACAATTGATACGAACCCCATGGACATTGTTGCTCCTCAAAAGTGTCAACTCTACTTTTGATGCTCAAATATGGCTTGAATGATAAGTTCGAAAGAAATTGTTCAAGCTCAATGTGCAATATTAAGTCACCCGCATCCCATCTTTCTTCACTACTAGGAAAATACCTAGATAACAATTGAATTAACAAAAGGGTCACATGCCGAATACTCATGTAACATTCCACAATTTCCTCAAATGGTGGGTTGCTATATATTCTGGCTGCATTCAACTTATCGGGTGAATCAAGATTATTACCTGGTGAGTTGTTCTGAAACTATCTCATCATTAAGCAGGTCTGAACTAGCTCTTCCATGGTTCCGATCCCCACAAACATCGTGGCCTTTAGCAGCTGTCTCAGGTGTAAATCCTCTACCTACCAAATAACTATTGTAAGAAGCATAACCAATACAAAAGAAGTGATAATTAAGCCTTAGACTTCAACTACAACAAAGACAAAAATCAAAATTTTCCTTCAAGGGAAATGATTTTGGTACTCTATTTGATAACCGCAAAATTGTCTTCTAGTTTTCAAAATGCAAATAGCACAGTTTCCAAAACACACTTGAAGACAAATTTCAAAGCGTGATTATAAAAAGTTGGAGTGCTAAACTCATTTACCTTTTAAAACAACGGGAGAATATCATAAGAGAATACAAATTGATTATATGTTGGTACTTGATTTTCAAACTCCCTTCTTTAATAACCAAGCTCCCTTTTTTGTTATCTTGTGATGTGATGTGAATTTATATATCAACCTCTCATTTGCACTTTCTTTCACTCTTGGAAGGACGATATCGTAAATTCACATCACAAGAGGACAAAAAAGGTGTGTTTTTATATATAAAAAAAAGAGTGCGAAAATCACAGCCCGTGTTGGTAAGTTCACATCGCAAGAGGAAAGAGTTTACAGGGCTTAGATCTTACCTCCTGAATCAGTTACCTTACTACTGGATTGGTTTGCAACACTTCTGCAAAAATACAAAACAACATCTCACTAGGACCATTCAAACATGAACGAATTACCCACGAATAATTTTACAGATGCACATAAAGTGGCAGGTCATTTTCGAGTAATTACCCACCCTGTGGCACCGGAACGTGATGCCCGAGACCCTTCTCCACCACCACATAGTGTGTTGGGGTCCATACACTCTCGGTTGGGCCCACCACAATGTATGCAGGGTGGAGAAGGGGCCGCGGTGCCCTAGGGGACAGAGAATAATTTTTCATCATTTTCTGGTTTTCATTTAGGGGCTGGCTAGATTCAAAGAGAAACAAACCAAAAAAAAAAAAAAATGAACACAAACGGAATTCCAACTGAAAAATTTCTCCAGAAGAAGGCAACGCATACAAGCTCGTTTTCGTTTCTCTCTCTTCGATTTCTTGAGTTAAAAACTTAAAGATGGGTTTTTGCTATAGAAGCCTATTATTTATGGATTAAACCTGCATTTACCCGTTGTAGAGCCTGAGAAGAGCTATGGTGGTGACAGAACCCAGCAGAGCTCCTGCTCCAACCAAAGTCAACAACTTCACTTTCTCTTCCATCTCTCTCTCCCCCTCTGTGTGTGTGTTCGTTGAGAGTGCACCGATTTGCGCTTGGCAAGCAGAAAACGTTTTCAAACCTAAAAGCGTGGTCACGGCCTACCCGAACCGAATGATGAACCGAGTCGACCCGACCAAAAAACGAGGCATAAAAGAAGAAAAATGATTATTGGAGTAATAAATAAAAGAAGAAAAATCCTAAACTGGCTCCGGCCCCGTTTCAGAACACCTTCTTATAAGTACTTATTTTACATTTTTAAACTCAAAAATAATATAAATAAAAAATAATTTTTTGATTTTTTTACACCGTATCAAGAATCTCATCGAAATTTTTCAAACAAAATCCATATTACATATTTTTAAATTTCATTAAATCTTTTATTTTTTAATTTGAAATTGCTTCTTAAAAAATACTCCAGTAAGCAGTTATTCTCCGTTCTGGAACGGAGCCTCATTCGGCCCTCCGCACACACGCCCTCTCTCCTACCCCAAGAACCCTAAGACGACCCAATTACCCTAATCGATCACCCAACTCCTCTCTCTCTCTCTCTCTCTCTCTCTCAGTCACCCGACTCACCCCCCATCCTCTCTCTGAGCCTCCGGCGATCGACTGTGATACTGCAGTGGTACGTCTTTCTCTCTCTCTAAGTCTCTATGCATTGAATAGCCACTGATTGTCGAGTGTCGACTGTTAATGCGATTCTCGAATATGTTTTTTGCGATTTGTGACTGTATATGGCTTTTGGCTGTTGGGACTTTTCCTTTTGGTGCGAAATCAGAAACTCTGATTGCGTAATTTGGGACTCTAATTTGTGACTGTAATTTGGGACTCTGATTTGTGACTTTTCCATTCAATCGGGGACTCTAATTTGTGACTGTTTTTTTGCGATTTGTGACTGTAAATCAGGTAACCTGTGATTTGCGACTTTAATTTGCATGTTGGTCTTCTCTTCCAGAGCAAGTTGATTACGTGGCTGTTTTTCTTTCATTCTTAGAGATTCTTTGGTCAATGTCTTGATTACACTTGTTTTTAAGATATGTTTCTCCTGTCTGGGATCACTTCGACCAAATTAAAGTGGGTCAAGAAACCAAATGGGCTGAGTGTAAGTAATGAAAGAAACGAAATACGAACAACTGAAAGTAAAAAGAAATGGCGTTAGTAATTCGAAAGCTCACATCCCCAATTGCCAGTTACATCCTAATAGAGACCAACATGGTCAACAAAATCTTTCATTCAAATGCAGTAACGCACATATGGGGGTGTTGAGGTTGTTACGAGTGTCTTTTCTTTTGATGATGATTGTGAGAAGCTCTTGCAGAGATGGTCATTATTGATGCATTACCATTTAGGTTTGTTGAGGGGATTCGGTTTAGGAAGTTTTGTAATGTCATGCAACCAAAGTTCTCACTGGTCCCTTCTCGCCAAACTATAACTAGAGTGGCTGCTATAATTAATAACAATGAGAGGGGAAAGTTGAAGAAATAATTGAAGGGTCGCAGGATTTACTTCATAACTGATACATGGACATCACTACAAAACCTTAACTACATGTGTCTCACGGCACACTTTGTAGATGATGATTGGAAATTTGCAAAAGAGAATCTTACCCTTCATAGATCAGGCACACTTGCCCTTTATACACAAAAGGCAAATAAAACAAAACCATGCAAAAGCGATAAATTAAGCCCGATTCGGTATTGAATATCCCATGTCCTCTGGGATTAGGGTTGCAAACAAAACGAGCTAGTCAAAGCTTGACTCGTTAAGGGCTCAGCTTGACTCATTTAGTAATTGTACCGAGCTTGAGCTTGACTTTTGGGCTCGTGTAGTAAACGAGCCGAGCTCAACACTCTAAAGCTCGGTTCGTTTGTATGAGCTGTGCTCATTTGCCCATTACGCGCTGAGCCCGATTCATTAATTAAACAACCCTAATATAGGCTCGTTTACCTGCTTGAACACCACAAAGCTTGGATCGGTTCAGTTTATTTGCACCTCTATCTAGGATTACTTGTCCAACGAGCTCAAACATAGCAAAGCTCAGATTGTTTGCACCCCTAACTGGGATTACTTGTCCAATAAACGAGCTCGAACAGAACAAATATTAGTTTGTTTGCACCTCTATTTCGGATTAGTTGTCCAATTCATTGGTAATCCTTCCATGCCAACACAGTTCATGCTTAATTCTGCCAAATGCCTTTCAATATTCTTTTTTCATTCAACATTTTATTTTGAGAGCTGGGTTGTTTGAATGGTCCGAAACAGGTTATACTGAAGTTACATTATGCTTATTCCTTGATTATGACATGGTTACATTTTGTATGGTTTCTTTGTCTTTGGATCACAGTAAACAAAGATATGTGTTTCTGGGTTTCAATTTCTAGCTTGCTGTTTCTTGTAGGAAAATGACTCTTTGCCTCTCAATGGCTTTTGGTTGGAATACCTGGAAGGTTAAGCGGACTGAAATAGAATAATATTGCTTGATTTCAGGCTTGAGGAGAGTTGTATCCTTTTAGTTGAAAAAGAAGCTTTGCAATGGATTCTCAAGCGAGAAAGAAGGCATTGTATCGCGCTAAATTGAATGCAAATAAGGTGGAGAAGCGCATACAATCTCCTCTTGTTAGGTAACTTTGTTTAAACTTCTGATATTGTGCATGGCTCAATCCAGTGCTTTAAAAGAACCACGCAAATCCTTGATTTTATGTGCCTATTTGCATTAACTCGGTTTTTCATCTAGAAGCTATATGTTTTAGTTGAGGATCCCATCCCTCTATGTTGATCAATGCAATGGGTTTTATTGTTTGTCTTGTACGATGGAGTGGGTATAAGAGCTGAGTAGTAGAATTTTACAATAGTTGATGTTCTAGATGTTTTCTTGCCAAAATCATGTACCTTCATCATCATTTCTTTTTTCTTGTAAAGGAGCATGGTCCTACTACAACAGTCTCATTGTTGGGTAATCAGCTCATCACCAGAGAGTAAATGCTATCACATTGGGCTCATTGAAAGTCATATTAATCTGTTTGGTGTTTATTCCTAATCTTTTAAGTCCATCGGCTTTTCTGGGACCTGAAGGAGTCCTTTGGCTTGAATCCGTTGACATGAATACACATATGAGTTGGAAGACAACTTTTTTTAATTTTAGTAAAGAATTGGTGTTCCTTGGGTCAGTGGTCCCATTATGAATCCCAAGCTGCACTCAAGTTCCACAAGGTGACTTCATTGAACAAATATATGTGATGTTCTCAAGGGTACCAAGTAGATTGTCTGTAAGCAAACCTAAAACATGAGTTTTGTGGAATGGTCAGAATGTCTCACTTCAATCGTTTGAGTAAAAGAGAGTACTTGGGCTTTGCCTGATAATGATACTTTTCCTGTGAAGGAAAAAATATCAACAGAAAGCCTTGACTTTTTTCCTGGACTAACTTTTAGTTAGTTGAGATTTATTATCTATTGGGTTTTTCTTATGAGTACTATTGCTAATTTGGAGTTATTCGGGTGGCATCTTATTACTTTCATTTTTGGTGCGTGTAGGTACAATGATTTTGATCAACCTGTCTGTAGGGTATGTGACATTGTTGTGAAATCTGAGTCACTTTGGCCCGCGCACGAGGCTTCTCGTAAACATCATGAGGTGAACTTTGCAACTTGAACTTGATTATATATGGGGACTCTCAGTGTCTCACAGGGTTCAATGTGCTAACTTGCCAAACTCGTAGCTTGATATTTTGCTTGATGAATCTATTTGAGCTAACAATCAATCATGATACACACACACACACACACACACACATATATATATATATGTACGTATACATGAGTCAAGAACCATATGCAATATATAGAATGATAAACGTAGTCATCTTGAATTCGTGACTCATGAAAGTAACAATCAATTAGTTTTTCTTGCCTTGGTTTTGCGAATGGAAGTTGATTACAAACGTATTAATTTTTGTAGATCGTTTCCAATTATTTGCATTTGATAGTGGGAAACAGGGTCGCCTACATTGATTCTGACTTGTATTTTTGTGGGGTTGTGCCATAGACTCCCATGGTTTAGATTGATTTGTATGTATAGACAAACAGCAGAGTCACATATTATATGATAAATCAGTAGATGTTTAATAGGGTGCATAAATGGTGCTGGTTGGGATAAGGAAATGATTCCAAAGTTGTATTACTTTAACAATAATGTTAGCAGAAGCCATCTGAACCTGCAAATAGCCCTACATAATGATTCAGCGGCCCATCTACAGCTGAACTAAAACCCCTTGGTCACAATCTACAGCTACTCACCCGTTTCACCACAGGATACAAAGTTGCTGGAATGCTATTGACTCTTAATGCAGGAGAGAATATAGCAGAGTTCTACCAATTTTGCCGTAGACTAAAGAAAATGGTAACTCCATGTGAAGCAAAACAATTAAAATGAAGGTGCGGTCCACAAACCTCACAGGTGCAAGCAAATTGTCATCCTTTCTCACATAGTCATATAGAGAAACATATTACAGCTTCACTATTCTAGAGTTACTCTGTAGTGTGTTTTCACTTATTATGTGTTTTGAGGTGGATGTATTTTCATTCTGGATTTGCACTTTCATGTGTCATAAGAGAAGTTTTGCAATATCTTATTCAGTTGTTCTTTCATTCTGGATTTGCACTTTCATGTGTCATAAGAGAAGTTTTGCAATATCTTATTCAGTTGTTCCTTTTTGGAATTTTATTCTGCCATACTTTGTCCACGGAATATTTTGTTACCAATTAACCATCACTTTTTTTGGGGAGTGAATGTTTACTTCTTTCTTGTTCCATTACTTCGACAGGCGATTAATAATATCAAAGCTAATGCAGCTGGACTAACACGAGTTAACAATGTAAAAGCCGAGTCCACTGCAGAGTTGCCTAAATCCAAACCTGAGCATTCTACATATCTGCGTGGTGCTAAAGATAAAGCCTCTGGGGAATTGCCCAAAGCACATTCACCGTCGGTGCTTCCGCTAGATTTTTTTGACAATAAGGAAGCAAAGAGGCAAAAAACTGGTAAGAACCTGTCATAGTTCTACCCGTTCCTTCTCAAGCCTAATATCTGTAGAATACATGTTTTAGTGATGCCTGTGAACTTCACAAGCTAGGCAATATTAACTTTCTACAAGTACTTCATTTGCTCAAATGAGTATGTAATGATGTTCTTCTTATCCCAGACAAAAAATAGTTAGATCCGGGTGAGATGCGGTACTTACCCAAAAGAAAATAGGCATACAAACAAGCGTATGACGGACTATGGAGAACATCTGCTATAACCTTGTACGGTGTAATATAGTGCAAATAATGCATGGAAAGTGGGATTTTTTTCTATCATTTCGTATTTATGACAGATGAAAGTTGTGGTTCCCCATGACAATTAAGTTATCATTAAGTGTGCAAATGCAGAAGCCTTCAATTTCACTTGGGATTATTGTGTTTTATTAGTTCAACTGTGCCTCTGCCCTCCTGAAACTTATTTTACTGTACCAGCTATTGGTCTTTTGTCTTATAGCTGAGTTCTTTGGAATTCTGAATGTTGGAGTTCCAGTTGTGATAACCAAAAATATAAATGAATAATGTTTTTTGAGCAATTATCTTACTTTATTGTGTTTCTTGGAATGTTTGCAGCCCCAGTGGAAAATTCAAATCCATTCAAAAAGCCAGGAGATTCTGCTCAAACTCGAGTGGTCGAGCCGTTGAACTCAGAGAGTACGAGAGAGGCATTTTCCAGTGCCAAGGTTGTGGAGGAAAAAAGGATTGAAATTCAAGGTGACGGTGAGCAAACGTGGACATCAAAAATAGTTGCAGGTTCAGAGACCAAGGAAACAAAAAAATATCTTCCTGAAGGATTCTTCGATGATAAAGATGCTGATCTACGTGCACGTGGCATTACACCTGTTAAGATAGATGCCAAGTAAGTCCATACTTCTGCTTTGGCATGTTTTTTTGTTCTTAAAGTTATTCTGTTTACATAGTAAGTGGGTCAAAATAAGGGAATGCTGCACCTAGGGTGGCGGCTACCTTGGGATCTAGAGTTAACTAGACATCTATTGTGGGTTCTTTACCTGTTTCTTAGTTTGGTCTGGCTCTGAGATCCTCATTCTATGCTAAGGCTGTTTGGAATGTGGTTGTACTCTCATGCTGAGATTTGTGAGAGAACACACTGTACCGAGAGGCAATATCAATCTAAAGGGTGCCACTTGATGACTACAAAAGCACCTTTCTAGCATACAAGCTTACTTTATATCTCAATTTACTATCCCCTGTTTGTTGATAAGGATGCTGGAGAAACCTTAAGTGGACTCTTTGGTAGCTAGGGTTCAAGTTCCAGTTGGTGGCTGGCATGGACCAATTAGAGCAGGGCTGGGAATTCAATTGGAGTCCGAGAGTTGAGGGATGTGATGTAGGGGAATATTGGGATAACAATGGTTCTGGGTTAGCAACAAAATAAAAAAGGTACTTGGTTAAAAAGGCGAGGGATTTATGGGATCGTCTTTGGATAGGTATATGACATAAGAGCAATTCAGCGATAAGAATTTTTTATTCTTGTTCTTTTTTCCCTTTTGGTTCTGTTTTCTTTTTGCATTTTATTTACTTCTGTATTTTTTTTTCCATTGATTGTTTCTCGTGCTTAATAGCATAAGGTACTGGGAACCTACTAAGGGGTTTTTATATGACAAATTTGAGTACTAAAAGTACGCAGGGGGAGGCAGTACATGGCCATCATTGGTTTGGTGCTAAAAAACAGAATTGCTCGTCTCTGCATTCCAACAATATGAGATTCCTCTATAGGACTTTGTCTATTGTTTATACTTATGACTTCTTTCTTCTTGTTTACCTACGAAGTATTCAAACAATTGCAAGAAAGAAAGTGAAGAAACTATAATTAAATGAAAGGCAGAGATGAAAAGAACTCCAGTCCTTGGTAGCACGAAGCGGGAGCGGGAGCGCGGGAGCGGAGGCACCTAGAAGCTCTTAAGGTTGGGAGCGCCTAAGAAGCGTATATAGATTTCATATAAATACATATATAAAGTATCTTTAAATACTTAACCATTGAAGGAAAAGTGATTACTTATGAAAATTTTCATGATCTTAAAGGGTACTTATAGGAAGTTAGATATTTTCAATTTGCCAAACTTCTTGAGTGATAAGATTTTCATATTTTTATTTCCACAATGGCATACCTCCCTTAAGAATAAGAGAATAGTTGCCTTAACCACCCAATAAGCTCCCATGTTAGTTGGGAGCGAGCTCCCGTCTCAAGGGGAGCGAGCTCCCGTCAAGCTCCCATCTTGGGAGCGCCGATTCGCGCTCCCGTCTTGGGAGCGCACCCATTTTAGAAGAATCCTGCTACTAAGCTCCAGTCACCCGGTGCAACATGTTTAGGTGAACCTTGTTATTTCTTGTGAATTGTGGAGTTCCTCTGCTATAATTGACATGCATATATGGTAGTAGCTTTGAAGTACCTTAACTGTCTTCCAAAGGATTGCAAATCCAACTAGCCATAAAAGTCTCACATTGACGGAAATTGGAATTTGGAGGTGATAAATCTAGCTAGCTCTAGAATTTTGATCACGTGGATGTCGTAGTCCATTAGTCTCAGAAAATGATCAACATATTGTAGAGGGTTATGGTATTGAAAGAGGGAGGGGGAGAGAGGATCAGAGGAATGTAAAAGGCTCCTATGAGATGTTTGAAAATATTGTTAACCTCTCTCGACTTTTTGCACCGACTCTGTACTGTGGAATATTGACTTCTTTCAGCAGTTTTAGAGTATTTAAATGCTGGGAATTAGATAATAAAAAAATGCTGGGAATTGCCATTATGTTAATTCGGATATTTTTACATCAACACTGAATTTCTGACATGTCCTGGACAGGGATGAGTATAAGGAGTTCGAAAAGTTGATCCAAGAGGATTTGCAAGAGGTGGACAATCGTTTGGAAGAAGAGGAGGTTAGGGTTATTATTTACTTGTACAATTTATTGTAACATTTTAGCAAGGCTTCAGACATGATCAGTATCCCATTTCTCTGAAATTGCATATTGCAGATTGATGCAGCTGAGACAATAGAAGAGGCCGAGACTGAGGAACAAAAGTGAGTAATGTTTCATGGCTCGATAGAGAACTTGATAATGTTAAGGTTTTTATTTTTTTTCCTCCATAATTCAGAATACAGTTAACTGACATATCAATTAATTGATTGAGATAAATTGGATCAGATTTTGCAGCTTTTCTCTTTTGCAGGACCTCCAAGTGACGTAGATGATAGATGTGCTATATATACTGATATTATTGTCGTGTTGTACATAATTCCCATGATAATGGGGATCTTTCTTTGCCATTTCTACAGGGCATATTGGGAGAGAGTGGAAATGTTGAAGAAGAAGAAAATGGAGCTAATGGCTGCTAGATCTGCCACACATAGTGGAAGTCCTCAAGTCAAGGGCAGCGAATCTAACCATGAAGATTCATCAAGTGATGATGATAGTGATGAGAATTTCACACTTAATTGGAGAGCTAAACATTTTGTAAATTCTGTAATTGCTGGTCTCTCTCTCTCTCTCTCTCTCTCTCTCACTCTCTCTCTCTCTCTCTCTCTCTCCAGAGTAGTATTGGTTCCTATGATTTTTTATTGGAAAAAGAAAATAGCCTCCCTTGTATATTCTTCAAACTACATTTGATTGTATGTAGCATGTACATTCTACCTCCCCCAACTTAAGCCTTTGTCTGTATGTGAGAGCATTGCTTGCCTATTGCATTCTTGTAGATTGATAAGTGACGACTCACTATATGGCAAAGAAACCTTATGCGTTGCTCACAGTATTCCAGAATTATGTTTTTGTGATCCTTACTAACTTTTCTTACCAAACGTGTTGCAGATTGATGGAATCAATTTGACCGCTTGTCTCTGTAAGCTTCAACCTAGACCCTGCGACGTATATTCATACCTTTCGGATGCATATCAAACTTAACATTTCCAGGTTTGGAATCCTGAAGTTTGCTATGGTTTCGTTAACATACTTCAAACTGAGTCTATCGATCTTGTTAGCGGTTCGATTAATAACTATGTCTCGTAGAATCGGGACAAAAGTTTTTTTTTTTTTTTTCCCGGTGTTTTGTTGATCGCAACTTTGCATGACATGGGGCAAGTCTTTCTTGGCAAAGGACTGAAAGAATTTGATTGATGGGTGATAACATTGGGATGCACACGTAGTTGCCCAATTTTGGGTTTCTACTTTTTTGTCCTCTCTCTCTCTCTCTCTCTCTCTCTCGTGTAACCTGTAATGTTGAACTTTATAGAATAATCTCTGTCTATGCTCTTTGATTGATCAATTCACAGACTCACGGCCAGATTTCTCTCTCCATTTTCAGGCTTGCGTTTTCTCTCTGCGCAATCAACTCAATCCCTAAGGTGATCTAGGAACCTCAAGGGCCACTATGGAGATCTCCACGAACCAAATCCGAGCCACAACCTCTATTTCTTCCCTCGAATTTGGTTTTATTTAAACGTTTATTATTTCCTATGACAGAGTTAAGAACTCTAGGATAAGATTTCTTTTTGCTGGCTTGTAAAAATACAGGGATGACAGGAAAGATGGTCTGGATTCTCTGGAGGTCTGAAAATAGTATACTTGCTTACCAGTTAGCCTAAACTTTGTACATGAACAATGACAACTCTTTCCAATCCTTGAAGGACAAATTTTCATAGTCGTCCCTCTAGTTTTACGGTTGTCTCAATTTCGACCCTCTAGTTTTAATTGTCTCAATTTCGTTCATGCAGTTTGTTTTACGTTCCAAATTGGTAAAATCATTAACACTATTAATGAAACTAACGGAAAAATATGATTAAAAAAATTAAGTGCTTCAATTTTAAATCCGGTTGAATCGGTGCAAAGATCTTAATTTTTTGATCATTTTATTCTAAATGGTCGTAATGAATTTTTGGCTTTAAGGCCTTTCAATGAACACCCGAAAACTTCTTATTTAGTTTTAGGGCTCTTTAAGGGTGTTCGTTGAAAGGCTTTAGAGCCAAAAATTCATTACAATCATCTAGGATAAAATGATCAAAAAATAAGAACTTCGCACCGGTTCAACCGGATTGAAAATTGGAGCACTTCATTTCTTTAATCATATTTTTCCGTTAGTTTCATTTACGGTGTTAACGATTTACCAATTTGGAATGTAAAACAAACTACATGGACGAAATTGAGACAATTGAAACTAGATGGACTAAATTGAGACAACTGTAAAACTAGAGACACAACTATGAAAATTTGGCCATCCTTAAATGGTGGATTCTTTACAAAACTTATGTAGTTTTTCTGACAATCAGCTATAAAATACTTCCTTTGTCTCATTGCATTTTTTCTTTTTGGATGTTTCATGCTCTTAGTTGATTTTGACTAGTCAAGTAGAGAGATTCAGCCAATTTCATTTTGCCCTTGATCCCCATATTTGAGTTGAGGAACAAAAGTGGAGGGGGAAAATGCATTGTAGTCCAAAAACTAATCATTACATTGAAAAAAAGAGGGTAATTATAAAAAAATTTATTAAGTTTGAAGAGTGATAATGGCAAAACGCCATCCGAGTCTAAGGAAAGAATTCAATATTATTAATCCACTACTCGATGCAATACCATATTGAAAACGCTCGATTAACTAACTGTGGTATAGAATGGAATACATTCAACAAACAACGAAGACAAATGAAGACTAACAGCAATTGAAATCTTGAGAGCAGGACCAAATTTATTTCGGAACCGGGGTTGCTCCATCCCCGCATGGACGGAGAGTGTTAGAATACGGATAGAACAATACACTACCCCAACATTTATGCGAGCACACTTTTTCTGCTCGTTTCCATCTCCAATGGCTCGTTAAACTATATCGATAGCCATGAGTAGAGAGTCCCCATTAATTACAGTAAATCCAGTTATTTTGGGGTTAGACTCCACCATCCACATCACTCGTGCTCGAACTTTCAAAATCTTCCTCCATGATCCCGACTTGCTGTGTTCCAGTGCCCACACAGTGAACACACCCTTTGATAGCATAACTAGACAAATTGATTCCTGATTCTTTGGCCCCACTTGAATATGCTCATGTTCAAATTTGTATCGAGGAAATCATGCTTTCTTGCAAGTTTTGGTATTTGCAAAAAACTCAATGTACGTTCTTTGGGATCAAACTCAACAATGTAAGGCCAATAGAAACGACTTTCCTTAACCACGGAAGGGAACCAATCTGACAAGAAGTAGAAAACAGCCTTCTGATGAACGAGGGATTCGAAAAGAATCCTTCTAGCGCCAAAGTTGATCAGCCCCCTCTCTTCCCAAATCCCTTCAGTTGGTGAGTAGATTTTGCACATGAGGTCTGAAGACCAAAACTCTGTAGGCTGCAGCACCATCAAAAAGTAGTTGCTCGGAAACTCATCAGATGGACCCATATTGCACTGGAACACAACGTTGCACACTGGTTTTGGTTCTTGAAATCTCCACGGGTCGGTATGGATAGCCACCTTTGAGTTGCGGGGTTACAAATAAATAGTTCATTGTCAATGGGTTTTTCACTTGCTTTTCTACAACAAACTAACCCATTGGACGAACCAAGCAAGTGACCAAATTTCTTAAAAAAATCGAGCGATTTATTTGACACTCCGGAAGAGTTTTCCTCACCTGGCATCACGTGAAATTTTGGTACTCCCATGAACATTTGGTACGAACTTTGTTGCATGAAGAAGGCAGAATTGTTTTTATGAACCATGTTTTGAGATTATTTCTTGACGAACAAGTCCTCCGAAGAGAATTCGTCGCAACATTTAGCGACAGATGCGAGCTTCAATATGGATTTGGCAGGAAGCTGTGAGAATATTTCAAAGAGTTTGCCGTTGAAAGCCATGGGAAGAATACGAGTTTGCGGAGAGGAAGAATATTATATGAGGATGTAGGAACTGGAATGGAGTGTGGAAAAATCGAAGTGGCTATTTGTAGGGCTCGAAGTATGCGGTTTGAGACCATCTGTACTTGGGATTTCTAATTTATTTTGTTTCCTATATATCATCCTTTGATTTGGTTTCCTATCCCACCCATGAATAAGTTTCCTATGATAACACGACTTTCAAATAAACGGGAATGTGAAGTAATGCACCTGCACAATTTGGAAAAACAACATAGATTTTGCGTCCGCAAGGATCGGATTTTGCATCCGGAATCATTCAATTCACAGGAATTTGCGTCCAGAATTACTCAATTCACATGGATTTGAGTCCGGAATCATTCAATTCACATGGACCCGCATGAATTGAATGGCTCCGAAGCCCGAACATAATTATAGCCGGAGTTGCGTTTTAAGATTGCGTTTGTAGACTTTATGAGTGTGTATATATATACTACTAGTTGAGAATAAAATAAGTAGAAAATTGTACGACACACTTCTAGATTTTTCTATTTTCTCTCATCTTTCTCTCCAAACCAAACAATGTGAATTTTTTTCAATTGCTTTCATTTCTCTCATTTTTCACAAGTTCCAAACGCAACATAAGTTCATTTAAATTAGCCCAAACATAGTAGCTAGAATTCTCTACGCAAATAATCCAGAAAACAGAAATTCCAGACAATTCTAGACTCAATGTTGTTCAGAGTCATTCAATGTATGAGAGGTTCACACGTATTGAATTGTTTTAGATACAATTTTATCCAAAATAACATTCTAAAGTTGTGTTCCTTTCTTTCCCGTCTCTGTAATTGGAGTTATATTCACTTCCAAATCCTACAGGAGAATGACCAAACTCATTACTTCTCTCTCTCTCTCTCTCTCTCTCTCTCTCTCTCTCTCTCTCTCTCTCTCTCTCTCTTACAACCAAAGTTGTCAATACCGTACCGGCCAGCGTACCGTTTTCACTACTGGAATGGTACGTACCGGTACCGGGCTGTATTCCGGTACCGTTTCGGATTTACCGCAATTAATATTATATATATATATATATATTTAATATATATCTACCATTTTTTAAAATTTTAAATGTAAACATATACAAAATCTAAAAAAAAAAAAAACGTAATTTTGTACCGACCGGAACACCGAAAAATGGCCGGAACAGACCGGAACACCCGGAACAGACCGGAACAGACCGGTATTTTAACCGGAACGGATCTGGCAACTTTGCGTTCCGTTTACGCGCCGGTACGATACGTACCGGCCGGTACGGAACGGGATTGACAACTTTGCTCTCAACCCTCCTGCGACCCTCCCTCTTTCTGAGTTTCTGTTGACTTTTGGCTCTCATCCTCCTGTTCACTAGCACACCTCCATTGATAATTGGAGACAAGTGGCTTCCAAGTGGTCCTTCTTCAGCAGCCATGGAGTTATGGCCTTGTCTTTGTATTCTGCATCTCTCTTGAATGAGAGCCAGAGAGGGTGAGGTCTGTTTGTATAGATATGTAGGAGAGTGTGGTGAGGAATGAGAGTCCTCACTTGTAAAGCTTTCCTCCCATTTTGATAATAGCTCAATTTACCTCAGTGGATGTACCTAATTTTGGGAAACCACATATCTCTCATGTGTTCATATTTGTGTACGTGTGTTTTGGCTTTGTTTGATCCACTCCGGGCACAACAGTTTCTCCATTACTCCATCTTTGGTCAGGACTGCCTCTTAGGCATACAGTATTTGAAAGTTGCTTGGTTGTTGTTTGATAAAATGATCATTGGTCACAAGGGAAAAAAAATAGTGATGAACATTGGGGCTTATAAATCGAAGAAGCTTCATTTCTTGACTAGAACTTGCAGACTAGACTCCAACATTTGAAATTGCATTTTTCCCTTCTAAGAGCCAACTAGTGTAAAGATTGACGGTTTCCCCTATTGCTTTGCACATCATTTTGGCCTTTGTCAACTACTAGCAAGATTTTTAAAAATTGAACAATTGTAAAGATTGATGGTTGTAACTTATAGATTTTGTGTGAGTTTTCTATTTTACATACTAAGATTTTAAACGATTTATAAGTTGCTTCACATCATATAATAGATATAATAGTTCCCTATTAGAGGTGGGAGTTCCTTTTTTCTTCCCTGTGGTAAGATTTCGTATGCAAATATCCCTAGTATTAGTGGAAAATTGAAGTACAAATTGTGGTGAATATCTCACAATACGCTGGGCAAGAGGCGTAAGTTACAATCAGATTGTAGAACTTGTCATGCAGATGTGTACAATGTTAAACACGTTAATTTAATGATTGACACCAAAATTCAATTAGACTCCCAACCTTTTAAAAATTTCAATTTTACTCCCAACGTTATCTTCCGTTATTCTAACTAACACGTCAAAACTAACAGAACGTACTGATTTGGCAGCTAATGGTGGACAAAAACGTCTGTTGGGTGTTTTGGCTGGTGACATGGCTGAAGTTGTTGATTATTCCCCACATTTGGAGGGAAAATCACAAAACCCTAATTTGTTTCCCTCCATTTCGTCTCCTGCCGCTGCACTTTAAAAATAGAGCATGAATCAACAATTCCACCTCCTTCATCTGACCACATCCAACCCTAATCCCTTCTCCATATCTCCACACACCATAAACCCCTGAAACCCACCATGAGTAGCAGCAGTTGTGCCATGAATGTGAGCTCTGACAAGACGCCAATCCCAGCGGAGGATGTGTGCCTCATTTGTGGAAACCATAGGGTTTTGCGCATTTCTTGGACTGATCCAAACCCAGGTAGGAGGTTTATGGGTTGCACAAAGGCTAGTTGCAAAGGCTTTGATTAGGTGGATCCCCCATGTGTCGAAGGGTTGTTAAGATAATCTTAAGGCTGCTTAGGAAGACCAACAAATTGGACCAGTTGCTTGCAAAAAGCAGGGCTGGAGATAGGAAGATGTACCTTGCTACAACTTGGATTATATTTGCAGCTGCGGTGCTTGGGAACAAAGTGTTTTCCTTTTGAAGAAAAATTTGCAGCTTTGCTAAGGGTGTGTTTGTGGAGATTTAGGTCTGGGTTTAGTTTTTCTTCTTTTTTTTTCTACTTTATTTTGTTCCCCTAGTATGGGATAGGATGGGATGAGATTGAAGGGAAGAGATGCAATGGTTTGATTTTCCTGTCTTGTTTTCTATCTCATTTTGTTCCCCTAGTATGTGATGGTACGAGATAGGATGAAATAGAAGGTGTATTGCATCATGTTTTGGACACATAATGTCTGTATTGGAAAATCATGTAATGGAATGATTTGTTTTGTTTTGGTTCCCTTAATATGTTTGCGCTTATAATGGAATAGTTTTCTCTTTGGTTCCCCTAATATGTTTGTTCCACATAAGTTGCAAGCAAACCCAGAAACATTCAGGTTATTAAAGCCCAAAAAACAGGCATTTGAATCCATAAAATCCAAGTTATTGAAGAAAAAAAAGGCATTTGAAACCACAAAATACAGGAAAGTGAAGACACAAAAAATGCTGGCAAGAAAATGGCCAAGTGCCATACATAGTAGCAACCTAATAAGCATTCAAACCACTGATATGCACCAAAAAAAATTGGAATGGTGTAGGCCATACAAAGCACCAACCTAGTAAACCATGGACAATCCACAAAACATTTCAAAACAGCAACCTGGTATTCATACCATTTCATCAAACAACTACTTAATTACATGACCCAAGTGTCATACTAATAAAAGTACCATAGTTCAAAATGTTTTCCAAATACTAAGATTAGCAACACAGATGGATTACAAATTCCATATTTGGACTACAATAGTTCCAACTTAAGCACCTACAAAAAAAGATTGTGTGGTACACTGATATGTACCCAAAAAATTCAATTTTTGCCTAAACTAATATTCATTGATATGCACCCAAAAAAGTCAGTGTTTTCCTAAATTGATATTCACCAATATGCACTAAAAAAAGTCATTGTTTTTCCACATAAACTAATGATCACTTAAGGAACCAACTTTCTTCGAAGAAGACTTGTTTGCTTTAGGAGTAGCTGCATTGTTTGCCTATTTTGCTGCAGTCTTGGAAGAAGCCAAGTAAACTCTATTTCCCCTTCAATTCATGCCTTGTATCTGCTTCGGTGTTGTGTCCACAATTGCCTACACATTAACCAGGAACCAGTAAAGTTAACGAACTATGTACTGAGTATGAAAATGAAAACCAATGAAATTTATAAATAATTCTAAGCACTTACACAATGTTTTGTCTGTCTTGAAAGTAGCTAGAGCTGCAGTGTTTGTACCCACAGTGCTGCCAGCATCAGACTGAAATAGAAAAGACACAAGCCTTAATGAATCAAACTACCACTACCACATGCATCCACAAACATTTAATAACATTTACAGTTTTACTTACAGTTAAACCACTATGTGAATCACCACCAACGCCCACCCAAACAAGACCAACATTGCTCATTGCACTTTACAGGACCAGTTGTGGCAGCTGTTGGATCAGTTGTTGCAGCTGTTTGACCACTTGTGGCAGCTGTTGGACCAGTTGGTGCAGCTGTTTCATCCCTTGTTTGACCTTCCCCCTGATTTGATACCTTCTTGCATCCCTTTTTATTGTGTCCTGTTTGCCCACATTGAGTGCATATCATCTTCATCCCCTTCTTGCATGTCATTTTCTTTTCTTATGGCCTTCTCTATGATTCAAGTTTTTCTTGTATCTAGAGCTTGGTCTTCTCGATGTATCATTTGTCGATAGGGATGGCAATCGGGGCGGATATGGGGAATTTTGTACCCGATCCCCGAAATCGAACCCCTACCCACATCCGTCCTGATACCCAAATGGGGAGAACAAGAGGAAACCATAACCGAACCATTCGGGGTTCGGGTAATCCCTGAACCATTCGGGTACCCAAACCAAATGACAACTGCTGTGGGCGGATCTAAAAATTTTGTCCGATTTCAAGTTTTTGGGGTGAGTTCTGATCGATGAGAGAAGAAAAAGATAATAACAAAGAGAGAGAGAGAGAGGAGTACGTATGTTTTGACGTCACCAGAGCGGCCAATCTCCGGGGCCTTTGATCTGTGTGTTCAACTGAATATTTTGCTTGACGACATTGGAGAAGGTGGGTGGGGGTGTCTCATGTCTGTGTGTGTGTGTGTGTGTGTGTGTGTGTGAGAGAGAGAGAGAGAGAGAGAGAGAGAGAGGACGACGACAACGAGCGGCGGTGAGGCCGCGAAGGGTTGTCTGCAACGCAGAAGAGATGAGGGGGTGGGTTTGACTATTTGAGGTAGCTGTCAATTGTAGCGCTAATTATAAATAAAGGATTATAACACTCCAGGCCTTTAAACCTTAACACATGCAACAATTTGGTCCCTAAATTTCTGGACATACGCACTTCGACCACTAGACTCCTATACATATACGGTTCGGTTCGGGGATTTGCTAAACCGTATCCGAACAGATACCCGTTCGGTTATCCAAGGCCTCAACCATATCCATACTCATAGGGAATTTTTCGGTTATGGTTCGGGAAAAAATTTCGGTTACGGTTCGGTTCACTTTGCCATCCCTATTTGTCGAGTTAATAAAATTCTTTTGCCGATCAAAAAAAAACCCCCCTAAATCTTAATCTCATAGTTTTTATCAAATTTTGATGTATGAGCCGCTTAGTGTGTTCAAAACGTGATTTTAAGGGTGCCCGCAAGAAATTGGCAAAAAAAAAAAAATCAGGAATGGCTTGATTTAAGCAGTTTTTTATTGAACCGTTCAATAAAGTTCAATAAAAAATTGTTCAGATGAAACCTTTCTCGGTCATTTTTTTTTTTACTGATTTCTTAAGAGTACACTTTAAATCACATTCTGATTACATTGAGCAGCTCGAATCATCAAAATTTGATCGAAAACTTGGGGGGATTTTTTAGGGGTCTCCGGAACCACCCCGATTTATATATATATAAATTTTCAAGTGAGGGATCTCTCATTTTTTTAAAATGAGGGACTTTCATTTCCCGATCAAATTTTGAAAATCCGAACCGCTCAATGTGTGCAGGACGTGATTTTAATGGTACCCATGAGAAATCAGCAAAAAAAATGATCGGGAAGGGCTTCATCCGAGCAGTGTTTTTTGAACCGTTCAATGAAAACTGCTCGGATGAAGCCCTTCCCGGTCATTTTTTTTGCTGATTTCTCGCGGGGACCCTTAAAATCACGTTCTGATCACTTTGAGCGGCTTGGATCATCGAAATTCAATCGGGAATGGGAGTCCCTCATTTTTAAAAAATGAGGGATCCCTCACCGGAACCTAACTAATATATATATATATATATATATATATATATATATATTTGTACTCCATAAGCACAAGTTCTTCTTCTTTTTCTTCTTTGTTGGGTCCAGAGTGCCTCCCATGAATTTAGTTACACAATGCCACTATCTGCAATGGCTCTAAATATAAATTTGCGGATACTATATTGAATGCCATAAAAGATTTAATTGAAACACTTTCCAATTGATTTTAGAAAAGATAGTGAAAACAAAATCCGACATTCTTCTTTTTGTGTCTGTGTAAAACCATGCACAACTTCTTGTCAATCAAATTGAGGGGAAAGGGCAAATAAAAAAAGAATGAAAAAGCCAACATACAAACGTGGTTTTCTTATACATCCCAGATCTGGTTCTTTTCATCTAGGTTGACTGGATCTAGGATCCGTTCATCTTTGGTGATGGATTTGTGGGTTTTTCAGAATCAGTTGTGGGGGCGCCTTGCAGCGTGTTGTGGGGGCGCCTTGCAGCATGGACTACGGCTTTTAATTGGATTTTTATCAATATAAATTGCATTTGTTATTCCTCAGACACAGATCGACTAAGGTTCCGTTCCAGAAACCTTCTTAAAAAATAAACAGCTTATTTCACATTTTCAAACTAAAAAATAATGTAAATGAAAAATTATTATTTTATTTTTTTTGAACCGTATAAAAGATCTTAATGAGATCTATCAAACAAGATCCATATTAGTAGAAAAATTATTTGAATAAACACATTATTTTTGAACTTGAAATTCCCTTTTTAAAAAATAAGTACTTAAATTGAGTTGCGGAACGGAGCCTAACTTGAATAAAAAATGTTGGCTTCACGTTATATTTATACTCCCACCCACTTTACGACACGCAGGAAAAATATGCCGCCATTCTCGGGGCCACGGTCCACATGCTTACCGTATCAGTCTCAGATCAAATAAATGTCTTCATCAAACATGGCCCAACGCTGGATGGAATCATGTTTTTTTTTTTATAATCATTACACGACTATAAATATTTATTCAAATTTATATTGAAGTCAACACACACTACACCTCAAGTGTATTTAGGTTCCACTGAAAGATGTTAGTGTATATGTAAGTGTTTGTGGTTGAATAATAATTGTTCTTTTACAATTGAGGTTCGGGTTAATTTACGTACATCTCGACTAGTTTCACCCACCTCGACTAATTCTGTGGTTTTGAAGTGAACTATCAGAAAAACATTCATTAGCCTCAAGGTTTGGATTCGTGGCCCCAACATGGCCCAACAGTGGATGGAATCATGTTCTTTTTTTTTTAAACTGAGTTCGGATTAATTTGTACGTATCTCAATTAATTTCGAGATTCTGAAGTGAACTATCAAAAAAACATCCGATGACTCCAAGATTTAAAATGTTTGACTTCTCCAGAATTGGAAGTTAGCGAACTCTCGGGGCAAAGCCTTGTAATTACTTTTGCATGTTCACTCAGTCAAATCCGAGTTTGAAACATGTTTTCCTTTTTTAAGTGGTGTTGGGCTGATTTTGTCTTTGTCCTCAACCTTGTTGAATGAACCCGTTTCGGTTTCCCTTCTTTTTTCAAAACTTCTTTTTTTTCAAATTTCAAACTTAAATATAACGAAAATGAAAAATAATTTTTCAATTTTTTTTGCACCGTATTAAAGATCTCAATGAGATTTATCAAACAAGATCCATAGTGAAAAGAAAATTATTTACATAAACACATGATTTTTGAGCTTGAAATTTACCTTCCTTTTCAAAAACCCACTTTCTTCCAAAGTGGAACGGGCCCTAATTTACTCTTTAAACTCATCAAAACGTTAATTACTGTATATGAAAAGAAATCAGGTTTAACATCGATAGCTGGTCCAAGGATCACAAAACGCATTTATTTTATTTTTTTCATTTGACAAACTGATCAAAATCTATTTATCTTGAAATACATGTGGGGTCATCGTGGATTTCTCTCTCTCTCTCTCTTTTTTTTTACAAACTGATTAAAATTTTGTGATAGACTTTTGTAGATTATCGGTTCATCTTGGCGAGAGGAATCGAAAAAGTCTGCCGGCTGTTGCAAAATTACTTTTCATATTTCTTTCGTCGATATGAACCAATAATACTCAAAAGTATGCCACAACATTAACAAAAGCGATTTTTTTTGAATAAAGCAACAAAAATTCAAGTTGATTTTTTTTAAAATCTAAATTGATTTATTTAAAAGAAAACTCTCCTGATTTTAATCGCTGGAGCAGACCCGAAAAAGGCCCACCACAGACCCCAAAAACACCCTTCCCGATATCGGATTGAGGTGATTTTTTATAGGGACCTTAAACGAAATATTTTAAACAAAATGAGCGGCTCTGATCATTTTTGCGGAACCCGAGACGGACGCAAAAGGGATCTGTACGCAGCTGCTGTATAGCAGTCGCTGTACCAGTAGCATTTTAGAATGAATAATTTACTCTTTAAACTCATCAAAACGTTAATTATATGAAAAGAAATCAGGTTAACATCGATACCTGGTCCAAGGATCACAAAACGCATTTATTTTATTTTTTTCTTGACAAACTGATCAAAATCTATTTATCTTGAAATACATGTGGGGTCATCGTGGATTTCTCTCTCTCTCTTTTCTTTTTTTTTTACAAACTGATTAATGTTGTGTTTGGTTGGTATTTGAAAAGTTTTTGAAAAATAATAGGAGTACTAAGTGAAGAGAGATAAAGAGAGAAATGTTAAAAGTAGGAAGAATTTTGTGATAGACTTTTGTAGATTATCGGTTCATATTGACAAGAGGAATCGAAAAAGTCTGCATCTGTCGCAAAAATAACTTTTTCTATTTCTTTCGTTGATACGAACCAATAATACTCAAAAATATGCCACAACATTAACAAACGTAATTTTTTTTGAATAAAGCAACAAAAATTCAAGTTGATTTTTTTTAATCTAAATTGATTTTTTTAAAAGAAAACTCTTCTGATTTTAATCGCCAGAGCAAACCCGAAAAAGGCCCACCACAGACCCCAAAAACATCTCACCGAAAAAGGCCCACCACACCCATCGTTTTGTTTCACCGCTCAACATCTCATCATCCGTCTATCAATCGATGGTTTGAATTTTAAAAAAAAACCACCAGACGAAAAGATGGAGAGCGGTGGAAGGAGCGGTAAAATAACTTGAGCAGTGGACGTAAATTTTCTAGTAAATGAGAGCCTCCTACGTATCACAATCGTTCCACACACGAAGTTGCGGAGAGATTGACCCCAAAGATATTTATTCTAATCCATGGGGTTGGCGAAGTAGTTTTAGCTTGAAACTTAGATGTTTGTTCCATTCTAAGGCTTTAGATTCGATTCTTCTCCCCAACAATTCTTGGAGCAATCTCACCCCATGCATATGCATGTGAAACGGCTGCGGGGGGACTGTAGTGATTAATCCGAGGTGCACGCAACCTAGTTCGGGACACCCTGCATTACCAAAAAGAAAGATATTTATTAAATAGTACTGTAGTATAATATTCTGATATTGTGTGTAATCACACGTTATAAGGTCTCGACTAGAACCACTAACATCCCCATCTCTCTCTCTCTCACCCAAAACCATCGCACAAAACCTCCTCCAACTCCGTCGGTACATTTTTCAAACAGGCGGATTCAACGTCAACGTACTCTGCAACTCATATTTCTCGTGATTGATCTGTCTCTCAATCGATTTTTTTTTTTTTTCACTAATCAGGTGTCCAGAACAACTGTCTCTCAATCGATCGTGACTTGCCTCTTTCCTTTGACAAGCATTTCCACGGTCAGTTTTTTTCCAAATTCATTTCATTTGATTTTTTTCTATAATCAATTTTGTTTTGTATAGATTTTTATATTCCATCTTAAATATGATTTAAGATCAGTTGAATCAATTTTATTCTGAGGAGGGGGAGGTAACAAAAAAATGTCAAAATTCGGCAAAATGCTGCGAGCTATAGCCTTTTGGATAAAAATGGATAAAAAAAATAATTAGAATTCCTGTGGGATATAGCCATCGGGCGCCCTGCCAAGGCGGAAGGTGAGGGTTCGAGCCCCGTCAGTTCCAACGGATCCAATTGTTCAGCTTTCGAGTTTCTTCATTCATTGATCAGTCACATGACTTTCTATTTGTCATGAATACGAAAGCTTCAGTTTCATATTCCGGAAACTTGTGGAGGATATAAGTCATGACATTATTTTTCCGTCTAACAGCTTAAGTTTTAGATGAGCTAGTAGTCTCAAATGTCAAGTCCTACAGACGCTGACGTGGAAAGAAGCTCGACTGCGCGATACAATATGCCTGGAAGTGGAAGAAGGGAAGATCATGAAACGACGGGAATCGAGGTCGACAAGGAAGAAGAAGAGTATGAGGTGGATGATTTAAGAGATCGAAAGAAGTCGTCGTGTGGAAGCCGATTGGATCTGATCAACAGAGAGTTAGGCTTCGAGCAGGAGCCGGCTCGTAGGATATCCGGTAGAGAAAGTGCCAAAGACCTCAGAGACCTCTCCAAGTGCATGGTCATCGATCCTGATAACAGGTACGTACTTGCAGCTGCTGCTTCTTCTTCTTCTCTCTCTCCCTATACTTTCTCCCTCTAGAACCATTAACTTTGGAGAGACCACGTACCTTCTCCAGGCTTGGGTTTGTTCGTTTTGAGTCTCAAAATCTCTGCGCAAGATTTTTAATAGGCTTTTTTTTCTTCTATCTATTTCTCACCCCTCATTACTTTCAAAAACCTCTATTAGCACCCAAACCGAACAGGGTCGTCGTTGACGAGTAATCGATCATTCAGGGATCGCGCGTTAATCCTTTAGTGGTCTTGGAAAACTTTTACATTGTCAGATCAGGACTCTCAACATCCTCAGTTCTGGGTTGTTTTTCTCGGTCTTCGGTTTTGTTCTTTCGGTTTGTTTATCATGGTTTTGGGGATGATCTTTAGCTTTAGTTTGTTTTGGTTTTGCATGTCTCGGGTTGTTTTTAGCAGGGCCGGTTCAAGACTTTCGGAGGCCGGAAGCGCGCTTAAAAAATAGGCCTTTATGCATTTTTCTACTCCCTCAGTCCTAATTTGTTTGTCCACTTTTTGACTTTTACTTGTTCCAAAATATTTGTCCACTTTAGTCCCTTATCAGTTGAAGTAAAGTAATTTTTTTCAAAAAAGTTTGGAGGGCAACTTTTTGAAAGTTGATCATTTCTTGGTGCAATGATTGTATTCTCTTAAAAAGTTGTATTTCCCAAATTGAACAAACAAATTGGGAAGAAGCGAGTAGTATTAAAAGAAATCAAAATAGCAAATTCGAAACAAATAAAAAATATGTATTTGTTATAGAATACGCCTTATTTTCTTTTTTCTTTTTTAACGCCTTAGTGTTTTTAATGAGTAATTCCACAATTTGGACCTATTTTGTGGCTCCTAAATTTTAATTTGGCCATATGGATCCTAAAAATTTGGGGGCCCTCGTTTTTAATTTTTTTCGGGGGCCGGAAGCGCAGGCTTCCCCGGCCTTGGCTATAAAACGGCACTGGTTTTTAGCTTTTGTTCGGTTTTTCAGTGTTTGTTTGTGGTGTTTTGGTTGATATCTTGCCTTCTTTCGGTTTTGGTTCTCGGATGGCGTATGTCGATGTGTCCGTGATTTTTTTAATCTTTGTAATCATTTCTAAAGATTAATAAAAATAATTTTGGCCGATTAGAAAAAAAAGAGACTCTCATCCTCCTTCACTATACACATGTGGTGTACTCATACTTAATTCTGTATCCAAATGATCGTGCGGTGGAGAAGGCTCTCAGAACACCACCACGAAGCGATGCTAAAGAAAATCGTAATTTCTCTTCATAAACTTACCATTTGGCCAGAGCACCTGATAAATTTTCTTCTAAAACATGAAATTGCAATCTTCGTCACCCCAAATACGTGGGACCACGAATCCGAACCCTCAACAATAGGATAGACAAGGCCGCGTTGATATTTTGACGAAATATCTAGCTAGGAACACGTATTTAAAATACAATTTCGAATATAATTGTTTCCGGAACAGTTCCATATTTGTATTCACATACATCTAACAATTTCAAGCATATAATAAGCATAATTGTAAATGAAATGATGTTTTAAACGTGTGTCGGTTTGCATTGCGCAGTTGCCACTTTAAATGATGCCGCTCTTAGTGGGGAGAAGTTTTGGGTGCCGGGCGGTACCATACCACACACGTGGTAATCCGTCGACGATCACAGCCATCCAAACGTGTTTTGAACCGTTCGGATTTCAGAGAGAAAAAAAAGAGAATAGAGAGTGATTGGGTTAGGAGAGAGAAAAATATGATAAATCTGAACTATCTAAAACATGTTTTAAATGACTGAGATCGCCGAGAGATACTGCCAGGCACCCAAAAATTTCCTACTTGGTGGAACCTGAGAGCAGTGATAGCATATCTGTATTATTCCCAAATTTCTCCTTAGTGGAACCTGAAAGGCTGAAAGTAGGGATAGCATATCTGTATTATTCCTATACTAGATTCTACTTTTATCCTAGTACCTTGAAATAACAGATGGACATGCTAAGAAGTAAGAACCACCAACCGGTCCAACCTGAACCCATGATTGACGGTTCACCGTTGCGCTGTCACACTGTGAGTGTCCTGATTTTTATTTTTCCAATTTTGGATGCAGAGTAATGTCGGTAGGATGGGGTAAAAACTGCACCAAAACTGCTGCCGACATAGATTTTTAAAAACAGACAGTGCGTACAGATGGGTTTTGAACCGGTTTTGGGTCCTAAAAAGATGATCGGAGCCGCTCATTTTGTTCAAAATATCTTGTTTAAGGTTTCCGTAAAAAATCAGTTCATTTGGAAATCGGTAAGGGGATTTACGAAGCACCCAACTTTGCATCAAAGAAAGGCTACTTTCTGAAAGCAAAGTTGGGTGTTTCGTAAACTCCTTTACCAATATCCAAATGTGCTAATTTTTTACGGTAACCTTAAACAAGATGTTTTGAACAAAATGAGCGATTTTGATCATCTTTGTGGGATCCAAAACAAGTCCAAAAACCATCTGTACGCATTGTCTGTTTTTAAAAATCTGTGCGCATAGCACCGTTGTCGGAACGCTTAATTAGTCGTGGTTAAAATCATGTAAAGGAGTAGATACCAAATAGTATGTGATCGAACTGGTGTGTATGTTGTCCCTTGGAGACAACATGGGTGTTGGATCAATCTCAATCGTCCATATCGAGCAATAAACAGCTCAGATTGTATCTCAGTCGAATCTGACTGGGATGTAATTTGAGCCGTTTATTGTTTGGCATGAACAACCGAGATGGGCCCAACATGCATGCTGTCTCTTAGCCCCGAATTAAGATCAAAACCCACCAAAAGCCATTTTTGTTTTTTACTTTCGATCGCATATCATTTATAATTGGTATCTATTTTAGAGGATTTTAAACCGCGATTAAGCGTCATGATAGAGGTCAAATTGCAGACAATCCTGATTACTTATGGTTGTTTAAGAATAAACGGCTCGTTTGCTTCTGATGAAATATTAAGGGTGGACATATTATCAATTTAAATTTGTAAACTAATTTGGAACTTAATCATTCACGGTAATGAAATTGCTATAACCATTTAATCTGAATCCATAAATTACATTTCGAATTTTTTTTATATTCATTTTTAAAGTATTTAAATATGAACCAGATAGAATCGGAAATAGAACCAAAATAATACGTTTTCGAAGTTTTTTTTTTTTTTTTCTGGTCAAGTTTTGAACAATTTTTTATTGCACCAACCATATATAGGAGGGATTAAATTAAGAGCAATGCTAGATAAAGATGTATACGTTCAAATGTTGAAATTTGAAATTTATACATGTGCATACTCGTGTGATGCACGTGAATTCCTCGTTATAATTTATAACATGAAATTCACGGTCTTACATATACGTAGAACAACCCGAACATGTATACATGCATCTATATTTGTGCACACTTTTGGGGAATTAAAACGAGAAGGCTCCGCATCCACCACCAAGGAATGCAACAAGCACACATGTATTTAATGAAAAGAGTTTTAATGCAACAGTTATTTGTAATGTCCGTTTACATAATGTGGATCCCATCTTTCATATAAAAAAAAAAGTCGAATGGACTTAAAAAAAAATCAATTCAATCATATATGTGTCGGCTTATGCCTCGTTCCAAAACATATTTTTAAAAAATAAGTATTTATTTTATATATTTTTAAACTAAAAAATAATGTAAATAAAAAATAATTATTTTATTTTTTTGTCCCATATAAAAAATCTTAATAAGATCTACTAAGTATCAAATAAGATCCATATTATTAAAAAAAATATTTACATAAACGCATTATTTTTTATCTTTGAAATTTTCTTATTAAAGTACTAATCAGAGTTCTGAAAAGGTACCTAAGTATTTTGGAAATTTATGCAGGTGGTATCGGGCATGGACGAAGATCATAGTGGGATGGGCAATCTACTCGTCTTTCTTCACGCCCTTCGAGTTCGCTTTCTTCAGAGGATTACCCACGAAGTTATTCCTGTTGGACATCGTCAGTCAAGCGGCTTTCCTCGTCGACATCATCCTCCGATTCTTCGTCGCCTACAGAGATAGCCAGACTTGCAAAATTGTCTACAATCACACCCCCATTGCCCTTCGGTCAGTTCTCTTTCCTCTTTGCTAAGTTTTTTTCTTTTATCACAAACCGCAGGAGAATAAAAGTATTAGAATTACGATTAAAGCTTCTACCACCTCCATTTATGAGCCCCACCGTGCATTTATTATAGTAAATCTTTCAACTTATAGAACCCGCAGAGTAGTATATTCATGTTCAATATCAACTCGATCAGACATAATTTTGGTTTGTAAAATGGTCGGTTTGATTATTTAAAGTTAAATTGTCCATTGCTGTCAATTTTACAAACCAAAATTCAAATTTTCATATGTCTATCAATATTTGATCAAGCTGACTTTTTGCGTGAATATGTTTCTTTACAAGTTCTACAAAATGTACGGTTTAGATTATTGCAATGAACACATGACGGGGCCCACAATAGGTGGTGGAAAATCGTGGGTTTTCTACCTACCTACTGTGGAAAGAATTTAATCTCTTATATCAAGCCGGAAACAAGTCCACTATCATCGTGAGCCCAACTCAAACTAATAGCCCCATTAAGGGAACAAATAATCCCGACAATTACAAGGGAAATAATAATCACACTTAGGTGGGAGGTTTTCGAATTCCTAATCTCCTAGTGAGATGCAGGAGTTTTGGCCAGCCCTAGTTGATTGCTTCAGTGTCTATGTAGTTTTAGACTTAGGTTTCGGGTTTGTTGTGCTGTTTAACTAAAATGATCGGCGTTGATAGAGGAAAAAATATATTGGAAAAAAAGTACAGAAGACAAAAATATTGGTAGAGAAGCTGATTTTTTAAGAAAATGTTTTTGCTTTCTCAAAAGAAAAGAAAAAGAAAATATTTTGGCTGTTTTTTCCTTGTTGCCTTAGGGTGTGTTTGGAACATGTGGAAAGAAAAGAAGGGAATAGAAAATTGTTAAGAAAGAAAGTGTGATGAAAATATAGGAGAAAGTGCACTGTGTTCAAAAATTTACTTTCACATTTTATTCTTGCTTTCTTTCCAAACCAAACAAGGGCCTCCTTTTCCCTTAAAATTCAGACAAATCCTTAGTTTTTTTATATGTCATATTTTTGTAGTTTTCAGCCGTGTTTAATATGAGTGAAACATTTTTAGTCAAAAACTAATTCTCCCTTTTGTGTTCTTTTTTATATTTGCAGATACCTGAAATCTAGTTTTGTCACCGATCTTCTCGCTTGTATGCCTTGGGATTCTATTTATAGGGTAACCCTCTTTGTTACTCTACTTTTGTACTAGTTGTTTCTAGATCACACATCTTTTCTACTTATTTTTAGTTGACATGATGCAGAGATTTGTGGTTTTCTTTGAGTTAAATTCATTTTTGTGTCTCTCTATTGTGACTTATGGTTATTGTTGGGGTGCTTTGGTTATTGTTGCAATGTTCAAATCCGAAGCAAACAACATACATGTATTTAAGTATTTGTAATAAACTTTCTTATGAGCAAAATGGGTTCTAAATAATCAGCCCTTTGAATAAGCGAAGCTTTCCCGATAGGAATATTTGCCTGTCGATGTCTGTCTTGGACATAATCTAGACATACGGATAAAACCAGAGCAAATGAATTCATGTGATACGTGGACACGTTATTGGTTTGCTTTGATTGTTGGATTATTTTTAAGAAGTATTGGAAAAGAGGATTAATCATTAACCTTGCACATAAGTTCAATACCTAGTCTTGCACAAAAGTTCAATAATTAGGATTGGAAAGTCCCTTGGGTGATTGCGTTGTTTTGAGGTGATACCTAGTCTTGCACAAAATTTCCTAAATTATTAGGTTAAATAAAAATTTGAAGCATCCAAACTTGATTAGCATACACTTCTTCTATGCTGGGCCACAACTAGGCAGAACAATAGAAATTACAGAACTTTTGAGCGATAATTGAACATCAACATCATTACAGTTTTTGATGTTCTGAAATTGAGTTAGCGTATTGCAGTTTGAAGCCATTTTATTCAAACACTACCAAGTACCTCTTCCGTAATTACTTCCTGGCAAACTGTGTAAATCAGGCTAGTGGAGATAAAGAAGAAGTGAGGTACCTTTTGTGGATCAGGTTGAGTCGGGTTCTCAAAGTCAGTGACTATTTCTATAAGATGGAGAGGGATATAAGGATCAGTTTTATGTTCACCAGAATTATAAAGCTCATTGCTGTTGAGCTCTATTGCACACATACTGCAGCCTGCATCTTTTATTATTTGGCTACCACTCTGCCTGTGGAACAAGAAGGGTACACATGGATAGGGAGTTTAAAAATGGGTGACTACAGTTTTTCTAGCTTCAGAGAGATTGATTTGTGGACACGGTACACGCTATCCCTCTACTTCTCCGTTGTCACCATGACAACTGTTGGTGAGTTCCTTTCTCTATGAATGAAAGCACTAACGTTTCTTTTCTTTTCTTCCGGCATGTTGAGTACTTAATGCATAGAAGTGACAACAGAAAACAACTGCATAATCTTTCTAAAGTCTTGAAATTTTTGGATGCTTTCCTTGGTGAAAAAAGGGGTTCAAATTTTGTCCTCTTTCTGGTGCAGGTTATGGAGATATACATGCAGTCAATTTGAGGGAAATGATATTTGTGATGATTTATATCTCTTTTGACATGATTATCGGTGCTTATTTGATTGGTAACATGACTGCATTAATTGTAAAAGGATCAAGGACAGAGAGATTTAGAGATAAGACGAAAGATCTTATGAAATATGTGAACAGAAATAAACTTGGGAGGGACATCCGTGATCAGATCAAAGGTCACTTGCGTTTACAATATGAAAGCAACTATACTGAAGCTTCTGTTCTTCAGGATATCCCCATCTCCATTCGTGCTAAGGTAGAAAACAAGAAACACTGCACAAGACGTTCATAGTTGATCATTTACAAATATAACTTAACCATTTTGTTTTATTTGAAGTTCTCTTAAGTTGTATTTCGGAAATTTTTTTTTTTTGTGTGCTTTAACAGGTTTCTATTTTGTATCACTGATTGATGACCTGCTTTTGCAGATTTCCCGAACATTATACAAGTCATATATTGAAGATGTACCTCTTTTCAAAGGATGCTCTTCGGAATTTATCAATCAGATTGTAAGTCATTTCGCCTAAGCAGATTGTTAAATTAATTATCACGGACAAAAGTTAACACTTTCACTCTGGTTCACTTTGAAAAGTTGTGTGGTAGTTATAAAAGTTATGATTGGTGAAAACAATTAGAGGAACAAGCTTGTCCTTGTTAAATAAGAAAACTTTGCTTTACCTAATTTTACAAAATTATTCTCGACTATTCTTCTGTTGTTGCAGGTAGTCAGAGTGCATGAAGAGTTTTTCCTCCCAGGAGAAGTAATAATGGAACAAGGAAATGTGGTAGATCAACTTTATTTTGTATGCCATGGTATGCTGGTATGATACAATCTTGCAAGTTTATTACTAGTACGTAATGAATTGCCATGAGTGAGTTTGTTATTTATTTATTTATTTCTTCATTTCTTGTTTCATTCCATTTAGATATCTCATATCCTGTTCAGTTCTTGATTCTCATTGTGGATATGTTGGTTTCGTTGTTAAGCCTCTTCTGATGCCACAATAGATTAGTTATCTAGATTGCAATGTCTTGACTGGTCTATGTATTTTGACTACAATCTACTTGTCATCATCCGGTCCTGTTATTGTAGTTCCTTTGTACTAGACAGTATTTTTTTTTCCTGTTAGTAGAGTGCTTTGGGACTGGGCACCAATAATTATTCATTTATGAGTTTCTATAGATAGGATTGGGGAAGAAATCGTGAAAGATATGTCATCCTAAACCCACCCGTTTACCATGTGTTAAAACTATGGCTCATATGTTAAGTATGAAGAGATACTAAGGAGTTTTAGAAAGAAGGCAGATGCTGGAGCGGAGCACCTATGATCTAGTGAAAGTAGATTGGGCTAAAGGCCCAGGCGTTCCGTAATTTGGGGGGGTGCGGGGGGCGTATCCCCCTGCGGTATGGTACGGTGTTGTACAAGGGTATTTTTGGGATACAGACCAAATACCAGGTTAGGGTTAGAATAGAGTAGGTATAAATACTCTATGTTGTAAACCCTATTTCGTACTGTGATAATAAGAACAGCAGCTGCTCTCGCTCCCGTGGATGTACCCGGTTTTGGGAAACCATTTATATCTCTGTGTTGATTTCTTTACTGTTTTATACTCGTAATAAATTGTGCGTGTGTGTGTGACGATCCTAACACCATGGCTATAACATGTCTGGAGGCATTACTCTTATCTTGGATAAGTTTCTAAGTGATTTCCCTGGGGAAATGCCATTGTTAGTTTCTTAAGATTGATGAAAATTGTGTACTTACAGGAGGAGGTTTCTATTGGGGCAGATGGATTGGAAGTGCCTGTATCAGAATTGGAACCTAATAGCTCATTCGGTGAAATTTCTATTCTATGCAACATACCTCAGCCTTATACTGTTCGAGTGTGCGAGCTAAGTAGGCTTCTGCGTGTTGATAAACAATCTTTCTCAAGTATCCTTGATATATATTTTCATGATGGTCGAAGGATCCTGAACAACCTTCTTGAGGTAATCTAGAATTCGGTAATTTATCCATTTCCTCTCGTTGTGTTTATGTTGCTTCTTGCACTTCTTTTTGGCCAATGGTTTGAGTTTTTGAGAAAGCATATTTATCTGTTTCCCATATGAAAATTATGAAGTAGTTAATTGTTATAGTTATCTCTGTATTTGTGTGTGTATCTATATATATATATGCATCAGACGCCTTAAAATTGTAAGACAACAGGGAAAAGACGCAAATGTTGGTGTCAAGCAATCAGAATCTGATATCACCTTTCATATTGGAAAGCAAGAAGCTGAACTTGCTTTAAAAGTAAACAGTGCAGCTTATCACGGAGATCTGCATCAACTCAGAGATTTGATTCGAGCTGGAGCTGATCCCAAAAAGACTGATTTTGATGGAAGATCACCATTGGTATGCTGTAAAAGTTACAACGGTTTTGCTTCAGTTGTTCTACAGATTTCAATATTTCCTTATTGCAATCTCAATGGGATGCTTGTTCGCAATACGACGAAGATTCACATAGATTTCGTTCTTCTTTTCTTAATGCATGTTTCTTTTCTTAATGCATGTAATTCATTGGATTCATATTCAGGCATCTTTCCTTGTAAGCAATCATTCATAATTATTGTTATTTGTTGCTGCAACGTAGAAACTCCACAGATATTTGGAAGATGCAATGACCATTTTGTGTGAAACAAATAGCTGGTGCAGATTCAGCTGATTGTGCATCCATCTGCTACATTTGAGTCAGGATCAAGCAGACTTACGAGACGTACTTGAAAAACAAGATGTTCTCATACCTGATTAGGATAAATTATCATCTTTGTCTTTTATCCCTTTTGTTTTGGTATCTGCTTCGGGCATCTTTGTTTGCTTTCGCAATCCAATTGGGCATCACTGCGAACTCGTTAGAAAATGGAGGAGCCCCTTCTTCATCGTCAATTATTTAGGATACTTTCTTTCTTTCCCTTCTTTAATCATACGTATCTAATAAAACATTGAAGTCTATAATGTTTTAAATGCACCTGATAACACGTTTGACGGATTAGCATGCTAGGAACAGTAGAATAAAGGTATGTTGTTTCAATAGCAGAAGCTACGTTTCTATCCCACTTTGGGGTATGTATGTATTCCAAATTCTTGGTACACCACTCAATTTATGCCTTCTTTAGTTGTCATTTTCCTTTAGTGTTCCGTGATGGTTTTAGATAATGCTTGTGACTGGAAGCCATCAAGTTCATGTCTGCCAACATATGAAAAGAAAATTTTCGACAAATAAGTGCTGTCCTGAATTTTTTTTTTTCATCAGCATCTTGCTGCATCCCAAGGATATGAGGATATAATACTCTTCCTTATTCAAGAAGGTGTGGATATCAACATCACAGGTTTACTATCCGAGGCGCTTCCCGTTACTTTGTTTTAAGTTTTATTCCGTTTCAGAAACCTTAGTAGTTAACATGAACTGCTTCCGTTAAATTTCGCAGATAAGTTTGGAAACACCCCCATTCTAGAAGCCCTCAAGAATGGACATGATAGAGTTGCTTCACGACTTGTTAAACACGGGGCTGCATTAAAGATTGATAATGCGGGTTGCTTCTTGTGTACGACGGTTGTAATGGGTGATTTGGATTTTCTCAAAAGGCTATTGGCCAATGGCATCGATCCAAACTCCAAGGATTATGACCACCGAACCCCACTTCATGCAGCCGTATCTAGCGGATTTTATCTAATGGTGAAGCTGCTTTTGGGGGCTGGGGCTAGTGTATTTTCAAAAGACAGGTATGTGATTCACTACCATTGTATTTGTAACAGCTTCCACCTACTTACCGGGAAAGTGAACTTTTGCATATCATCCTGATGAAACAAGTCACTATTTCTGTATAAGCAAGTCGACAGTTCACTTCCATTTTTTTTTTTGGGTAAATAAAAATTGGACTTCCATTTTTGTGTTCTCCAAAATCTTTGTTTTTTCCCTTTCCCTTAGGCTGTATATGGATCTTGGACATGTGGAGGAATTTTCAAAGGAAAAAAGGAAAGGAGTGGAGAAAGTTATTCAAGCATATTTTATTTGTTTCCCTATCCTTTCCATTTCCTTTTATTCTCTTCAAAAGCCCTCCAAAAATCCAAAATCCTAACGCGACCGTAATCTTTTTACTGCGATAAAAGGCACAACAAAAAGGAACTCGATGTTATTCTTCATATGAAACGATGGAGACAGATCTAGCGGATGCACACAGGTAGCGAAATTGAGGAGCTGATCATTCATTTAATTGGTTAGTGGATTCGTACAACTAAATTAATTCTGGATTTTCTGTAATTTGCAGGTGGGGTAATACTCCACTTAGTGAAGCGCGAATGTCTGGAAACAACAAATTGATCAAGCTACTAGAAGAAGCAAAATCCAATCAGGTGTATGAGTTCCCTAATTCCTCTCAAGAAACCATAGGTATTGTGACCCCCTAATTTGCTGCTTCGGTAACAAACTTGTGTCAGATGTGTTGCACAGATTATCTAAGACTAGCAAGACTACAAACTACAGCGGTAGGTTGCTTAAAACAATTAATAAGACGTTTTACACGAAACATAAATCTGAGCGATTCACTATCGTTGGATAAGTTGGGGTTACCTTTGTTAGCTTGGTATGCATTGTTGGGTCTGTTTCCTAATGGCTCAAGTGTTTTGACACAATTGGTGTTCTGTCTAATTAGTCAAGGAAGTATGAATTATACCAATCGCGGTCTGGTATATGGAACTATGGTTCTTGGTCTTGGTTAAATAAGCTCCTGTGCCTTCCTATAATCAGTAATCATATACGGGGCAACGAATTTGTCGCCTCCACCATTTGATCCATTACATGTACACAGTCACCTGGAAACATGTTTCTTTCTCAATTCATCACATTAGAGCATCTCCTTTTCCCCTCCATACTATATATTTGGAGGATCAGATGCTTATGCTCCAAAATAGAGGAAAATATAGAAGATGGATCGGAGCAAAAATTATCCTCCAAAATAGAGAGGGTTGGTCCGAGATGCTCTTGTGATCACCTGGTTCACCCGGTACTTTCAATGAGTTAACAAAAGAACTTGTATTGCTGAAAACAGATAAAGTGTGCTGGAGGAAATGCACGGTATTCCCATCCCATCCGTGGGATCCCAAGGACCGGAAGAAGCATGGAATTGTGTTATGGGTCCCGGAAACCATAGAGGAGCTCATTAAAACAACAGCCCAGCAGTTAGAATTCCCATCCGGATCTTGTATACTATCCGAAGATGCAGGTAAAATTCTTGATGTGGATTTGATCAGTGATGGTCAGAAGCTGTACTTGATCAGTCAAACAGACGAGACATGATTCCCTCTTGTGAATTTTCTGACCCCTCACTTGGCCTTTGTATCATATTTGTACTCTGTTTGTAAGGTATAGAAAGTCGTTCGGCTCTTAAACAATTCTTTTGATGCTACAGAATCGTTCAGCGTTTCGACAATTCTACTGATGACTACAACAACCAAGTACTTTTGGCTGTTTTTTCGATTGTGGCGAATTGGAATCTGCATTTAAGTCTTGTACCAAATACGAAACGTTGAGTTTGTAAACAGTGTTAACAAACGAAGAACGCAAGCTGCTGGAAATTGATTCAATGATGTTGCTCGACTGCATAAAATGTTCTTATATTTTTGTTGGTGCTAAATGGTAACCGGAGGTGCCTTCCGGAATGGAACAGGGCCAATGCCCCAGGGCACAAGTTAAGGTGTAATATATATGGAATATTTCTCAACATTTAATATCTTCTAAAATGAATCTGTCCCCTTTTGCCGCTTTGATTTCTGAAGCTTTCCAAAAAATAAATGGCAAAGAATACTAAAAAAAAAAGTTCGAAATACTCTGACAATTGACATATTACTTTCTAATTTCTATCCCTCCCCTCTCTCCCTTTATATGTACTACATGCCTATGCACCTTGTCCCCAAAATCGATTACTAATCGTCCCCTGCTCCCACTTGCTCTTCACTCATTCCACCGAAATCCATTCTTCTGGTATGATATTACTCTCATGTATTGTAGCTTTGTTTATTTTATTTTTTTTGGAGGAAAGCTAGAAATGCATTGATCAGGAATAAAAGTAACAGTTACAAAGGAAATGGAAATACAACCAAGTGGGGAACAACAGCAGCAACAACAATGTATACAATACAAAAGGAGCTACTCCCTACGTCCATTTTTTATAGTCCGGTATTCCATTTTAGGCGGTCCCTTAATAAGTGTTCATTTTGTAAAGTTAATGGGTAAAAATTGGTGCATTGTCTATTTTGTCCCTAAAAGTAGATTCCATTTTGAAAAGTTAGTGAGTAAAAGTGTAATGATTATGGATAAGTAGGGAAAGTGGAGAAAAAAATTGATGTGAAAGGTATAATGATGATGTCTTTTTAATAAGTTGGAATTACGAAGCAGGACACTAAAAAAGGGACGGAGGGAGTATTAAAATAGAGCATGAAGATCTGCAGATGCTCCGGTCCAAGAAGGAACCACCTTCGCAGGGACGGATCTAAGAATATAGTTTAGTGGGGGATGGCGAAAGTTTTTTTTTAGTCAACCACAGTAAGATTATACATAATTAAGGCATGCATTACTAACTACAAAAGTTTATAATATGTATTTTAAGTTAAATTAGGTAAAAATGAGCACAAAATCTTGGACAAAAATTTTAAAATATGTTTTAAATGAACATCGACGAGTTTTAGAATGATCAAGTTAGTTTTGTTAATGACTTTATTTTAAAATATTTCTCCCAGACCGTTAAAAATAAAGAGAATCAAGAAAGAATAGCTCCAAATAAATAAACGGCTCGTAAAATAACAAATATAACTCACCATATGATGAAATTCAGGCACAAAACTAATTTTTTATGTGTATTTTCGAGATATATGCAAGTGTGTATGTTTATATGTTAGCGCACTTTTATAATTATGCTAATTTATACAAAATATATTTTAATTTCGAGTGGGGGCACACGTTTGAGTGGGGGCACGTTTAGATCTGTCCCTGCCCTTGCAGCTGTAGAGGTCGCGGAGGAAAGCGCCGCCCGCTTGGCAAGACAATGAGCGGGATGAACGACCATGCGATCAACCTTGTTTCGCCTACAAAAAACCAACTTGGAAATTTCTTGACCATTGTTGCGCAACAAAAAGAGGTCCGCTGGGCGGAACCATGAATTGATTCTGCCCTGGGCTAACCCAAAAAAAATTCGATATTGCTAGCACCATCATACCATTGATCTCGCATATTGTGATTGTCCAAATTGTAACGAATGAGGACATCGAATATCTATTTCTTAAGAGTTAAGTGCAATGGTGTCTTTAACAGGCACAATATTAAAAACAATTCCGAAAAAATCCTTAGACATCAACAAATCTCAAAACTCAAAAAATGTTCCACATTTTTGCTGTTGTTCCATTATAATTTAAAAGAAAAAGAGTAGGATTGAAAGAACCAACATTTTAAACCAATTTAAGTACATCAGTCAGTGTTTTGCATAAACTAAATTAGTAAAACAGCCAATGCTTTGCATTTAATAACATAAAAACAAATCTAAACACACTAGTCGGTACTCTATATTTAATAACAGAATTACAAACCTAACACACCAGGCAGTGCTCTGCATAATTAGAAAATATCTACAGATCTAAAGCCTCTCGATTCGAGGTACTGCCAACTGAAATCATTTGGATGGTTGGTTGGGCTGAATGAGATGATGGGTTGGACTAAAATTATTTGAACAAGAATTTTACATATAATTTTTTTTTTTTTTTGGGTTTTTGTGATTGACATGGGCTACAGCCTATGGGAGCCCAAGGCTAGTTCCGCCCTTGCGGTCCGCATGGTGAGACTCAGGCTCCGTTCCGGAGCCACCATAAAAAAGTCATTTTTCAAGAAAGCAATTTCAAACTCAAAAATTATGGGTTTATTGAATCTAAAAATATGCAATATGGATGTTGTTTGGAAGATCTCGATGAGATCTTTTATGCGATGCAAAAAAAAATTGAAAAATTATTTTTCATTTACTTTATTTTTGAATTTAAAAATATGAAATAAGCTACTTATTTTTTTTAATAAGGTTTCTGGAACGGGACCTCAAACCACTCCGCTAGATGGGGGATTACCCTGCTCGGGTTATCCAGTAAGCTCCTCAAACGGATCTGGGTTGGGAAAGAGCACGTATAAGGAGGCCCTCACAGCGCTTCTTGGCTGGGGAAAGGGCCAGCTCCTTTCCCTTGCGTTTTGGCCCAGCAGCAGAAACCCCAGTCATCTCGCGGTCCACTTGGGTAGGTCCAGCACCGTGGGCGACATCGGAATGACGGGAGGCCCAGTATCACGAGCACCAGGCGAAAGCAGTTCCACTTTCCAGATTTTGCCCAACAGGCCCAAGAGAGGTTACACCATCAGGCCCAGCGTTCATGTGAGATGGAGCCAGAGGGATAGGGACTAAGTGAAAATGTTGTTAGCGGATATTAATTATCAAAACATGTTCTGAACCGTCATTTTTCCAATTTCGATTGATGTCCTAACCGGTTTAAATGAGCCTTCTTCCAACATGGTATCCGGCTATTTGCGAACGCGAAGGGGACGTTCAATAAGACAAGTAAGACCCAGCGTATTGAGTTCCAGTTCAAAAGCTTCATCAAGGCCAAAGTGTCGTTCTTCACGGGTACGGGAGTCTAGGTTAGTGTCATGTGTGTTTGTTTCTCTCTCTCTCTCTCTCTCTCTCTCTCTCTCTCTCAATTATAGTATGGAAGCTTTCTAAGATTTTGTTTTCGCTTTTATAACCCTTTTGCTTTCAATTTTGAAACCTAGTTTTTTAAATTTTAATGTGCTATGTTCTTCAATTAATACTTGTCGAGAGACGTGCTATAGTTCAATGGATATATGTGTTATTTGCAAAAAGTACCAAATATATCATTATGGTAAGATATTTAATTACATGCTAAAATAGTGGAGTAAGTATATATGTATTCACATTTTTATTGATTTTCCTTTTAGAAAATCTCATCAATAATAATGAAATCTTATGGTTGGAGAATCTTTCATTTATAACGCACCTTAACAAGTGATAACTTGTGCCCCGGGGCACTTGTTAGCAGAACCGAAAAAACAATTAACTTTAAATACAAAGAACTCACCGTCTCTTCCTAGAACCCATTCTCCTCTCTGCAAAAGATAGAACATGGTGATAATTAGCAATTCCCCAAAAGAAGCTAAAAACATGAAGCTAGGCATCGGATTAACTACTGGTAGTGTGTATTTCCATGTAACTTCACCAAATAGGCATTTAAATTAGTAAATAGAATATTCTTAGGGACAATTTTGGAAAGAAAAAAAATGTGATGGAGCTTCAAAAAAGGATACACCAAATCACCAAGTCGTGCTCTCCTGTTAGATATATTAGAAAATATACGAATAGGAGGCATGCATCGCAAGTGCCTCCACCTCTTTACTATTTCAAATTTTCTGTCCTATACACGAATCGAAAATAGCTGTGAATTTTCCAATTTTTACCACATTTTTTTTTGTTTTTTGTTGTAGGAAAATGGTATTTTTTAAGATCTTTAGTGTTGTTATATGTCATTTTTTTTTTTTTTGTCTAGATTTCTCCTTATATAGGATAGAAGGTGGGCTTGCATCACGTGTGTGCACATTTTTGGATGGGTGGGTGGGATAGTGGGGTGGTGATTATGATAAAGGAATTTAAATTCATTACTACTATTTTGCTCATAGCAATCGTATAATCACAAGTTAAAAGTAGTCATAAATACTTAATTTTTGAAGGGGCAATAATGAAAATTACTTTTGTGACGTGATTTCTGTTGGGTTTTTGTCCATAAAAATAGGTCCAATAGTGTTAGGCCCAACAAGAGTGCTACACAACCAATTTCTATATATCAATTGTTGTAATAAACGCCAAGATTCAATCAAACTTTTTACAGGAAAAGTTAAACTTTTCCATGAGAGTTTTTTTTTTTTATTATAAATCTATACCATCCAAACACATCTGAACAGCCAAAATTAGGTGCACAATCAATACAAAGGTTTTGCACGTAGCATTTTGTTGGTCCAAAGGCTAATGTGCGGGCTAGTTTTTTGGTGGAAGTTTTTACGCTCTTTTGTCACATGTTTGCACATGACTTTGTGGTAATTTATGATTTGTTTGAAAGTTGTGGAAAGAAATGGAAAGGAAAAGAAAATTTTAAAATTTTCCCCACCCTTATTTGGTTCTTATAAAAGGAGAGGTAAAATTTGAAATTCTAATAACTCAACTTTCCTCTCAAATTCTCTTCAATTTTCCCTTTCATTTTCTCCTTCATTATTTTCTTTTCTTTCCCCAACTTCCAAACAGAGCTCTTGGAAGCTAATCAGATTTTTGGGGGTTCACCTGCGTGTGTGCGCGCTCTCGGTGGAGAAACGAAATCATAGTGCTCCTGTGTGTTTGTGTTGTGACGGTGCCGAGAAGAAGAACTCCAGGTGCAGCTTTGGTGTTCCAATTTCCGCAGCTAGGGCGCGAAGATTTGGGGGGGTTTTGTGCATCTATTTGGGTGAGATCTTTCCACCTTGGTTGGACAGTAGTTTGTTGGATAGAGTGTTTATCTCTTTGTAAATCCTGTGTAAACCTTGGTGATAGGAGAAATTGTTTCTCTCTCCCGTGGATGTAGCCGAATTTGAAAAACCACGTATATTGGTTGTTCTCTTGGCGCCTTGTTTAACACGTGTTTAATTTTTCCGTTTACGCTTCCATTTGCGGCCGTGGGATTGATTTAGGAGAAATAATCCAAACAAAGTGGTATCGAGCTAAGGGAAAAATTATTACGCGAGGTATGGCGGAGATGGCACCTGCAGGTTTATGGTTGATTTTTTCAACGGGCACAATGATTTTCAAAATGGAAGATACCAAACGAGTGCTCTCCTTTCATATTTAGTATAAATAGATATTAGAATAGATTATATGTATAAGAAAGAGAGATTCATACTAGAGTGAATCCAAAATGACAAAAAAGAAAAAAGAAAAAAAGAGAAATTCTCTTATAAGTTGCAAAAGAAGCAGCTTACCTATTACTCCATATAATTATCAAATCATCATTTAGAAGCGTTGATTATCAAATCATCATTTAGAAGAAGCTTTATATTGATTCAGGTCTAAAATTTTAATTAGTAGTATATATTTTTGTTACCCTTGATAGGTGCTGAAAAGCACCCATTTAATCCACCCAATCTATGCTTTGTTGGTCCGTTTACATTGTTACTTGATATATTTTAGTGTTTTATTGTGTTTGTAGGCCTTGGAGACCAATGAGTGCGAAAACGTGTAATTTGAAAGGTCATATGGAGCATTGCCGCAAAGATGGAAAGCTGAATAATAATATGCAAAGGGGAAATTGCACATCAGTGGATAAAGGGGTAAATAATGCCCAAGTGATGGAGAGATTTTTTCAAAATTGCATAAATATGGAAAGGAGGAAAAAAAAATCCCCATACATGAAACAGAAGGAAAAATATTCCCCATACATGGAGTCGGTTCTGGGTTTCCGAAGTTGCTCCGTCTGTGAATTTATGTTACCCCTTCTATGAATCTAAGTTGCTCCTTCTATGAACCTAAGTTGCTCATTTTATGAATTTCTTGGGTATTCAATTTTTTGAGCATTTTTTTTAATTTCCTTACCATTTCTATTATTTTTTGAGAAATTTGGGATCTGGGTTACTTGTAGATTTGCATGAAACGGACCAACTGAAATTCGCCACGCATGAAATGGCAGGAAAAAAAATTCAAAAGATGAAGTCGATTTGTAGTCAAATCTGAATTTAAACTTAAGTTACTCCTTAGATGAATTTAAGTTGTCCCTTCTATGAATCTAAGTTGCCCCTTCTACGAACTTCATGAGTATTCAATTTTTTGAGCATTTTTCTATCTTCTTACCATTTATATTATTTTCTGAGAAATTTAAAATCTGAGTTACTTATAGATTTGAGCTTTTAAAGTACTTTAATATTAGTGTATTTTGGGTAATTTTTTAGAAAGAAAAATAATAGAGAAAATAAGATGTATGTATCAAAGTATTTTAAAAACTCAAATCTGCAAGCAAACCAGATCTCAAATTTCTCAAAAAATAATACTACCTCTGTCCCAATTTACATGTCACTTTTTGGAGTTCGTGCCACTTTTCAATTGATTATATCTTGTAATTTATAATATTTTAGGTGATTTTGAAAACATTGTATTATAGAACAAATCGAGATCTATCAAACAAGATCCATATTGGATATAAAATTCATTACCAATTTAAAGATATAATTAATTCTTTTTTCCGGTTGGAATAGAACTGTAACAAGTAAATTGGGACGGAGGGAGTATAAATGGTAAGTAGATTGAAAAAGTGCTCAAAAAATTGAATACTCATGAAGTTCGTAGAAGGGGCAACTTAGATTCATAGAAGGGGCAACTTAAATCTATAGAAGAAGGAACTTAAATTCATATAAGGAGTAACTTATATTTAAATTCAGATTTGACTACAAATCGACTTCATGTTTTGAATTTTTTTTTTCTCCATTTCATGCATGGAGAATTTTAGTTGGTCCGTTTCATGCAAATCTACAAGTAACCCAGATCCCAAATTTCTCAAAAAATAATAGAAATGGTAAGGAAATTAAAGAAATGCTCAAAAAATTGAATACCCAAGAAATTCATAGAATGGGCAACTTAGGTTCATAGAAGGAGCAACTTTGATTCATAGAAGGGGTAACATAAATTCACAGAAGGAGCAACTTAGGAAACCCAGAACCGATTCCATGTATGGGGAATATTTTTCCCTCCGTTTCATGTATGGGGATTTTTTTTTCCTCCTTTCCATATTTATGCAATTTTGAAAAAACCTCTCCATCACTTGGGCATTATTTACCCCTTTGTCCACTGATTTGCAATTTCCCCATATGCAAACAAGTATTGGTGGGTCCAAAGCAATATACCAGTTTATGATATGAAATTTAGGACGTGCACCTTGATCTCCTGGTGGACCCAACTTTTATTCATTATTTTTATTGTGGGCCATGGACAATGGGCTTATATGGCTGAGAAGGAAAAAATTAAAAAGAAGGATAGGGTTTGGTTTTAAGTCGGCAGCTTTTGGGAAAAGGGTTACGGATCAGGAAAACAAAAAAGGAAAAGGAAGCTGCCCACAGGCACGGCTTTCCTCCCACGGACGAGACTTCTGGAGCAGAGGCTGCCGAGATCACGATCCCTTTGTACCGAAGTTTAGTTTTCTTCCGAGTTTCATTTTCTTTCAAGTTTTTGATGCTTTATTTAATTACTCGCATTTCAGTAACTCGTTTTAATTTCGGTTCTTTATAAAAGTTGTTCATCTGTTCTTGTTTAATTTAGATCTTTTATTTATTTTTCATCTCGCGTATTGAAAAGCATGATTCAAATTAGGGTTTTATTCTTTTTATTTTTAATAATGAGTGAGTAGTTTTTCTGAGGTTTGGTCGCTGGGTAAAGGCGCGTCGCGACCCAATTAGGATTCGTCTTGCAATTTTTTTGTACATTAATTTAATTAAATAAATTTAGTTGGTGAAAACTACGTCCGTCGGACGAATCCGAGGCATTGTCGGGACTCATGTGAGCGGGAACGGGGGTCCAAAACCTGTTCGCCGCTGTGTACGGGACCGGCAACCTTAGGATTCGCATCTTTCGGAGTTTCCAATTCTCCCTAAATTTAACCGTTTTTAGAACCTTGAAAAGCGAGCGGATTCTGATTGGGTAGCGAGCGCCGGATTCTCTACGACCGTGCCTCTCTTTTTAATTATTTAAGCAAGTTATCTGTTAGTAGTAGTTAATTAATCTCTCAATCAATCGACAAAGGGTGGCTACCTAAGAGCCCATTTAAATAATAACAACCCGAGTTTTTAGTCAGCACACGTCACCGTCTCTGTGGATTCGACTCCGGACTTACCGGATATTGTGCTGCATCGGTCTCCGCCCTACGCTTGGGGCAACCCATTAATTTAGGACTAGGAAATCGGTCAAGCAACCCTAATCAACAAACATATGTTCTATGCCTTACAGAAATCATGAACGAATGGATACGATTCATGATTCAATTCAAAACATGACCATTTCGATTCTCGATTAAATCATGGTTGTGACCCACATACTGCACGTAGGGTCCTAACTCTTACAGTTTGAGTATATGTGTGGTCGTAAAATGATTGCATAGGTTGCAAAGTCAAAGTTTTTCTACGTGTGGGTGGGCATGAGTAAACTTTATAGTCTTCAAGCCGTGACGGGAAAGGTTAGCTCTAGCGGGCGCCGTGCCCCAACCCAATCCTCTTTTTATTGTTTAGAAATTTTTTTATAAATTAATTCATGAATCATACTCTTTTTAATTACTCTCATATATTTTACATTTCCTGATCTCATTCTCAAGTTTTTAGGTTAAATTAGAATAGTTCAATTCCACAACATTGGTAATTAAAATGAGATGCCTAATGCAAAAAATAGTCTCCACTTATAATTTGAAATCTAATGCATAATGTCTAAAATTCAAAAGTGACAAAATCTCAGAGGTTGCAAATTGAACCCAAATCTATTAGCAAACTCAAATCCACCCACTCAAAAATAGACTCAACCCAATCTATTTTTGAGTTGGGTTAAAATGAGTCCCAACTCATCTACTTCATACTATTGGGTCTTAATTGAGGGTTAATTTAAATGACCCAACAAATTATGAACACAACCCATTAGTGTAGGGACGAAGCGAAAATGTTGTAGGTAGAGACTGGAGAGAGATCGAATATATATGAACGCGAGGCTTGATACAATGATACAGTTGAGGGGAGAATAATGTAACATTATCAACATTTAATGTTAATCAATTAATATGTCAACCATACAAATGTTGCCCCCCAAACTCCCGTGCAAATTTCCAAAGACAGAGAAAGAGAAAACCAAACAGTAGTAATCAGTAACAAGAACGACAACTAGGAACCCAAACAAATCAAAACTTGGAAGATATACAAGAACAACAACGAAGAAAGCGTAAAGAGTGACTCAAATTTTACCTAACTCGAATGACGAATACGCACAACGCAGCCTTCTCTCCTCCGTCTCGCGTGCCCTGAACGTTGCCGGAGGAAGTAAGGAACCGACCTAAAAAGAGAGATAGAGAGAGAGAGAGGAGAACCTACACTTTTTGCCCTCGTAGTTTTCTACCAGTACCATTATGCACCATCTATTTTGAATGGATTTTCTATGGTTCACCAAATTGGTTGATTTTTTTAAATTTGTAAATTGTAACAGAACCGTTTTTAAAATGTAAAGGCGGTTCGGCTCGGTTCGGTTTTATTTTGTAAACATGTGGAGACAATGTGGGACTATTATTGGCGGCACGGTCCCCGTCACTTTGTTCCTAAAGTAACTTTACGTTAAAAGTGGAGCATCTGCCTCAAAAAAGAGAGCGCAAATATCAATTCCCAATTTTTTATCTAGAATTCAGAAAATCATACACATTTTTCCTTTTATTAATTAACACTTACGTCCCTTAGTATATTTGTCAAGTTCCAAAAAAAGTTGAAGTCCTGTTATCTATCTGTTTAATGTAGCAAATTTTACGAGCGTATGAAAGTGGCCTTTTTTTTCATCGAAACCTCTGCCAAAACTGCTACCAAGCATAAAAAGGTTGAGTTTGTAAACAGTGTTCACAAACAAAAAACGCGAGCAGCCGGAAATTGATTGAATGATGTTGCTCGACTGCATACAATGTTCTTTTTCTAAATAATGTGATTGAACACGGCTGAATTAATGGACTTGATTTGCTGAATAAGATCTCTAAAATCGTACGTGGAACTGGTATAGCCTTCTTCTTATGTATATTGGAATTTATGTAAAATCTTTGCTACATCTCATGTTTACATCAACGAGGAAAAAATTAAGAAGGTCAATTTTATTGTATATTTAAAATCAGATTATCTTGAATCTGCGGGAGGGTTCTTTTTTCATGTACGCATGTACTCGGACATGAATAATCAAAACAAGCATACATGGCGCGATGCGAACTAGATGAATACGTACACTAGTTAAACAAGTACGATGCAACTTTCATTGGCCCGAATAAAAACAGTGAGTTTGGTGACAATTAAATAGAATCCGGATAAACACACCAAAGAAAAACCAATCGATATAAACACATCAGGAGGCTAGGCAAACGGCTCAGATAAACACACCGAAATTGGCTCAGATAAACACAATGAGATTGAATATGAACTAGGTAATCACATTAACCAGTCGGATCTGGATTGATGTAGGACAAAAATGGAGAGTTTTTGTATTTTATTTTTATTGTTTTAGAATAAGATTTTGGCTAGAAATATTTTCGTTTAGGTTAGAATTATTAACTTTTCGTATTCGGTTTGATTTTGATTTATACCTTTATCAGGATTCTTGGTCTATAAAATTTAGGATTTTATTTTAATTAATTAGGAAATATATTTTATTTAATGCCGCTTGTTTTGGCATGATTTATTATTTCTTTTACAGTAGGATTTCTAGAGTTAGAGTCTTATAAAAAGGGCTGTAACCTATTCAATTATAAAACTTTTATAACTTTTATCAATAATATTGCAGAGATTCTCTCTTTCTTTCTTGTGCACAAGATTTGCTCGTTGCGATGAGTTGTTTATCTCGTTTGGACTAGTATGCTAACTAGTCTCTCGTAAATTCTGCTACGTCAAGTGGTATCAAAGCAACGCTTTGCCTGGTTCGACGGCACTGAACAAAGTTGAAGACACACCCATTGACATTGGTCGTGGTGAAGGATTTAACAGGACTCGCACCAAGGGATTTGCCCATGCACGGTCAATCTGTTAAACACAAGTTGATAAGAACCGTGTTGAGGGATTTGCCCGCAACCAACTTATTAACCAAAACGTCTCCATAGGGTATTCTTATTACCAACTTGATAGGGAGGATGAATCTAAAGATGAGTTACCTGAGGATTATTATGGATATCAGTCAGAGAAGCAACAATCAAGATCTGGAGGATTTTATCGCATTGACGACGACTTTTTAACTATTCAGGTAGAACCAATAATTCCTACTTTTCATGGGTAGTGCCATCCTGAGAATTTTATTTATTGGTTTCGTAAAGTAGATAAATTCTTTGAGTTCTACACGGATATTCCTGAAGAGAAGGAGGTCAAATATGCGGCTCGTAAATTATATGGCTATGTTTCTACATGGTGGGAACGATTGCAATCCGATAGACTGCGACAATATAAAAAAACCCATTAGAACATGGCCTAAGATGAGACGATTGATAAGTGATAGATTTTTTCAGACAAATCATGGGCAGATGTTGTATCAAGAGTATCAAAGGAAGCTTGAGTCCAAACATTCCTTCCAAGGTACTTTTGATTTGCAATATTTTTCACAAAGAGTTACAAATTATTTGAGTAAATACCAAGCAATTTCTGAAAATCAACAAACTAGCCATGCTCTTTCAACTTCAAGCTCGACACTTCTTAATTGTATTGATGGATATGAGATTGCCGAAGAGGAATGAGATCAAGTTGAACCAGAGAAGGTGATATTTGTTGAACCTAATATCAAAGAAATAGTGGAGGTCGATGTAGAATGCAGTAATTATGGATATATTGAAGCTAGTGATGAAGAAGTTGGTGGCAAAGAGGAATGTTTGAGTGCCTCGAACATCAGTTGGATTTAGATGGAGGTGCAACCAATGAGGTAATTGCAAGCAAGGGTGAAAATATCGCAACAGTGTATTAAGTACAAGAACCAAAGGAAGAGGAAAGTCATAAATCTGGACCTATAATTTCTTGACAGGATGATGTCTTCCCTAATATTGAGCCTTGTGAGCCACACAGAAGTATGACTGGTCGTAATGGTGAATTTGGTACAAGATCTCTTAATGCTACATCATTCATATATGATGTACCAATTAATTCTGCAATGGATCAACATAAAGAGATACTGGAATTTTTGCATGACATTCAATTTATTGATTTTCTTGGGTTGGAGCAGTTTGAGTTTTCACTCAATTCTCGTATTGTGGAAATTGTCAATCAATTGAAGTGTGCAGAAATACTATCTTGGCGAGTGTACTTTTATTGGAAGACGAGTGAGAAGTTGAAGTATTCCAAATATTTATTTCTTTGGAATGACAGATGGCAAGTCAATGAGAACTCGAGGGCGAGTTCTTTTGAAGAAAAGGAGACTGATGTAGGACAAAAATGGAGAGTTTTTGTATTTTATTTTTATTGTTTTAGAATAAGATTTTATTTGGCTAGGAATATTTCGTTTAGGTTAGAATTATTAACTTTTCGTATTCGGTTTGATTTTAATTTCTACCTTTATTAGGATTCTTGGTCTATAAGATTTAGAATTTTAGTTTAATTAATTAGAAAATATATTTTATTTAATGCCGCTTGTTTTGGCATAATTTATTATTTCTTTTACAGTAGGATTTCTAAAGTTAGGATCTTATAAAAAGGGCTGTAACCTATTCAATTATAAAACTTTATAACTTTTATCAATAATATTGCAGAGATTCTCCCTTTCTTTCTTGTGCGCAAGATTTGCTCGTTGCGACGTGTTGTTTATCTCGTTTGGACTAGTAAACTAACTAGTCTCTCGTAAATTCCGTTGCGTCATGGATAAACACATTTGATGAGAAATATTGCTTCCTAGATAAACACAACGATTGTACCCTATGGCCTATAGTGAGAGCTAGTAATTCAAAAAACCAGGCCTCCTCCAACCCTTATTTCCACATTTCCCTTTGGGGAAATTTTTCGGTGCCGAGTGGGTATATCCCACGTGATGTCCGCTCGGCACATTCGAGATGTCTAAAATCTAATGCACTTTTGGATGGTACAGATTGAAACCCTCTCTGCTCTTGACCCACCACTCTGTCTCTCATTTTCCTCTCTCCAAATCCAAGCCATCCAAAATCACAATGAATGATCCTGATGTGTCGAGCAAGCACCACATAGTTCCCACCGGGACTGAAAAATTCTTCTCAGACTCTTAGAAAGAGATTATAAGTAATTATATAACAATTAAAGAAGCAAGAATTAAAGATTGTAACCCTACCAAACCAAACACCATGCACATATATCATGAACCAATGCCTAAACGCGTTCACAGCACTCATGTAAGCATATCGCAATTTCACGCTCAAAAGCATCTTTTGCCGGAAGAAGTTTCTCCTCCACTTCTTCACCCAAAAAGTTGTCACACTCTCTCTCTCTCTCTCTCTCTCTCTCTCATTGTGATTGTGGAAACCAGCTAGCTTGGTCACTAGCTTCACGCAGTGAATTGATGGCATCGCCCAGCACCCTCTCCCACCACCTTTAACTTTTGACTTTGGACGCTTACAAAAGCTCTCCACTTAACTAACTGCTCCCACAAACCTACAACTATTTAATCCCAGCTAGCTAGCACCTTCTTGTACATTCATCGTCACTAAACAAAATGTAATCATGCTGAATATCCAGAATGAATGCTCTTTATTCGATGCACAAACCTCTGACTTCCATAAAAAAGATACCTCGTCATCGTCCCGTTTTGGATTTTGAGGGAGATTTTTAAGAGTAATTAGTAGAAAGAGTGAGATTAAAAAAAAATTGTATTGGGGACCGCGCGTAGGGGTTTTGGATACCCAAAACGAACAAGCACGCAATGTTGCTCCAGTACTAATTAAGAGAGAAACTTATGAGCCACGGCTCCGCACATACTCAACAATCCAAAAGTGTTTTGAATGATCCGAATTAAAAATAATCTATTAACGGTACACTCCGATAATATTATTGTAGACACCTCGCGCTTAGGATAAGAGTACCCCACCACTATGCCCTCTCCTCCCCACCATTACCATCACAAAGAAACTTGCTCTCTACTTCTCCAGGCCACCACCATCATTAGGGCCAGTACATAATTACCTCTCCATCCCCATCTTCAACCTCCACTTTGTTTTAGTAGTATTTGACAATGCTTACGGATAGTCTTCGGTTGACTAACATACTAACACCCCGCTAACCTCCGCTGATGTATATCGTATGACAAAAAAAAAAACTCCACTTTCGCTATTGATCATATCATACTTTATAGTACCTCTCGCATTGTATCTTTAGTTTTTTTTCTCTTTATTAATCATTTGTCAATGATAAAAAGATTAAAAGGAGCGAGAGAGCACACAAATATGTTACTCGGGCTCTCCAAGAGATTATAAGGAAGACAAGAGATCAACCAACATAACCAGAGAGGGGAAAAAAAAAATACATACCAAAGCTGCCCCCAGAAAAATAAAATAAAAGAAGAAGAGATTGATTATTTCCTGTCGGCCAAATAAAAAGTAAACAATAATTAATAATTCTTTAATTTCTCGTTGCTAACCCTAGCTCTAAAGTACGAGATTGAGTAATATTCTAGGCACATGCTTGTCTCAACCACTCACAGAATTGCATGTTTGGACTCATGCATTATTAATACTATATGTTAATTGGTTCGATAGATTAATCATTTTTTTGTCGTTAATGTATTGGACTCTTGCATTAACACTATGTTCAATTATTACTCCATTACTTTGGATTAATAATTTGTTTTGCAATAATACCTTTTGGGTTAATGAAATACGAGCTTTGTCTCTCCTTGAAAAGCAAAACACTGATAAAGTCGTTAGTGGAGAAAATATAGCAGACCATTTGTCTTCAACTTTTTTCATTCCCCACTAAGTCATTTTTTCATTCCCAATGAGGGTTGAGTTCTCCTAAACTTAACTTATTTCTTTGTTTTGTGTGTTTAATTTGTTTGTCTTTTCTGAATTTTCGTTAGATTTATATGATTTTTTTTTGGATTAATCATCCGTCTCAACGAGGGGAGTCTAAAAAGTACAAAATTATGATAAAAAGCAAAAAAAAAAAGATTCACTAAAGACAAAAAAAAATGTATCAAATAGCTGTTTTTTGGAGTTTAAATGTCATCTTATTCGAATTTTTTCTACATTGATCAATATTTTTATACTTTTCCGATTCGTCTCATCGAGACGAACAATTAGTAACTCCTAAAATTCCCTAAAATTACGTCGAAAAGCTAAACAAAAAGTTATGAAAAATAAAAAATACCGAAATAAGTTCCAATTTTATAAGTTTAAAAGAACGCAACCTAAGTCACCTATTTTTATATATACGGAGTAACTTTTTACCATGATCGATCATGTCCACTTGGGATTGATCTGATTGTTTTCATTACATACTTGGTCCTGATCCCGGAAAAGATGAGACTTCTTTGGGAAAGTACTACAGCATGACACGACACTAGCACGTAATAAAAAGTCACACCACATGAATGAATATGAACGTAGGAAACAACCAAAAAAAAAACAAAAAAAATTGTAGCCAATTCAAATTAATTAACACTGTACACCAGGCTTAAGTGTTATTTCCGCGATATTTCACTTGTTTAAATAGATTTCCATCTACACTTTCCCTGCATTCGTCTATATAAGTATAATTGATCAGCTCTCAAGCTGGCTTTGCCTACTTATTTCCTCTCTCTGCTCATTCTCTCTCTTAATCAGTTCTTCTGTCACTCATACTTTAGGCTTCGTTCATGTCAATAGCTAGAAACTCTTGATAAAGCAGCGCGCGCGAAGAATTAAGATGATTGTTGATAACATGTTTGGTGCAGCGCTAGTATCAGTGGTGGCGATAATGGTGATAAGTGGAATAACGTTTGGAGCAGATGGACTGAGGATGGATTACTACACCATGAGCTGCCCATTTGCTGATATGATCGTGAAGAATAAAGTCAACACAGCTTTGCAATCTGACCCTACTCTTGCCGCTGGCCTTGTTAGAATGCATTTCCATGACTGCTTCATTGAGGTTCTCTCTCTCTCTCTCTCTCTCTTAAAACTGCAGTCCATGTTTGCATTCACTTGTGTCTTTGATCTTTACTTAATTATTTTTTTTAGGGCAAAGCCCACTTTGACCCCATGTGGTTATCGTTATGTGCGGATATCCTCTTATGGTTCAAAACTAACCACATAATCTACCTGTAGTTTTGAAAATGTGCGGATAGACCCCCTGTCGTCATGTTTTTCATCCATATTAATGGAGACAACATTAAAATACCGATATACCCTCATCATGTCCCTTAATATATTCTTCCTCTTTTTTTAAATCTAACCACACCATTCCCTATACTAAAAATTAAATTCAAACCGTTGATATTGTAAATTTTGACGAGTACTGTATCTATGCCAAAATTCAAGTCAATCAAAAAATGAAAAGCTCATGGTCGAATCGATTTTGTTATGAAATTAAAATTTCAAATTTGAATTTACTAAAAATTAGATTACTGGGTTATTGATGCCCGATTGAGATGAGTTTTTACAGAGATACTCTATTTTTTATTTAATACATTATGAATGTCTCATTTTACATTCTAGAGGTATATGAGATATACCTCCGTTAATATAGATGAAAAATATGACGGCAGGGTGTCTATCCACATATTTTCAAAACCACAGGTAAGTTATGTAGTCAGTCTTGAACTATCAGGGAGGTATCCACATATGGCGATAACCACATGGGGTCAAAGTGAATTTTGCCCTTTTTTTTTATCGGCAAAAAGAAGATTTTATTAATCTTTGAAGCATAATATAATGATTAAAAGGAACACGGGCACATCGGCAAAAGCCACCCGAGAACCACACCTAGAGGAAAGCAAGAAACCAACCAAAAACTCTACAAGAAGCACGAAAGCCTCAAAACAGCCTAACACCAAAAAAACCACAAATCAAAAGAAAACGATCCTAAATCCGAACAACAAACCGAAACCGACAACCAGGGGCGGAGCCAGGATTTTCGTTAAGTGAGGTCGAAAATTTGAATTATGTATGATTCACTTTTTCTACAGAGAGCAAGAACAACGTTTTGGGAATTTTTGTGGGTGGGAATTCTATTTTAACTCATCTTTTTCCTTAGTACAAAACCCTTATATATGGGTAGGGGCGAAAATGAATTTTAAAGAGGGGTCAAATGAGTAAAAATTGGGTGAAAATTATGCCAATCTCTAGAAAAACTGGGGAGGCAGTGGGGTCAGCTGCCCCCCTTGACTCTTAATCCCTCCACCCCTGTCGACAACCAAAGACGCCAATCTATGGAATTAAAATTCCAGAGAGAGAGAGGCACCATCCTTGAAATCCTTACTTAATTATTACCAAAAATTTCTCTTTTTTGGTACTCCTATTTTGGTTTTTGGTTTTCAGACTTCATTTCCAACCAGCTGCTACAGGCACATCAGTGTGGCACACTTGTGCCACACTGATGTGCCTCTAGCATTTCCGTTCCAACAAACATAACATACTTGGGGAATAGGTTTTCAATCTGTTATTCTGTTGTGTTTTTTGTTTTTTTGTTTTTGAGAATTTTCTTGAAAAACCCAGTTAAAAATAACACCAAAAAGATGTTTTCGAGTTCATGAAATGTATTTTTCTGAACATAAATACGCAAATATGAACACAAGATCATCGAGGCGTTTCTGTAATTGATAGAACGGTTTCTTGTAATTGAAAATGCCAACCGATTAACAGGCTGGTTTTATTGATCTCCTTCTATGTAGGGATGCGACGCTTCGGTTTTGGTTGATTCAACGAAGGATAATACAGCGGAGAAGGACTCCCCTGCGAATTTGAGCTTGAGGGGCTACGAACTTATCGACGATGCAAAAGACCAGCTGGAACAGCAATGCCCAGGGGTTGTTTCCTGTGCTGATATTATCGCCATGGCTGCCAGGGATGCTATTTTCTTTGTAAGACGTACTCAGCTAACATTCCATTTACTTAGTTCCTTTTAGTATTTACAGACAAGGATCGAGCCAGGATTTTACCCTAGCAGTGTCAAAATGCAAAGGATTCGGAGATGTTGCTCGGCAGGGGTACCGAGCGGTCGATCTGGACGTTCATCTCGGCACGGGGCATAAAACGACCGGATTGGCCGCTCGACACCGCTGACAAGCACCCTCGGGTCCGTGAAATGTGTACTAAAAAAAATAAAAAGATGCGTTGCAATATAAATAGTCATCGACTCTAGGAAAAATTAAAATAACATAATAAAAACTGTATAGTAAATGATGTTTATCATTTGCACATAACGTACGAAAAGGACTAATTTAGTTTTGGAATGCTATTTTTGGATCTCCTTCAAAAAAAAAAAAAAAATAGAGGATTTAGGACTACTATATGACAGAAATAAAAATAAAAAATCTAGCGATGGCAAGTCTACATAAGTTAGAAATAATTATTATTTTTACATATAATAATTATATATTTTTAAAATTTTTTTGTGATGGCAGCTCCTACTAGACCTCCTCGGTTCCATCATTGCTTACAACGCTTTATTTACAGATGTAAAGTTACATATAACTAGTACTCCCTCCGTCCCTTATTTATAGTCCGGTATTCCATTTTGGGCTGTCCCTTAATAAGTGTCCATTTTGTAAAATTAGTGGGTAAAAGTTGGTGAATTGTCTATTTTGTCCCTAAAAGTAGATTCCATTTTGAAAAGTAATTGAGTAAAAGTGTAATGATGATGGGTAAGCAGGTAAAGTGGAGGAAAAAATTGATGTGAAAGGTATAATGATGATGTCTTTTTAATAAGTTGGAGTTACGAAGCAGGACATTTAAAAAGGGACAGAGGGAGTAGTAGTTTTTTTAGGCCCCCTTTCATTTCTTTATATCTTCATTTATTATTGTTGTTGTTATTTTTTGTTTTACTTATTAGGCTGGGGGTCCAGTATATGATATACCAAAGGGAAGAAAGGATGGAAGAAGGTCCAAAATACAAGACACAATCAACCTCCCTTCACCTTCCTTCAACAGCTCAGAACTCATCAGATTGTTTGGACAGCATGGGTTTAGTGTTCAAGAGATGGTGGCTTTATCTGGTAATTAAATTTCTTTTTGAACAGAAATTTTTTTTATTATTATTAATCTTTGAACAAAGTGCTCACAAAGACTACAGGTAACAAGAAAATAACTGCATCACAAACGAGACAGAAATCCAACTAGGTTGGCATGAAAAACCATTTCAAGAATTCGAAATAGAAGGGGCACTTATAATTGATGGTCTCGAAAATTTTTCCACCAAAGTCTAATGATATTTTTCGGTCTTGTTTAATATGTTTTCAAAATTTGACAGGCAATCTACTCATGAATTAAAAAAATCAAGCACATGTAACAAAAAAATCTTAATGATTAATTTCGGAATACTAAGCCACATCTTTCAAGAACCCAATATAAGCAAAGATTGAATTTGAAAATCGAGCAAACAAAACTTAATCATTTTTTTTTTTTTGAATATGTAACAAACCTTAATCATTAAACATGCATGATTAGTAAAACAAAATTGTTTAATGAAATCATAAAAATGTTGAGAAGAGGTGATGTTTGAGAGAAAAATGGTGAATCAAAAAGGGCTATTTTTTATGTTTAAGAGAATCGATCAGCTAATAATATCTATCTATAGGGAGCGATAGTGTAATTATATAAGGACGCAATGAAAATTTATACGAAGGAATTGGGGTCTATGTGCAAATAAATAACCTGGTCTCTCCTTAAATCCGCCCCAGCCAATGACAATCACATGCCTTCATACCCATTTTTTACTATCAACAATATACTACCTTTTTTGGTATACTAAGGGTATCCACGTCAATTTATGCATAGCTCGACTAATTTATGTGTGATTCATCCCACCGTGCACTAGCGGAGAGCTTGGTCAAAATTTTGGTAAAGCCCTATGTACATGGATCAATCCACGAAAGTTGGTAACACCTAAACAATTTTGCATGTGAGACATCGGAAGAATCAAACCCTAATTAAAACATGACAAAACTAGCAAGTTAATTAATGATATTGTCACGCAAGTTCTATAATCTAAACATTCTATTTTCCTTTAGTTATATTAATAATAACGATTTTATTCAGAAAACATGGAAAAAATTTCAATGCCGGTTGGGTACCACGTAGTGTCCACTCGGCGCATCTGAGCTGTCTATTTGCATTTTTGGACGGCTCCGATTTGGAGAGAGAAAAATGAGAGAGGAAGTATTGGGGTGAGAGGAGAGAGATGGTTTCAAACCGAGCCATCCAAAAGTGTATTGGACGGCTCGGATATACCGAAAAATTTCTAGCTAGCTTGTAGCCTCATTTTGGTGTTGGTGGACTTGGCTTAATCGTCTTGTAGGGGCACACACACTGGGGGTGGCGAGGTGCTCATCATTTAAAACCCGGTTGCCCAATGCTGACCCAAATCTGGACTCCAACTTCGCCAAAACCTTGTCCGGAACATGCAGCAGAGGCGACAACGCAGAGCAGCCCTTCGACATGAGCAGAAACGACTTCGACAACGATTACTACAACGCTCTGATAAGAAAGGCCGGAGTTCTTACATCCGACCAAACCCTTTACGCAAGCGCCAGAACCAGGGGCATGGTCAGCGGTTATGCGCTCAACCAAGCCATGTTTTTCTTTGATTTCCAGAATGCCATGATCAAAATGAGTTTGCTCGATGTTAAAGAAGGCTCCAAAGGGGAAGTTAGACAAAACTGTCGTAACATCAACTAGTCGAGTGCATAAATAATTGTACCCCTTAATAAGACATATATATACATATATTTGTGTATTCGGGCTCGGGCATGCATGTAGCGTACATAGTGGATTTTTGTGTGTTTATGTAGCTTAAGCATTTATATATATAGTACTTCGGATCAAGTCCAAATCTCTTCCCGTCCGCATATATGTGTGTGTGTGTTTTCATCTTCCGTTCTAGCTCTACCCTTCTCTTATACCATATATTTATTTATTACTATGAAACGTGGAAATATAGGCGGTTCCGTGGACACCCTAAAAAAACACCTAAAAAAACACCTCATAGTTCCCGATCAAATTTTGACGATCCGAGCCGCTCAATGTGATTAGAACGTGATTTTAAGGGTACCCGTGAGAAATCAGAAAAAAAAATGACCGGGAAGGGCTTGATTCAAACAGTTTCGAACAGTTTTTTATTGAACGGGTCAAATAAAAACTGCTCAAATCAAGCCTTTTCTGGTCATTTTTTTTGCTAATTTCTCGCGAGTACACTTAAAATCACATTCTGCATGCATTGAACGGTTCGGATCATAAAAATTTGATCGGGAACTGTGAGATTGAGATTTAGGGTGTTTTTTTAGGGTGTTCATTGAACCGTCCCGATATATATATATATATATATATATATATATATATTTTATGACTATGAATGCTTCTCGCATCATCATCCCTCTCTCTCTCTCTCTCTCTCTCTCTCTCCCTCTCTCCCTCTCCGATTTTATAGTCCATAAAACTAGTTTTGGACCGTGATCTTCCATTAGGCAAGGTCTCCAGCTGTAATTCGGAGATTTCTTTTAGTGGACCTCCTTACTCATCCTAGTTTAATTTTATTTATCGCTTTCATATTTATTGCTTAGTAATCTATAGCTTTTGTATTTATTTTAATTTTTTTTAGGCAGCATGTTCTACAAATTCGGATCTTGTGGTTCATGGCCGGTCACTACCTTTTTGGGGTGTGACATGTGGTATTAGAGCCTAGGTTTAAAAAAAATACTTTTGCATTCATTTTGTCTCATGTTCATTTAGTGGAGGTCCAAGTCCCGGAGTCCTACTACCATTTGTGAAAACTTTTGTTATTTGATGTGCATCGGTACCCGCATGATATTATGGAGATAGTAGTTATTCGGCGGGAACATTTATTTTTCTGTAGACTTTGGATAGGGTATTAGAGGAGAATTAGCATAAGTGCTTTTATTCGTTATTGGAATCGTCACACTTATTTTACTAGTAGGTTGATGACGTATTGTAGTTGGAGTATGATGTTAATGAATCTGAAGAATTAGTATTGCTGGTAGTACACTTCAAGATTGACTTAAAAATGTAATTTAGAGGACTGCTACAAGTTGGTATTGATGATGGACTAGTTGAATTTTATGAGAGTGGGCTAGATTTTCCTATTTGTTTACTCCGTACATCCCATATACTCTTGATTTGTTGCTCTTTGATTGGTCCTTCATTCCTATCCTTAGTATATTGGTGAAGAGTTGATTATGTTTTGTTATGAGGGGTCAATAATTATGTTTATCTAAGGAAATATTTAATAAATTTGTTGATGTTTCATAGGGGATGAATAGTGGTAGGAATGGTAAGGATTCCAATGTTTCCATCGTTTCAATCCAAAAAAAAAAAAACTCAAATCCTGGTGAATATAAAATGGGAGTAGTTATAATTATGTGTCCATGCCAAGTTTGGATCAGTCTTAGAGACCAAAGTTTTCAAGCCCTGTATATCCACTAGACCCACTCACCGTAACCGAAATCAACACGGTTCGAGTCGTCCTCTTCATCTTATGTACCCTTCTCGTGGGCCGGCTCTGCGATTCAAAAAACGTATGAAGAAGATTGGAATGAGGAAGCTTAAAAGACGTAGAATGGAATTAATGAACTGGGAACAGGTCTTTTCATGGCTCTTAACAAATGAGAAGGTACCATCAGATTGCCATATATATAAGGTATGAATTTATGCATTTGCCAGCTAGTCTCTTGCAGGTTTTCCAACAGACATTCACACTGCATTTCTAACATTGACTTCTTTTGGCAATAAGACTAAAACTAAATGCCATAAACCCAAAATATTTTAGCTACTTGATCCATATCATTCTGTTCAAACAGCCTCACCCAACACTATAAAGGGTATTTAAGATATAAAATGGACATAAATTTCTATCCATCGCAATTCATATGGTTCTCTAAATCAAACGGGACTACTTACCCTACTACGATTAACCAAACAAGCCCTTTGAGGTTAAGTTCATATATGACCTCATATGAAGCAACGATGGAAATAAACAGGAGAACCGCCTATGCATGTTTTGCTTGTTGCAATTGTCAACATAGCAAGCTAGAATGAACTCTAGAGATTACTTCATCCAAGGCTCCAAGCCTAAAATTTAGGCCCATCAGAATCTAGTGAATTACAGAAGGTGCCTGGTTTCTCAAGTAACTCTCTTCAAACCAATAGTTAGTAACTAGAAGCCTAAGAGTGATTTTACACCAGGATGCTGCCAAGAGTGCTGACAGTGGACGAACAGCTCATTTCCTAATGCTTCACATGAAAGACAAGACAAGACAAGACAAGGAAACAGTACCCTTTTCCTGGACTCATTCCTTTTGCAGCTCCATGCTCTCCACAAGCAGCAAGCAACTGAGAAGTCACAACAATCGATTTTAACTAGCAAAATTGACGTACCAACCAAGCAAATAAGATTAGATACTAACATATGCACTTCACTTTCAGGATCAGCAAGCATGGCAAATGTGGCATCACAAGATGCAGCTACTTCTTTGGAAGATGATTTATACCAGGATACGATCAATCAAAGATTTCTAGATCAGTTGCCTCATACAAGCATTATTGAGAAGCAATTGAGGAAACTTCTAGCACTATTACGTTGTTCACACTATTCACGTGGGCACATGACATGCCACAAGTACTACTGATCAACATTCTTTCGAAAATACTTTGGTTCTCTAGGAACAACCATCTTTAAACTAAATTTCATTGGCGATGGGGGAATTGTAAAATGATAAGCAGGAGTTGACATTGAATAATGCAACAAAGAATCTGACCAAATACATCATATTGCAATGACAAGTAAATTTAGCGAGTATACCAACAACTACTTACCCCACATAAGACGTGCCTACCCCACGAACAACCAGGTTGAATTTTTGCCCCCAAGAACAAATCTCCCCTACCATATTTAGCCCTCAAGACTTGACTCAAAAGAAGATCTGGACTCTGATGAATCCGCAATGCAAGTTTAGCCAACAATGCTTCGTTAAACAAACCCAAATCTCGAAAGTCCATCCCTGCTTCCATCATCGGTTTGCACATGTTGAAGCCAGCCAATAAACTCCAGAAGAACACCCTTTATGCCACATGAACTTACCCACAATATCGAATTTTAAGGACAAAATAAGCACCGAATTACAATGGGCAACGGGCAAAACCAGAAGCCATAAAATTCAATATGCAAACTCAAGTTTTCTCTATCAAAAGTCAACAAACCCCACGAAATATATCCAAGTCCTTGCTATTGTTATCCAATACTACATCAAATCCTGATCTTTCCTAAATCTTCCCAATATCATTGGGTTCCATGCCACCGTCTTTCCACTAGCTAGCACTCGCAATTTCCAAAAATACCCAAGTACCCTCAATTTTTTCTAGCTAGACAAATTCACCATACGCATAACAGAGTAGAAAAATTGAATCCCAATTCAATCTCTAAATAATTTGCAGAAAGTAAACGTGCACAAATAATCTACTAAATAGGGGGCTCTCGAAAAAAAAATCAAATTCTTTCCGAAGTTTTCTTAAATAAATTCATCATACCCATCAAAAGTACTGTGAAAATCACCACCCTTGTCAAGACCAATGGCTTGGTCACCACCGCTGGTACAGACAATTAGGAGCTTCTTCTTCTCTGCGGCAATGGTGCTGAGCTTGAATGAGAGAGAGAGAGAGAGAGAGAGAGAGAGAGAGAGTGTGTGTGTCGTCTGGAGGTTTTCGGGTATGTGAGGAAAGAAGCGGGAATGGAGAGGGAGAAAGAGCGGGAAGAAGAGTGAGTCAAGGAGCAGGAGGAGAGGGAGAGAGAGAGAGAGAGAGAGAGAGAGAGAGAGAGGATGAGGAGGAGGAGAAGGGGGGATGATGGGTGGAGGTGGGAGAAGTGAAGAAGAGAGAGGATGAAGAACCTCCATTGACGCTCCATGTGATTGGGAATTCTGATTCGAAGCTCGACGAAGGGGGAAGGTATAATATGCCAAGGCATAGGCGCGTTTCTAAAGCGCGAGTCAGACTTCTCAGGTTTATCCTGCGAAGTGTGTTTAACACAATAATGCCACATTAGTTATCAAATATGAACTCAGATCAGATTTCTTTCACAGATCGAAATCGTTCATACTGTAAAAATCGATAACAACAATAACCTTGGGAAAATTCACTTGAATCGGATGCGAATAGAAATCTCATCGAGAAGCAAACTGAAGTTTTTGGGTTTATAATAATGGTCTTGGCTACATCGAATCAAACAAAACAGTCATGCCACGTTAGTTATCGAATATGAACTTATTATCAGGTTTATTTCATAGATCTAAACAGTTCATATTGTAGAAATTATCAAGAACACTAAACCTAGTGAAATTCACTCTATTTGGAGACTAATCAATATCTCATCGAGAAGTAAAATGAATTTTTTGCGTTTTAATAATGGGCTTAGCTACATTGAATCAATTCCAAATCAAACTCGCGTTTAAACTTTAAACTTTAAAGCCTAGACAGGGGACGTAGAATGAAACGACGTAGTGCCGCTCGACATAAATAAAGATCGTGTCCTGGCTTTCCACCGCCGTTCGTTTTGGTCGCCGGCCGCCGTCCCTCAACCGCCTGGTTCTCTCTCTCTCCAAAATTCTCTCTCCGACAACAGCAGGTATATCTGTCTCCTTTCCCAGTAATAAAAGAATCATTAGATTATTTTTTTGGGCAAAGTACGGATTACCTCCCTGAGGTTTGCCCGTTTGGCAGATCACCTCCCTAACATTTACAAATGATCACTTCACCTCCTTGTGGTATTGGACTAAAATGCTACCGTTACGTTTTCCTTCCAAATTGACGGGAGGTGTACTTCACATGCCTTTTCCGCGAGTGGTAGTATTAAAGAAGTTCAACTTCCATTTAATAAGACAATATTACCCTTCTCACTCCTCCATTAATAAACAAGGCAAATTCTGAACATTTCTTCTGTTTTCTCCGGGAAAAAAGAGAGGCAAATTCTGCAATTCACAATTATTCAAATGAACTGTTCATTTATATCCAGATCATCATCTTCACGCCTTCAATTTCGGCACATCAGGGGTTTCTTCCCCTACATCAACAAATCCGATGACCTCGTGCTCCGACGGCGAAACCATTTCCGGCGAATGATGCCATCACCACTGTTGCCGCTCGTCCTCAATTGCATCTTGGCCCCAACCCACTACGCTTCTCTAATTGAAAATTGGATCTGCTCACAATCGTCTCCCCCAAATCATCCCAAAGCTTCCATTGGATCTGAGAGCTCACGGAACAAAAAAACGAAATTGGGTGCTGTTGATGAGGGATAGCGAGAGAGACTATGAATTACTCCTAAGTTAGGGTCTGAGAGAGAGTAAGAGAGAGCCCAATCAAAGTTCATGGGTTTTAATTTGGTCTTCCGTATTAGAAGCTCTGGTTTTTGCTTTTCCATTTGGGTATTGCATAAAGATGTATATATTTGGTTCTCTTTTTCCCCCCTACTTGTTTTATTTGCATTTTTTTTGGATCCGGTGTCTCCCTGAGGAGACGAGGGTTTTTAATGTTACCATCGCTGTTCATTTAATATACTCAGAACAGAGTAGAGAGAATTAGGGATTTTGAAACTACCCCTTATCACTGTTTCTGGGTTTTGTTGGTCTTGATCTTTGAAGTGATAGGTCTTCTCTCTCTCTCTCTGCGTGAGCGTCTAGAGGGAGAGATTTCATTCAGCCATGGCAGGAGAAGCACTCTTCTTCTGTGGATCCAGTATGCTTGGTTGTCACACAGATCTCCATAGCCATCTCTCTCCCTCTCTGTCAACCAGTTAAGGAAAAGACCCTTTATTTAAGAAAGGGTAGCATGGTCTTTTGACTTCTATCGTTTACGGTGTTAGGGATTGCATTTTACTCCAAAACCACAGGGGGCCGATGTGGTCATTAGTGAAACCCAGGGGGGTGATCTGCCAAATGAACAAACCTCAGGGAGGTAATCCGTACTTTGCCCTATTTTTTTCAATTGATATCTGAGGAACTTTTTACACTGGCTAGCTTGTTTTCTGAATTTTCATTTTATTTCCTCGTTTGTTTTGTTTCTGAGAACCCACAAAGACCACCTTGATGGCTTCGAGGAGGAGGACGCCGAACTCTACGACTACACACACGTCTGAAATTTTCACTTTGGGTACACATTCATGGAGAAACCTTGATGCTGCATGTTCCCTTCCATCCACTTTGAATTTGGTGATGGTAGTCGTCGTGTTAATGGAGTCATATTCTGGAGAAACACTAGAATTTTGTTGGAGGAGAATCGTACGATGGAGGAGGATGTGATGGTGGCATTTGACCTCAAAGATGAGAAATTTCGAGTAATTCAAGTTCCTAGTGGGCTCTCATGCATGGCTCGCCTGCATTGATTCTGATTAGTGTTTTTGAGGGGTTCTGCCATAGACTGTGTTGAAGGGTTTAGATTGATTCTTATGTATAGGCAAACAAGCAGAGTAGCGTAATATACAATTAGACATATAGAAAGGGTGCATAAATGCTGCTCTAGTTGGTATAATTAATGAAATGGCTCCAAAGTTGTACAGTATTACTTACAATAGTGTTAGCAGAAGCCATCTGAACCTCCAAACAGCCCTACATAATGATTCAGTGGCCTATCTACAGCTGAACTAAAACGCTTTGGTCACAATCTACAACTACTCACCAGTGTCACCAGTGGATATAAAGTTACTGGAAATGCTATCGACTCTTAACGCAGGATAGAATATAGCAGAGTTGTAGCAATTTCGCAGTAGCCTACAGGAAATGGTAACTCCATGTGAACCAAAACATGCAGAACTATTGCAACGGAGGTGTGCTCCACGAACCTCACAGGTGCAAGCAAAGAGTTGTCCTTTCTCGCATACAGAGAGACATATTACAGCTTCACTATTAATCTAGAGTTACTCTGTCGTGTGTTTTCACTTATTATGCGTTTTGAGGTGGATGTATTTTCAGAAGTACTGAACAGAACTAAAAGTGGTTGCTATGCAACCATACATGTTTCAACAACCATCACTTAAACGACTGGATTCCTGGTACCTAGTTCAGTGGCATTGATCATATTGCCATATACTGTACTGGGAATAGCGTTGAAACACACAAAAAGTATAGAAATTCTACCAGTAGGTGTCCATACCTTGCAAATAGCTTCTCTGTTGTTCTTGTGGCCAAACCTCGTAATAATTCCAATAACAGCTCTCTCTCTCTCTCTCTCTCTCTCTCTCTCTCTCTCTCTCACACACACACACACACACATTTTTCGGATCATAGCTTAAGTAGTCTGAAAAAATTTGTATGAGCCAATTATTGCTATCCAACACAGTAAAAACTTCGAGTCCCATTGTATTCCTCTATACGCAACTACTTTGTGCAGAGTTTGAATCCCGGGAATTGACCTGCACTCCACTGCTCTACTTCTGCTTCCTCTTAACATGTATAGGTGTGGGTATGTGCATGCACCCTGGCGTGTGAGTACACAAACAATCTGCCTCCCCATTCATCATAAAAATAAAAAAAAACCATAGTAGTGCCAAAAAACTACATTTCCACAACTTGAAGTTCATAGAGGAGGCAAAACAGGCAATATTCAGACATGAATACACAAAGCATTTGTTCATTTGACCGTTTTTTGCATAAACACAAAACAGAAATGCATATGCCATTTTCAACTGCGCTGCAATTTTCCAGCAGCATGATACACCAAAATCGTCAGACAGCACTATAGAAGTAAGCAATGTGGAAAAATTAATGACAAACCGAAGGACCACAAGATAGAGATGAGTAAACATTCACAGGAAATCCTAAACACAACTCGTTTTTTCTGTGATAAAGAAAAGCCAAAAAAAAAAAAAAAAAAAAAACTATTTTGAAGTTCATATCCCAGTGAACTCAAACTCAGATGTTTATACTGCGTTAACCAAATGACCAAAAAGTACATGTCCATACCCAAGTCAGATAGCACACTCACTGCTGGTTGTAGTGGTTCTTCTCCTTTTTCTTGGCGGCAGCAAGCTTTGCATTCCTAGCAGCTGCCTCACTGGCAGCAGCTATATAATGAAAGGATATGAATGACGAACACCACTAAGTGTGATAACAAGAATTCTGGCTCACTGAGAGGGACATTGTTTTGGATCCTCTTATCATATTTTCAGATGCTTTGATTCTAAGAAAAGCGAAACAAGATTGATTGTCAGAGGTTAATATTTTGGAGAAAGGTGGACATGTTGTAACCCAGTGGATCAGAAGTAGAGGTTTCATCAATCATTCCATCAACGGTCTACACAAAGAAAAAAAATCAGGGTAAGTATAGCGGGAATCCATCACGAACATTCTGCAAAATCTTGATTTTTATAAAAATTCAGTTTCTCATTCAAAATTCATCCAAGTCATCAGGGATGGAGATGTTGTAGGTAAATCTGTTGATGGAGTTTGTAGTGGCCCGGAGTAATCAGGCTCGGGCCAACCCCAAGGCGCCTCGCATCCTTGTTTGGACCCTGGTGCCTGACTGCACATAGGCAGGAGGCGATGTTATTAAAGGCTCGGGCAACCTTTGGGATGTTATTCAGCACATAATCAAGCGACCATGCGTGATGCCTCAGGAACAATCCCCCGTCTCGGCTAACCAGGTCCCTCGGGCAAACGCGTCACCATGACATAGGCCAAGACAGTTACAGCACGAGGATCATCATTGGAGCTAATCTGGCCATGTGCTCCATAACTGCCATATCCCATTCCTCACATATGACGTCACCCAAGGCGGTTACCCGAGCGTACCCTCCATGCGCTAGCTTGGAGGCCAAGCAAACCAAAGTCTATAAATACAAAGGGACTCTAACCTAGAGAGGTATCCCATTCTACCCTAACCCTAGACCTATACACTTCTCCCTACATCTAACTTTATCGTCGGATTGTCATTGGGCTTTCACAGCCCTAGTGACTTATTGCAAGTCCGGCGGCGGACGCGCAGAACAATAGAGGAAGGAACCGGAACTGACCCATGGTTAGGAACCCGATAAACCGAACCCCTACAAAGTTGTTAACGTTTTCCCCACCGGCGTCTTCCACAAGCCGCACTCACGTTTAATTGAAGCCAAACGAAAGTTAGAGACAAAAGATATCTAGAATTCCTTGAATCTTCACTACATAATGTTTATTTTAGACTTGTTTTTCATCTGCTTCTATCTGATCACGATGTCCAAGTGTAAACCTTGCAGAAGGAAATGTAGTTGCAGAGAACAATCATCTGTTATCTTCCTGTGCCAATTACCGTATTTTCCAATCAATCAATAAAATTATCAATAGCAGAATTTTGTTAAAATAGTTAGAATATTCAAGTTGAATCCTACAATAGGAGCAAATAGACTCCTGAAATTATGGACATCTCTTTAGCCTTTTCCCCCTAGAGAACTCAAAACATTATCATGTTGGGTGGAATCTATACACTGTGCCCTTCTGGAATCTATTCCAATATCCTGAATCAAAATGATAATTTCCACTGGTTTCATGCCAACTGCACTAACAGATCACCCATGCTAATGGGATATACGTCAGAGTATTATCTTGCCCATCATTTCGAACCCTTATGGCTAACTGCGCAACAAAATACTTTGGAACCATCCTTGATGTTGTACAAAACAAGGTATGCCTGCCCCAAAACGGTTTTGTTCAGAGCACGGTAAGCCTGCCCGAAACAATTTTCTTCAACATTACCCACACTTTGTGATTGCTGTTTTACTGGGCCCCCATGATCATTGTATATGCCTTGGTTCTACGGTTTTTATACATTCAATGCTTAAAGTACATATGGAAATAATTTGTAACTTTAACTTGTATGTTTCCTTTTCAAAAAACCACACCCCCTGCAAAACAGAACGAGAGCTATGGTGATGAGCAACTTTGAGTTAGAGTTGGTAGTAACCTGTTTCTGAAACAAAAGTGAGAAGAGGCCTAGGGTAAGCTATCATGGATTCCAACCCCTAGGTTTGGGTCATGACAAAGTAATACTAGCATTAATTTGTTTATCTTTATTTGTCCATTTACAAGTACAATATTAGGAGAAAGGTGAATAGCAAAAACCCTTTGACATTGTTACTTGAAAGCATATTGAGAATACCCTGAATTGAATCCTTTCGACAACAGAGATGAACTAAGGGAGCACTACACACCATCAGTTTTTAGAGTTTAGGATGCTTACATTGTTATTCTTGTTCATTCATGCCACTTTGTTTATCTTCTCTTTCCCATCGACAACAGGTGTATCTACTTCTGCCTTCTCAGTCACAGCAGCTTCATCACTTTCATTTGGGGTCAGTGCCATTGGGATGATCCTGCTGTTCTATAGCCTCCTTTGAAGACTTATCCTCCTTTGTGCTTTTGCTTTCCCCAGAAGCATTCTTCTTCTCCTCCACCTCTTCAGTGGGACTATCTAGCTTCTTCTCTCGTGCATCACCTGCAGGTAACAGTGATGATGGGAAAATGAATCTTCACGTTATAAGATTTAAAGATACATAGTTGATTGATCAAATACTACTTATCCAAAATATAGGCCAACACATTTGCACCAAATAAGAACAAAAAAATTCGCCACACTTGAAAAAATAAAGGCAGACGATCTTTTGACGTGTCACTTTCTTAAGGGCAAATTGAGTGACACAAGCAAATTTGTAGTTTAAGCTACATCGAAGCCAAAAGCAAGAAGGGAAATCACAGAGTAATGAAAAAAAAAACAAGAGAAACGTGGAGAAGGTTTTTGAAGTACGATAATGACCAATGTACTGATTAATTGAGGATTTAGATTTAAATAGCAAAGGAAAACCTTTAAGTGCTATAATTCGTTCTTCTCGTTTGATGACAACACAGTGGCACATTATCGTGGGAAAACGACACGAGAAATTTAAATGATAAGTTTCACATTGCAAATAGCATGTAAGCAAGAATAGCAATAGTTTTGGGGAAGTAAGAAACTCTGCTGTCAAGTGGGAGAATGCTAAGCACATAATACCAGAAATTTTTTCTTAAAAAAAAAAACCCAATGGAGAGAGCAACCAAGCATGCCAGCCCTCCCATGGGCGTGACCATAGGGACTCCAAACCTGCGGCGGGCCTTGGGAAGGGCCAAAGAGCCAGAGGTTAGGGCTATTACAATTCCACTCCTGGCAGCAGCCTGCATTAGTTGGTAATGCACGTTTTAGTTGTACCAGCCCCAAATAGATGAATGTACTCAACACAACTTCAGCACTGAGACCAACAAAGTGACTTGACCAACATACCGAAAGTGAAATTGATTTCTCAGTCAAACGTGTAAATGCAACCTATCTGATGAAAAACAAGGGAAAATACTGTCTTGACAATACTGCTGGGTGAGCTCTAATAGAAACAGGACCAACATACTCGCAAGAAGTATTTTCCTGCAGCTTATCGGACCATATGAGAAAGGGAAGAAAAATGGACTCTTACCAATTCTTTACTCAGACCTTCTCCCTTCAAGAGGTGAGGATCATTCGAGACATCATGACTACTCTTAATTTTTTGTCTCCACAGATGCCAACTGGCTCTCCTCTTCTTCAGCTTCTTCTCCAAATGATCAAAGCAAGTTCAGCTTCGTGCAAATTCATCATCTTTTTACCAGCATTACTTCATGCAGAGCGAGAGCATCAAGATTTCAACGATGTGCAGAACTGCTTTCCGTACCAAATATGAGGTTAGAAACCTACTTCACAGCTATCTTCTTCGAGGCTTTGTTGTCAACATCAACTGTGGAAGATGGCAAAGCCTTGGCAGGCACTTTCTCTAGGAAAGGATTCCATAGCACCTAAAGCAGAAATTCCAAACTGGGCAATGAAATTGACTGCGTTACAAAAGACCCTAGCATTGCTGAATGAAGGAGAATCCTGAAGGTCGACTTAAAAAGAAACCATGAAAAACAATCTACTTCGACACAAAGATAGAAACTATAATATATAGGTACGTAAATGCGTTTATATCTCCTTGTGAGTTGCCAAGTTTCAATACACTACATATCTCTGAAGTGCTAATCTAGAAAGCATCAACTGCTAATATTTTCAAGGCTTCATAATATTCTACCTCGACAGAGGTTATCTTTTGTGGAGGATCCAATTGCCGATCAATTTCAGTTTCAACCTCACCTAACCTTGTGGGACTATAGACTGAATCCCCAGTCCTGTAAAGAGGGGAATCTGTTCCAACATCAAAAAATGGCGATAGATATGTGAAGCAATACATGATGTTATTGTTAACTTTCCAGATATGGTATGCTTACGGTCAAGCCACTCACAACGATCCAAGGTTATAAAGAATTGACTTCCATTTGAATGTGGTGGACCGGCATCTGCACATGCAAGAATACCCCTGTGGTTGAACCTTAGACGCAAGTGGACCTCATCAGAAAACACATTTCCATATACTTTCACCACCTGCATATATTGAGAACCACCAATGACTGTAAATGAACGGCATCAAAAGATTGAAGGTCGCGAATGCAGCAGCCAGAGGTCCATCGAATGAACTGGTAAACTAAATTTAGTTCTCATCCCGTTCATTTCCCAATGCACAATCAGAAAGGAGAGAGGGCCAGAAAATTGACAAAGACAAGTCCTTTTCATGTAGTGAAAATTTCATGAGCACTGAATTGCATGACTCAGATTGTTCTAAAATTTTGGGAATCAACAACCCGATTCCCACAATACATGCTCACAGGAAAATAGATCCAAATCCATCTCAGTGCAGAATTGACTGGCATGAAAGGACGTTGAATGAGTGGTAATCAGGGTCCGAATTTCTCTGGCCCGGCACCTGGAGGAAATCACGTATGGTGTGTCCAGTTGATAAGCTTTGATATGCAGCTAATGGGGGTAAGATCTCAAAACCAATACCGAACCATTTATGAATATGATGATGATTTCTAAAAACCTTCACAGACGACCTACGGACCACTGGACATAGAGCTGTGGCCCAAAGAGTCCCCCAAGGCTGTCGGGAACTTCGTCTGGCTCTGCTTGGAGGGTTACTACGATCACGACATCTTCCACCGCGTCATCAAATCTTAATCGTTCGAATGGTGATCCCTCCGGAACCAGCACAGCTCTCTCTCTCTCTCTCTCTCTCTCTCTCTCTCTCTCTCCCCTTCCTTTAATCTAGTTAACACTACAAAAACCAATTGCACTTGCGGACATCATGCATAAGTAGGCCCATAATCGATGACATGTAACAGACTCAATTTCTATCTATAATTCTTCCGTACTCTTTTCTCATTTCCTTATTGCTAACACATTGCGCATAATTTTCCACCCTTTTCAAACACGAAAAAAATCATTTTTTCCATATTTTTGTTAAATTTTTTTTTTGGGTAACGCAGGGTGTCCGAGGCTGGTTTGCGCGCACTCATACTAATCCCGCGTTTCATACGCTTACGTGTGGGGTGAGATGGGCCGAAGAATTGTTGGTAAGGACAATCGAACCTGAGACCTTAGGATGGAGCAAACACCCAAATTTCACGCAACGACCACAATAGATTTTTCTTACTTTAATTTCCCAAAACAAAATTCTCTCCCTTCGACTATTGCAAGTTCTAAACAGTCATTCAGCAAACAAATCAACCACTAATTTTGCCTTCCCTTTTCTTTCCGTTCAAACACCAATAATATTCTGTTTTCCGTCCCCTTTTCTTTCCATCCAAACACAAACTTATTCGTCCACGTCAGCAAGAAGTTGTGCGCGTCTAGTCGCCGCATCCCAAACCTCTTCAACCGTCAAGAACTACCAAACCGTTGGGATTCCGTATCAAATGACCATTACACCCCCCAATCACGAACACAACTCTCTGAACTACCAGGGGCATTCACGTCAATCCAAACCACCCCCAAATCGAGCGGGTAAATACACTACCAGTCCAAATCACAAAGCAACAAACTTTTGCAAGCTCTACAAGACTACAACTAACTTCTAACTTCGATTCTCTCTGCTTCTCTCTCTCTCTCTCTCTCTCTCTCTCTCTCTCTCACAATCTTGCTTTCTCTCTCTAAACCCCTCTCCCTCCTACCTATCGAGCTCCAACAATGTCGACACCATTGGAAGCAGTCAAGAAACGAAAGCGGAGCCCTAAGATCTACGGGCTCCATACGTTCGGCCACCCGGGTTGCCCCATCGCTCCGGCTGGTCCGTTCCGGGACAACATTCGGGTGTTCCTCCGGCAATGCTCCGAGCCCGAGGGGTACAACGTGGACGGCATGCCAGTTTGGAGCACGTTTCTGGTTCACGAGAACAGGGGGTTTCTGGTCCCTCTGTACACCATTGAAGAGAGCGTCAAGCACTCGCTCACGCCGTTTTGCGATCACTGCCGTAGCACTGGTGAGTTTGTACCCCCTTTTTTCTTGATTCTTGAACTGGGCTTTTGACTAATTTTTTATTTGAAAGCTTTGATTTTCGAGAGGATACTGAGTTTTGAATTTAGAACTGGGTTTTGTGGAATTCAGACTTGAAAGCTTCGATTTGATTATAAGGTTGGGTTTCTTGAGGTTTGAACTGCGTTCGATTTGATGTGGGACTTCAGGTTTTAGAGAAAAAAAAAACTATGGGTTCTGTTTCGTTTTGATATTGGGTATTTTTGAGATTCTTGATCTGAAAGCTTCAATTTATTGGTTGTATTTGGGAATTCAGGAATTACGTGGAATCTTGAGGGGTTTTCGTTGATTTTAGAATTTATTTTTGCGAGACTTTAATCGGAAAGCTTCAATTTCTCAATTTCAAGTGGATTTTTCGGCTTTTCGAACTGAAATCTTCAATTCTTGATACGATTTAGAAATTTCAAGGCCTACCCAGAATGATTCCGTCCCTACATTACATTTTCTGGGCCCTTTTTTGGGGTCCTTATCATCAATGTTCTTGAGTGTTTCTTGGTTTTAAATTTCTGTTGAAGGTTGGAGTCACCATTTTGTGTCCAAAAGAAAGTATCACATGATAATCCCGGTGGACGATGAGTGGAATAAGCCTTTGGATGAAGGGGTTTTTGACCTGCAAACCCATCTACTGCACGGATTGATCCACTGCAACGGTTTCGGTCATCTGATCTGTATCAATGGGATCGAAGGCGGGTCTAAGTACCTTTGTGGTCGAGAAGTCATGGATCTCTGGGATCGTATCTGCTCAAATCTTCATGCCCGGTACGATAATATTTTTGTTTAGAGATTTTAACTAGGTCTATGAGTTGTGTAAAGGCTCAGAATTTTTCTGAGTTTTGTCTGTTTTGTTTTGTCTGAATCTCTAGATTTGTAGTACTTCCATGAACTGAAAATGGGTTAAATTTTTCTGGGTTTTATTTGTTTCGAAGGAAAATGGTCTTAGTTTTGATTCGTATGAATGGAAATGCTGCTATTTCATACATTTTAGTTGCATGTTTTAATTAGAAGTGGGGGAAAAATTCTTAGTTCTGCTTGTTTTGTAGGAAAATTGTCCAAGTTCTGATTCTTATGCAATGAAAAGTTGCTTTTGACAGAATTTACATGGATTTTTGAATGAAAGATGGACTGAATTCTTCTGGGTCCTGTTTGTTTTGAAGGCAAATAACAGTAGATGATGATTCCAAGAAACACTCAATGGATCTTAGATTGCTCCATGGGGTAGCTTATGGGCACCCTTGGTTTGGCCGTTGGGGGTACAGATTCTGCAATGGGAGCTTTGGAGTAACCCAACACAAGTATGAAAAAGCAGTTGAAATTCTCAGCTTATTAGAACTTGATAAGATCACCGACGATTTCGCTACCGGCACCTTATTCCGAGATTTCAAGCACATCATACGTTACTACAGAGACTTGAGTGAAACTCAGTTGACCACACTCAGAGACCTGCTCAGGTTAATGCTCGCTCTCAAGTCCAGAGTCTCATTTCAGAGAAGATCAGCCAGTGTTGCTTCCACTAGCATTTCTGCAGCTTGTTGTTCAAAACCTGTGACTAAGTCTTTTGCCAAGGAGAAACCCGTGAAGTGCAGGAAGTTTTCTAACGTGGCTGCGAGTTTGAATAGCCGTTGGCCGGTTCGAAGACTGGAGCATGTAGCAGATGTGGTGGCGGATGCCCTGAAAGAAAAGAAAGTAGCTAACAAGGGTTTTAACTGTGGGATGACTAGGCAGGAGGCACGAGATGCGGCCCGACTCCAGATAGGTGACACAGGATTGATCGATTATGTTCTGAAATCGATGAATAACGTGGTTGTTGGAGGGCTAGTCGTTCGTCGCAATGTGAATAGGTCCACTGGAATTTTAGAGTTTTCAATAGAGGAGATCAGAAGAGATTCTCATGACAATGATACTGAACAAGAACTAGAAGCAGTGCATAATCCAGTGCCCCCACCAGCATTTTCTCCAGGGATTGATGTTTATAGAGATGTAGATTTCCTGTACAGAAATGTACTGACTGGTTACCCGGTATCACAACAGATCGGATTGGCAGCTCAAACTGTTCTAGACGCCAAACACTTTGTGAAGGAGTGGCCTTTTAAGGACGAAGAGGACGAATTGCTTCGATTCATTTGTCATGTGGTGTCGAATTTCAGAGACTCAGAGAGTGATTTTTCAAGAAGGGAATTCTCTCATGGGGAAATCATTGTACTGCCATTGCACTCCACATTTGGTGATCTAAAATCAGAAGTGGAAAATGCAATGAGGGACACTTACTGTGTCACTGAGAGTTTAGTGGTGAATGAAATCGAAGGAATGGAAGGGATAGAAGACTGTGAGGTGCTGTTTGGACTGGTGGAGTCAGGTTCCGAGATTCGGGTTAAAGGGTTTGGTTTTGGTTCGGGTTCGGAGCTGAAGTATGAGAGTGGGGTTGATAACTGGACAGTGAGGTGTAGGTGCGGGGCGAGGGATGATGATGGGGAGAGAATGGTGGCTTGTGATATATGTGAGGTTTGGCAGCACACTAGGTGCTGTGGCATTGAGGATTCTGATGCAGTCCCACCCTTGTTTTTGTGTGCCGGATGCTGTGCCTCTCTGGTGCCGTCTGTGGCAGATTCAAGCCTTGTGTTTGAGGAGTTTGGGATGGAGTCTGGTTCTGGTTTGTGGGAATTGTAGAGAGTGACGAGGGCTAATCTGTGCTGTGGGTGTCATGTGCAGGTGAATAACATTTGTAAAGCTGGTTTTGAACAGGCCGTTCAATGCACAAGAACAACAAGAAAAGAGTTCACGTTAGTGTTTTTCTGTCTTTGTGCATCGAACAGGCACAGTCTAGAACTGATAGTGCAGGTCAATAGCATTTTCTATAGCTGATATTGTTGTAGTGTATGGGAAATGAAGTGATCGATGGAGAATGTTAGGAATATGATCCATTCTTTGATATGTGAACTAGAAACTCAATAAAGAAAATTCTTTTAGACCACACAAAGTGAGTGTGGGGCCTTTTAATTTTTTTCCCCCTAATTCCATAGGCATAGGTTGGAGTAGGTACTGACAGAGCCAAATGATAAGTGAGTTTCTGAAATATGGACTACTAAGTCTTACTAGTGAAAATGATAGAAGAAAGCCAAGTGAGAGAGGTGGTGACTTCATTATTTTCGTTCTCAACACGCTTTTTCACGCGTTGCAAAGTTCTCATAGAAGAAGTAAGGGTAAGATTGGTTCGGGTTCGATGATTTTGGATGTGTAACACTGAATCGATTTGTTCAGGAACTATGTTGGACAAATGTAAGGTCAAACAAATGAAACAAATGTGCCATGTGAAGCTATACTGCAAGCATGTTAATTGCAGTGTTCTTTGAAGTGCTCGAACAACTTTTAAATCTCCCAATACCATATGTCCCAAGGATTTGGGGCTATGCCAATTGACTTAAACGAAATGAACAAATTATTCAGGAAATGCCATAATAATATTTCGAGTATACTTTTCATTACAATATATTTTGAGGTATTTATGACGCCACCATTTGATTATGATAGAATTGCGGCCGAACTAGTGATCTGTTTGCCTAATTTTTCCCCCCCTTTTTCTTTTCTACTCACAATAATTTTCAAAACATTGCTTAGAACAACATAACCTTAAATTTTTCTGCTCGCTACAAATTTCAAAACAATAATTAGAATGATTGACCATCAAACTTTTTTTTCCTCGTTCAAAAATAAAATGTCGAACTTTTTGATTGGTTTAGTTTTATCGATTTTGACGAGCAGCTCGCGACTTGGCTCATTAAGGCTTGGCTCGACTAAACTCGTTTAGAAATCGAGCCGAGCTCAAGCTCGAGTTTTGGGCTCATTTACTAAATGAGCCGAGCTTGACTCGTTTGTATTGGTTCTCCTCATTTAAAGAGGCTCGTTAAGGAAATTACCCAGCCTTGGCTCGCTTACTACCGAGAGCGGCCAAACCAAACCGGCCTTATAAGTCGATACTATGGACCGTCGAACGACCCGGTTCAGTTTTTGCCTTCAAACGGAATAAGAAATCAGAAACCGATTCCCATTTAAGCAGTACTCAGGGCTTGCAACGGCTCATTGTTGATGATTGGTAGCCAAGGGTTCATTCATGGCGATCCCGCTCACCTCCTCAGGTCTCTCTCTCTCTCTCTCTCTCTCTCTCTCTCTCTCTCTCTTCACCCACATATATATGTTGCGTGTAATATATACTTTGATGTCTGGACATTGTATTGAAATACGCATATACTTGTGGGTTAAATTTAGCTTTGAGTTATTGAACCTAGAGTGGTTTGTGTAATGTGTGCTGATGTTTTCCGTTGGCTTTTAATACTAATCGGTATTGGGGTCGTTTTCGTTGTAACAGTGGCAGTGGCATAAGGCTTGAGACAATGGATTAGGGTAGTTTGGACATGTCTGTCCTAGATCAGTGAATGCAGTTAGTAGAAGGAGTGATATGGTTACGGTAGAGGATAACAATGAGGGGAGTGGTGGCTAAAATTAACTTTAGAGGTGGTGGGTCGAAAGGATATAGGTTTGTTGGATATCACAGAACACGATGTCATTGATCACAATCAATGGGGAAAACGGATCCATGTTGGCGACTCCTCTCAAATGATTGGAACTTAGGGCTCGGTTCGAGCTTGCAACTACTTTGCCAGGGGACAAGCTTGAGGTAGTTGCGTAGGTGTCATATGTGGAAGTGTGGTTCTTAAGTCAGGTGGGGGGTTATGCCTCGGAAGTTGTGTCAAGTAGACTCTATGACAATAAGAAAGTCTACCAATCCAATGAATCTGCTCCATCTATAAACGGGCTTCTGGATGAAGCAAATTCTTCCATCCAAGCACTACTATGATCGCCACAAGCTAAGAAGCACTCTCACTAATGAGAAGCTCGTGTGTCATGTCCGACATCAGCCCCCATTGGATAATTTTGGACGATGTGTTGGTGATTAAAACATGTCTTTTACATCTTTGTTTTTGGAACTGGACACTCTTCAGATGGTTGGTTGGAGGCCATGCATTTCCATCACTTTTAGGCATTATGAAACATTAGAAGTTTGGTAAAAATAACTTGTTTTACATTGATAAAAATGACAATGACAAGTTTATATCTATTGATATCTCGTTCTTGATACTTTTTAATTTTAAAAGTGTTATGTTAAATGATTGATGTAAACTATGATTAACAAATTGATGGAGCATTTTTTCCTAAAACGATATGCAGTTACTCTTCTAGCTTTGATCAAACACAGTCACTATGTGAATTATGTATTAGTATATTATGCTCTAGAGTAAAGGTCTACTTTCTTTTAACTAGCAACCAAATCAAACAAAGCCTTAAATCCCAATCAATTGGGGTCGGCTACATGAATCCCTTGTCCCCATAGAGTTGTGTCGAGAGCATCGTGTTACATGATCTCTAAGAAACCTAGGTCTTTTTGAACTACTACCTCTAAAGTCAATTTTGGTCTAACCCTCCCCTTAGTGTTACCATCTACCTTAACCATATCGCTCCTAACTACCGCATCAACCGCATAGACTAATGTACGATAGACATATTCAAACCACTTTAGTCTATTCTCTCACATCTTATCTACTATCGGTGCTACCCTCCATCCCACAAAGGTTTCCTTTCTAATTCTATCTCCCATAGTCTTATCACACATCTATCTCAACATTCTCATTTCAGTTACACACATCTTACTCGCATGTTGTTTCTTAGTACCATGGCCGGTCTTATGGTTGTACGGAAGAATTTCCCCTTCAACTTTGTGGGTATCTTGCGGCCACAACCGATAGCTGGCATTTTTTTTTCCTAATACATGGTAGATCGATATTTTATGACATAAAAAAGTGTAACGAACTATATTTCTATGTGTCTTCCAATTGCTTAAATGATTCATTGTGTTAGTGTGTCGATGTCGTGCTACTTAGGACACCAGTATTTTGCCTGAAAAGTGAAATCACTTTGACCCTGCCTTTCACCACCATTGATGTTTGCATTGAACACTGCTGTTTGCCAGCACAAAACCTTGTTTCAGTTGTGCACTTTTCAAGGAATCTTTAGTGTATTCCTATCTTCCAAATAATGGCTGCAGCAACTAGGGAAAAATGATGGTGTTTGTTTCTATTTGCTTGCAAACTTCTTTGTGCTGGCAACAAAAGGTTTCCATATACAAAAGTACCTACAAAAGTAGTCAGATTGCTTAGGAACCTTATGGACTAGATGTCGTGTTTCTGCTTCTAGGGAAGTCTAAGGTTTGGGTTTCAATTTAGAGCTCTGGAGCAAGCACCTACAAAAGTAATCATGTTCAAGTTCCGCTGTGATTTTGGTTTGCTGCATGGAAGGCTTCCCCTTGCCAATTCTATGTGCACTAAGCACACTCAAGTCTTTAGCTGTGAAGTATCCACCCCTCTCCCTTCTTCTGATGCCTTTTCGTCGCTATACAAGTGTTATGCATGATAGGGATCCAAAGTGCAATTTAAGGAGAAAACAAGATAGCAAATAGAGTATCATATTTCAAATACCACAACATTATAAGTTTAAGTTGCATGAAGGCGATGCTTCACTTATTAAATCAACGGGAGCACAGAAAGTAGAAAAGAGCAGACCTGCTAGGTTCCCCTTTCCTTCTGTGCTTCAGCTTATTTATGATATGTGCCTTATAAACCCAGGAAAGGCATAAAAGATCCTATAAAAAGATGAAAAACACACACACAAAAGCATAGAGTCATATCTCAAGCTCCATCCAAGCTGACTTGAGCTGCATGATATGAACGCTTGCATTTCCAAAGACAATGAATGAGAAAACAGTAAGCTCACTCAAATCTTCAGGAAACTGGAGCCCTGTGAGGTACCCCTTTCCTAGGGCGTTTGGAATTCGGATTCCTGTCTGGGGATGGTGAGCGTGACGGTGGCGGTGGCGGTGATGGACTTCGGAGTGCAAGAAATGGAGGTTCTGCATTGTTTGTCTTTTTCATAAATGCTGCTACCTGAAATAGAATTGAACAAGTTTACCTTATGTTTCGGTGAAAAGGAAAAAAAAAACGTTATCAATTCTCCTATTGTCATCTATCTGTCATCTGTTTAGACTTCTGTATCATGTCCCTTTAAAGAGATTCATGTATATCTTTTTCTATTATTGTAGATTGGAGGGTGGTGTGTGACACATGAACATTTTTGTCTATTTTCTTTTACGAGTACTTATTGTTCTGCATTTTTGTTGTACATATAATACTTTCTGTTGATGAATAGTAAAAATTATATTGTCGCTTTCCTTGTTACCTTGCAGGCAATGGAGCAATAGCGATTTGAACGTGGGTCCATCAATATCCTCTTGCATATCTCACATGCTGTTTCTCCACTTGTTTGTGAGCCACTATGGGGAAGAGGATTCAAAGCTATCACCAACTTCCTGTTATTTCTGTAAGCCTGAAGTCAAAAGCAAGGGCAATTTATTGTAAGCCGAGAAAATGATTGACTAAGGAGAAAGAGGAAATGATCTGTTTGCACTGGCTATAAACTCATCATCACAGTAGAAGTTCCTCTTGTTTCTACATGCTTATTCATCGAAGTTTATGCTTCCTTAGTTTGAAGTAGGACTGCATATCAATTAACTTAGTATACGATTCCTTAAGTGCAGTTTGTATGTATCGGTGCTGACACAGCGAGCAACAATATAAATGTGCGACATGGATATGGCAATTTACTGGCACGACAACACGATTTTTTTCACAAAGTAGGGACACAGAATTATAGGGGCATGATGCACATGAAGTAATTTTTTTTAATGTGCAATCAAAACCATCATTGTAGCGGCAGGACCGACTGAGAATCATCATAGTATATGAGTTGGTCAGATCTTGTTTTAATAGATGGTTTCACGAGTCCACAAGAAAAAGATAAACACTTTGAACAGAGGGAATGGAGGAACTTTTTTCACTTGATTAAAGTTGAAACAAGTTTTATTTTTTTTCTAGAACCCTATCTATAATCTAGACTCCACTCTTTTTTTTTTTTTGTTGTTACTTTTGATATTTCCCAAAACAAAAACTTAATACGACTAAGAGCAACTCCTAGATGATCTTAACTTTTTGACTTTTCATGCTTAATACAAACCAGTTGACCAAGGAATTTTAAAGCATATCTTTTAGAACTTCCAAAACGACAATTCTTTGAATCCTGTCCTACATGAATAACCTATATGCCTCACAACATCGGAGATCAAACATGTACTTGCACAGATTTATAGTCAAAGCTCGAGGTTTGACATTACACAAAATTCCTTAAGTTCATCTACGTTTCTCTAAACAATTAGAAAAGGTAGAATATCCAATTTCAATTAAGATAACCATCTCTGTTTAATGAAATGATTTTTAGCGTCTAAACTTGGATTTTATTTGAACAATTAAGTAAATGGAAGCAATGAAAATCCGTACTGCTTTTAGTGTCTCAAATCAATAGGGAAGACTCCAAGGTTTAGACTTTTCATGTCTGCCTGAATAAATTCAATCTCTAATTGTTTGGTTTAGGATTTGCAGTATGCAAACATGAAAGCGTCAGAATTTGGCCACTCTACGATTATAGCAGGGATTTGTTGGCCTAAGTGATTGAGACGGCAAGCCAACCATGAACCAAGCTTAATTTCATCCTTTCTAGGACTGCTTAAAGCAATTAATTGACTAGCTAATTGTAAGCATCATTCCATCCTTATCAAGTTTCCTGCTTCCACGCAAGTTCTCTATTGGAGAAATGTAAAATTGTATTTTTTTGCCTATATTGTTACATTTGTTTCACATAGGTTCGAAGAAAAGGAGGCTTAGTTGCAGGATCCCCCTATTTGGGTGGCTAATCTACCTCAGAACCTTGCTGTAAAGTCAGAATCTCCTTAAAAACTTGCTGCTCCCATCATGAAAAAGCGTGCTCCCAATTATGATAATCCTCTCATGCATATAAATTCCGAAAGAAAATAATGAAATGCTACCAAGTAAGAAGATGGCAAGTAATGATAAGAAACTAGACAAATATTTACTCAAACTTGCTCAAGTGCTTAGTATAGGGATGTTATTTCCTGCTATTCGCACAAGGAACATTTGCAGTTTGACGTCAATTATGAATTGACAGGTATACTAGGAGTAATGACAGAATCGATACTTTTTGGAGTATCTATAGGTTTACTTACATACTCACGCACAAACGCACGCGCACACACATACATGTTCCAAAGACACTCCCATTAGAGTCTTCTATATTTGCTCCCCAACCTTGGATTTTTAGGTTCTCTGTTTTTGTTTCCTCTTGGTTTTCCCACACTTTTCTCTCTAACTCTTAATTCTATGTCTACATTGCCTTTTATAATGAGGTGAGTTCGGAATTGTTCGAATTGTGTAATTGCCAACTACTGATAGTGGGCTTTTCAATTTTTTTTTTTTATACTGATCATGGCAACAACCTTAAGCAATTTAATTATAACTCAATTTGTGTGGGTTCTTACCATATATCTTTTTATTTTATTTTATTTTTTCCAGTTCTATATCTGTTTTTGTTTTTCAATTCGTGTGGATTTTTATAACATATCTACTTTCGTGAAGTACAAATAGATTCACCCTTAATTTCTTCCTGAAGTGTTGATATTATGCATATTTGTTTTGTGAGGGTCTCATGAGAATCATGTTGGAAAATTCAGTCAAAGGGGCAAGCAATTAGCTAATATGTCATATGTTGCTTTTAATATAATGGATGCCGTTTCATTTAACTATCTAGTGTAGAGCTTTTTAGGTCCTATTGCGATTATTCAATGTTAAAATTTAGTTTGATAAAGTAACCTTTGATTTTTCCTTATCTTTCTTCTTTATGGAGATGCTTCATCCACCTACTTCGTTTGTGTCGTTAGAATTAGATAAAACGGAAGCCAATCTTGTCTCATTCTTTGTTTGGATTCAATTGACATGCCACTGCTTGTCAGTCGTGTCACATCCTTTTTTCTTTTCTTCTTCTTTTTTGGGTTGGAGTTGATAATATATAGGGCATGTTGCTCACATGACACCGATATCCACCTATTTGACTTACCATTGCACGTCACTCAAGTGGTACTTATCACAATGACGTGTATATTAATTAGTTTAACCCCATTTATGATCTTCCTCGTTTTGTCCCCACAGGCTTTACTCGAGCGATGAACTTTAGTGGGGCTTTCATCGTAGGAATCTTCGCCATATTGGTCATGTTACACTAGCATTTCTCTGCCCCTCAACATATGAAAACATTGATGGCACACGTATGGAAGATATCTTGTGAAAGGGTCCTGTTCTGTTGTCCTCACCAAATTCACATGGGACCCGAATATAAGGTTCTTTCACATCAACATCCCATGCAAGTTAATCCATCTCATGGAAGAATAAAAGTTCAATCTTCTTCTTGTCCTGCATCACATGATCAAAGTTTTTGTATTTCATTCCTCATATTTTCTGGAGGAAAGCAGATTGTTGATTTTTTTTTTGTGTGTGTGTGTGTGTGTGTGGGGGGGGGGGGGGGAGATAAAGGTTCACATTTTCTTTCTATTTTTGTGTTTGATTATTTACAGATTTGGATTTCTGATGATAGGTTGTTTAATCATGCATACTTCCCCTATATCTAGATTTGCTCGCCTTATATCATGTTATCTAATAAACATATAAAGGATGTACTAAAAATCTTCTGGCAACCTTCTTCATCTACGTGTTTAACCAATTCAAAAATTTTGGAAGCAAGTGACATTTGGATATGAATCTATGATGCATCTGTAGTGGTATGTTGGTGCAGCATGCATACTTCTTCTAGATCTTGATTTAATCGTCTTAGATTTACTTATGAACATGTTGGTTTTTATATTTTTTAGTTGAATGTTTTCCAGGGTTTCCACAATTCCTGGCATCTTTATAGATATATGCATCATAAGAATCTAACTACTCAGAAGCCAGTTTGGTGTAAGGATACACAAAGTTTCAAAATCTGGCTTTTTCGTTTTTTTAGATGTAATTTCTCTTCTCTCAAAGTTGTAAACGATCTAAGCTCGCACAACAAGTCTTTGTCCCATTTTTTTTTTTTGGGCCTTTTACATGGATCCATTATCTCTATGATTCTTCTTCAAATCATTTACCCAGATATGTCTAAGATTTTCATGTCTTTTCATTACTATAACCCATGTAGTTCTAGTCTTTTTCTTATTCTTCTATGGCCGCTTCCGGACATTTCCATCGAACGTCCAAGGTCTGATCAACTTTGTCTGTAATTGCGTGCAAGTTTTGCTAGACAACGCTGCCCACCGCAACACATCATCAGGTACCAAACCTTTTAGAAGCTTGTTTTGCATTAAAATTTTATTAGCTTTGAATTTTCACATCAATGTTCAATGAAAACTAAATTTCTGGAGTAGTCTTTTTGGGATCTTTTAAACAAGATCCATGTTGAATTGGAAAATCTAATAAAAGAAATCGAGTACTTTTTTTGTGTCGTGAGATCTTTGAAATGAAGTCCTATGTTGCTTGGTATGAAAGAAAAATGAACTTTGCCAGTGTGAGGGCTCCCTAAGTTTTGTAGTCATGGGGATAGCCTTAGAACTATCTGTTAACTCACCTAGAAGTTGTTGGAAGCAATTGGTTCAATGTCTAGAGTTGAGGTTTCATCATGGGGTATTTCCCTTTTGAGGGACTTGTGCCTAGAATCACCTTATGTCCCATCCTCTAAGGGTTTGCTATATGTTTGATAAGCTTCTATTTTCGAATTGCATGTGATTTATTTACTGCATATATTTCCAACATAATTTAGGCCGCTCAATGGTGTGTCGAGCCCAACGTTGTACCTGCATATCTTCTCAGTAATCTAAGCGTAATGTGCCCAGGGCACATTCCACTAGTTGGCTTCCATGGCCTAAGCCTTCTTTATAAAACAAACTCTCCATCTTCTTTTTGTCAGCTTATCGTTATCTCCTCCACCCGTCGTTGTAGTGTTAGTTTGGTGACTTCTGTTAGACTTTAACCCACATTGCTCACCTAAGCCACCCAAACTTGGTTAATATAATCTATAGGTCAATCCCCCTATAGCCAATTGGTTTTAGGTTGGACCCCTAAAGGAAATCTCACATGGTATTCTCAAATTGGCTGGGTACTGGTACAAGTTCCCATGTGGGATAAGAACTAACAACTCCATCCCCATTATGATACTCTCTATTGGAACATATATTGCGATTTGTGATGAACCACCTGCACGAAAGTGAGGCATGGTCTACTATTTGATTGGTATTCTCATCAAAATGTGGATTGTTACCTTTAAGTTTTTGCCTTTTCTTGATTATCTCCCTCCCACCTACAACGAATTTCATGATAGAATTATAGGCTTTGTTAGAGATTGGATCTAGGTTGTTCGCTTCTTTATTCAACTCATCCACTACCCTTTTCCTTCCATTTTTTTTGATGGAGCTACCTGAATTCTTTAACTTTTTCTCTCCTTTAGACCTATGGTCCTCCCTGCTGGAGATTCTTTGTATTTTCATCTAGTATTACTAGACACTCCCCTTGTACTTCCTCGTGTGGCCCAATCTATGTTTATTTTAAAGCAACTCCGCTCCTGGTTTGCTATGATTACGTAGCCTCTTCGTCCATTTATCACATTTTTAGGTCCCATTAAGATCTTGCTGTTCTGCCTTATCTAACACCGAGGAAGTCTGGAGTCATGAAGCATGCCTTCAATGTGATACATCCAGTTAGACATGTTAGGCAAACACCAAATGTGTCCTTGTATAGAAAATGTGATAACAATCAACAAGGATTAATTGGTTATATTGGCAAGCTTTAATTGCGAAAATCTGGAAATCCAAAAACCATTGATTAAAACTAAGGAAGATGAAAAACGCTTCAAGTGCATCGATTCTATTTCATATAGTTCATGAGGTGTTCAGTGAAGTAAAGAGGCATTAAAACTCAAGCTTCTTAGACGAAGATGACAATCTCATTAACTGCAAAGAAGTCTAGACGAAAATGACGTTGATTAACTAAAATGGTTATCTATGGAGTTCTTAAATTAGGAAAAAGTACCTGAATTTTTGAGCAATCAATATGTTTTTCCATCTCACTTCGGAGGACGACGTCCTTGTAAACATGTCGATATATTTTCAATACTCTGTGTTCTGCATGAGTACCTGCATCAATGCAATGGAAGCAAGCAGGTGAATCGCAATCAATGCAGTACTTGGTTAGTTGATTCTTTGGTGGTTCATGGAGTTCACAAGAACCGAAATAGGTTCTTTGCACAAAGGAGTCTAGCCACTCGGGCTTTCCCTCCGGTTGCTCTGCGGGTTCATCCTACAAAGTTAGCTCATTTGTTAGAAAATGGAGACTTAATAAATTAGATGATATAGTTACTGAACTTAAATCATAAAGTAGATATAGAATAAGATCTTTAACATTACAACTGTAATGTTCGTGGTAACATGCGACAGTAAAATATAGTTTTAGCTTTTAGTCGTAGAGCAGAAGTACCGTTGACATGGATGAGTGTTTCAAGACTATCACAATATCAATAATGAGGGGAAATTTTGTAGGAGTTTTCTAGTACCACTACGATGTATGTACCAAACGTTGGACGGTTAAGGGAAAAATCATTTTCAAAGAGTGAGTCTACCTTATGTTGAGTGTATGATTCTATTAAAATGAAGATAAAACAAGCACAAATCCATTTGGAATAAGTTAAAAATGTGGCACTGATTGAAAATATTACGAGGGAAAACAGTTCGAGATTGTGTGATTATAAGCATCATTACCAACTAACGTGGGTTGTAAGTTGTAGTGATTTGATCCACATGGAGGGTGATAAATTAAGACAAGGCCATGGAAAACATGGGTGGTTGCTGCAGATAGAAATGATTTCTTCCACGTAATCAAGATTGTGATTTTGAGTACAATTAACTGGAGGAAATGGTCCATTTACGGGACCTCAAATGAATCTGACGAAGGCAAGTTGTGTTGAGCAGTGTTTTAAAACCGGACTGGCTGGTCAAACCGGTTAACCCATCAACCGGCTACTTTGCCAGTTTGGTTCAACTAAAATACTGTTTAAAGTATCAAAACCAAGCTATTTTATAAAAACCGCCCCACTATACGGTTGAACCGGTCGAACCATTGTGGTTCCGATGAACCATGCCGCTAAAATTATTAACTTGGAATTACATCAAGTAACTCTCTGTCTATCAAAGTTGCTGGGTGGCTAAAACTGTAGCCTAGGCGAGTATTTATATTGAAAAGGAACTTCTGCTTTATCTCTCAACCTATGTGAGACTAACTTAACCTGCCTTGATGCAAGAGCATCCTCCTCTCTTTCCTTTCTTCAAAGTTCAAAGAGCAACAATATGGAAATTACATTTTGAAACTTTCAAACTACATAAATAATGCACTTGGTCAAGATACTATATATTCCATTATTAGCAAAATTTATATGCATATTGCAACTCTCTTTAAAGGAAAAAAGATTACCTATTGTAGATTTTGCAGAGCTTAATTTATGGTCAACAATATTATTCTATCACACTTTGAAAACTACTAGGTGGAAAATAAATTAGTAGGTAGATTTAGGATGTATTCATTCATAAATAAATGACGTCACGATTCAATTATGGTTCACCCGCGGTTGAACTGGTGACCCATCCATTCGGTCCTTCTCCAGTTTGCTCACCGGTCCGGTTTTTAAAACATTGGTGTTCAGTTAGTTTGATCAACCATTTGGCGAAACAATGCAGATATTGCCCATCATAAGTTATGTAGTGATGAAATATCTAGTGGTAAGAACAAATCAGTTAATCAGCTACAATAAACCACCTCATTGATATTGACAATTGGTCTCATTGATATTGACAATTGGTCTCATTAATATTGACAATTCAGTTAATTAGATTTATGTTCAACCGTTGTTTTTTGCTAAAAGATGATATTCAGAATAACTATTGTTCTTTTGCCGTTTGTATTTGACTTTTATGTACGGCTGCAAAACTAAGCTTAAGTTTCAAATGGGGCTACCTGTTGCCCAGCATGAAATTTATTTGTATTTTTCAATGTAATAAATTTGTTTATGGTTTAGCAAGAGTGAATTCTGCAAACTATATTGATCTTAATTTATTTTTCCCCATTGAGTTAGAGAAATATTTTAGAAATGAAAATTGGCGTGCGAAGGTTATAATTATGATAATAGTGGAAGTAAGTGGACTTATGATCTCTATGTTTTGTAGAAAGTGAACCAAGGATGAGGCTGAGTGCTTTGCTTGCTTGAACTGCATATGGGGTACAAAACAAACAAATCCGCTAATGTAAGTAAGCTCATCTGAAGGTTGGCCTCTCTCAAACTCCACAAGATGTACAATCGATGCACATTATGTAACTTTTATGGAAGATATAACTTTGAATCTAAATTTATTGGGAAAATTTCTTTCAGCATCATAATCAGTTTTTAAGTCGGCTACGACTTTGGTGTAAATGTGTTATTTAATGGCCGGAGGATCCCAATCTTGTATAGGAATTATAATCCACATTCGTAGTTCTATTATGTGGCTGTTGTGGTCCATACCGTTATATAATAGGTAAGTACCTTTGACAACTTGTGATCGGCTGTATCTGTGCACATTTAGTAGCTTAATTTTCTTCCAGTTTAAGGACACTCAGAGTTTTTTTGAGCTGAATATATTTTTGTGACTTATACATGTCATATTTTACCCGAAAATGCCAATGAAAAAAAAATGGTGTAGTGGCAAAATGCCAAAACAAGTGTTGTAAAGGACTAGAATCTGATATATCCACGGCACAAGACTTGTTTTAGTATACTTGATGTGTTTTAAATATTTCGTTCATTATTAAGCTTGAGTTAATTCTTCTCAATTAATCTAAATTTTCTTTTCTGTTACCAATAACAGCTTAAAGACTAACATCATATAGTTACTAATTTTAAGTTGTTTGAGTCAGTTGATAAAAATTCTTGTAATTGTAACGTCCAATGACATTTGTCAATATATCAACGATGCCTTATGTGATCATTATAAAATTCAGAACGTAAACAGAGAAAGAGATGGAAGAAACTTTACACCATTTTGTTTATATAGAAAAAAACAAGTTTCTTTCATCAATCCTCCCTTTCTAGTTCACCCCTAGAAAAACAAGATTGGACAAGATCAAACCTATCCAACATTCTCTAGATCTTTTTCAACCTGATTGGTGAACAAAACATACAAAATTATTAAATAAAATGGGATTTACAAAGTTTCAAAGAACATGTATATAGAAATTATGCACAGAATGACGGAATTACTTACCTGGTCCGAACTAGAGGAGCTCATTTTTGCTTAGTGTGAGGAATGAGGTAGAGCAATAAAAGGTGGTTGGGTAAGTTTAGAATGGGAGAAATAATGGAAGTATTAGGCAATGAGAATTCTTTTGAATGAGGAAATGAAAGGAGAAACTCTTAAAACACATTTCATTCTGGTGGTCTTATTCCTGGCAATTACTTCTCCTATGTTTATATGATAGGGTTGAATAGTAAAATCAAACAATGGGTCTCTAGACCTATCCTCTCTAATGCCTTCTAATTTTGATTCGGGGGCATGATTCCTCTGCACAACGGCCCTTGAGTTCCTCTATTTTTGGTGGTATAGGGGGGCCACTGTTTGTGGTAAAACATTATGAGCAAGGTTAGGCCTGTCTACAGTCTTCCTCAACCCATACCCCATCGATTGAGGTTAACATAGATACATTAAATGTTATTGTTGTTGGTAGTTTGCGTCTTAGTTTATGGCGTACAAAGCATAGACACTCTAATAAGACGAATCAACATAGACCCATTATTTTTCTTGAACTTAAGACACGCCACACTAACATGTTAGATACATGTTTCTTTATATAGCTTGGCATAAAATCCATCGAATTAAGGTGAAAAAAATGCAAATGATAACTAACAAATAAATTGCCGCTAAATTAAGTATTTCATGACCTAAGAATCCATGAAATTTCGACCCTGATCCAACTTTTTGAAAACTTATTATGACCTCTAATTGTGTCTCTAATGAGTCCCTAGTGTGTTCCAACATGTCTCCAATGTGCACCTATTGTGTCCAAGTAATGTGTATGGGGCATTCTCTGTGGAGTCCCGCGTCTAATCTATGTTAGGCATGGATACATGAGGTCGGTATACATGTCTTTGCTTCTTAGTTTAGAGCTAGCAAATCGAGGGTAGTTGTGATACGTTTATGGAGAGTTGAAGGTCTCTAAGTTTGTGGTTGAACACTTCATGGGGTTACATTTTGAAAATACAACAAATACGAAAAAGAGTTAATCGAGAATTTTACAGAAAAACATTGGTACATCATTGTCTTTGTTTCCCTGATTGAACTCATCAATAGAAACGAATAACACTTCTTACAAAGAAAGCTAGTTGATTACTTATCATCTATTAGGGGCTTCTGCTAAATTCATCCTTAAATTTTTTCCTTGGAATTGAATTTAAATCTATATTGCTTGTGCTTTAGTGGGTTTCCCTTATTTCACTTGTGAACTTTCTAGCTCGTTTCACGACGAAGTCAGACTAGATTGAGCAATCTAAATTGCACTTAGTAACTTCTTCTTGTACGAGGACTATACTAAGTTGTTGATGATTACAGTGAGGGAAATCCGTTTACTCACATCTAGTAGAGATTTAAATTTATTTTTCATGAAAATATTCATTCGTACTCCTAAAAAAATGGCTTTTATAATGAACCCCAAGGGGTTGACCTAGTGGTCAAGGCCTAGGACTTAAGCGTTTGCTCCCTCTTAAGGTCTCGGGTTCAAAACCTCTCATGTGCTATTAATGCCTTTGGGGCCAGTCCATACAGAGCAAAGCTCTAACTTTAATTGGAACGCCGTAAGTGGGCATTTCAGGTGCTATAAACTCCTTTGGGGCCAATTCATACAAAGCTTTGATCTGACTTTAATTAGGACCCCTGTAAGTGGGCAGTGAGATTGGTCCACTAGGATTAGTCGAGGTCCACTTAAGCTGGCCTGGACTGTTGAGTTATGAACAAAAATGGCTTTTATTATGCATTGAACACCTACCATGTAGAGCGGTATTGTAGAACACAAGGAAAAATTGGGCATTAACTACTATAACTCAATAGCATCTTTGAATTGACATAAATAGGGAGAATCCCATTTAGTTGCTTTAAAGAATTTACCTTCTTAGTCATTGCCATTTAGTTATCGAGGAGAGTTGTGATCTTTTGATTTACTGTTGGAGATCAGTTTTCCTTATTAGTTTCGTTGCTTTGGTTGATAATTTATGAACCTTTAAGAATTTCTATAATTACAATTTCTTAGGCTTTGGACTAGATAAAATTGGGTTACATTAAATATTTTACTGTAATGCAATTAATACTCTTCACATGCTCATTGAAGAATTGCAACTATGGACCAATCAATTCATAACCATTCATAAAACACCTGAGAAAACTAACTTGATATTAATTGTTGGTGTAATAGCACAAGATATGGATATAATGAAGAATTGGGTGTGTCCATGTCAGAAATGTGTTGTACTCTCCAGGATAGAAGTCGGATCATATTATCGCTTTTGTTTTGTTAGAACCATACACCCTTCAGATGCTTGCTAGATGAAGGTGTCAATTACAGACACAAAATATTACATTTCAAGCTTGGAAAAATCACTTGTGGTTCACTGTTAACATTAAAAATGTTGCAAGAGTTTTTCTCCAAAGAACTTGCCATAGATTTTTGTCTGCAATATTCTCTAAGGGAAGAAAATTCTACTATATTCTGTGCTTGGAAAAAGTTATTTGATACTTCACTCCTATATTTAGGGTCTATCTCATATGACTGAGAGCAGTTATAAAAGTGCCATCTTTGGAGAGGATATTAGGTCTTATTGAAACTTCTCTTCCAGTATAACTCTATCATGTCATGTCCTAAGACTCCTTATACATAGAAAAATGACATTGTGAGTGTGCGGTTGTCAAGTTGTAGGTGTGCTTCTTAGGCATGTGCTTGAGAGTTTTGCTTATCCTATATTCCTATGAGTAAATGATCTTTCTGATTTGTAACACATCTAGACTATATAGGCTTAGAATGTTGTATCCAATGAGATCCAGGATGTCAAAAATGACGTTGGAACTGGTTTAGAAGATGGAAAATACTAATCACTACCTATGTAGCACGGACACTTCGTCGGAGCTCACGTACCGATGTCGGACACTTTTCGGACACCGACACTCCCGGACACTCCCCGGGCACGTGTCCGACACTTCTCCCTGAGTGTCCTATTTTTTTTTTTCCAATATTTGGGGTCCGACACTCTACGGACACTTTCAGGACACTTTAGGGACACTTTGGGGGTAAAAATGCAATTAGAAGGGCTTTTAAAATGGATCAAAGTGTACACTTTAGGGCAACTTCGGGGGACACTCTCTTTGTTTGAATGTGTTCTCTCTTTCTTTCTCTCTCTGTGATCAGATTTTGAGCTATCTCGTTATAATATTGTTAAACTTTTATCTAATTTGAATATATTTTTTAATTTATATATATGTATATATAACGTGTCCCTCAAAGTGTCGTGTCTCCCATTTTTTGAAAATTTGCGTGTCGAGGTGTCGGTGTCGTGTCGTGTCGTGTCGTGTCCGTGTCCCGTGTCCGTGTCTGTGCTACATAGATCACTGCCAAATTAGTGTTGGCTATCATCAAGTATGCGTTTAAAGCGTGTACATAGTTTTGTGAACTTTTAAAAAAAAAAAGTCAAATTGAATCTTACATGAAACAAACAGATTATTGGTGATTTCCATCTCTCTCTCTCTCTCTCTCTCTCTCTCTCTATTTGTTTCGAACAATTGACTTGTTAACGCTTGTTGGAAATCGTCCCACATCGGTTAATTATCTCCTCCAAAACTAGTATATGAGCCTGAGCAGCCTCTCCACTTATTGCCAATTGATCTTGGGTTGGATGCTTTAACATGGTATCAGAGCTAGGTTTTCAGCGGCTTTTCCCCTTTGTTTGTGTCATAGTTGCACTTTGTTTCGTTTTGATCCATGTGTTCTGAATCCTTTGTTGACCCCTTCACGTGCAAGTTGGGGGTCATGCACTGATCCACGTGAGGGGGACTGTTGAAACTTATCCCACATCGGTTAATTATCTCCTCCAAAACTAGTATATGAGCCTGGGCGGCCTCTCCATTCATTGCCAATTGGTTTGGAGTTGGATGTTTTAATAATGCTTAGTCTAACCACGTGGCTCAAAAGGTTAACCTCACAATATATATTAGTTCCATTTTCATTTCTTTATTGATGTGGGACTCGGGTTCCCACGATATCCTTACCTTATAATGCAACGTCCTCGTTGCATTGACCCAACAACCTTCCCTTGGTGGTCATGGTGTGAGTGTGACAATTAGTTGTGTACAACACATCATCATGCTCATCATAGACTAAGGTTGTACCTTGATACCAACTGTAATGACCCGTGCCATGTGACTTGCAAACCTTTAACCTAACCACATGGCTTAAAAGGTTAATCTTGGCTTATACAGTAGCTGCTCATAGTACGATATGTACTACTTCCATTTTCATTTGTTTACCGATGTGGGTCTTGGGTTCCTACAACTTGCTCCTTGTCATTGAGCTCTTACTTGCTTTGTGGTTAGGGCATTGCTTGTATGCCATAGCATTATGTGTTTTTGGAGATACTCCACAAATCTATCTGGTCATGCACTTTGTTAGTATTTCATTAAATTGTTGTAAAATGTGCCCCAAGCGTGACATGTGTATTATAAGAGTTGGCATGCCAAAAAGTTCAAGCCTGAATCAACTTGTAAGAAATAGACCGTAAAGCCTTTATCCTCTTCTTATTACTCTAAAATAGAGTGAAGACCCTAACTCTAAAAACCCTAATCTTAACTCCGAAAGCCATAACCACGACTACTTTTTACCACCCCCTAGCCCTTGCAACCATCATCTCTTCCCCTCTTCCACAACCCCCTGCCACTACCTCCTTGCTCTCTAGCTAGCACCATAACTCTTTCCAACATTCCCTGCCGCAAATGTCATCCACTCACCTTTCCTTTGTTGTCCCACCGCTCTTTCCCTTATTTCCTGACACCATTCTCCCACCCCCCACTGTCACCAATCCTTCTCCCCTCTCCATCCACTACTGCCAACCTTCCCTCCATGCTTTCTAGATTCGCTGCTGCAAATGGCATCAATTCACCTCTCCCTTTTTGTCCCACCACCGTTTCCCTCATTTCCTGACAACCATTCTCCCAACGCCCCGCCCCGCCACCCCCCCCCCCCCCCCCCCCCCCCCCCCGCGCAGTTCACAGTTCAATGGTAATGACATAGATTGCATGTGTGTTTCTGCCTAATGGAAGTCATACTTTATGCATGCATATCAATACGCATGTATAGATAGTTAGATTATAGATAGATAGATTATACACAGATAGATACTTCATCCGTTTTTAATTGTCAACCTTCCCATTTTCTGTTGTACGAAAATAAGTTTCCATTTTCAAATTCGAACAGGTAAAACCTGATCCTCTTTTGAGAATTGAAGTACGCGAGATTTCAAATAATCACATTAAATGCTCAAGTTAAACAAAACTCTTCAATTGTAAGTATTTTTGAAAGTTAACCTTTTTAAAGTGTAATGATGTTGTCCCCGTAAGAAGTTGGATTCCCACTGATGGACACTTTAAAAATGAACAGAGGGAGTATTTGTATATATTGCAAGTTCCCTTTAATTATATATGTAGGTTTGATTTGTATGGGGTTTTGGAGCGTCATCCAAAGCCTGTGTATAGTTGCACATATATACTAACGACTAAGTATGGACAAAAAGACACATTACACACACCTATGTGGTCAATTTGTAAATGACCTTTGATTGCCAAAAACTGGGAAAATTTGGTTCATATATGTCTTAAATGTGTTAAGATGTGGCCCAGTAAGAATCTATTTGTACAGAAACCGAAAGAGACAGATACGACAGGAGCAACAAGAAGAAGAAGATAGAGAGGGCAGTTTTCATGTTCGATGCCAATGGAGATAACATTGCACTGTAGTATAAAACCACGAGGTGATCAACTTGCTAATAATAATCAACTTGCTAATAATAATGATGGGTGGTAGAGTTCTTGAGGCCTAAACCACAGAAGATAAAATGGAATTGTCTGTACTTTTTAGTTGGTTGTACCCAGTTGGAACATTCTCTTACAATTGTCTTGATCATACTTAAAGCAGTAGCATTAAATTTTTTTATTAAACGAAATTGTGGAAAGAACTATTCCACTATGATTTCAGTAGGATACGCTAGATGTAGATCCCATGTCATTGTTGTTGATCTAATGGAATTTCCATCGTAATCAGGTTGACTATGAAATTCATATTGTCAGCTTTGAGAAATGAACGTAGCACAGGACCAAATTTTTCTTAGTCATGATAGGATTCAGGTCGTTACATTGTTATGGAATTTGCATCTCATAGATTTCCCATGAAGAGACTATAGGAATGGACATGATTGCTTGGTCCTCTCTTTTTCTTTCCCCAAGATAAAAACCACTTGTAATCTATTTCTAATGTCACGACGAGAAGATAAACGAAAAGAAAAATCTGTATTTCAAACAGTGCTTTTGTTCTCGTTAAAACATGATGACAATGTGGCGTTTCTTGAAAATAGATGTTGGAACACAGTAAGGTCGGTCAACTCCTTCAATTTCATTTCTCAAATTCGTATTGACGTTTTGGAGATTTTGGCACTCATCCGTCCCCCTCTCCCCATGTAGAGACTTTGTGGGAAGTGGTAATCTCCAGGTCTTTCTCATTCCATTGCAAGACAGGGATTACCTTTTACTTCTTGGTGTATTTTTGATACTTTTGTGCACCTGAATGTCTTGGCAGTTGCTTCAAAATTTAGGCAAAACCGTCCAGATTTTATAGTTGCTGCTGACTCAGACGCTCATCTCTCTTTATTTGGCAGTAAATTCTAGAATTTTTTTGTTAAAGTTGTTGGAAATCTGGCCTTCTAGAATTGGAATTTTTATTAGCTACCATGTGAACTACGATTCCTGCTTGAAATCTGGCCTTCTAGAATTGGAATTTTTATTAGCTACCATGTGAACTACGATTCCTGCTTGAAAAGTCCAGGGTCGTGGATGAGAATCATTTCTTTTCTCAATACCTTTTGATCAATGAGGACATGATCCTAATTCATGAATGCAGTTAATGTGGATAAATTCTGTTGTCATAGTGCATATATAAACGAAGAACATTCGGATCGAGTAATTTCATTACCCTAGCCCTACTAATTGCGATTCTTTTTGCAGAAATTACATTTACAATTTAGAGACAGATTCTGAGATCAGATAAAGGAAAAGGAAAGAAAACAGAAACCTCCGTTGGAAAAATTAAGGAAATTACAGCTACAGTTACCAAGAGTTCTTCAATGGTTTCTCCAACAAAGCTGAAAGGTACATCTCCCGGAGCTCCGGTCCTCGATCTAGCTTCGGCCCCACTTCCCACTTCACCTTTTCAAATCCAATGCTGTTAATGATCGGCGCATAAACCTCCTCCAACTGGTCCCCCACACAGAAGAAATGATCGAGCCAAAACAACCCACCTGGCCTAAGCACCCTGTAGATGTCAAAAAACAAGAAGTGCAGTAGCGTAGTTGGAATCCAGTTACTCAACACATGCATCGAGTGGACAATATCCAACGTGTTGTCGAAAAAGGGGAGCCTCTGAGAAATGCTTATGTACATCGGTACAACTCCTCTTGACGCTATAAAGCTGTTGAAAGGACCGTTCAAGTTCATTGAAGTAGTTATGATAGTTATGTTCCTCTCTCTCATCCTTACGGCGAATGTGGCCACACCACCTCCAATGTCAAGCCCTATCCGGATTGTCCCCGGGCTTTTTACTGCTAGCACATCATCAATGGAAAAGTCGGGACCACTCCCGGGGCCTGGTTGAGCCCATCGAGTTTTCTCTCGACCTTCAAGGTCAAAACAGTCTTTGCAGTCATCAAACCTCTTGTTTTTCTTACGGTGGATTAGACACGTATAGTTCTTGCAAGTGTATGAAGTCCAGACAACTGATGAGTCAGGTGGGGAGGTCCACAAGCTGGCGGGAAGTGGGTAGGGTTCGGCATACTCTGGCGGAGCCGCTGGGTGGCAGCGGCGGCGGGGGAGTGGTTCGCAGCCTCTGAGGAGGAGCTTTTGGGCTAGAAGTTCATCATCAGGGCAGGAACCGTTTACTTTGTATGACATGAAGCTGCGGAGTTCATCGGGAAAGAGGGTGCAAGGTCGGCCCACCGGAGGGAAGATTGTGTCGGAATCGAAGTTGGAGTTGTATCCAAAAGGAAGTAGTTGGGCTGACGTGAAGGCTAGGAATTCTGGTGGCAGGTCTGAAGTAGTTTGAGGGTCATCAGATACTTGAACATCGTCTTCTTCGGCATCGGAGTTGGCGGCAGAGGGTGGTGGGTTGAGAGAGCAAGGAGAATATAAAGTGGTGGAAATGAAAAAGGTGAGAAGATTTGTGGAGAAGAGGAGAAAAAGGAAGAGGAGAGTTTTGGAAAGAGAACCGGGCTTAAGAAACTGATCCATGGGTGGTTTTTGTTGTGAATCTAGGTAAGGTGATGAAAATGGTAGTATTGTAGGCGATTGAGAATGTATAGTTCTATGTGCCTGTTCTAATTGATCAAAAGACTTTTACACCCCTTCCAATAAGATGAATGGGGTTCAAACTTGTGTGATATATGTACCTTTTCTGGTTATGAAAGATTTGAAAATTCATGGGCAGTTATGTCAAGCAGCCCCTTTTTGATATTGAAAGCAAGTGTTCTTGATTACCACCCCATATTATACTCTTGTAGCAGGTACTGCAACTTGTACTAGGTCAACGCTGGGTGAAGCTTCCAGAAAACCAAGATCTTGGTTTCCACATCTAATACAACTATACAAGTAACCACCTCTCTGGTAAATTTCTTATCTGGCGTATTTAAATCTATCTCCCTCTCTCTCATGGTTTTATATCGCGGCATGGGAAAATGTAACGGTATCGGTGATACGGCCATATATTTATATATTGGCCGATATTGGATAGTATCACCCGATACATTGATAAACAACGGTATCGGATGTCCAAAAGGCCTTTATTTAAAACCATGCGCTCTCACTAGCTAGCATGCCCTTGCTGACTTTTACATGCTTATTGGACAAATCTCATCTTTCTATGCAGATCCGCAATAGGAGGTGGATCTGGGACAATTGTAACGCAAATAATGCAATGGAAGCCTAACTCAGCATATGAAACCTGTTGCTTCTCAAAATTTTTAAGGTATTTTATGGGGATGAGTAGCCAAAGATAATATTTCCTGTCCAGGGAAATGTAAAGTATTAGAGAGCACAATAAAGTTTCCCTGAATTTGAACTTAGACTTCTTTGTGACGTTCCCCAGACCTTGCTCATGCTCACGCAATGCGATTTCTGCAGTGTTTGACAAAGTGAAGACATTCAACCAATCGAAGGTAACGGCGGGAGTAACTATGGCATACTCTTGACTACATTCACCTGATCTCAGTTTTTGCTCTCTTTTTATAGTTCATTTTAACAAAGAGCCATTTCAAAATGGAGTCATTTTGGAGCCGTTCCGGCAAGGTTAAACCTCAGAAATATGGTGACAAACATATTGGCAGAGAAGGATGTAGAAAAGCATATAGTGTTGGTTGTAGAGTGAAAGATTTGCCAGGTGTGAAATTCCATTGTATTCGAGGAGTCAAGGATTTGCTGGGAATTCCGAGGTATGACGAACTACTTTCCTTGCGAACGATAGACGACCTACTATACCAGTTTCACTTGTGTTCCTTGAAGAAACGGCTTTCAAACTTGCTTTTATGCGGCGAAGTGAAGCTTATGAACATATAGATGCCACTCAAAGTACTAGTAACCTTATAACAATCGATATGTTGGTAATTTGATGTTGGGGTGTGTGTCCTGTCCCGAGCTCATGATTGTGATCCTAACCATTCATTTTGTTCATCTCATCGAGTTTGTCGTTCATGCCACAAATGACTAAGCAGATATCAGCACCAACAAAAAAAAGAAACACATTTTTCTTGAACTTTTTCTTCTGAAAATCGTTACTGTTTCAATTCATTAACGATGTCCGAATAGTTGCACTTTAGAAATGGCTTGTGTTGGCACGTATTCGAGGGCACATCATGGGTCCGGAGAATTTTATATTATCAAGAAGTAGGTATGGCGGAGTTTGACGATTAAGATTACAAGCCAAAACCATGAAGGCCAAAACAAAAATGCTAGGTTGACAACAAAATCTTATAACATACTTACAACATCTTCACGCGTCAGCACTGGAGCCCATCTCATTCTTTTTGTTTCACTTGAACTTCCATTAGCACTGGGGCCCAGTACTGACGTGTAAGGATTTACAAGTGTGTGTGTCTTCGTATACATGTACTATTATGTATCCCAGATATACGTATATGGGTAGGTGGAGTTTTCCAGTCCAAATGCATGGCTGTTAACCAGCTACAAGTCGGCTAACAAAAGTTGAATTCAAAATATCTGGGTTTAGTATGGGTCCTATTAACAACATTAAACTTCCGAAATTATACATGTCTCCTGTAAAAATGCTACGGACACAGGTCCTAATAACAACATTAAACTCCCTAAACTATACTCCGTACTTATCTCTGGTAAAAATTCTACGGACACAAATATATCGTGTAAAATTCACATTCATCGGATGGTTTTGTAGACAGTTGTATCGTCTCTCTGATGATCTATATAACATTCACATTCCTTTTTTTTTTTTTTTATCCGAAAAAACGGCCGAAGGGCACATTCACATGCCTCGTCCTCCGGGCGGTTGTTCAGGAAGTAATGAAAATCCTATTAGTGAGGTCACAGAATACTACACCAAACCAATAGCCCAAGGTAAGAAGTTGAGATATTTCGGCCTGCAAATTAGGCCGTTGGAAAGTCCACAACCATAAACCACCCCGTACAAGTGAAATTATATAATAGCTCAGGAGTACAGCCACATGGTATTTCGAAAAATTTTACAATTACACATTTTATGTTGGATCTATCACTAAGTGTATAGACCCCACAGAAACGTGTGGTTATGTAAAGTGGTCATGAACTATCGAATAATTACTCCCCATACAAAGACAAATGAGATTCGTATGATTTGTTTAATGTGCCAATTAGAATGGCCAATCAACTCAAAAGAATCCCATAATGAGCAGTGGCAGGACCAAGATCACTATCACGGACTGAACTGAAAAAATATAAATTTTTTCCAGTAAAAATGCAGGCTGAAATGAAATCTGTAGTTTCTTCAGTAAAAATGCTAGGGACGCAGACGAGCATACACAGATGTGTCTGAAACTGTCTGACTTGTGCATCCCACGAGTGTCGTGCGGAATTCAAGTGCTCCGGATGGTTTCGGACAGACGTGTCATGATCTGTGTCTCTTCGATTGTTAGCATTCACATTCCTCTTCATTCAGACAGTTGCCCAGAGAGGGATTGAAAATCCTTGTTGTCACAGAATAGCAAACCAAATCAACAGCCCAAGGCAAGAAGTTAGGATATTTTGGCCCGCAAATTAGGCCCATAAAAATTAGGCTTCGGCCCAAGAAAATTTAGCAGCCTAATCCATGTAGTCATTAGTCCAAAACCATAAGCCACCCTTGACCACCACAAGGTTCGTAGCCCAATGGTATTTTCTGGTCTTTCCTTTGTGGGACGCCAAGGTTCAAGATCCATCAGGGGCGTTTATGATTTAGAGTTATGGACAATTTTTGAACCCTTGTGGACTAACTTACTAACTATCCCTAACTTCGGCTGATGTATACCGCTTGAAAAAAAAATTCCGAAATCCAGATAATGTGTCGGTTAGAATGGCCAATCCTAAAAAATCTTGATTTTTCTCTGTCAATCAATATTAGATAATCTAACTGCTGAGAGCATATAAGAACATGAAATCTCCAATTCAAATTGGACTTTTTGGTTCAATTTTTCCAATTTAACCCCTTCAACCCGGTACACGTCGTCAAAATATCCGGGTGTGTTCCACAATATTAGTCAAAATGGACAATCAATCATGCATTTAAGTCCATCAACACATTATTATGCTTTTGTTTTTCTTTTTAGTAACTTGAACACCACGAAACTTGTATTTGGATTATTGATATAGAACATGTGGAGGCCCAATTTCATAATCAGCTAGATCGAGTCAAGTCCTGGAAGCCCAAACGGTGTTTAATTTCAGATTATCCAATTTGGCAAAATTCTGACGAGCTCGGAATAAACCCAAACTTGGAGGGCTGACTTATTTCCGGTCAATACTTATTAACCGATAGATGGTGATTTTCGGTCTAATTCCTTCGTTTAGACCTTCAATTGCATTATTTTTGTCATTTTAGGAGAAAGACTTGATTTGTTAATAACTCTTAGACCGTAATTCCTTTTAAGTTGATTTTTTTTTGGGAAAGTCTTGTTTTTCTTTCCCGTTTTAAGTTTTAGGAAAAGCCCCAAATTCTGGGACTTTTTATTTTTCAAATTTATTTTTAGGATTTCTATAATTTCGGCCTATATAAAGGTTTGTAATCTAGAGTTTATGCAACTTTTTATCAATAATATTGCAAAGATTCTCTCTTTCTTTCTTGTGCACAAGATTTGCTCGTTGTGACGAGTTGTTTATCTCATTTGAACTAATACGCTAACTAGTCTCTTGTGAATTCCGCTGTATCAATTATGTTTTCTACAATTGAATGTGCATCATGGTTTCTACTATTTGCCAAAACTTGTACTATCATTTATAACAACAAAACTAGCCAAAACCAAATAACAACTCAAATACTCAATTAACTTGTCAAATAATATATGCATACTGGTTAAATTGATTGAGTGTGTAAATTTGTATGTATATTTTTTTCTACATCTTTCTATCACCTACGTATAAATTAAAACAGTCAAACCTATCTCTGTACTGATTCAACATTTTCAACAACTCAGTGGCCTTCTCCTTTGTTCCCTCCCCACAGCCAATCTGTAACACCACCATTATCTTAGGAAATGCCCTTAATTGAACTGCCTCAATCTGCTGATCACCGCCATCTTCACCCCTGCAGAGCTTCCATATAATCGACACTGAAAACTCCGTCGCCAAATTCGAAACCCTGACGATCTTCTTGACCAGAACCGGCATAGTAAGCGCGTGATGGCGCGCTTTCTCTATGCCTTGTCCGTAGTTACAAATACTGTCTAGAACACCCAAGGCCTTTTCAGTTACGCTTCTTTCGCTGCCAACGACAATCTCCAGGACTGAAGAGACCAAACCCAGTTCTACAAATCTCGACGCGGTTTTTTCGCTTGTGTTGGACGGTGAGATCATGTGGTATATGGCCATGAGTGCAGCTTTGGTGGCTGCCGGGGAAATTGGCTCCTTGATCATCCTGATCAAGCTTTCTTTGACGCCGTCGATCTCTGCGACCGAGCTTACGTGCTTTTGATCGGAAGAGAGAAGCTCTTTCAGGGCTAAAACCGCGTTTTGGCGCGAAGTGAGATCTTCGCCCTCCAAAAACCACGCCATGCAACGTAAGGACGAAGGTGAACCCAGCACGGATCGGCCTTCCGCGCCTAGCGGGAACATCCATGTCAAAGCCGACAGGGTCTTCTCGAGCAAGCTTTCGTGCGCCTCGATGGACAGCGATGCGAAGAAGTCAAATGAGACCGATAGCACGTATCCGGCTCCGTTCTCCGCGATGCATCGCTTGTTCCGCTCGCTCTCCCGCCCCAACGCCTTGAGCTTCTCCACCAATTCCTGGCACTTCCTCTGATCCCCGTGCTGGGTTGCCGCCAAAATCTTCGAACAAATCCCCGATACGTCGCCTGGGGCCACTGGAATCCTCGGAGTTGGGATCCGCTCGATCCCCAGGGACCGGTGTTGCACGCACCAGTCCTGGATCATCCGCCTTATCGCGTGGTTGGGTATCTGCTCGAAACGCCCGAGGGCCTGGTTGGTCACGGGGCACGTCCGGTTGCCGGACTCTATCCACCTCTCGATGTTTTCCCGGTCGTAAGTAATCCCGGACGGTAGAGTGACCGGGTCCTTCATCAAATCGAGCGAGATCGGGCACCGGAAATGGGTCGGAACCGTCATCAGCTCCATCTCCGAACTGCCGTTTTCCAACAGAGTGGCCTTGCTGACACTACGGCACGCTCTCGGTCTCCTCCATGGTAATACCATTCTTTTCTTCAGGTAGAGAGAGAGAGAGAGAGAGAGAGAGAGAGAGAGAGAGAGAGAGAGAGAGAAGAATAGTATGGCACTGAAAGCTGGGAGATGGACTAAACGAAAATGGTTAATGTTTGGAATTGGGTATGGGTTTGTTGTGGTTTTTAAGGCAAGGTTTTTGGATGGGTGAGTCAAAGGTTGGGAAACAATAATGGAGGAGAGTAGGGGAAAAGCGTAAAACGTTCAAATGCACACGAATTGGAATTGAATTGAATTTGAATGGGGAAGATTTAAACGTTTCTGTGCGAGTATTTGAATGTTGACCGTTGAAGGTTTGAAAATGAAGGTTTGATTGGGTGGTGAGTCGGCTGGGGGGTTTGACCGGTGACTCGGTCAGGGGTCAACTTGGCCGGTGAGCCAATCAGCCAACCTGGTTTTTTTTTTTTCCTTTCTTTTCTCTTTTCTTTTTAGGTGAAAATACACTGAGACCCCCCGCAACTATCAAATTTTTCCACAGAGATCTACTAATATTTAAAATAAAACCGTTTGTGCAGAAATGATAATGTCAAAACTGTTTTTGTTGGTGCCAAAACTCTAGTGTTTAAAATACTTGTACCATGTGCAGTGTACAAGATTTCTATACACTGGAGGCTTGGCACTAACAAAAACAGTATTGGCATTATCGCTACTCCAACTATAACCGTTAACCAAATCAACACTCTTCTATCAAAAAAATCGTTAAGATAAATTAAGAGGTCAGCATGGACAATTTTTATAAATAAGGAGATCTGTGAGGGCAATTTTTAAGGGGTAGAATCATCATTTCCTCATCCCGTTAAGAGTTGGTCAATTTTTTATTTCATATAATTAAGAGGGTCTGTATAACTGATTTTAAATGTCAAGAAATTTTTGTGAAAAAAAAATGATAATTGTGAGGGTATCTGTTCACTTTCACTATTTTTTTCCTCAAAAAAATCAGCAAATGGGGCCCTTTTTATTTTGCATGGATTTGACCGCTGTGTTTGATGGGTTTATTTTATTCCAAGAAGAAAAGAATCGGGAAAAGCGTAACCGACTGCGCCGTGCAGTTTAGACATCTGTGAGTTTCTTTTCGAATTCACTTTGATCAAAAGAAATTGTGACAATAGGTTTGCATGAATGGGCAGCCTTGCACGTATTTCGATTAATATTGGGATTCGAAGTTAATGAGCGGACAAATCGTTTAGTGGCTCTAATATTTAGAATGTTTGGCTTTTGAGAAATTCGAACATGTAACCATGAAAGACAATGATAACTCACTTTACTAATTAGGCATGTTCCACTAACTGAATTAAATACTTATTATTTGAATTAAAGATAATATGTCGTGAGAGAATGACCTCTCGTAAAATGAAAAATATGATTTTTGAACTTGTTATTTTGAAAAATAGATATGCATATTTGATCGAAACCTATTTTGTCAATAGAACTCGTTCTGTCCAGATGAGACGGAAATCCCATGCTTTTTATTTTGCATGAATTTTTTTTTGATCACTATTTTGCGAGAATTTGACCGCTGTTTTTGTTGGGTTTATTGTATTTGAACCCTGATATAGGTACAGCAGCCAGATATAGATCTCATTTGCATCCATTTTGGGTCCCGCAAAGATGATCGGAACCGCTCATTTTGTTTAAAACATTGTTTAGAATCTCTGCTTCAAAGTTGGATGATTCATAAACACCCTTTCCGGTATCGGATTGAGATGATTATTTATAGGGACCCTAAATGAAATGTTTTAAACAAAATGAGCGGTTCCGATAATCTTTGTGGGACCCAAAATGGACCCAAATTAAATGAGATCTGTACCTGGTTGCTGTACTCCTATCTTTACTCATTGTATTTTCCAAGAAGAAAAGAAAAGCACCGACTGAAACACGTGCACTTGAGACATCTGCGAGCTTCTTTTCGAAACTTCGATAAGGAAAGAAACTTATACACGGAATGACTTATTCACAGTTTCGCTCAATCTTATTCGTCCATTTGCGCAATTAATAGTTAAGATGTGTTTTTAATTTTGACTGATACTGTTAATAATTAATTTTTACCTGTTAAAATTAGTTTAAAATCCGGACCGTCCGAAACACTTTTGAACGCTTGCGATTTAGAGCAATAAATTTTCTTTACGGAACGCCTCGTAAAGAAGTTTTTCTCTTTGATAAGAAGAAACTTTGATAATTGAATGCATGGGCCAGCTTGCACAACACCAATCCGAAGTCCATGCGTCCAAAAGAATGAATAAGCAACGTGGTGGGGACAAATGTTTCTTTAAGGACATGTGCCTAACGCTAGCCTTGATTATTTTTTCATGCGGATTTTCAGGTTCTATCTATTTATGATTTTATCATTTTAAGTATCACAATTGCACAAAAAGTGCACTCCACATATTTTCTAACACGGAAAATTAACATCTTATATAATGAGTCTTCGGATTTTCTATTTTCTTCGTTAAAAAAGGTTTCCTTAATAGACACGATACCCATACACTCATTATACGCGCAATTGACAAACGTATCTTTTACTATGTTAATAAAAGCAAGCTTAATGACAATGGTGATCCCACGTGCCAATGTTAAATTGTACTCCCTTCGTCCCTTTTTAAGAGTCCTGCTTCGTAATTCCAACTTATTAAAAAGATATCATCATTATACCTTTCACATCAACTTTTTTCTCTATTTTCCCTACTTACCCATTATCATTACACTTTTACTCACTTACTTTTCAAAAATGAATATATTTTTAGGGACAAAATAGACAATTCACCAACTTTTACACACTAACTTTACAAAATAGACATTTATTAAGGGACAGCCCAAAATGAAATACCGGACTCTAAAAAAAGGACGGAGGGAGTATTTTTTTTTTTTTTAAAGAAAAAGAGTAAGAACTTTGAAATTACAACGTACCGAGTGCATCTAATACAACTGAAAAAGATTAACTGCACATGTGAACGACAAATAACACATTCAAATTAAATGAATAGCAAAAACAAAAACAAATGAAGGATACATTCAGTGATAAATTGGTCAAAACACTTAGATGTCGGAGAAGCACATGCATGTAAATTTTAAAGCTTGCCAATTCGGGCCACGTTTCGGTAAGGTTCTTATTTTGTGTTAGTGGAACACACTCGCAGTCATTCAAATCTCAAATGATATCTGTGAAAGCCAATTTTGCCAAGAGTTCAGTATGTCAAATCTTGACAATGTAGGCATTTTTTTTAACAGAAAAAAGAAAAAAATTAATTAATCTCAGAAAATAATTGCAAAGGACAATGTAAGGATTTACCAATATTAACGAGTCTGTTAAATGAGCAAGTACAAGAGTTTTCTTTTTTTTATCATTAGTAAGTACAAGAGTTACCTGCTCATTTTTTGGTGTCAAGTTTCCATGGTGGCCAAATATACTCTATTGTGTCCGTAGTAGGCAGTGAGACTCTAACTTTGGTTCCGACGCAGGTGTAATGTAGTCCTCTGTGGGTGATTGTGTGGTACTAAAGACCAGGGCCGACCCCCTCGGGTTTGGACAATCTCCTGAGCTGGGGCATCCAAAAAAAAAAATTAAGCTAGATAGAAATATGAATAAGTTTTGTAGAATTGGCGCAAGGCACTGCTTGGCATTATGGCCAAAGCACTCTGGTAAGAGTTCTTGAGAACTAGGTCCGATCCATTGGCGCGTCACCTCCCCTTTTTTTCTTGATGCTTCCATTTTTGTTTTAGTGATCTAGGGACCAGGTTCGATCCACTGCACTCTTCTTCTTCTTTTTTTCCTCACAATCTACAATTTATTTTTTCATTTTTGTTCTACCTCTTTTTGTTTTCTTTTCAACCCACAATTTTATGAAAAACAAAATACTAAATTATTTTTTTTGAAAATTTTCAACTCAACAAACACAATAGTGGAGTAATGTATAAGTGATCTGTTCTTACATTTGATTAAAAAAAAAGTCAGTTAAAATAAAATCAAGCTAGTTAAGACGGTTTTTTTTTTCCCCCTTCGAACTACCATTTCAAAAGACAGATTAAATAGATTGGTTATGATTTCAATTGAATTGAGGTGTCCTATGATGATTGTACTTTCCATCATTTTAACCTCTGATTAATAACTTTTCTTCACCGTTAAAAAAATTGAGGCAGCATTCCATTAAAAGCATTTTGTGACTTGTTTTAACTTTCTATGTTTTTCAAGACAGATCATTCTTGTCATTTATATCAACTAAAAAGCACAAAAAGCCAAATAACCAAAAGTTAGCGGAATGGATCCCAAGTTCTTAGATAAATAAAGTACGATGACTTAATTGATAAATTTTGCTTTAAAAACTGCAAGAAAAAGTTATTTTATTTGAATCGGATCGTGCTAATTATAAAGTACTATTACGGGGTTACATTTTGATGTTGGTTTTTTTTTTATATGGAAAATTCTAAAATCAGCCCACAATAATAAGTGTGTGAATGTGTATTAAATGATATAAAAAGTAAACAAAAATATGTGTTTTTCTTGTCTTCTAGTGTACTTATCGTCAGCCCAGTGGGCTAATAATAGCAAGACCGTTTTTATATTATTCAAGCGAAAGGAACAACATGTAACTTTGATTTTTTTTTTTTTTTTTTGTGAAGTTGTATGTTTTTTTTTATTTTGTATGATTTAATAGTAAGTGGAAGTGGGCAACAAAATATGAGATTGGGCTTGGGCAACTCAAATGACGGGGCCGACACTGCTAAAGACAATATATACTACCTAACTTCGGTTTTTTTTTTTTTTTTTTTTTTTTGTGGTGTTCGTTTCACTATCTTTTGGAATTCTTTCCTTGTGGTTTTGCGGGTGTATTATAGGTTTTGGTGTTTTTGTCTTTTTGGCCTTTCGGTGGCTTTTGGGTGCTATTAGTCTTCGGCGCTGGGGGTTTGTTTTTTTCTTTGAGCTTGAGGCTCGCTAGGTGTTTGTTTGTTTCCAGGTTGCGTTTCTTTTGGGTTTTTGGTGGTCGGTTGGCGTCTTGCCTTCCGTGTTGTCCTTTTTGGTGGTCTTGAGTGGCTTATGCCGGTGTGCCCTTGTTCCGTTTAATCTTTGTAATCATTTATACAAATTAATAAATTCTTTTTGTTGTTGCAAAAAATATATATACTACCCGATGGATGTGTGCTATTAGCCTATCTCATTTGCTTAACTGATAAGATATTAATTTGCAAGCTAATGGGGTGCCAGTGCAATGATCGAAATGGTTTTTTTTAGAGCTGGTCGTGAATATCAGTCACGTTAAATTTCATATTGATCAGATATCAATAAAACAAATTGATTATTTATATTGAGATAAATGCAAATGGGTTCAAATCCAGATTGCCAATTTGTATGATTCCCAACTAAATGTGGTTCAAAATCATATTGATATATACTCGATCGAAGTTTGACCGGCATGATTTTTGAAATGGTTAATATTTTCAAAGAGCTCTAAAGAATAAACCGGTTCACATTAGTGAAGTATATTTTCGAGAAAGAGCACACAACTGGCTCAACAGAACAAAAGGATAAGATAACAGTAGAGTATTCTTTTCCTTACTTGAGTCGGTTGTTACGGACTCTTACATAGTTGATGAAATTCATCCCGTCAGCTTTGATTTTCTTTACACCGTATCATTTGGGGTATTCTTTTTTAATCGGATGTTCGGGTCGACATGTCCACGCCTCGACTAATTTCGGGATCCTAAAACTAATGTCCGGATAAACTCCCTTGTGGCCCCTAGGAATGTTCAGCCTCCATAGAATTCAAACATGTGACATGATGAATGACAATCACTTATTTGCTTTTTTATACCCGTTTGGCCGAACCCCTTAGAGTTATCATTTGGGGTTTTGTCACATGAGCACTCAAAATGATAGCTCTATTTGCCAAATCTATTATCCCTATCTCCTACTAGCTAGAAAAAAAATGTTACGTATATAGATTCGAACACAATTGTGTCATGTACTGTTCAATAGACGATTGAGCTTCTCATTGTTTCGTCACCTTCATCGACAAATTCAAACACATCTACATCGAAATCTACGCATATTAATATGTGCACACAGACTTCTCTTCGAACAATGCCCAAAAACGGCTCAACATTGTGATGAATGATTGTCATATAATGATACAGGGGCATAATGATCGAAGCAGCTAGAATCGAGGGGGCATTTCTCAGTTCTTCTAATCATGTCTTTAATTTCTTATCAAAGTCGTGTCTATTTAATTGTTTGGTCATAATCTTTGAAGTCATTTTGTTAATTAAAGAGTCATTGAATCAATCAAAGACAGATGGAGCCGATCGAAGAGTTATTTTTTTCTATTTGCACTAGAGTCTAAAGATTGGTTCTAGTTTCTAGGTTATTTATGGTGTCTTGAGAATATTAAGAGTCGAGTGTTTGCCAGTCTTATGCAAAGGAGTGGATTGAATAATTAATATAATGAGTTTTAGAAGGAGAAAATCTCTTTTTATTTTCCAAATTCTTTGGTATTCTGGGGAATCTAACAAAGTATCCAACAGGTTTAGAGAAGGATTTAATTTTTGAATATTTGTGTGCGAAGCAACGAATCTTAACACGTGCTAATTTCATGTTTCTGTATGCTCGCACTGCATCATGTAACCTTACGACAATGGCCGAACGTTGTCACTATGTACGTGGTACGCGGAACCACATGGAGTGTTTGCCCATGGACATGGTTGTTAGATTAAAACTTCTTCGTAACCCTAACTGAACAGATAAGCTCCATGCACGTGGACCCAAAATAGATGTGTCAAATAGGTCATATCTTGACGGCCCAACTCATTTGTGTCTAAATGGCACAGATATCCATCCCGTGTCTATGCTCGTGCTTTATCGTGTCCCAGGTTGCATGTCCTTATAAAACTACAGCCTAATCCGACCACTTGAGTGTGTGTGTCATGCCACACCCACCCACTCATTCCGTACCGTATTCCAGACGTGTCGTGAACGTATTCGGCGCTGTCGAATTGACACAGCTAAACCCAAGCTCGGATTTTTGTGGAAAATAGCTAGTATGGGAGAAAGGAACAAACAAAATTGGGAGAATTGACAGGCCACAAGTTCCTTTTGGAATTGGCAACCGAACGTGAACCCATGTGTGTGCTTTGACAATTACAGCACAAACACTAGAAGCAGACATTCGATACTTTTTTGTCCCCATTCCCCTCTATTCCTATCAATGCATATGTAGCGCTCCTTTGAAGCGTGAGTTTTCGGATTCGTCTTCTATGAATAGAAAGATTGGCCCTTGACGTAATCTAATACGTAATTAAAAACATACTAATATCTATCGTTTAAAAAAAAGGCAGATTATGAAAATTGACCGAAAACTAGGTATATACCAAAATCTGAATAAGATAACTGAATTTAGCCCTTTATAAATCTTACTAGTAGTCAATTTTAGAGAATAATTATTTAGACAGAGGAACCAGAAAAGCTAGATGTGAAATTCATGAGCTCGGCCTCATGAATCATGATAAAACTTTGCTCAGAAAAGCTATGTGCACAGCAAGTGTGCACAGCAGCTGTGCACAGAGCACGTTTTTTCCCTCCTCGGGTAGCGCAAAGATGATCGGAGCCGCTCATTTTGTTCAAAATATGTCGTTTAAGGGCTCTGTAAAAAATGAGCTTCGTTCGATATCGTTACAGGCGTTAACAAAACACCCAAAATCACTTCAAAATGGCCTAAATTCTGAAGTGATTTTGGGTGTTTTGTTAACGCCTCTAACGATATCGAACGAAGCTCATTTTTTACAGAGCCCTTAAACGACATATTTTGAACAAAATGAGCGGCTCCGACCATCTTTGCGCAACCCGAGGCGGGAAAAAACGTGCTCTGTGCACAACTGCTGTGCACAGCTTGCTGTGCACGTAGCACAGCTCAACTTTGCTTAACCGAAGATTACGAGTTTGTGAATGTCTATTAGAGCTGTTAAATGAACCAAGTTTTTGATGCTTGATTCGTGCTCGGTACGTTAAAAACTAATTCGAATTTGTTTTTTTATAATGAAAAAAGCCGAGATGAGCAGTCCAGATTCGGACCGTCTAGTCAAGTCCAAAATGAGGACTGAAGAGTATCCGAACAAAATAAAATCAGATTCCTCTGTGCGGATTGGGAGTTGCTGTAGTCTGACAGCCGCACTACGACAGATCCGAACGTCCATCTCGATATGAAGGGCTCGGATTTAATCCGAGCTCCTTCAAATTCAAGCCGTCCATTGTTCGGATGAAAATTCAAGCCATCCATTACCGAGATGGACGGTCGGATTGGCTGCACTACATGTGTAGTGTGGGGGTACACTACAGCACCCCCGATCCCCCATGTGCACCGAATAAATTGCCAGAGTTGGAGCGGTTCATGAAGTTATACTATAACTGAGAGGAAAGCCAACGAGGGATGCTGCCAAGCATCTCGACAATTCACGGCTTAGATCTTAACCGAGCAATAAACGATTCAGATTTGTATGCGCTTAAATTCAATTTGAACCATCCGTGTTGAGATGAACGGTCGAATGCCGCTCGACACCCGCTTGGGCCCTTGGCAACACTTTTCCTTTCGCCCACCTAAATTTCCTTTCCTATGATGACAATTATCAGTTTCCCGTCCTTTTCTTTTTTCTCTGGCAAACACTTTTGAGAAGCATTCTCACGTTTGCTTTACCAATGCCCGCCTTTTGATTCCCCTTTTCTCACAAGCCAAAAGAGAAAGACATGAACAAAGAAAGATTGAATGGTCCCTTGCAAATATAATGATTTCAACTTTATCTCCAAAGTGAAGCAACAAGAGGCCTTTCCTCTACGACCACAGAGAGTCTTTCGTGTAATCTTAGTCATCTAAAAGTGTTTTTAATGGTTGAGATTTAGAAGAAAGAAAACTCGTAAGGAAGAGTTTTCTAAAATCTAGACAATTAAATGCAAATATGAACGATTGAGATGTAACGGAAGAGCCGGGTCCAAAAGGAAAAACAGAATGGCAAAAACGGAAACATCACCACCTTCTTTTCATGTGATCCTCTTCCCATTGCATAAAAAACCATGTGAAAAGTATCCAAACTACATCAGTGAAATCCTGAACAAATTAGAGTACCAAAAAGCAGGCCGAAAGAAAAAAGAAGAAAAAACTAGCATAGATTACAGCCAAAGAGTGATGCAAATAGAAGTAACAAAACAAACAGGCCAAGAAAAGAAAAACCCACCATAATCACCACCAAAAACTACACCCAAACTTCTCATCACCTACCATCGGAAGAGGTAAACGATTCCGCGAATCCATAAGGCCGAGTCGGGATACTCGTCTGAGTATTATCCAAGCTCGGTGGGAACGAGGAAGAAGAAGAATCTAAATGACTTCTTCCTTCAAAATCTTGCCACTTCTTCAGAGCTTGTGGCAAAGACATCTCAAAGTCAATTCCGTAAACATCCTCCGTGCTTTGGTCCGACGGTTTCCAGAGTTCCACCAAGGATGAGAGCACGTTCACTGCGTGGCCCATGTCGGGCCTCTGATAGGGCTCCCTTGCGCAGCAGTGGCCCGCCAGCTCAGCGACGGTGCTGATGCTGGCTAGGGTTTCTTCGGTGAGGTCGATTGAGGGGTCTATGGCCTTTCGGAATGTGTCCTTGTTTAGATGCACTCTTCGGAACCATGTCACAAGGTGCGTGCTTTCCTCCGGTTGGCTCTCATCGAGTGCTTTTCTTCCAGTGATTAGCTCCATTAGAATCACACCAAAACTGTAGACGTCGACTTTGGTAGTCACTCGCCCCGTCACTGCAATAAACAACTTTGAAAATATGATGTTTTTCTAGGAAGTATTCAATGCAAATAAAAAGAGAACAAGTTGTATGCTCTTGATCATGGAGTTCAATTCTGTTAGCTAAGTTGTCATGTCAGAAAGGGGAATAAGAGGTGAATCATTTAACATGAAAGTGATGGCATAACTATCTGTCAAAAAATTGAGAATACACTCATGATCATACGGGTAGTCATTTCAAGCAACGAAAAAGAAAGAAATTTGCACAAATTGTTCAAAACAGAATTTGGTGGCCTTTGGCGGTACAATCATTTTAAACCAAAACACCCACACCGTTGTGAGTTCTTCATACAAATTTTCTTCTGCAACCATTTGCCTAAACATAAAGCTGATGCACTTCCTATTGAGTAGACTACCAAAGAAGCTAAAGATCATTCTAGTGAGTTCTTAATTTCTACGCACTATTTGTTGGTAAATCATTTGCCTAATTATAAAGTGTGACTGAGTAGACTACAAAAGAAGCTAAAAAATGTCTAGTTGATGTTGATTTAAGGACCCAGTTTGGTGAGTAAGTAGATAATATTTGACAAAGGTGCCTATACTGTCACTTAAAGTCATCTAAAATTCTAAATAGCCTGTTTATAGAGTCAGTTTTGAGATGAAAGGAAAGAAATTGGTCATATGTCCCAACATTTCCTCATAGCATCAATACTAGTCAAGGATGAAAATGTACCAACTCTGCTACTTTCAAAAGATGGACCCTAAGGTGTAAATGCAAGCCCAATTTTGCAACAGGAAATTGAAATGGGAATCCATTAGCTAATTTAATTTTGGCAGCAAGGTTTTCTATCATTAGCAATTTAGCGAAAAATAACCCTCACCACCATTTAGTTACTCGTAAAAGGTTTGCTGAATTGAAGCATAACAAGTAACAATGGAAATAATCATAAATTGTAAACTGAACTTAACTAATATGGAAAGCTGAACAACTGAACAAGTATATACCTGCATATTCTGGTGCAAGATATCCAAAAGTTCCAGCAATCCTTGTTTCGATAGAGCCTTTTCCCTCGGGAGCAAGACGAACAAGACCAAAATCCGCAACCTTAGCCCTCATATCGTCCCCCAGAAGAATGTTAGAGGGCTTTAAGTCTCTGTGTATAAAGCTTTGATGAGCCAAACTGTGGAGGTACTCCACACCCCTTGCCACATCCAAAGCCAGTGTCAATCTTTGTGTCCATTCCAAAGGTTTCAACCCCTCTTCAGCCCAATTGAACACATGCCTACTGAGTGTCCCTTGAGGCATGTACTCATATACAAGTAACCTTTCATTCCCGTCCAAACAGTACCCAAGAAGAGCGACAAGGTGCCTGTGTCGAACCTTGGTCAAAACAGCAATTTCAGACTTAAACTCCGCCAACCCTTTTCCTGCAATTACCCCGGACTCCATTCTTTTCACTGCAATTTTTGTTCCATCGTGTAACTCCCCTTTGTAGACCGTCCCAAATCCTCCTTGTCCTAAGATATTGTCTTGACTGAAATTGTTTGTCACGTTTCTCAGGACTTGGATTGAAATTACCATATTACCCGCCTCAACCATTTGGATGTCACTGGTCTCACTGCTTGGAACAGTGTGGGTCTCACTAACTGCACCCACACTAACACTTGATCCAGCAACTGTGATTTTCACACCCTCGTTATCAGAAAATGATTGGGGATGGACAACCATTGCATAAGGGCTTTGTACTCTCGTAAACCTCTTTTGCTTCTTGTTGTACCAACAGAAAGCAGCCAAACCAATCAAGAAAATCAAAATGAGTCCCACAATTAGCGAAAATACCAGAATTCCGATCCAATGCCTAGATTTCTGACCACTTTTAGAACTGCCATTATTTCCATCATTTGGCAACACACCCGAAGATGAAGAATTACTTTTCTCCTTTTCAATATCCGGGTTACCATGTGTATTCATTATCACATTATTCTTAAATGCTGGTACCTTTCCGTAAAGGTTGTTATTTTCCAAATCAATTTCACTAAGAGCAGGCAGAGTAGTAAGCTCTTCTGGAATAGTACCGGTGAGATTATTATCCGCAAGAATCAATCTTTGCAATGATTTAATCGAGGCAAATTCAGGAGAAATGGTGCCATTTAGACCCATATTCTGAAAATTAACAATGGTAATGTTCCCACCATTACAAGCAATCCCAAACCAATCCGCACAAGGATCATTTCCCTTCCAACTCTCAGCAAACTTAACCGGGTAGTCCACGGATTTTCCAATGGAAATCAAAGTATTCACTCTCGGGTCACAATCACCAGGTTGAGGCAAACAAAAGCTATTACTAGCCACTCTCATATCCACTGCAACTGAGTCATTAAACTTGGGCATTGGTCCTTGTAAAAAATTATTGGTCAAATTGACAACTTGTAATGACCCAAGATTCACCAAAGAAACCGGTACAGGACCCGTGAATGAGTTATCCCTTAAACTCAAGACTTCCAACCCCTTTAACCCCGAAAAATCGGGCAATGGACCGGAAAATGAATTGGAATGCAACCAAATCTCTTTCAACAATGTCATGTTTCCAATAACCTCAATCCCACCACTTAGTCCCTGCCCATTGACCCACAAAGACTCGATTTGCGACCCGGAAAAAGCCGCTGGCAATCCCCCTTCTAACCCATTGAAAGCCAAATGCAAATTAACCAAGCTGGGAAACCCATCAGGCCCCAAAAAGGCCGGTATTTCTCCGGTTATATTCGCCGAATTCGCAGAGAAATTCTGGAGGGAGGAAGCATTCAAGATACTTCGTGGGATTTCCCAAGCGGAAAATGGGTTATTACCAATGTCAACAGATTGAAGTGCCGACAAACCCATAAAGAAATCACTAGGGATTGAAGTAAACATGTTATTAGCAAGCATTAACACTTGTAATGAGCTCAACCCGTTTAAGCTAGGCAAAGGACCCGTTAAGTTGTTCCATTGGAGCTCTAACCGCTGTAACTCAGTGAGGTTTGAGAGGGTTGGAGGGAGATTACCTTGGAGGTTCTGGCGCCCGATTTGGATCCGGGTTACCCGGTTGTCATTTGAGCAGTCCACGTGGCTCCACTTGCACGGATCCGGGTCGGACCACCCGAGAGTATCGGGCGGGTTTAAGCTGTTCTTGAGAGATAACATGGCTTCAGCATCAGCTGGGTTGGTTTGGGATACTACTCCAAACGTGAAGATTGAAGAAAACGCAATGAGGCAAATGAGTAAGAGGTTAAAACCCAGATGGGTTTTCATCTTTGGAAGGAGCTGTAGAGAGAGAGAGAGAGAGAGAGAGAGAGAGAGGAGAGAGGAGAGAGGAGAGAGAAATGGGTTGTTATGAGGTGGTGTAGGAGGAATGGGTTCAAGGGTTTAGAGAGGCATTGGATGCTGAAGACAGAGGATGATGGAGAGGGGCGAGGGGAGAGAGAAGGGGGAGAGAAAGAATTGATAAGAGTGGAGTAGGAAGGGGCAAGTACCGGATAAAAAAAAAGGATAAGGAAGGTGCAAGTAGGGACTTGTGTATTAGTTAGTGTTTTCAGTTATCATGTGATATTGCTTATGTGGTACTCTCAATTACGTAATAACAAATTGATATTATCACTCATTATTTTTTTTGTCAATATTATATAGTTAGCGGGGGTTAGATAAATGTTAATCAACAAAAAACTCAGATGTTATCAATAGCCCTGATACTTCAAATCCAGCCCTCGTAAGATTTGAATCTAAGCCACCACGAAAGAGGGACATGAACTTTACCAAATGCACTAGCTTCACAGTTCTCATTCACCTATTAGGTGGTCAGAAAACAAGGAGTAACCCACAGCTTGTGCCGACGATATTTTATTTGCGAAAAGTATCAAATGACAATGTCACATGATACTCTAGAATATTAGCCAAGGGGTATGAGTAATGCACATGATTGTGGGACCACAGCTTTTGGATAGCCTAAAATGGGAACGAAATGGCTGTCAAGGGGAGTCCTGTTGGAAGCTGGATTATTTTAAAGTTTGAAGATTCTTCAATTTCCCATAAAAAGTAGTATGCAGAGTTATGAGGGGTTTGGTGAATGTTTGGTGCTAGCTTAATTTCGTGGCCAACTTGGTTTAAAGGAGTATATTTGTCTTTTTGGCTGCTAGTCTGTCTTGCATGTGCCTGGCTGGCCCTACATAGAAAGCAACCCAATCCCTCTACGGTTGGAAACCACACCTTTATGAGGTGGCATCAACTGGTGGAATACACCATGCACCAATTGTGAATCAAATTAGGGGCCCACTTGGAAATTGCATCAAATATATGTTGAGATTATTGAAATTGTTCACTTTTAAGAGGTTAAATGAGGAAATTAATCATTCTAAATTATGTTTTCATTAAAAATAATTTATGCAGTACAAATGTATTTCAAAATCTTTTCAAATGATATTCGATGAACATGATTCACCACGTGACTAATGTTCTCGACAAAGTTTAAAAAGTTAACGGTCTTGATAATCAAATTGAGCTCAGAAAGGACCCATAACTAGACTTGATTTGGTTAAATTTGCGCTTTGCTGAGTACTACTCTAAGTTCGACTAGCTATATGCAGCAATCGATGTAACTCTTGTGCTCTCTTCATTGAATACATAGTGAAAATTGGTGTGAGTTGGTGATGTACCCAATTGAATGTTTTGGGAATTACGCAAAATCTCTTTGTCTTGCGTTTTTTATTTCTTGTTTGATTGTTCTTCGTGTCTTATTTGTGTTATCATTGGGGACGGTGGGAATGACTAAATATGGTTTAGGACCTGGGGCTTTACGGGCCACACGGTGTGGGAGTGAGAGGTCTGGATCGGAGGTGGCTATTAGGCGGGCACGGGTACATATAGAAATAAATTTCATATAGTGGAAATCAAAAATTTTATCTAGGAGCATAACATTTGGGGGTAGAATCGTAGTAAAAATTATTGGAAGTCAATTTTAATTAGGGCAAGTGCATGTGGAGATTAATTTTAATTCATATAGTGGAAATCAAAACTTTTATCTAGGCGCATAAATTTTGGGGTAGAATTGGATCGAGTAGAAAATTATTGGAAGTCAGAATTTTTATCTAGGAGCATAGAATGAAAGGCAAATTCAGTGTACGAGGCTCCCATCATTATGAGGTCTGGGGAAGAGTTGATGTGTGTGGGCACGCGCCCCGGAAAATCGCCCGATTTTGGTTTGGAATGGATATTGTTCGGGGGGCGGCCCATTTGGAAAATAGCGCGGCGAAACGCTTCGATTCAGAGTCGCCACTCGGGTTTTAGCGGAAGAACACCCAAGGAACCGAACTCGAGAACGTTTGCTACGTTTTACTTTGATTTGAAAAGTGTTTGATTTGATTTGAAAAGGCGTAGACTGGTCCGTCGTCACCTTCGATATCTGAGGTTCGGGAGCCAGGTTACGAGAGGGGAAGGGTTTTATGGCACCCCTCTCGCCCAATCCGAAGATCGGTCTCTACTCGGGCATTTTATTAAAACGTTTGCATTTTTCTCTCATTTGATCATTTTTGGCCAGTTAGGGCGGGGGAACAGTTAATAGGGATTAATACTGTAACACGTTGCAATTTTATATGACAAAATGTTTATGGATGCTGGTTTGCTTGCTTGAATTGAATTAAATGTAAGAACATAGATTGAGAACAGGCACTGCAAACAGTTTCAACAAGATGATGTACGCTGCTCGTCGGGCACGTGAGCAGGAGTCGTACTGGCACGCCATGGCAGAACCATTGCACGCCAACACACCCTGCGCACGCCACCTTCAGGCTGCCGTACACTACCCTATTAATTTCTTACAGCTCCTACTCTCAACCCTCTGGGCTCTGGAATGGACCAGTGCACACCCAGGACAAACCACGCAGTTAGCAACATAACTTAGGTACATATTACAAGCAGACAGGCGTAGGAAATGGCTAAGAGCCATGAAAATAGCACAGAAAACCCCATAAACAGAGTGGGGATGAATAAGAGGCCTAGATTGAGCTTTGACATAAGGGCCAGGCACTGGCCTTTAACAATCGTGCCGTACGCCACCTATAGGGGCCGTACGCCAGGTTTGTATGGTGACCAGTGTTTGGCTTTACATCATCTGGGTTCTGGAACAAGACCAGAAGTACCCCAGAGGCCTTGAAAACAGGAAAGTATAAGTATTGAAAGCTACATTTGAACAGTTCTAAAATACAGAAAGCAATAGACTGGTTTTTAGCATGCTAGAAGGTGATGACATGAAGTAAATAAGCAATAAAAGGACGTTTCATGATCCCCACGCCAGCAGTGCTCGTACTGCCAAAGGTGGCGTACGGCTTGCTAAGGCTGGCGTGCGCCATGGAGTGTCCTCTACGACTGATTTATTTTACCAGAGAGGGGTCTGGACTAGTATCAGTTACTAGCCAGAACCCTTCTGGTTCCCCTCAGGAACTGAAAACAGAAAGCAACACAAAGGTGGTATACCTTTGGTTGCAAGAGATAGAAGGATGGATTGAGCTTTGGATGTTGAAGATGGAGGGTGTGTAGTGACTGGACAGTGGAGAGGAGTGCGTACTGAACTTCTCTTTCTCTCTTTCCTTCAATGGGAGAGCAAAGAACAAGAGAGAAGAGAGGGATGGGCTTGGGTTCTTAATGAGGTTAACCTTTTCAAATGAATGCAAGGGCTTGCATTTATAGAGGAGAGAGGCTGAGACTAGGGGCTGATCAGCTGGGGTTAGGGTGGTTGGGTTAGGTTAGAAGGGAGCTCCCATGCATTAAATGCATGGGACTAGGTGATGGGTTGTGTAGGAGAGAGAGGGGGACGTCCCCTGCAAAATGCAATGATCAGGGGACTCTGCGCCGTACTGAGACGGTTGCAAAGCTTCGAGCACGTGACAGAAAAGCAGTGATTTGACCGGTCTTGACCATGCGTACGCCAGCTATAACCCGGCGTGCGCCAGGTCAAACTGAGTCAACGGTCGATGTCCGACACGTGGCAATTTGCTGGCGCACGCCAAGAAGAACCTGGCGTAAGCAAGGTACGGTTTTGCTAGGGCTTGTTTGGCTCTGGTTTTGAAGGGTTTTGAAATGGGCTTGAAGGTGGGTTTTGAAGGGAGAGAGTTCAACGCTCAAAGCTCAAATCCTTCCATCGACCTTGAACTGTTCTCGACCGTTTATCATCATCGGGTCAACAAAGAAAGTAAAAGGACTAATCCGGACAGTCCAGAATGGGGTGTCTACAGAAGCCCCCCTTTGATGGCACTTGGCACACCATTTGGTTGAGTGGAGACAAGTAACGTCAAAGGTTGTCTAGACACCCTACTCCTGACTATCCTGAGCAAGATAAGGAAGACATGAATCTTAAAGAACCTGGTCGGTGAATTCAGCCAGACAGATTATTTGAGAAAGACTGCTGCCTGCGGAAGGCAGAAATTGGACGAGTGGACCGTCGTTGGTTTGAAATTGGACGGGTGGACCGTCGTTGAATTGAAATTGGACGGGTGGACCGTCGTTGAATTGAAATCGGACGGGTGGACCGTCGTTGAATTGAAATGGGACGGGTGGACCGTCGTTGAATTGAAATCGGACGGGTGGACCGTCGTTGATTTGAAATCGGACGGGTGGACCGTCGTTGATTTGAAATGGGACGGGTGGACCGTCGTTGAATTGAAATCGGACGGGTGGACCGTCGTTGATTTGAAATCGGACGGGTGGACCGTCGTTGATTTGAAATTGGACGGGTGGACCGTTGTTGAATTGAAACTGGACGGGTGGACCGTCGTTGATTTGAAATTGGACGGGTGGACCGTCGTTGATTTGAAATTGGACGGCTGGACCGTCATTGATTTGGCATTCGACGGGTGGACCGTCGTTGATTTGGAATTGGACGGGTGGACCGTCGTTGATTTGAGACCGGACGGATCGATCGTCGTTGATTTGGAATTGGACGGGTGGACCGTCGTTGATTTGGGTGGACCGTCGTTGGATTGAAATTGGACGGCTGGACCGTCGTTGATACAAAGAACTCCAACATCCACGGGTAAGTCGTGTCAGGTAGGTTAAATTCCATCTGTTGGGAATCAGAGTCAATCTCCTTATCAAAGACCATCCGAGACAGAGCAATAAGGCTGCTGGAAAATGCATTTGAAGCAAGACTGAAGGGAAGGTATTCGTTCGAGGCAGGACGCGGCAGACTCTTCTGGGGAACACTTAGTTGCAGACGGACGGACCTATCGAATGGTATTCTGATCGTCGTTGACAAATTGAGCAAGACAATGTTCTGGTCGCCGTTGATGAATTGAACCGGACGATGTTCTGATCGCCGTTGATGAATTGAACGGGACGACGTTCTGATCGCCGTTGACTTGTGACGGTGGGTCATCGTTGAGGGACGACTCGTTAAACCATCGTTGACTTGTGACGGTGGGTCATTTTTAAGGGATGACTCGTTAAACCATCGTTGACTTGAGACGGTGGGTCATTTTTAAGGGATGACTCGTTAAACCATCGTTGACTTGAGATGGTGGGTCATCGTTGAGGACGACTCGTTGAACCATCGTTGATTCGGGACGGTGGGTCATCGTTGAGGACGACTCGTTAAACCATCGTTGATTTGAGACGGTGGGTCATCGCTGAGGACGACTCGTTGAACCATCGTTGATTGGAGACGGTGGGTCATCGCTGAGGACGACTCTTTAAACCATCGTTGATTTGATTGAAAGAGGATTTGAACTTTGTTGGGAAACGGGGATGGGCAGACCATCATTGAATGCCGAGACGGACTCTCCTGGGGATTAATCAGTTGCGGACAAATCATTACCCTGGGGGATCGAACCTTCTTCGGCCTACAGAAACTTCAACAGCCACGGGTAGGTCGTGTCAGGTAGGTTAAATTCCATCTGTTGGGAACCAGAGCCAATCTCCTTATCAAAGACCATCCGAGACAGAGCAATAAGACTGTTGGAAGTTGCACTTGCTATACATAGATATGGATCAGGATAGGCGGACGGTTGTTATAGACTGATTAGACGGGCAGACCGCCGTTGTGGTGATTGATTGGATGGGCGGCCGCTGAGTTGAACGGCGGGCGATATTCTGAATGCCGTGAAGGGTTGGAAGCGGGCGATATGGCTGATCGCCGTTGATGGATTGAAGTGGACGACATTCTGATCGTCGTTGCATTGAATTGACTTTGAGGACGACATGGCTGGCCGTCGTTGAATTGAGAAGGACGATATGACTGACCGTCGTTGATTTGAGAAGGACGATACGGCTGACCGTCGTTGATTTGAGAAGGACGATATGACTGACCGTCGTTGATTTGAGAAGGACGATATGACTGACCGTCGTTGATTGAATTGATTTGAAAAGGACGATATGGCTGACCGTCGTTGATTGAATTGATTTGAAAGACGATATGGCTAACCGTCGTTGATTGATTTGATTTGAAGGACGATATGGCTGACCGTCGTTGATTGAATTGAAAGGACGATATGACTGACCGTCGTTGATTGAATTGATTTGAAGGGACGATATGGCTGACCGTCGTTGATTTGAGAAGGACGATATGACTGACCGTCGTTGATTTGAAAAGGACGATATGGCTGATCGTCGTTGATTGAATTGATTAGAAGGACGATATGGCTGATCGTCGTTGATTGAATTGATTAGAAGGACGACATGGCTGGCCGTCGTTGATTTGAATTGATTCTGGGTAGTGGTTTCGGCTCTAGTTCCAGCAGTGACTTGATCCCAGGTATGAACCCGCAAAAGCCTGATTACTTGCTGCCTTCGCTGTTAGATAAGCATGCTTTGGCATTTGATAGACTTTTCCTGTTTTTAACAGTTGATATACAATATGCAATGACATGTACTCAATTGCATGCACAAATTGAAAATGCAGACGCAAGCTAAGGGCGGCTCCTAAGAGGACGACGATGCCTGAGGACTACCACTGAGTTTCCTTACTTTACTGCCTTCTGCTTTTGAGTTTCGGGTTTGCGTGCCAAAATAGAGGGGCATTGAGCGGGCTGGTGTGCCTCAGTTGACATAGTGACGACATTGGGCCTGGTTGCCTTTTCTTTGATGCTTAGGCGGATGTGCCCCGTAGATACGCTTTGCTTTGCCATGGGCTGACATATTCTTGCTGTTCACACGATTCCATTGCTTGGATAGGAGATAGAAGCTAGGGTAGCAATGTAAAAATTGCATTTTTCAGTTTCTTAACTCTCCTTTGAGACAGAGCGCATAAACGCATCACTAATATCTGATTTGCATTGACAAGTGAGTTGAGTCGACACACAGACACACGTATATGCAGATGTGCCTAGCTGGAATGAAAAAGGGAGAAAGAGCCCCAGGATGCGATGCGGACTCTTAGATTCGCGGAAAAATGAAATTTTAGGCATTAATGAGCCAAAATTCAAATATCCCGTAGACAGGTGAAACTGACGCTTACGTAAGGTCAAATAGATGTACAATGACCTATACGAACAAACAAAATTGAGAAGAAAGCCCCAGAATGGGAAACAGATTAAAACACTTGAAAAATGTCGCAAAGATGGACAAAAAGACGCAAAGAGATGACTCGTATAGGCCCGGACTGAAACCGACACCCCCGTGTAGTCATATTAGGTCCGTATGACTTGCATGACATGACAAAACTTGGCAAAAGCCCATTGAATGATATTCGAGGTGCTTTGAATGATAGAACAACTTTCGAGGCACCGAGACCTTGATTTGAACTTGAGGTACCCACGCAGGAGTCCAAAATATTTGGTAGGCACGATGGCCGCCTACTGTTGCTTGCTCCAGGAATCGAATAAGCGCAAGCGGGTTTGAAACCAACGTGCATCACTTTGAACAAGTGAGCGCATGAACCTCAAACTAGCGTGCATGACTACAAGCCCGCTGCGATCGCTTACACTAGACTCTGCTGACTTAGAATAAACTGTGAGCCCATTGGGCCTCACGAGCATTTCGTTCTGTTTTTCATGCTTCAGATTTTTTTTTTTTTTTTTTGAAGGCTTTTGCTCAGCTTTGAAATTGAAGAAGTAGTTTGAAATAAAATTGAAAGATGAAAGGTTTTCCCCCTTCTGCACAAATGAAACTTGTTTTCTTCTTGACTACGGCAATGTACCAAAGCCTTGGATCCAATTGATAGATTGCGACCGAACCTCAGGGAAGGATTTGCCAAAACATAGTTCAGGCGGCCAACGCGGTGCACCAAAGCCAAAACTTGAGATCCAGTTGATAGATTATGACCGAGTCTCGAAGAGAGAGACTGCCTACGTATCCCCTTCTGGGGAATCAGGTCAAAACGTAGTTCAGGCCAAGGTTCACTCGTGTATTTTACCTCTCCTTTTACGCTCTAACTTTTGCCTAGTACCGCCCACTTGGGTCTTCGGTCTAGCGAGCTTTTGACTTTGCCTATTATTTTTGCCTAGACCGCCTCCTTAGGTTTTCGGTCTAACAGGCTGCTCTAACTTTTGCTTGGAATCGCCCACCCTTGTGGTTTTCGACCCAACGAGCTTCTCTCAAGGAAAAGTAGCACTTGAATTGATCCATGTTGACCACAGTGTTGAATTCGTTGCCATTAAGGTCGATGAGCTTTGGCTGGAGCCCCAGATGAAATGACTTTGATAGTGAAAAGGTCCTGACTGCTCCGGTTTGAAATGCCTTGCTCTAGGCCACTTTTGCACCTTTTAATGTGTGCTTGATGGAACGCTGCTATTACTGTTTTGAACATGGTATATGGCCTGGAGCTTTCTGAGCTTCTGCTTTCTGATTTGGCATACGGTAGCAGGGGATTCAAGGCTTCTTTATCTCATGATCGAGGCCAAGCGTGTCTTTGTGAGATCATGCCAAGATGTTGTTGAATTCTTTGAACAAGTCTGAACGGGAGCAATACTCTTCTGGAGACAACATTGAACTAGTTTGAAGCTTCCGGGGGTCTACCTCATCTTTCAAGTTTATTAGAGATTACTTCTTCTTTTAGAGGCTGAGCATGCCTTTCGTCTTCCCTTTCGGCGAGGGAACACATTTCCTTGGGGAGGTTCCCATCGAAATCTATCCCTTCGTCGTCAGGGTCGACACAATTTATTCAAAAGCCAGCAAAGTACTTAGAAGCAGGATAATGCATATCATAAAACCCTCGGGGTTGCCAAGTACAACAAAAAGACTCGAGTTGAGGATAGAAGCTACGACATGGAGGGCCAAGAGACACAAACTCCAACTCAGAGCTAGACTTAGACGACTTGACAGACACTGTGTCAGATTCAGACTCGAAAGTGTCAATGCAAAATAGACGCGATTTGAAAATGCAACTTTTATAGTTACCCTTGACTTCCTTACAGAGAGGTGGGAGTTAGAGGATGACAGGCCAGCGCTTCAGACTCTTCAGCTCCTTCAATCCGACCTACTTGAAGGAACTCCTTGAACAACAGCCCCAAAGTCCTCATGACCACAGGACCACAGCATGTCCGTCTTCTCCTTTGATTGATCAAGCTTCCTCTTAAATTCCTCCTTTGCAGGCTCCTCATCACTGTCAACCCAGGTGTTGGCAGTGTGGACCTTGACTGCACCTATGGCCATTAGGTTAACCTCGGGTTCGGATGGGGGAGATACGATTGGTTTGGATTGATTGAATATGGTGGAGATAGGGTTGATTTGAGTGGAGCTGGTAGATATCTGACTAACATGTTGAGGCACGGGTTTGGAAATGACATCGGGCTTTGATGGGAGTGGAGCTGGAATGATGCCATTGTCGATGAGATCTTGAATGGCATGTCGAAGGCGGTAGCAGGCATCAGTGAGATGGCCAGGCATTTGATGGAAAGCACAATAGGCACTTGAATCGTAAGATGCCGGGAACGTTCGAGGTGAAGGAGTTGGAAGGAGGGGCTTGAGGAAGCCAGCTTCGAGGAGCTTCTCGTACACCGAGGACAAAGGTGTGGGGAAGCGGGAGAAGGTCCTTGGTGGGTTCCGACGACCGGATTGAGGATTCAGAGTGGAACCTTTGCTCGCTTTGTAGTTGCACCACACTGCACCTTCCACACGATGCACTCTTTTGCCTTTAGGATTGATTGCTTTGTTGCCCATATCCTCCCTTTCAGCATGGGCTTTGAAAAAGGATCCAACATTCTCCTTCGGGTAAGTCCTGCCTTCATGAAACTCAGCCAGGTCTTTGAACATGTCCTTCGAGCACTTTCCGACGGCAGGAGTATGGCAGGCTTGAGAGGATTCCTTGATTAGCCCCTGATCCAGCTTTGACATGACGGAAGTAAAAAGGTCAAACAGCCCGTGGACCATATCCATTTGCTTGTCCATTTTCTGGTTCAGTTCCTGTATAGCCCTCTGCAGTTCAGCCATCTCTGTTTGTGCTGCCATTTTGGATTGATGATCGATGAAGGTGATGGCCTAAAACTTTGGACAGCAAAGTAAATGAGAACTCAGTGGCGTTCCTGCAACAAGATTTTTTGAAAGAATTCGAAGAAATGCAATGCGCATGTCATTATCGTCAGTGTCCTCCTAGACTCTAGAAACGAGTTTGTCTCATGACGTTCGGATGCTGCCAGAATCCTCGGATTTCTTTTCGATGGTGTATCCTTGTTTGAATCGACTAACACTAAGAGATGTCAAAATAGTCTAAGCCTTTGACTACTCCATTCTCGAAGTTTCAACTTTGGAGGTCGGAACAACTCGGTGTAGATGACGTGATACCGGAACCGAAGTGGCGTAAGCAGCGTTGATGGTGTAAGTATCACGGCATTCTCTCCGTTGTTCCTAGTTTTCTGTTTGAGACCTCGACTAGGCGTTAGACAAGGGCTTAGAAAGTATTGATTTCCCAAAGTCTCGCTGACCCAAGGATTTTGGAAATTGATAACGCGCAACATCGGGATGCGCGACTCTTCATCGGTCCATGGCAGGGTCCTAACAATCACGAGACGAACTCGAGACAGACCTAAAAGCCGCCCTAGCATGCTCCTACGCAAAGCGGGATGTATGTATGTACAGGCATGCGATAAGGAAAGCAGTAACACATAGACAGTTTATGGGGGTTAGATGCAAGTAATCCTACCCTGTAGGTTCCTGTCTTAGATTGAGAGGTTCTAGTGCTTTGTACACATGATGAGGCTGGTTTTGGTTTAAGGGGTTCCTCTGACTAGAGCCGCGGTATACCTCCCACTGCAATGCGTGTAGCAAAGCAATGGTCGAACGGTATTACGACTCATCATCGTCCAAGGTTGTTGGGCATTCGAGGACCCCGGGCTCCAGTAAACTGTGCCGGTTACCCAAAACACCTCAACGGGGCTTATCCAACATCGATGCAAATGAAGAACGCCAAAGTTTGACTAAATGAGAGAGAAATGCAAAATTTTGAAAATGCCTTTTGAAGCTTGGCTCACTTTTATTGATTAATACTTAGACAAAACTACAAAAGTGAACAATAACAAAGCCCCAGTTCGGATTGGTCGGATGCTGAGATCCTGTTACGTTACCATTCCGTTCTTCAGCAGCGCGGAGCGTACTGTTTTGCCAGGCTTTTGAAGATTTGTTCATTTATGTATTAATGTCTAAATATTAGTCAATGCAGTGATCCCCAGCAGAGTCGCCACTGTGGGCACGCGCCCCGGAAAATCGCCCGATTTTGGTTTGGAATGGATATTGTTCGGGGGGCGGCCCATTTGGAAAATAGCGCGGCGAAACGCTTCGATTCAGAGTCGCCACTCGGGTTTTAGCGGAAGAACACCCAAGGAACCGAACTCGAGAACGTTTGCTACGTTTTACTTTGATTTGAAAAGTGTTTGATTTGATTTGAAAAGGCGTAGACTGGTCCGTCGTCACCTTCGATATCTGAGGTTCGGGAGCCAGGTTACGAGAGGGGAAGGGTTTTATGGCACCCCTCTCGCCCAATCCGAAGATCGGTCTCTACTCGGGCATTTTATTAAAACGTTTGCATTTTTCTCTCATTTGATCATTTTTGGCCAGTTAGGGCGGGGGAACAGTTAATAGGGATTAATACTGTAACACGTTGCAATTTTATATGACAAAATGTTTATGGATGCTGGTTTGCTTACTTGAATTGAATTAAATGTAAGAACATAGATTGAGAACAGGCACTGCAAACAGTTTCAACAAGATGATGTACGCTGCTCGTCGGGCACGTGAGCAGGAGTCGTACCGGCACGCCATGGCAGAACCATTGCACGCCAACACACCCTGCGCACGCCACCTTCAGGCTGGCGTACACTACCCTATTAATTTCTTACAGCTCCTACTCTCAACCCTCTGGGCTCTGGAATGGACCAGTGCACACCCAGGACAAACCACGCAGTTAGCAACATAACTTAGGTACATATTACAAGCAGACAGGCGTAGGAAATGGCTAAGAGCCATGAAAATAGCACAGAAAACCCCATAAACAGAGTGGGGATGAATAAGAGGCCTAGATTGAGCTTTGACATAAGGGCCAGGCACTGGCCTTTAACAATCGTGCCGTACGCCACCTATAGGGGCCGTACGCCAGGTTTGTATGGTGACCAGTGTTTGGCTTTACATCATCTGGGTTCTGGAACAAGACCAGAAGTACCCCAGAGGCCTTGAAAACAGGAAAGTATAAGTATTGAAAGCTACATTTGAACAGTTCTAAAATACAGAAAGCAATAGACTGGTTTTTAGCATGCTAGAAGGTGATGACATGAAGTAAATAAGCAATAAAAGGACGTTTCATGATCCCCACGCCAGCAGTGCTCGTACTGCCAAAGGTGGCGTACGGCTTGCTAAGGCTGGCGTGCGCCATGGAGTGTCCTCTACGACTGATTTATTTTACCAGAGAGGGGTCTGGACTAGTATCAGTTACTAGCCAGAACCCTTCTGGTTCCCCTCAGGAACTGAAAACAGAAAGCAACACAAAGGTGGTATACCTTTGGTTGCAAGAGATAGAAGGATGGATTGAGCTTTGGATGTTGAAGATGGAGGGTGTGTAGTGACTGGACAGTGGAGAGGAGTGCGTACTGAACTTCTCTTTCTCTCTTTCCTTCAATGGGAGAGCAAAGAAAAAGAGAGAAGAGAGGGATGGGCTTGGGTTCTTAATGAGGTTAACCTTTTCAAATGAATGCAAGGGCTTGCATTTATAGAGGAGAGAGGCTGAGACTAGGGGCTGATCAGCTGGGGTTAGGGTGGTTGGGTTAGGTTAGAAGGGAGCTCCCATGCATTAAATGCATGGGACTAGGTGATGGGTTGTGTAGGAGAGAGAGGGGGACGTCCCCTGCAAAATGCAATGATCAGGGGACTCTGCGCCGTACTGAGACGGTTGCAAAGCTTCGAGCACGTGACAGAAAAGCAGTGATTTGACCGGTCTTGACCATGCGTACGCCAGCTATAACCCGGCGTGCGCCAGGTCAAACTGAGTCAACGGTCGATGTCCGACACGTGGCAATTTGCTGGCGCACGCCAAGAAGAACCTGGCGTAAGCAAGGTACGGTTTTGCTAGGGCTTGTTTGGCTCTGGTTTTGAAGGGTTTTGAAATGGGCTTGAAGGTGGGTTTTGAAGGGAGAGAGTTCAACGCTCAAAGCTCAAATCCTTCCATCGACCTTGAACTGTTCTCGACCGTTTATCATCATCGGGTCAACAAAGAAAGTAAAAGGACTAATCCGGACAGTCCAGAATGGGGTGTCTACAATGTGCGTACGCAACCTTATCCCTGCAAGCAGAGAGGCTAAATTTTTTATTTTTAAAAAAAAAAAAGAAAAGAACCCGTGACCTTCAGGTCACAATAGAACAACTTTACCGTTGCGTAGGCTCGTTCTTCAATATCTAGGAGCATAGAAACAGAAAATTATTTGTCAGGTCTCCATTGATTTTGAAGCTCCCTTTTTGACAATTCTTGTAATCCTATAACCAATTTGGAGAACCTTCGTTAGGCTTTTCCAGAAAGGCATTATTAGGCTCACATGCATGTTCAACTGACATCAAGAAAAATCTAGATTCCTCTCGATAGAAATTTGACAAAGAGATAGATCATACATCATTTGAGAGTACTGCATTTGGGAAATCTTGGACGAATACGTTCAAGATTATGATATGATATGAACTTGATATCAAGATCCACCGGAGGCCCTTTTCCCTGGACGCGCGAGCTCTCATGTGGTCTAGTCTGGTCTCCCCCGGCCCCGGCCTATCATTTGCTAGCTTTTGTCGTTAGAAGAATACGCACCTGCCCGGACAGCGTAATAGTACTGTTATTGGCGCTACTACTGATGCTGGACCGGCCTGATGCCTATCTTAGCTATTATTAGTATAATATATACACTCCATATGGCTAGTCAGTAGTCTTGAAAGGTACTGGATTAATATTTGGTTTTAATCTTTTAAATAGCCAAAGGAGAGAGAGGGAAAATGTCAAAGCTCCTCAATATTATATGGGGATGTCTTCAAAACAACTGTCAGCATGGGAAATAATCTGACCAATAGCAGAAGAGTTGTCACAATTTTAAAGTAATTAAAAAAAGAAAAAGAAAAGAAGAGAAGATGCTTACATGCATGCACAGCCATGTGGAAGGTGATCAGTGTTGGGATTCTAAAAAACAAGTTTAATTAGTCTATTGTGAATTTAATGAATAAGAGTTGCAGTAGTTATGATCACACCAATACAGTGGCGAACCATTTCAGAACATAAATGTGTCATTTGCGGTATCATTTTGGATGCATATGACTGAATGATGTTTTTTATGGAGAAAAGTTTAGAAGCGGTAGTGCGCAAGGTTCTAGGCTTACTGAATATTATGGAACACGATGCTCTTGACATAACTCAATGAAAAAACACGGATTCATATAGCTAACCCTAATTAGTTGGGACTTAAGGCTTGATCGATTTTGATTTGGTTTGGTTTACGTCTATCTGTGAATAACTAAGGTTATTGATAGGCACGCGGAATTCATGAATTTTAGCGCCTAAGTAGGGAAATTAGCGCGTTAGACGTGCATTTAATTCTCATTTTCCATTTAATGTGTGCACGTGGTTGGATTTTGTGTTTGTGCTTAATTTGCAGGAAATTGAGATGTTTTGGCGCTAATGAGAGGTATCCGAAAAGGCTGTGATGGAGCTTGAGAGCGAGAAGGGCTGTGGAGACTAAGTGTTGAAGTGGTATATCGCTCAGAGGTGGCATAGACTGCACGAAGTGGACAGAGAGCTAGGGAGCGCTACACCCTTTTTGGTGTAGCGCTACCTTTAAGGCTAGAGGGGTCAACGCAAAGAATCGGTCAACGGGATCTAAAACAGTAAAGGGGTTTGCGAGCGCGACACCCTTTTTGGTGTAGCGCTACCGAGGGCTTAACAGGCCATGGAATGGCATCGTTTTGGGTCGTTGCGGGTCCGATTCCGATTTATTTTAGGATTTTAATTGTTTGTTAAAAGGGATTAATATAAGAACCCCATTTTAACTGGAAATTAGGGTAACACATTCCATAACTTACGTTTTCAATTAACTTTTGGCTGCTGTTTTCTGAGTTCTTAATTGCAGATTCAAGTTTTAACCTCAGTTCTTCAAATTTTGCAGCTTTAAATTCCTATTCTTCTTTGGTAATCGAATTCGGTGCTTCTCCGTAAGTCTGTAGTATCGTGTTTTTATTTCTATTTCAATTGTTTGAAGCATGTTTAGATCTAGGGATAAAATTATTGCTGCGTTTAACAAAGTCATGAGTGAGTAATTTTGTAGAGTGCGGCCGCGGGGCGAAGGCATCTCGTGACTAATTTAATTAATGTTTTCACCTCGGGTTCGAATTAATTTAATCTTTAAGCAATTTTAGAAGACGAAAACTCTTCTAACAAACAAAACCCGGGCATCGCCAGTATTCGAATGCACACGGAAACTGGCGACAGGTGGTGCGCATTCGTTAGGGATCCTTTTTCCTATTCTAAAATCAACAAAGTGAATAATTGTGGCCCGAGTGAACATTGGTTAGGCTAGTTGCGGATGCTGAGTTCCCACGGCTGTACCCTTCCCTTTAAATCCTTATTTAATCAATTCAGTTTGGTAATTTAGTTAGTAAATCAACGTCATTGAACAAAGGGTGGCTACCTAAGAGCCAAGTTAAACTAGAATTCAACACTTTTGAATAAGCACCGTCCGTCCGTCTCTGTGGTTCGACTCCGGTACTTCCGGATATTGTGCTACACCGGTCGAGAGTCCTACGCTTGGGACGCGTCCTTTTTAATTCACCCGGTCGGTCAAGCAGTTATCACAGCGACCAATGATCCTTCTGCACCCAATAAAACCTCATTTTGCGGGCGCGTAATTTTGACAAGGCTGTTGGGTTGGTTGGCGCGGGCATATATGGATGGGTTTTGGGTGGGTTTAATTACCATCGGTTTAAGTTTTGAAGGAGGTTTTTGACATTGATGAGTGGAGAGAGAGAGAGATAGAGAAAATCTATTAAGAAGCGCACGTGTGCAAGGATTTTGAAACCCAAACCGAACAAAGCCATGTGTCCGATATCCAAATATGTAAACACTAGTAATTAAAGCTAGCCAAAAGTTCCTTACTAGTTAAAAGAGGATATTTACCAAAATTACTGTGAACAAAAATCAATAAAAAAATATACATATGTTCGTGTTTATTTCTATTTTCTTAAACTGGTTCATGTTTATTCCTTCATTTATGGACTTGGCAGTTCAGTTAACAATTACTAAGGGCCCAATTGGAAATTAACTTGGCAGAGGTCACCTGATTTAAATATGTCAATTTGAACTTCTCTTCTTTTTTCAAGATGAGGCGTGTCCAAGTTTTCTTACGCGCATTTCGATTAATTCCCTTCTTGGCGTGATCAAATATAAGTCATCAATGCCAGAATTAGGAGATTCACGAGACATTACTTTTCGGCTTGACTCCAAGAATCGAACCCTGGTTAATTGTGTGAGGAGCAAACTTACCTAGCTACCAAACGAAAGTACTGTTGGGGCTCGATTTCGACTTTCAATTATTCTCTCTGTTCTAAAATATTTGTCCGGTTTGTGACCAACTCTTGGAGCTGGATTTTGACTTTCAATTACTACCATAACATGGACTGACCTCTAGGCCCAATTTACCACATGCCCAATAAAATTCAGTTTCGGGCCATTTCTGCTAGGCCTATTATGATCATGGGGTGGAGCCCAAGCCCAATCTCCAAATCGAAACTCAAAACTTGACCCAAACAGGATTAGGGGGTGTAAGTGCAAGACATGAGCCCAAGCCCAGATTGGACCGGCTATAAACATGAGCCCAAGCCCAAGCCCAAGCCTGGCTGCTTCATGCCTTCCTTCAAATTAATTAGGCCTGTGAATGAATGGATTAGGTCCAAATCCCATCTAAATCCGACCTGATACAACCCGACTCTGATTATCCATGTTCGATCTAATAATCCGTTTTAATCGGAAAACAAAACCTATAGATTCGGTAACATCAGATCCAATCCGTTTTTGGATCTGATCCGATAATTCCACTTTTGATTTTTGGTGGTGTTATTTATTTTATGTGATTTCCCGAATTTCAAAGAAGGATATTTTGGATTGCTTGCTTAATTTTTTTAAAAGAATAATTAAGTCTCATCGGATGATCTGATTTTTCATATTCGAATCCGAAACTTAAAGGGATTTGTGAATGACGGATATAAGACTAGGTTTCGCAAGAATATTAATTGAGCTGGATATGTAAGCCATTCATGACTCGATTCTTTTCCTCCAGTGGTTGATTGTTATTAATTTAAATTCAAAAAAATCCATCTCTTGCCAGTAAGACATACGTCAAGATTAACAAATCAAAACTCTCAACTTATGACACAAGCTAGCTAATGGTTGATTCAAGTTGATGGGAAGCAAACCAAACATTCAAAGAGTACGATGAAGAATCAAATAATCATCCCTTACACGCGTGGTTTTACGAAAATGTCTACGTCTACGACACATGAGGTTTTTACGGTAGCCCAAAACAAAGAAGATGTCATAAGGCAAGTAGATCAATTCCCTAATGAATTGAGAATGAGTCCGTGTGGAAGTTGTATCTTATCGAGTAGACTTCCGCAAGACATGATCTTAATAGGCTTAGAAATAACTCCAATTTTACCCCCAACTAATGATATACCACAAGGGCCCCCAATGCCCAATGCCCATATCATTTTCGAATAATTATTTAATATTCTGGGAGTATTGTTACGTGATATTGCGGGCCACTTTACAATCACACATTCTTATGGCATCCATATACTTAGTAGTAGACCCCACAAGAATGTATGGTTGTAAAGTAGTCCGAAATACCACGCGGCGATACTCCCGGACTATTGTATAATTTCACATCATTTTCTTGGTCCTTTTTGATGGCCAAAGGTCAAGAGAAAAAAGGAAGTTTAATTTGAAATATTTGAAGTCTAGTCTTTTTAGACAGCCTTCTCTGCTGTAGAATCAATTTTCCTTTAGAAATGGTGCAATTTTGAAGCAGCCTACAAACCAAGACTTGTTCTCTTAGTAATTAGTAACTTATTCTGATTTCATTTTTGTTTTTGTTTTTCATTTTTGCTTCTTGTAATTCTTATGAAAGCCATATCTAAAATTTGAATGCTAATTTTTTGGTGCAAAAGTAGTTCTGAAAATGAAAATATCTTTCATTCATTTTCTGAAAATTGGGTTATTTTTAGGGAATAATAAATTAGAAAACAATTTCGGTTGTTTTTTTGATAAAATGAAAATACAAAATGGAAAATCTAAACGACACCAAAGAGGTAGTTCTATTTGCGGTCATGACTTATTATTCCTACGAAACAATACTAATTAATTTATTACCATGTTGAACACAAATATATCTTTGTTTTGTTTCCAACAAAATTAATTTGTCCCACTGCTCAAACAGTATGTCGTAAACCAACTAGAGCTAGCTAATTGGTCAGGACTCTTGCATCTCACTAAGAATTCAAGAGTTCGAATCTACTCTCCATTGTGTGAGTGTTTTTTTCTTAGAGGATTTTTCCTTTCTTTCTTTGTTTCTTTCCTATGATGGGCTAATTTCTTGTATTGGTTGAATTGTAGAGTTTAGTTATCTCGTGAACTCTCAAAATTGATATAGTGTCGGGTTTTGTACTTTATATAATGCAAATGATCTCTCATATCGATTGAAAAATAGAAGAATAGGAAGTTCCTCTATATAATGTAAATGATCTCACTTTTTTATCACAAAAGTAATTAAGCAATTACGGAAAAAGAGAATTGATGGTGATCGCTGATTCAATATTAATGTGCTTAATTCATAGGCGTCCTATATTTTGTTTTAGCAAGTAGGCCAAAGATTAGTATGATAATCCAATTTTTGAAAAATGCTCCCTCCATTCCAAAATATCTGTTTGGTCTGCAAAACGAGAACTCTAAAAAAATACAATATATTCAAAAAAAAATTCAAATTATTTCAACAATTTAGTTAATATCAACGAGTCTGTTTAATTTATGAAAAATATTTGAAGTTTTTCTTTAAAAATCAATTTCGAATTTTCGTTTTTATGGACCGGATAAATATTTTGAAACGGAATGGGTAAGAAAGAGTATTCAGATAACTGCAATTGATGTTATCCAAGCTTTTTTGGGCACTAAAATTGTGGCACCAACAAAAATTATTTTGACATTATCATTTCTCGAAGTAATATTGTTAAACTTGATTCTAATAATTTATTAGTTATAATATTGTTAAACCTTTTTTAATCAGATAATATTGTTTAATTTGATTCTAATCCTTTTTTAGTCTTTTTAGGACAATGTCGTAGTACGGAAAGACACGTGGACCGCCCGCCGACGTAACACGACAAAACCTAGGGATTTGCAAAAACAAACCCACTCCTAAAAGGATGAATTACACAGGCAAGTGATTGGGTACCCATATGGGGCAGGAATTTTATGAGATTTATTATTACATTTAAAAAAAAAAATGCAAGTTGACTAAATTTAAAAAAAAAAAAAAAAAAAGGCTGCTGTGGGCCATAAATAAAGAAGGGATAAGGAAACAAAAGAAAAAGGGCTCTAAACTTTTGTGAGATATTCTACTTAAAAGTATTCTTGGTCTCAATAATAACCTCCTAAATGTACGTATGCATGTTAGTACTACATTGACAGAGACACATAGACCACAAATGCTACGTGCACAACCTACGCAACAGTTGTGTAACTAATACTGGCCATCGAGATGTGTTTTGGACGGTTCAGATTTTAAAAAAACTCTTTCACGAAAAAGAAAACTGTTTTGGGAAAGAGATTGTGCCAATCCTGACCATTAATTACAAGAATGGAGTATTATTTTTCCAAGTACCCAAAAAAAAAAAAAAAAAACACCCTCATGCCATTTCGACCACAATCATGTATCTTTTTATTTATTTATCTACTTAGGTGATTGTGCTAGCTTATTGATGAAGCGGTTTTTGATCACCTCCGGAGGAATTGTCCATCTGATCCTCCAGCGGATGAAGCGGTTTCCAACGTGCTCGATTAACGATCTGCATAATAGAATGGTAAACTATGGGCACCAGTAGCTGTCGCCATCACCCCTCTGATGCCTAAGTCAGCCGATTTACTTAAGATGGTATGGACTGAGTATTAGTTATGTACCTTGAGTTGTGGAAGTTTGATATTTATATAGGCATCTTGGGAGGAGTCCCATTGGGATTGGGACTCTTGGTCTCATCCGTACATGACGGGAATAGATTGGTAATGGGGTATCCTCCTTACCTAGGACTTCTTTGGTCCTTATCAGATTTATGAGTTCTCCTCTCCTTTGGACTCTGTGATTGTCATCAAGGTTAGGAGTCCTTATGGTGGACGGATCTCTGTGGTTGTCCTCTAAGACTCGCGGCCTAATCTCTTCGGACGAGATAAGGTCCTGGCTATTTTATGAGTCTCATAGACTGTACGAACTTCTGCCATGGAGTGTTTTATAATAATAGGTTCCTGGTTGCTGGTTTGTTGCGTTTGTTGAGCTCACCTTATGAGCTGTGCTCATGAGCTAAGCTCTGTCTTTGGACTAGTTAATAGAAGCTAGTTCTTATAGGCTAGATTCCATGTTCTTGGGACTCTAGCTTGAGCCCTTAGGACTGTGCTGGGCTCTTTAGTTTAGGCTGACCTTGGGAGATCATTTTATCCTTATCACTTATACTTATCTCAATTAATCTAGGGGGACCAATCACACTCCCACTTGTGGGAGTTCAATTTAAAGTTAGAGTAAAATTCTGTATAGATTAAGCTCAAAGGAATTGATAGTTGATATGTGTAATTTGAGAATGAAATCTTAAGAGTGGAGCAAACCTCTAAGTCTCATGCCTTAACGCGTAAGCCAACGCTTGGGTCCATAGACCACATATATCTCCATGCCTTCAAAGTTCAAATAGTATTATGTCTATCAAATTCTTTCACTTCACCGCTAACGAGTTTCAACATTGAGGAAATGACTGTGGAACGAGCTGTATAGGGACTAGTCCGACGTGCTCGCAAATTGGTCTGAGACACCCATTGTAAGCAAAAAATAAAATTAAAGTTACAAAATTGAGAACACAAAACAATCACCACGTAAAACAAGGATTTGTATGTTCACCTGAAAAACCTATGTTTACCCACAAAGACTGGCAAATGGGTTACCCAGGAATTTGCAAATATTGGTAATATGTAATCCTGAACTCCACTACATGCATTTACCGCCCTATAAGGTACCGAGAGAGTAGTTGATACTTAATTTTGATTTTAATGTTTTAGGGAAATCGATTCGATAACTGTATTTAACTTGATCAGCATACGCTACTTTATAGGTGTCAATAAACTTCCACAGTTCTGCTATATTGGAAGTAATTATAGCTGTCAAGATTAATTCAACAAATGATCAGAGTTTTGTATACTCTAATTAACCATATTGGTTAATATTTTCTCATTCTAGACCTCAATAATGGACTCAAGTTGGTTCAAAGAAGTCAATGTATGGCATCTCCAACACACCCTCTACTTCTCTATTTTTCATTTGGAGGGAGGATGGGCTGGAGGAGAATGATATTTGAGAAAAATAAGGATATACATGTAAACAGTAAACAATGGGTTATATATAGATGCCCTAAATGTTATATTGATCCTCTTCAATTTTATATCGATTTTTGTCCAAACAAAGCTTTGCTTTGCCATTGAGATCCCCATAAGTAGATGGTGAGATGGATCCCTAAAAATAGTTGAGGTGCATGTAAGTTGTCCCAGACACTTGAGTTATAAAAAAAGATGTTATATTGATCCTCTCAATTTGAGTATTAGATGGTACGTAGGGGTTGAAGATGCTTAAGATGGTATATTTGGGATCAAACTAGAAAGGAGGATTTAATAAGGAGCTGGACCTGTGCATATCAACCAAACTTTTCCCACTTTAATTCTTATCAACTAGTCTTGTTATCAACAAACTTACGTAGGAAATTGGGATACCTTTAATGATTTGAGTCTTTCCAAATCTGGAATAATAAGTTTAAAGTTTTGGGTGGGAGCTAGGTTCATGGAATTGTGGTTGGTCTTTGCTTTTGTTTTCTTTAAAAGTGAGTCCTAAAGTGAGTAGTTTAACCGGACATGAGATGCTTGGTCGTTTATCTTATCAGTTTAACCCATCTAATGGTTTAAGTAGGTACGGTATATATGCACCTTATTTCTTTGTCCTAAATTCCAAATGTATGTCTAAAAATTTATGACATTTTATATATATATAATTGAAAAGATACACTTGTATCATTTTTTTTTTTTGATAAACAAAAAGGGTAGGAGGGGGCGACCGGCGTAGCAACCCCCCTTGGGCGTGACCATAGGGGCTCCCAACCCGCTGTGGAATGTTAGGTTCGAGCCATAGCTACTATCCGTGAGGACAGGCTGTCACCACAGCACCACCTAGGTGCACAGCTGGCATAGGGCCCTCCATGCGTCCCTCCAGCGCATATAAGTTTTTTTGCCACTGGAGGGGCTCGAACTCGAGTGCACATGGAGGGAAAGACACTCAAGCCCCATCACCCAGGCCAACTGGGCTACCTTGATCAGTGATTTTGCAGTCTCGTTTCGGAGTACCCGAGTTATCCCTTCAGAGTGGCTAGCTAGTTTTAGTAACACTAATGTTGAATGTACATATGAAATAAAAAATAAGCATCCGAATAATAGATTCTACGATCATGGCCGGCCTAACCCCAAGGTCTAAGAGGTCTGGACCTCGGGCACCTTAAAAATGTCTAATTTTTTTAGTATTTGAGTTTGATTAGGACTCTTTTTTAGCCCAATACCATAAAAAATTGCCCATCCAACATGCAATATGAAGGCCCAACATGCAAAATAAAGACCTAACATGCAAATAAAGGCCCAAAAACTCCTAGCTGGAATATATTTTCCAATTTTCTCCCCTCTCTCTCACCCCTCATCCTCTTCTTCATTCTATCCATTTGTTCAACTCTCTATATTCTCCTCCACTAATTACTACTCCCTCCATTCCTAAATAAATGTCCGCCGCGCAAACCTAGTCCTTTAAAAATATGTATTTTTTTGTTAAAAGATTTAAACTTTTTCACAACTTAAAATAACTCATTGATATCTATTGATTTGTGAAAAAAAATGATTATTTTTATGAAAAAATGCATATTTTTAAAGGTCTAAGTTTGCTGAGACTCAATGTAGTACTATTTTCATTTATTTTCTTAACAAGTTTTCTTGGTGGTCACATAGATTGCTAGGTTGTGTTTCCGTAGATGTAGATTTCAAGTGAAGGAATTTATCATGAGGAACTTTTGCTTCTAGAAATGCAAGACGAGTAGTATTCAAGTGATATTCATGAGTTGTTGAGATAATATGTATTTACCTATTTGAAAACTTTGTATTTTGTGTTCATATGTAATAATTAGTAGAACTTTATATTGGTTTGGCTTTCTCGTATTTTGATCGTTGCTGTAAACATTGTTAAGTATCAGGGGCACCTTTTTTTAATTTGGCCTTGGACACTCAAAACCCTTATGCCGACCTTGTCTACGATGTTCAAATATTCGTTTGCGTAAATCCACCGCAGAGTATGCGTTCGCTTGATCGACCTTTCTCCTTCCTTTGTATTAGGAAGTGAAAGAGCTGCTTACTTACCTTTCTTCTTTTTCTGATCTTCGAATATCGATCATGTCTTTCTCCTCCACATCGCAATTAAGATTTGGATTAATTCCAGTATAACTCTATGAGGGATCATTAACGTCTTAAACTATTTAAAGAGTCAGCTTGGACACAAATAATAAAAAGATCAAAATAAATTAAAACTCTAGATGGTCCAACAAAATACTGTCCACAGACCCTTACATCAACTTCCAATATTGTAGAAAGACAAATACCTTAATTAATACTACTATATATATAGTTTCAACAGATGTAGCACTCTTAATTGACTCCCTAATTAATTAGTACTAACAAATACGTACCTAGCTAATACACGCTAATTAGCAAGCTAGCTAGCTAGTCTATGACACGAGAAACCAGCGCCTTAACAAGCCAGTCCATATATGACACGAGAAAATGCTTCCACAATTCACTCATGTAGTGTGTATATGGGAAACATCCGTGGCAAAATTATTATTATTATCTCCGTCCCAAAATAAATGTCAAGTCTGCAGAGTCCATGAAAATAAAACATGGAAGGTTTTTCCTTTCTTTCTTTCTTCGTTTTTTTTTTCTTCCTGTGATGGGCTTATTTCTTATATATATTGATTGAATTGTTGGGCTTGGTTATCTCATGAACTGTTTTAATTGATATAATGTCTTGGATTTTGTACTTCATACATAATGAAAATAATCTTTCCTATCGAGTATCGATTGAACAATAAAAAACAGTATGTCGTAAGACTCTAAGAGAAATAGGAATATTTCTTATCAATGAGTCCATTTAAAATTCTTTAAAAAAAAAAAACTTTGAGTTCTCATTTTTACAGACCGGTCAAATGTTTGAAACGGAATGGGTAAGAAAGAGTATGATAAGTGCAATTGATGTTATCCAAAGAGAATAATTTAGGGGGTGTTCCGCTTTCGCTCCTTAAAAAAATACGCCCTCCGTTTCAAAATGAGTAACCTTTTCAGAAAAGCGTGTCATTTTTAATTGATAATATATTTTAATATGAGTGATAAAAAATATGTAATATGGATCTTGTTTGATAGATTTTAATTAGTTCTATTAAATAAAATTTTCAAAATCGCGTAAAATTTTATAAATCGCAAGATATAAGCATTCTAAAATGACACGGAGTCCTAAAAACGTCACTCATTTTAGAATGGAGGGAATAAATACTTATTTGTAATTTTCAAGCTTAAAAATAATAGATTTACTAAAATAAAAAAATACGCAATATAAATTTTATTTGATAGATTTCTATCAAACCATAAATTTTTTTTTTGTAAGCTCATTATTTTTAAGCTTCAAAATGGGCCTTTGTTTTTTAAGTACTTATTTAAGAAAAAAAAACAAGATTTAATAATAGGGAGATTTAGGGTACTCTACTTTAGGGTACCCTAAAATAGACTTGAGACCTTATAAAATTAATAGGTATACTTGTGTGCTTATGAAGTTCACATAATAAACTTAAGATTAATTTTCTGTTAATAATATTGTTAAACTTGACTTTTTCCTTTTTTAGTGTTTATATATATAATATAAGACCATGTCGTAGTACCGAAAGACACGTGGACAGCCCGCCGACGTAACACGACAAAACCTAGGGGTTGCCAAAACCTATGTGCTCCTGCATATCTCTCTCCTTAAAAGAAATTACACATGCATGTGATTGGGTGGGTACCCATACACTACTAGTTTTTTAATTTATGAGATTTAGTGCATTTTTAACTGCAAGTTGGCTTGTCCCAGTGTTTCGGGCAAATATCTAGACTATGGGAATACTTTTCAAAATTTGGGGTTCGATTCTATCGGATAAGCATTCTGAAATAAGTGGGGGACCTGATTAGTGTGGTTGTGCTCGAACCCCCGAAGATTTAGGTTGCGCTATTGTATCTATTTAGTGGCCTCGCTGTATGACTGTTTTTCCATTATAAAAAAAAAGTTGGCTAATTAAAAAAAAAACTGGTGTAAGTCGGCCATAAATAATTAAGGGATATAAGGAAACGGTTTTGGTGAGATATTCTAATTAAAGGATTCATAAAGGTTGCATAGGAGGTCTCAATAATGACCTCCTAAATGTACGTAAGCATGTTACTACATTGACATAGGCACATAGACCCCACATGCGATTGTAGTGTCATATTAATTTTCCCAAGTTTACCAAAAAAAAACCCCTCGTATATCTTTTATTATTATTATTATTCAGGTGATTAGGTTACCTTACGCTCATCTCAATTAATCTTGAGGGACCAATCACACTCCCACTTGCTGAAGTCCAATTTAAAGTCAGAGCAAAACTCTATATGAATTGACTTAAAAAGAATTGACAACACTTGATATGTTTCGAACATGAAACCTTAAGAAGGAGCAAACCTCTAACTCTCAAAAGCTTGGTAAGCCAACTCTTGGGTCTATAGGCCACATATATCTACATGCCTACAAAGTTCAAATAGTACTGTTATATCCATCAAATTTTTTAACTTCACTGCTAACAAGTTAGTACAACATTGAGGAAATGTTTGTGGAATGAGCTATAAGAATTAGTCTGAGGTGCCAACAAATTAACCCAAAACAAAAGTTAAAAAATTGGGAACACAAAACAAAGCAATCACACATAACACAAGGATTTGTATGTTCACCTAAAAACCTATGTTTACCAGCGAAGATTGGCAAATGTATTACCAAGAATATTTCACAAATATTGGTAAATCGTAGCATATATGATCCTGAACCCCACGATATGATCCTGAACCCCACGATAGGTACCGACCTATAAGGGTACTGAGGGAGTACATAGTTGATACTGCCTGTTGATTTTAATGTGTTAGGGAAATAGAATCAGTACGTAACCGTCTTTAGCTTGATCAACGTTGCTTTAAAGGTGTCAATAACCCCAGCAATTCTGCTATATTGGAAGTAATTATAGTTGTCAAATTTGAATATATAGCTATACATCTCTATGATTACAAGAATGTCATCAAATTATATCTCGTGGTTAAACATTAATCTTCCTTTAGAGTTTCTTTAGGGATCGAATTGGGAATTTGTGATCAACTTTTGTGTCAAGATTCAACAAATGATCAGAGTTTTGTATACTCTAACCCTATTGGTTAATATTCACTCAATCTAGACCTCAATAATGCACTTAAGTTGGTTCAAAGAAGTCAAGGAAAGGCATCTCCAAACACACCCTCTACTTCTCTATTTTTCTTCCTATTTTTTCATTTGGAGGGAGGATGGGCTTGAGGAGAATGCATGATATTTCAGAAAATAAGGATGTATAAAAAAAAAATTTGAAAAGAAAGAAAAGAAAGAATATTTACCAAAAGAAATAAAAGGAGAGGGTGGGTTAGAGATGCCCTAAATGTTATAGTGACCCTGTTCAATTTTATCTCGACTCTCGTCTATACAGAACTTTGTTTTGGCTTTAATTGAGACTCCCGTAAGTAAACGGTGAGATTGGACCCCTGAAAATAGTCGAGATGCACCTTATAAGCTGGCACAGACACCTGAACTATAAAAATAGATGTTATATTGATCCTCTCTCGATCAATTTGAGTATTAGAGGGTACGTAGTGGGTTGAAGATGCTTAAGATGGTATATGAGGGACCAAACTAGAAAGGAATTTAAATAATTAATTAAGGAGCTGGACCTGTGCATATCAACCAAACTTTTCGATCCCACTTTCTTATCAACTAGTCTTGTTAATTATCAACAAACTTTGTCAACTATTTTTCTCATCAGCAAATATTTAAGTAGGAAACAGCATATACTAGCTACTATTGTGATACTTTAATGATTTGAGTTTTCCAAATCAGGAATAAGTTTTGGGTGGGAGGTTCATGGAATTGTGGTTGGTCTCTTTGCTTTTGTTTTTTTTTTAAATTAAGTGAGTCCTAAAGTGAGTACTGACTTGTTTAACTGGACATGGGATGCTGCCGAGTGGCCAATCCGACCGTTCATCTCGGCATCTCAGTAGTTTAACCCATCTAATGGTATAAGAGCATCCACATCTCTCTCCTTACTCCCCTCTTCAAACTAAATTAAAGAGCCAAAAAGAAAAACAAAACACCCAAAACCCCCTGCATCAGTCTCTCTTCCTTCCTCTCTACTTTGAAAAAACTCCAACATTGCTACAGTGGCTCGTTTGGATGGACGAGTAACTGTTCACTTGCTTCTCATTTTTATATTGTTTCTCAATCTCTTTCTGTACTCCATCTCTCTTTCTCTCTTTGATTTTTATACATTTCCTGGTTTTGTTTCTCTCTTCGAGGCAAGGGAGAGTATTTAACTGAGGCGGGTTTGATTATTTATTGAGAAGAGAGTGAGAGTAAAGAGCCTGATGCAATAGTTATTTTAAAAGTAGGTAGCTAAAGTAATAAAGTAATTTTTTAAGGTATAAATTGGTCCAAAATATAGAGAGTTTGGTGCGGATGCCCTAAGTAGTATATATGCACCTTATTTCATTGTATTCAATACCAAATGTATGCCCAAAAATTTATGACATTTTTATATAATTGACAAGAAACACTTATATCATTTGATCAATGGTTTTTTTTTAAAGCAAAAAGAATTTATTAATCTTTATAAAGGATTACAAAGATTAAAAGGATCAAGGGCATATCGGCAAAAGCCACCCGAGACCTAAAGGAAAGCAAGACGCCAACTGGCTACCAAAAAACCCACAAAACCTCAACATAAAGTTGCCAAAGATCCTAACAAGCCTCACACCCTACCTAAGCCCTCAACAACAACAAGCCGAAAAGCCAAAGAGCCAAAGAGACACAGCCAAAACCAAAGCCAAAAAACCACCAGCAACACCAAAAAAAAAAAGAAGCAAAACACCTCAAACCTGCCCAATCTCGAGATCAAAAGGTCATTGAGAGAAAGGCATCCTCCTCAAAATTAACATCGTCCTCCGAGTTAGGGGGTATTTCCACTAACAAAAATCACAAAAACTTAATGCACTTTATCATTTCGTTTCTACTAACCAAAAAGTTTCAGCATTTTACTATTTCATTTCCACTAACAAAAAAGTTAGCAAAAACTTTTTTTAATTTTTTTTATAGTAACTTTACTTACAAACTCATCAACAACTTTTTTACTACCGGAAACAACTTACAATTTCTCAACAACTTAATCATTTTCGGAAACACTTAACAACTTTACAATCACAAATAAAAACTTATAAAATTTCCACTACTTGAAACACCCCTTAATCAGTGATTTTGCAGTCTCGTTTTGCCTTTGGAGTACCCGAGTTATCCCCTCAACGTGGCTAGGTAGTTTTAATAATGCATATATGAAATAAAAAATAAGTATCCGAATAATAGATTCTACAAATGTTCAAATATCTGAATAAGCATTACAAAGACTAAAGAGAGAGTGGATTTTATTAATCTTCTCCCTGCCTCTCTTTTGTTCTCCCCCATTTTTTTTTTGATAATAACAAAGGATTTATTAATTTTTATAAAAGGTTACAAAGATTAAAAGGATCAAGGGCACACCAGCATAGAGCCACCAAGACCTAAAAGAAGGCAAAACGCCAACCGAAAAACAAAAACTAGAGAAGACCGACCTAAAAACACAAGGACCTAACAAATAGAAACGAAAATCAAAGCACCAAACCATCCACACCAACCCAAACAAATCTGGAAAAGCAGCTTAAACAACCAAAAAAGAAAAACCAACGCACGACGATCCAACCAAAGGGCAAAACGAAAGCCAAACCTCGGAATTAAAACTCCAAGGAGAGAGAAGCTCCTTTCTTGATATCATCGATCAACATCCTCCAAGTCATCCTCCTCCTCGAGGTCATCGAGAGCGTCCCTTCAATGCTCCCGGTCTTCGTTGTTTAGCGATCGAGCTGATCCATACCTTGGCTTAATTGCCATCGAAACATGCAGCACGAGGATTGTGCACAAATATGCCTTTCTTTTTTCTGTTCTTCGATCATGTCTTTTTCCTCCACATCGCAATTAAGATTCGCCATTCCAGTATAACTCTACGAGGGGTCACATTAATGTCTGAAACTATTTAATTTAGGAGTCAGTTTGGCCACAAATAATTAATTAAGGATCAAAATAAAAACTCTAGATGGTCCAATAAAATTGTCCACAAACCCTTACATCAACTTAATTCCAATATGTATTTAGAAAGACAATTAAAAACCTTAATATATAGTTTCAACAGATGTAGCATTCTTGACTCTCTAATTAATTATTATTAGTAACAAATACGTACCTAATACACGCTTAGCAAGCTAGCTAGTCTATGACACGAGAAATGCTTCCACACTTCACTCATGTTGTGTGTATGGGATACATCCGTGGTTTTATTATTACTACCTCCATCCCAAAATAAATGTCCGGTCCACAGGAGTCCATGAACACAAAACATGAAAGTGTCCGAAAAAGTGTAATAGAAGGTCCATGTTAACTTGTGATGGACGGTAAAAGTGGACCCGGACCGCTCGTTACACTTTCCTGGACACTTTCATTTTTTGTTTTCATGGACCCTAACATTTTTTCCAAAATAAATGTCCGGTACGCAAAATGAGGACTTCGAAATAATAATTTTTCTTCAAGGAAAATTTTAATGATTTTCATAAATCAAAATAACTCATGGATATCTAGTAAATTGTTGAGAAAATTTTGCATTTTTCTTGAAAAATTCGTATTATTTTTAAGTTCTCATTTTGCTGACTGAACATTTATTTTGGGATGGAGGGAATATATGTTATTAATGTTGAACTCATCACATGTGTCCCACAAACTCATAATGTGATCACCAAAAATATATTTTACTCACAAAACATCTTATCATAAAGTGCTTAAATATGGTAATTACTCATTTTATGTAACCATACTTAATTAAATGGGTTGATCAAAATTCACTTTGTAGCGTTTTCTCCTATTTTCATACTAATTAAACAACAGAAATATATAATTTTTTTCCCTCTTCCTTGCATTCTCTATCATTTTCACTCTAATCAGATGAACACTCAGATGGCCTCATGAGGAACTAAAACTTGGTCGCCTGACAAGAAAATTGAATTCAAATATGAGGAATAATATATATCGCTCACTAAAATAATTTTTGGACGAATTATTTTTCTTCGGCGCGTGAGTCCACAACCTCCATTATAGGAAGCTAGGCAGAGCGCCAAGTGGCTGCTCTAAATAAGCAAATACTAAGAAATTGCAACTAGACAAAAAAAGAACCCTACCACTTCCTTTGAAAACAATTATAGAAAGAAAGAAACCCTACCACTATCCTGCATTTAATAAAGGAATTTGAGTTTCACGCTCCAACTTTTGTACGCAGACGCTCCGTTTTTAACGTAAATTTCACGTTAAAAGCGGATCGTCTGTGTACAATAGCGAAGCGTCAAAATCAGCGTCCTTAATAAATTAATTTCATAACGTACACCATATTTCACCTTGTAGTGATGTCTTTGAATATATAGTTCATAGATCTTTGTTTTCCTCTTCTTTTTCTCAGCTCAAAATTCTCCCATTTGTTGTTCATTCTAAGCCATCAATTCTCAAGCTCAAAAGAGAGAGTGAAAGCGAGTCTACATAGGGAAATTGTCTTAAACCACCAAAAAAAAAAAAAAAACTCTAGATCTACTCTTGTACAGTAGTACTGTAAATAATTCCTTTTTCCATGGAAAATTTTTCCTCCCCTAAATACCGGAGCTTTGATATCTCATTGTCTGAGCTTCTTCCAAGTGAAGAAAACAGCTCAGATGAAAGTTTTCTGGGCAATTTCCCTGATGAAAAAGTGAAGGGAAAAGCTTTGGAAACCGATGGGAAAAAGGATCCCAGAAAGGAAAAAAGGTTCATAGGCGTGAGGAAGAGGCCATGGGGAAAATACGCAGCCGAGATACGCGACTCGACGAGGAACGGAGCCCGTGTGTGGCTCGGAACATTTGCAACCGCAGAGGAAGCAGCCATGGCTTACGACCAGGCTGCATTCGCGATGCGTGGATTGCTGGCTCGGCTCAACTTCCCGGCCGAGAGGGTTCGCGAATCGCTTCGCGAGATCGAGTGTTTTAATAGGTGTGAGAGTAGTGGAACATCACCAGCTGCAGCTTTGAAGGAGAGTAACAAGATGAAGAGAATGAAGTTGTTGCGATCAGGTAATGATCATAAGATCAGGAGTGAGAAAAAGGAAGAAAATGTGTTGTTTGTGTTTGAGGATTTAGGGGTTGATCTCTTGGATGAGCTTTTAACCACATCTAATGGCACTAGAACTAGTACTTCAGATGTAGAATTATGAAGAATGTGTGTGTGCGCGCAATTTAAGGAGAAAATTCTTATGAGTTTTATGTGCAATGGCTATGAATTCCGAAACTCTTTTTTTCTCGACAAATGAAATTTTATTAATCTCTGAAAAGAATTCCGATACAATTAAGAGGGTGTATATTGTACACACCCAGAAATTAGGTGTTTATTGTAACACTTTTCCATCTGGCAAAATTATTGTCCAAAGTGTAATATCCTCGTGTTCACAACTCTAAAACGTTACTCCTTCTCTCTCTAGAAAATTCTCTCCCCCTCCTCTCCAGAAACCGCAACCGTCTAGGATTCATGGGGATTATGGTGCGGTGGCTAGCCTTGGAGGACAGCGGCGGTTTCGGTTGTTGTTGGTAGGGTTAGGGTTTTTTTTTTTTTGGTTTATTTTAGGTTTGGGCTTGACCCAATTGGTGTTCTAGGCTTAGCTCTTCAAGTGTGGGCCTATCCCATTAGGTGTTTCCTTGGTTGGCATTTTGCCAATCTTAGATTAGGTCTCGTAACATGATTTTTCTTAGCTTGTTTAGGGATATGATGCTGTCTAATACTTGTTCTCTTTAGTATTTGTAATAATTTCAAATATTAATAAAACTTTCTTTTACCGTTCAAGGAAAACAAAAAAACAACTGTCCAAAGAATTTGAAAAGGTAACAAACAATTAGCATTTTACCCAAATCCTCAAATATATATCTAGCTTGGATTTTCCCAAAACAGATCAAATTGCTGAGGTTGTTGCACACCGTAAGCCAGAAGGGTGTACTGTTTTGTCCATTTTTCCCTTCTCGATATACTATTTGTCGAGTTTCTAAATATATTTTTTTGCCGGTAAACAAAAAAGTCTAGAAGGGCATGTGATTTCATCTGAAATTATTAATCCAGGTTTGATCCTGTTTTGCAAGGTTAAGTTGGAACTCCTTTCTGGGCCATATATGAAAGTTTGGAACAAATATATATAGTACGCTGTTATCGATCGGTCTACATTTTGGGTATAGAAACAGTCAAACAGACCAAAGTAATTTCACTTAAATATGTTATAATCAGATATGCATATATTGCATCCTTATTTTTTACCATGTTGTTCTCTTTAGAATATTGTTTACCAATACCTAACTTGAGAACTCCACTCATTAAGATGGATTTAATTAAGGTTATTGAGATGTGGAAAATTAATGAAATGTTTATGGCCTCAATGCAGGAAAACATGAAAATTCTATTTTCACTTTTAATTAGTTCGACAAAGATACTAAGGGGGGTGTTTGGTGCTGAATATTTTAGTGAATTCTAGATTATGGATTATGATACTGAATTCTTAAATTTCTGAAAAACTCATACTAATTTTTTTTTAAAGAGTTTATGTCATGTTCCTGGTTTACCCAAAATTAATTTTTTTTTGAAAACGTTTTGTGAATGTATGAAAAATAGATTATGCGTGCATCTTGAAAGTGTTTGGTAAAAAATAGGTTATGGCACAGAGTTCTTTTTATCTTTATGGGTTTTTTTTTTTGCTGGGAGTAGAACAAGATGATAACATGGTGTCTCATGTCATTCCACCAGATGTTATCATCCCACTTCTTGAGACGGATATGTGAGGAATGGCCCTTGAGAGAGAGTAGTTGTTTTTTGCTTTTCCAAGTGTACCAAAAAGAAAGTAATTAGTTCATATGAGCAATAATCAAGCTTCAAATTTTAATAAATCTCTGCTCAAACTTAAGTCATGATCGATCAGCGCTTTGTTAAGCCGAGTCAATCGATCGACTCATTATAATTAGCAAAATTAAAAATTTTGAAGCTATTTTTTTTTTTTGAAAAGTCATTCATTCATCACAAGCCCATCGGGTAAACAGATTCCAGAAAAAGATACAGGGAAGAACCAAAGCAATCTAAACGTCGATCTCAGGCACCTACTGCCAAAGCAGGCCCCGCGATATCGCCGGTACATAAGAGCCAATCTTGGTCTAGATAACAGAAGATCTAAAGAGATCCACAGCTCAAACCCTAAACATTTAAGCATCGCTGAAATCTAAAGGCAAAACAACAACAAATCAACTAAAATCTACCAGGTCTCATTGAGAAAAACCACACAGGTCCCCGGCCTGAACAGAGTGAAAATAGAAACAGTAACGGACCACGACCACGGCGGTCAGAGACCAGTCTTCTAGTCGAAACTGTTGCGCAGCCCCAGTCAAACACCACCGGACCACCACCAAACCCAGTAGCACCACCGAAACCCACCAGACCCAAAAACATACAACAAGAAACACACCACCACCGCCGGACCAATCCTCAATAGGCGCCGGATTATTTACCCACCACCAACACCCACCAGATCCGGAACACCCAGACTGGTACAGAACCGGAAGGGAGAAAGCCGCCGGTAAACAACCGGATCTAGGAAAACCTAGACCGGAGCAAAACCAGACTGGAAAACCAGTCGGTGAAAGCAAACAAAAGAAAAACGGAGAGAAAAAAATCCCACCTCAACCTCACTGGTTATTAAGTCCACTCTCACCGCCGGCCAAAGAGAATCCTGAACTGAGAGGACGAGGAGGCGCCGGTCAGACAGGTCAACCAACCAAACGGGTCGTAACCCATCGCCGACAGCCAAGCGCTTGCACCACCAGCCGGAGCTTCAGACAACGAAACAGTGAGCTATATATCAACACAATGATATCCCCATGATCGAATTTAATTTGGAAGAAATAACAATGGTTCCACTCAAGAGGTCATCAGTCGACCCTAAAAAGTTGAAAATTTTAAGATTTAAAACTTTTAGCACAATATATCCCTCTCTTTTTCACTTAATCCCTTTTGTTTTAATTAGATGCCCAAACAGCATATGTTTATTTTCTATTATTATCATTTTGATTAGGTGCATAAACAAAGAGCAATGCTACATATACTTCTACCAATTACTCTTCTCTCACATACGTATTGGATCCACACATTTAATTGTGGAATGGACCCCACACATATGTAAGAGATGAATGGTCGGTTTGCCCCGGCTCCCCCAGCGTCCGATTTTTAAAATTTTTATTTTATATATACTTGATTTTAAATGTTATTGATAATTATTCGTGTATAGTTACTTATAATCTTAATAATTTTGTTTTGATAAAAAACTAGTTATTTTACATTCTCATTTCTCAATTTCTTTCATAAATAAAAAATAAACACGTGATAGTTGAAATAGCCTAAAGAATCAAGGGGAGAATTTTTCATAGGTCCACTATAGCACTTTCTAAACCCATCTAATCCACTTTTAAAGTTCCTAACCCCTCTAGTCCACTAGACTAATAAAATAATTCCTATGACAAAATTATCTATCTTATATACAAATGTACAAATTAATCAATTCAATGTTCAAATGTAATAAACTGAAAAGCAAAAATCTTATGATATACTCCCTCCGTCTCTTTTTAATTGTTCCGCTTTGTAACTCCAACTTATTAATAAAACATCATCATTACACTTTTCATATCAACTTTTACCTCCACTTTCCATACTTACCCTTTATAAAGACATCATTATTACACTTTTACTCACTAATTTTTCAAAATAAAATCTACTTTTAGGAGCAAAATGGAAAATGCACTAACTTTTACCCACTAATTTTACAAAATGGATACTTATTAAGAGACAACTCAAAATGAAATACTGGGCTTTAAGAAGAGGATAGTGGGAGTAATAATTATACGTTCTGATAAAAAATATGTCTGTTAATTAAGCCGGCCCTCCCGGTAATAAAATCCTGGCTCCGCCACTAGGAATGTATCAAAACTTATTGATAAATACTAGTATATACTAACAAACACCAAGGGGTTGGTCAAGTAGTCTTGGCCTGAAACTTAGGTGTTTGTTTCATTTTAAGGTCTCAAGCTGATTCGATTCTCCTTATCAATAACTCTTGGAGCCACCTCACCCATACGCTTAAACATGTGAAACAACTGTACGAATTAGTCCGAGGTGCGCACAAACTGGCTTAGGATACCATGCATTACCAAAAAAAACTATATACTAATGACATAATATATACAATAATACAAAAATAAATTTCCAGATGTGAAAAAGAAAACGGAAGTTTAGCCCATTATTATTTTCCGAAGGCAACAAGGAAAGTCTGATCCAATTCCAATTTGGTTCGCGTGCTTGGGCCGGAGATTTGCGCATGCCACAGTCTTGTGTTAGGGAAGAATAAAAACCAGGCCGAAATCTCATGGGCCACAATTTTTGCTTTGGGTTGGCAATGCTCACTTCTCCTTCTTTAGTAAAGTTTTATTTTTTTTAATTACTATTATTATGTTTTCCGCTCGGCAAAAGTCAACAGTGTTATAATTAGTGAGATTTGAACCCTAGCCATAAACATGGATCGGAGTACATGGTGGCCACCAGAGGTGACGCCAACCTATTAGCCGTGGGGTTGCTTGACACTGTGGGACAAAAAACTAGAGGTACGGTTGACGTAGATAAGTTTTGTCTGTTAATAGTCTGTATGACCTCACGTCTAACATAGTAACTCACTAGATAATTTTTCCCTGCAACCCCATAACTCATGCATACTTTGGTTAGTTTGGTGCCCCTCCCTCTTTCTCCAAACAGTTTTTGAATCCCGTATCTCTCTCTCAAAAAACTATTGTACTCAAGAAATTTTGGAACGAAACATCACGTAAACTTAGCAAGGGGAGTATTTAGGATTCCCTTTCATTAAAAGCTTGGGTGTATAATTATGAATTTTGGAAATTGATCTAAATTTTTTCTTTACCAAGTATATATATCTAAATAGACCTATTTGAAACTTTAATTTTCTTTGGAGATAAATGAATTTTTTTTTTACTTTTTATTACGAACTCTGAAGTAATTTCGGTGTAGAATAATCGAAATTTGAACAAATGAATGACCCCCGTATTAATAATTCCTGGAGTCGCCACTGATGCCCACCATTGATTTACCACTCCGCTTGGTAGTTCCTTAGAAAAGTTAAGCTTCACCGTATTTTGCGAGCTTTATTTTCGTGGGTTGTATTTTTCCAACCTTTTTGTCAATTTTTGTGTTCACTGTATTGGCATGGGTGGTATTGTCCCAACTTTGTACTTGTTTCTCGGGCTCTTAGGTGCCATACAATTGTTGGGTGTAGTGGCGGAACTATGATATAGGATCCGGGGGTGTCAAGTCAAAACAATCCTTTAGCTATGAAAATCACAAAAGCACAAAACACTAAATAGATTGTCTAAAATGGACGGTCCTAGAGTCTCTATTCGAGAGAGAGAGGGAGAGAGGGAGAGGCCGCCGTCACTCATCGTTCGTCAATTTCCAGTACCGGTAGCCGTAGAAAATAGATTTGATTGCTGGCCGGGGACCCTCACCTTGATTAGCTTTCAAGTTCGACGCATGATTTGACGGATTGAAGTGGAGTGGGAGAGTTTGTGCGAGGAAAATACAGAGAGAACTCAAACGAATGTTGGTTTGTTTTGTTTTGAAATGAATTTTTTTTAAAGTGAAAAGTAGGTAGTCAAAACAACCCCAAAATGTTGTGAGACTTTGAAAGCCTTTAATCACCTCTCAGTTCAAACTAATTTTTTCCCAAAAAAGTGGGGGGCCTTCGCCACCCCCGCTCCGCCACTGGTTGGGTGCGTGGGTGCATGATAGTGTTTATAGTTGGGGTGCTTGTTACCTGTTGCAATACCGTTTTGTCTTTACTCCTTTTAATCTTTGTAATGTCTTAATTTTTTTTGCCAATGCTAAAATACGTAGGCCTTTGCTGTCGAAATTTTATCGAAACCTTGCCACGTTACGTACAAGAGAAAATATAGTATTTCCACAAGCACAGCAAAATTCATAAAACAGTGACAAAAATTCATTTCCTAGCTCGGAGAATTTTTTTTCTAATTGTTTTGACCAAAACACTGTCACGTATAATATTTGCTCACGATTACCTACCTACCCATATATAGACAGTGCAAACTTCACTTAAATCTCATGTGGTTTGGTTGATGTGCAGATAAACTTCTGAACTTCATTTAGTAGCGTATGAATACCATGTGGTTTAATTGTATACTATGTTCATAGTTAATTTTTTTTCATCAAAATTTATACAGAAAATGAAAGGATTTTAGTTCAGTCGCTCCTAAGATCGGCACAGCCGGATTTTCTGAAAAATAGAAATTTGTTGTGTCTCCACTGCTCCTCCTTTGAAGACTGGCTTGATCTTTTTCAATTTGATGCACAAGCAACCCAGACACAAAACCAACCATTCCAAAGCTCCGAACAAGAAACAACACGATGCACGCATTGGTGAGGAACTGGAGAGGCGAAGGGTGCCTGACCCGAATCAAAACCCATACGAGAGAGAGAGAGAGGTTCAATCTTGGGGGTCGATCGGAAGATTAACGGAGAGGGGCTTGTGGAAGTGGGTGTGGTTTGCTGGTTGATCTTGGAGGTTCAATCTTGGTTTGTTTTGCCGGTTGAATATAAGAGAGTAACAGCTCCTTTGGATGGAGGGGTGAGAGAAGAAAAGAAAGGGGAGTGGTATCCTTTATTAGTGAGAGAAGAAAGGAGAGGGTTGTGTTTTCTCACCACCCCAACCAAACAATCGTGAGAAAGCAGTTTCTCAGGGCAATTTTCGGCGATGGGAAGGGTCTCCGGCGAAGCTCCGGCGATCAAAATCTCTCAACTCCCGTGACCAAATACACTGTCTCCCATCTCCGGCGACCAAAGGGGGTGTCTGTCTCTCAACCCCGGAGATTGTACAGCACCCCGTGGCCCGCACGCACTCTTCTCTCACGGAATCTCACCAAAATCGGTGAGAAACGAAAATGGGGGTGTAAGGGGTTCTCATCTCCCTCCCTTTCTCACCCTCTCTCGCCTTTTACACCATCCAAACAACAGAGGTGTTACTCTCTCCCTCAAACTCCTTTCTTTTCTCACGAAGTCGCTCCATCCAAACGAGCTGTAAAGTTTGAGAGGGAGAGGGGGAGGGAGGTTTGAGATCGCTATTTTTTTTTTTTTTTTGGATAACTAAAAGGGTAGGAGGGGGCGACCGGCGTAGCAACCCCCCTTGGCATGACCATAGGGGCTTCCTAACCCGCTGTGGAATGTCCGGTTCGAGCCATAGCTACTGTCCGTGAGGACATGCCGTCACCACAGCACCACCTAGGCGCACAGCTGGCACAGGGCCCTCCACACGTCCCTCCAGCTCATATATGTTTTTTGCAACTGGAGGGGCTCGTACTCGAGTGCATGGGAGGGAGGGGCACTTAAGCCCAGCACCTGTGCCAACTGGGCTACCACCCAGTTGGTTTGAGATCGCTATTTGCTTCCTTTTTATTTAATTTATAGAATAAAGAAATAATATTTTTAATGATATAATTTTAATATTGAAAGTCTATTGCAGTATATACATTTTAAAATAGATAGTTCACGTAATAAAATGACTTGTTTTTTTTAAAAGGAAAAAGATAAATTTATTTAGTTGTTACGATGATTAAAAAATTCCTGAGAAAGAGGCATCACAGGAATGTATCCTAACAATGTTGGATTCGGGGTGCTATAGTGAATTCTCGTGTAGTACATGTGTAGGGTGACACACAATTGTCGATCTCATTAATTAATGGTTCACATTAAAAATCAATTATAACCGGTCATAAATGATTCTTACCGATTATAATTAAAAATCATATCTCAACAATTTATTGTCAAAATAAATGACCTATGTGCGTCATATATGGTGCTTTACAGAGCTTTATATACTATAAAATAAAATCTCCCAATCCAACAATGTTGAAACTCAAATCCTGAACAATCATTTGCCAAAGAAGGCTCAAAAAAAAAAAAAAGAGAGAGAAAAAGACCATTGACAAAGAGTCAACCGAATGAAGTACAGAAAAGATCAAAAAATGCCAACAAGGTCCATGAGGGTAAACACAAAATCAAAGAGGAAGACAGCCTCTAGATCACTCCCTTGAAATCTCTGTAATCCTTGAAAACCCACCATGAAGGAGAGTAATCTTCAATTCAAAACAGAAGCTCCATAAGTAAGCACAGACTGCACAGTAATCCTCGAGCAATGGAAATCCATGGTGGAAACCCCCGTCAGATTGAGTTGAGTTGAAGCGAAATTGAGCCCCATCACAGAGTAGAAGAAGCCATCCACCATTGTCGATCGAAGCCGAATTCACCAAGCTGGGTAGATCAAGCCTAGGTATGTGTCTTTCATTTTTCACTGTAATTTCCCGAGTATATAGAACAAGCAGTCCCCATCCGAATTGAAAATTCCTTTTCCAAATTGACTTGTGGTTACAGACCCCTAACCCCAATCCCTTATTATGACACATAGACCTCACAAACCCTTACCTCTTTTACAGGGTATAGACCTCCCAATCTCTCACCCCCATCCCAATTATAGACTCAGGACCTCTCAATTTGACTCAGGTACTTCGCACCCCTCTCTCAATTTTGGACACTCTCCATCCCCTGTTTTTGTGTATACTGCCCCAATTGTTCATGTGCCCCAGAAGTGATTACACGCCCAGTAGAGGAGAAATAACCACCACCTCCCACCCCATCCTCCTCCCAATTGTTCATACCGAAAGTGTTGCACGCTAGCTGTACCCACCCGGTACTGAAAAATTTCTCCCCCACACACACCACCCAGACTCAGAAGAGAGAAACACACACTCACACACCCTTTTAATCCTTCATTACCTTCTTTAGAATTTCCCCTTTTCTCCCTCTTACCCAAGCCTTTGATATTCCGGGACATGAACTTCATTGAGAGGCTTTGGAAAGGCACCCTTTACAGATTATGAAACGGAGAAATAAAATGACTTGTTAAAGTGTAATTTGGTCCAAAATGTAGAGAACTTGATGTGGATGCTCTTATCCGGGTAATCTATTTTGCTATTGTTTTATAATAGTGATTTCGGCTGAAATTGACATAACCTTCTGTATGAGACAAAAAGATTTACAACTTTGCTGCAACCACACAAACGGATACAAACATTCACAAGAAATATATATGTGGAGCGTAGAATTTTTCTTAGATTTTTAATAGTTCCTAATCCAATATTGAAGTCATGTATGTTTGTGCTTGTGCTCTCTCATGCACAGATGATATATCATATTAAAATAAACAACATAGTATTACTCGTAAGTACTAAATTATCAAGTGATGTGGGTTGATTCCCTTGCCGTTCTATTATCAAGTGATGTGGACGGCATAACTGTTTCCTGAGCATTGGTCGAGGCGCGTGTAAATTAATCCGAACACCCTTGATTCTCAAAAAAATAAAAATCAATATACTTCCGGTAAGAGGTATTCTTCTTGTTTAATACCAAAACATCGTTAATTTTTTTTTCTATTAAAAAAAAGCAAGTAGCCAATTAAGTTGACATTGGATATGAGATACTAGCTCTTTAAATTCTCATGTCCATCTATTTCAATGTTGCAGACCTTCTTCTGGTATTCCCCAACTGCATGCGCCACCGAGCACCACAAATGAGTCCCCCAAAATCAATAGAATTCCGCCGGCGGTGGTGGTGTCCGACGACTGCAGTGATTCTGGCGGCAGTAGTGCTAACGGCGATGGCGAATCCGGCGGCAGCCGACCCAAAAACCAATCTTCTAAACAAGGGGTGCAGCCTGTACAACGCGACCAACCTCTCCAACTTCTACACTAACTTAAACAACACATTTTCCAACCTCCGGAGCCAGCTGTTTGGGGCGAACATGAAGTTCGCCACCGCGCAGCAGGCCATAGGGTCGGACCCGGTCTACTCCATGGCTCAGTGCCGGGACTATCTCTCTACGGCAGACTGCGTTGCGTGCTTTGATACGGCAGCGGTTCAGATACGTAACTGCACCGGGGCCAACGGCGCCAGGGTTATTTATGATGGGTGCTTCCTCAGGTGATTATAAATTCTTGCAAATACCAAACTTCTTCTTCTTTTTTTTTTCCCTAATAATTTGTTGATGTTAACGCTATGTTTGGCCAAACGTATTTATCCTTGTTTATATTTTCTTGCCATAAAATTGTGTTAGTTTTCAGACCAATTTTTTGAATTATATTTTTATCTTGACGAGTGAAATCTATAATCAAAGTACAAAATTATGACAACAAACTTCAAAAATTTATTAAAAACATGCTAACAAACAAATTTTTAGATAATTTTTTTCGTTCTTGAACTTTTTTTAAGTTTGATCAATATGTTTTTACTTTTTTTTTTATTTCTTTTCTTGAGACGAGGTGATAATTCAAAAAATTGACACAAAATTAACAAAAATTCACAAAAAAAAAAAAAAAAAGCCCAAGTAAGTAAGTTAGGCAAACCCTCTATCTACTGTTTAATTTATTTTATTTAGCTGGCGATTTTCACACTTGCTTATACTCCCTACGTCCTATAATTTCCTCCTTTTTCAAAAGTTGGCAATTTTTGATTAAAAAAATAAAGTATTTTTTGTGCATACTCTTTTTCAAATGTTTAAAAATGTCAATAGTTCTTTAAATCAGTAGAAATTTTTTTTTTTTCAAAAGCTTTTTATTTTTTTATCTCCAAAATGGTTAGACTTTTAGAAAAGAACAATAGAATATGACGTAGGGAGAGAGTATATTATATTAATGTACTCTTCGAATAAATATTCTTAGATTCTCCCTCTCCGATTTTTTTGAAAATGATTGTTGACTAGCCACATACTCTAAAAAGCTACTTCTAAAATCGTTGGCTAAAACAATTGATTCAAAAAAATGTACAAATGGAACAAAAAAATAATAATAAATATCAAAAAAAAAAAATACTAGGAAAAACTGCATGAAATCAATGACGGTGCAGAGTCTGGAGACCTATCACTCTGCTCAATAATGTGGATGAAGTAATTAACCTAATGTAAAGATGTGTTAAAGGTCTCACTTTAAAATTTCCCCTTAAGTCTCCAGTGAGGTTGAGCTGCCCTTGATATCTCTATATATGATCCAATTCTCAAATTTGATGACTTGTTTTAACCTTCAATTTAATTCATGCACACCACCCATTTTTTTAATTACGTCAATAATATCCGGGCCAGCTATATATTCTCTCAAAATTTAAACTTTTAATTGTAATTAAGTCTAAACATTCTCATATTTAATGGGAATCAGCTACATGTATAAAGGGGAGTATGAAAATCAATTACCTTTTTTAAAATATAGTTTTTTTTTTATATTTTAAAAAACATCATATTGGTTATCTTATTCTAACAAAAAAATTGAATTAAACAATTACCTAAATTCTCCTGCTCAACTTTGGCTTCTCCGAACAAAGTGTACATAGCTCGCATCTTCTAAATTCAAAACTAAAAATAATTCGAAAGTTTTTATTCAAAATTTCCAAATTTTTGGAGATCCACCCATGCGAATATGCAATTCAATTCGTTGCCCATTTTTCATACCAATAGGCGCATCTCCAGCCCTTTAAATTTCTTTCAAACTACAACACAATGAAAATTGTAACATCACTATGTATCTAACATCTAATTGTAAATATATTGTAGCATTGGATGTATTTTTTCTTATTTTCTCCTTTTTCTCTGGCCTTCTCTATGCTTCAGGTCCGCCTCGATGTACCCATTGTCGAGTTTTTAATAAAAAAAAATTGCCGATCAAAAAAAAAAAATGTTAATTGAAGCATTCGTGAATTGCAAGGTTAAAAAAAATAATCATATTTTATATGAAAAAGATCCTTAAGTAACAAAACTTGAAAATATCAACTAATATGTAATCAAATATGACATTGGCAAAACTTTTATTAATTTAAGTGTTTGTTTTATTTTTTAAATTAATTTATGCTGTCTCCTGTAAATTTGGGATTTGTTTACTTTCTATCAGCGAAGATAAAATTTCTAACGTTTTTATTTTGACAAGAAATTAATTCTACATTACATAGTTTTAATTGCTATCTGGCTGAAAGCCTATGAAATGAAAGTGCATTGAACATAGATGGCTTAATTTGAATAAATGTACACAAAACCCGACTTCTCTGCTATTGGATATATGATATAGATGCCTTTGTAGTTTCATCTGGGTCGTCCATCTCCACAATAATGGTCCAAAATTTTTTTTTTTTACCCGAAAAGAATATATTCTTCCCAAGGAAAAACATTCAATAAAATCTAATCACTAAAAAAACTTTTGAAGCAGAGATCACATAAACTGTTCTTTGCAGTCCAATCATAGATAGACTGCAAAGAAGCGAGATTCATGTATATATTTGAAAAGAAAAAGTTCCAATTCGTACTTGGTACTGAATTTATTCATCAAAAAAATCTTTTATTTTTTTATATTTGCTGAAATGTATAGTAATTTTTTTGGTAAATTTGAAAAGTATAAATTTGTTATGCTGAAAGAATGGGATTTTGGGGGTAAATTTGAAAAGAGTAAATGATGCTCTAGCAATTGTCTTTGTTTGCTGATTGATTTGATTCCATTGGGTTTGTGGGAACTTGCAGGAAATATGAGAATTTATCGTTTATATATTATTTTTATATATAAGTCCAAATCAATTGGGTTGGTTACATGAATTCGTTTTTTTTTCATATTAAGTTCTGTGGAGGGGATCTTATTCGTAATCGGATCCAAGTCATAGGGATCTAACATTGTTTTCTACGTGTTGGTTGTCAGCTACATAACGCACAACCTTCTTTCATTATTCGGACTTAAAATTGACTGTGTTGGAGATAAGACTCTAAGCATGAACTTTATGGTTATTCTTGTGTACATCCCATCAAGCCTAACTTATCATAGTATTCACAATACCAATCTTGAATGTGTTATAAGCTGGCTTACATGTGTTGATGATATGGCCATTAGCCTTTTTCCCTTGGCAGTCAGCTTTTGGTCTAGTTTATGATGATCTTGAAAAGCTAATTAAGGGTGAAACAAGTTTTATATCCCGTTTCGCTGAGGTTCTTATTTTTTAAGTACTTATTTTCCACTTTATGAGACAAGTCATTCTCTCACAATACGTCGTTTAGTTTTGTTTGGCAACAAGAATAGCCACAGTGTCCACATTACTAACATCAACTTTCTAATTTGCTTCTTCTCATGTTAAGATATGAAAGCAGCACTTTCTACGACCAGACCACTCTCCCTGGCAATGTGGGCACATGCGGAAACGATACCGCATCTCAACCCACGGCTTTCCAGACAGCCGCGCAAGGACTGCTAACCAACCTCGAAACGGCAACACCGAGGATTAACGGCTACTTCGCCGCGGCAACGAGGGCCGTAGCTGGTGGTGGCACTGTCTACGCGGTGGCCCAGTGTGCTCAAACTGTGAGTCAGAGTGGTTGCCTAGGTTGCTTGCAGGTGGCGTACGGGAATATACAGAGTTGTCCGCCTGATGCAGATGGGAGGGCTGTTGATGCCGGGTGTTTCCTTCGGTACTCGGCCACTGCCTTCTTTGGTGCTAATCAGACCACTAACATCACCCCTTTCCTTGGAGGTAAAACCTTTGATTCCCATAAATACATATTTCATGATTCGTATATAGAGACGAGCTGCACAATGAGTTGTGGAAATTATTGAGCACTTTTTGAGCACCATTGTGATATGGGCACGTTGTTCCCAATGCACAAAAGAGCGGATTGAGATCATGTTTTTGTCTTCGAACTGCTCGCTGGTGCCGAAAAAATCACGTTTTCAAGATTCTCACCATGTTATACATCTGATAAAGCATAGCGAGCTGTTCAAAAAAACAAAAAATGGTTTTGAACTAATGTATGTGACACAACCTTAGATAATGGTTACTTTCTTGCTTCAGTACTTTTGTAGAAACTTCAACTAGCCAAAAAGAGGTTGGTTGGTGAGCTTGTGCCCTGGAATAATAACTTTGTTAGTATGTGCTTTGGCTTTGGTCATCCATGGCAAACAAAAGCTAGCTCCAAATGGTAGGCCTTGAACTACTACTACCAAAATCACATAAAGTAATCTCAGAAACATGAGTTTAGCGTTTTGCAGTCGGTGTGGGAGAGCATTTGGCTCAATATTTCTCTCACTCGGGCAAGCCACAAGTTCAAAAGCATAGATAAGTTTAGTGCTTTTGTTTCTGACTATCACTCTTCGGATGAATAGCGGAGAAACTATTCCACCAAATTATGCCGTGCAATCAAACAAAAATGTTTACCTTTTGTTTTTGACTTAACAGGACGTTCAAGGAACAAGAATGCCATAATTGGAGGGATTGTTGGAGGTGGAGGATGCCTTTTGCTTATAATTGGACTGATTTTATGGTATCACTATCGCCAATCAAGATATGCAGCTCCAAGAGGTGAAAAAAGATAACTGCCCTGATTTGTTACCATCAAATCCTGAATGCATGGTTCTTGTTGTTTCAGAAATAATTTTGCAGGTTTTTTTTCGTGTGCAGAAAACTTGTTTGGTTGACAGATACAAAACTTTGTTTTCAAGTGATCCTTCACGAAAGAAACCACTTCTAAGAAAACAGCTTAAAGATGTTTTCAAAGTTTTTCAAGTATGTCGTCAACATGAAAAGGATAAAGCGTCGATTTCCCTAAAACATTTTTAAAAAAAAAAGTAGTTTGGAGAACTGTTCCTGAAATATCCATTCACTGATATGAATAAAATGTGATTTTTCCCTTGTAGCAGGTAAAACCATAGGGGCAAGCGAACTGCAGGGGCCTAAGAATTTCAGCTACAGAGATTTGAAATCTGCCACGAAAAATTTCAATAAAGAAAACAAACTAGGAGAAGGCGGTTTTGGTGATATATATAAGGTAATCTCATATGTTTACGGTGATATAAAAAGGCTTAACAATAATATTGTAACGACGATTAAGAATGCCTTGATGGGGAAATATACCCTTGGATTTACCCAGAACACTCTCCTTTAGATCTAAACTGGTGGTCTGAATTAGCCTTTTTCCGTTAATGTGGGTAAGGAAAGCTCGGCCAGTCCATTCTTTATGAGGCATGGCGCTAGCTCGGCCCAGGCCCTATAGGGCTCCCACCAACTCATCTTTGAGCCTGGCTGGACTATTTTCCTCAAACCTAGGTCCAGTTGCAGGCCATGGTCCGGAAGTATTCAGGTTATTGGCTTGGTCTCAGGTCCTGGGCTATTGGCCTTTTTTCAGAAAGAACTCGTTTTAACGCTTCTTTTAGGGAGAGAAATTCTGGGCTGAGGGTCTAGGCTTCAAATCCTATGGCCCATGCCCAAACCATGGCGGTCGGGTGGACCTATGGCCAAGGCCAACTTTGGGCTCGGGCAAGCTGTTGGCAGGTTGAGGGGGAGTGTTTACTTCCCTAAATGTAAGTCATGCCTAGAATGAATCTGGTCCAAAGATTCTACCCTTCCAGAACTTCATTGGAAAAAGCTATTTCACAAAACACCAATCAGACCATCGTCTTCATTGACACTAATTAAGGGATTGATAAGTTGGTTGTTGGAACGGTAACATACTCATCACCATAAAGTTCATTTGGTCAGGGCACTCTGAAGAATGGAAATATAGTTGCAGTCAAGAAACTAGTTATGGGAACCAGTAGAGTAAAGGCAGATTTTGTGACTGAAGTGAAGCTAATCAGTAATGTTCATCACCGGAATCTCCTCCGGCTACTAGGTTGTTGCAGCAAAGGGCCTGAACTGCTACTTGTCTATGATTATATGGGAAATGGAAGCCTTGACAAGTACTTGTATGGTAAGTTGTCCACTTCTTCCATTTGCAAGTCACTCTCAATCTTTTGTCCATATGTTTGGTTCAATATCTGGTGTGTAAGGGTGTGCTCGAGTTCGATTTTGTGAGAGCCAGTTGTGAGCCGAAAGGAAACAAACCATGCAGGTGGGTTCAACGTACGACTAAATGGTATAGACAGTTTTGGATCGTGTATTCAAGTGTAGCATAAGACAAAGCTCCAAGTTTTAAACTGTTAGTAAAATCCTGACTTAATTGTCGCTATTCTCAAGGCCAGTCTCACCATAAGGTGGCCGAACATGTGCAATTTCTTCATTATCGTGTAGGCGTTGAGATCACACATATGATCTATTGACTGGTCTTATAGCATGTTAAATTACTCACCACAAACTCATCGGAGAACTGTAGTTGTTAGAGAGAAGGATAATAGTCATTTATATCGTCAACTATAAAGGTCAGGGTGGTTCTGAGGCGAACAATACACCATGCTAAGTGGGTTGGGAAATGGTAGGTATATGGCTAAACAATATGTAGGTATTGTAAAGAAAGGGAAACACAAGCGATTTCTCGTTTGCAGATTTCTATTACCATACAAATGATTTGAGCTGGTTATAGATAAAAGAAGATACATATGTTGCTTACAGTTTTCTTGTGATACCAGTTTTCTTGTTTGCAGAGTACCATTACCGAACATATGTTGCATTCTTGGAGAATTCCAAAATCCAAGTACAACCAGATTTCAAAGGAATGAACCAATTTCTAACCAAACGAACACACACATGATGTGCACTGTGTAATGCATGAAGAAGATTCAAAGATTTTTTGATTTAGCTCAAATATGCAATGCTAGATTTGTAATTCTCTGAAAAGAGTTAGCGCACGTCCTTGATTGCTGCTTCAAGTTGAAAGTTTGGCATACTTTTGACAGGTGAATTGCGTGGGACCTTGAACTGGAAACAACGATTTGACATAATATTCGGCACAGCCAGGGGTCTTTCCTATCTACATGACCAATTCCATGTCACTATCATACATAGAGACATAAAGTCCAGCAATATTCTACTGGATGATGAGTTCCAGCCTAAAATTGCTGATTTTGGGTTGGCAAGGCTTCTACCTGATGGTCAGAGCCATCTCAGCACCAATTTTGCCGGAACACTGTAAGTAGGAAAGCAACCATTTCCAGGCTTAGGATAATGCTATACAAACAAAGTTTGTTACAAAGAGGAGTACTATTACCTATTCTTCATATGAGAGCCATCATTTGACCTCGAAAAAAGCCACTGCATGTCATTTTGGTTGGAAATTTTTAATTGAATTTTTTCTTTTAAATCAATTTCGTAACTCATAAACGTATAACTACAACCCTCTAGCTCAGTTAATCCTATACAAATAGAATTTCTGTGAATTTCAGTACAAAACGTTTTGATGTTAGGCCTTTCATTTGAAAGTGACTCTAAGGAAAAAGAAATTGGTTAAAGATTTTTCTACGATTGGTTCTTTGTTGGCAGTAGGAAAAATTTATGGCTAAATTTTATTATGCATAAGAGTTATGTTTGTGAATTGTTTTCTCTTCAGTTGTCGAATTTGGTTGAGGCTAGTGAACTATAAACTCACACACATCCGTCCCCAAGAATGTTATGAGATGTGGGACTCATTTGTGGGAATCCTTTGATGGTAACTCAGTTCTCAATTCTCTTGGAATAGGGGATACACGGCGCCAGAATATGCAATCCATGGACAATTGACTGAGAAGGTTGATACCTACTGCTTTGGCATAGTTGTCCTCGAAATCATAAGTGGTCGAAGGTGTAATGACTTCAACACAGTTGAAGCCAAACCAGTTACTGATTATCTCCTTGAACAAGTAATTCTCTTAGCCATAAACCTAGAGTGTTTCGGTAATGTTTTCAATATAATTGCAGATATTAGAAAACACGAAGACTGTTTGCATTTTCTTCGGCGATAACATAAGCAAAAATATGAAACATTTATTGTATGCGCGGAGACGTTTAAAAAACCAATTACAAAGAAAAACAAGAATACATACATTTACCTGTTTTGCTGTCCTGAATCATTGCTTCTAAACAGGCATGGAAGCTGTATGACGATGGCATGCACTTGAAGCTGGTGGACGAGATATTGCTGGGCTCAAACGGATACACAGACAAAGCCGCGAAGAAGATCATAGAGATTGCCCTGATGTGCACTCAGATGCCGGCTTCTTCACGTCCCACCATGTCTGAAGTTGTTATGCTTCTAAGCGATCACCCAACGGATCTCATGCGGCCAGCAAGGCATGCTTTCATGGACAACAATAAAAGGGTTCCTGATGACATATCTTCTACTACCGGCTCATCAACTTCCAATGCCGCTGCTTCTTTCACAGAGTACACCAGTCGCTGAGGTTTGAGTTGAAATTAAACCTGATATCAGGTCATTACTTGCGTGTGCTACATATTTATGGAATTAGTACATCTGCATTTAGTGACAACTGCTATCATTGCTGTATTGTACAACTTTTTTGTAATATCATTGCTTGTTCATTCATCAATTTGCTTCAAGAAGTTAATGTAGAATATGACCTTGTTTGATAAATCCTGTTATAGTTGCAGCCCAAGTAAGTTATTTCAATTTTTTTTTTTTTGGTACTTCGGAATATTATAAATTAAACGAAAGGAGAGTTGTGCAACAGAAGTGCTAACATACGTAAAATATTACAAACCCCAACAAGGAAAAACTGCCTAGTCAAGGAACTGCCTTAGATTAAGGCCGTCCTGAATCATGAACTCCCTAATCGAAAGTGGTTTGTCCACTGAAACCACTAAGTCTTCATCTTGGTCGGCTCCTATCCTTGCCAAACGATCAGCACACTGATAGGCTTCCCAATAGAGGGGGGTTAGCATGGATTCGATTCGGCCCAGGATGGCATGGGCATCGTTGATCAGAACACTTTGAGGGTGGTTAACCGAATTGCCCTCATTGATCATCTTCACAGCACTCAGAGAATCCGATTCAATGGTTACGTGCTTTCCGATTGGTTGGTTCCAACGACCATCCGTATTGAGTTTAATTTTCCCTGCAGAAGGTGGCATCCAAAAATTTAGAACGGGCCTTGAGAAGCCGTTGGTAAGAGGAGAATTGGAAGCCTGCAGTACTATCTCATTAGCATAAGGAAGGACTGCCTTGGAACTAACCGATAACACAGGATCAAAGTTATCAAAGCTTTTTTTTTTTTTTTTTTTTTTGTTTCGGTCTTTCCAAATTTGCCAAAGAGTTGCATAAAAAGCTTAGCCGACCCCAAGTGATTGGGACATAAGGCTCGGTTTGGTTGCACAAAAAGCTATGTTCCAAGGCAATTTATTTCCGCTAACCACATTCTTTCTGGATTTTAGACGGAATGAGATCCAATCATTAACAGGTCTTTCTCTCCACATACGGCTTTTAAAGGTGTGATGTAGAACACGTGGAGACCCAACTCTATGATTAGCTGGACCGTGCCAAGTCTCGGAAGCCCAAACGATATTTAGTTTCCGATTCCTCGATTTGACAAAATTTGGACGAGCTTGGAATAGGCCTAAACTTGGTGGGCTGACTTGTTTTCACGCTCTAGTCAATACACACGACCTAAGGGTCGTGATGCATGGTGGATTTCGGCCCGATTTGTTCGTTTAGCCCTTCAACAGCATTATTTTGCTGTTTTAGAAAAGTGTTGTTTCGTTAATAACTTTTAGACCGTAATTCTTTTTTAGTTGGTTCTTTATGGGAAAGTCCTGTTTTTCTTTCCCGTTTTTAATTTTAGGAAAAACCCAAATTTTGACGTTCTATTTTTTTGGCATATTATTATAAGGGTTTCGAGCCGCCCTATAAAAGGGTTGTAAACCTAATGTTTTGCCTCAGTTTTTATCAATAATATTGCAGAGTTTTCTCTTTTCCCTGTGCTCAAGGATTGGTCATGGCTACGAGTTGTTTATCTCATTTGGACTAGTACGCTAAACAAATTGTCCAAGTCTTCAGGGCTTGTACTACAATGGAGACACTGATCAAGATCAGTCATACCTCTACGGGCACACAGCGACTTATTAGGCAATTTATCAAGCTGTAATCGCCATAGAAAAGTCTTAAACTTAGCTGGAATTTTTAACTTCCAAAACCAGTCCCATCCTGTTGAAATCGTCTTTGTTTGGTTGCCATTTCCGTTTAGTTTTAGTTTTGAAAACCAATCATTACCTTACTTCTTTCTCCAATCATTACCCTATTTTTTCAATTATTACTTCTCATCTCTCTCTATCTCTCTCCAATCATTACCCCTATTTTCAATCATTATTCTATTTCTCTCTCCACCCACTACCAAAACTAAACTAAACTAAACTCCCAACCAAACACAACCCAGAGGCAGTGGAGAACATACCAGAGGGGGATCCCATACAACAGGGATGATCAGTAATGTGTTCTATGGTATCCAGGTTCCATCTCCCGTTAACAATAAGATCAGACACTTCTCGGTTTCCATTCGCATGGTTACCGGGAAAGCTTTGAGCCCAAGGCTTACTATCACACCGCCAATCTTTCCATACGTCAACCAACTTTCAAACCCCCCCAAAAAATAGCCCATTTAATTCTAGCATCAAGAACAGGTTTAGTACTGGCAATGCTTCTCCAAATGTGGGAAGCAGATCGGTTACTAGGCCAAGAGAGGACGTTGTGGTTTTTAAGATACTAGCGCATGCCCGCCATGCTTGATCGAAGGCGCGGCTCAAATGATCAACACACACAAATAAATTATGGACTTGCGATTTTATTTTTTCTTCAAATTCAAATCATCCCCCGAATTATGGAGTGAAAATTTTCAATGAATCTTCACAATTTCCATAATGTAGTTTCTTATTGAAAATTCAAATCAGGTTTGGAGGGTTTCGATATTGGTATTTAATTGAGTGAGCCAATAAACCTTAACATTGATGTAAAAAGATAATGTCAAAAAATCCAATTCGAATGGAAGGATATGATTACTGATCATCCTTTAGAAGGTTGACGTCGCGAAGAATTACTCATGGTCGCGAATAATTACTCATGGCCGCAAATAATTATTCTTGACCGCAAAGAATTAATCATGGCTGCCATTCTTGAGTAATTTTTGGTGGCCAAGAGTAATATTTGGCGGTCTTGAGTAATTCTTTGCGGCTAAGAGTAATTTTTGGCAGCCATGAGTAATTCTTCGCGGCCACGAGCAGTTTTTGTGAACTTTTAATCTCAATAGTTGAGATGGAGTGTCTTTTTTTTTTTTTTTTTGGTGTTTTTGTTTGTATTTCCGGAGCACTCATATATATTCTTCAAATTTGCATATAGAGAAAGAGAGAATTTGGAATATTTTCTTATTCTCTTTTTTATTTTTTATTGTAAAATCACATAGACATTAATGTACAGTTGTTAGGATTAAATAAACACATACGGCAATTGTGTAATATTTGCAAACAGTGTCAGCACTTTACTGAAATGAGAAGAATGAGCCTAAACTATTGGATCAAAATAATCTCAATCATTGCAACAACTTGTCTTTTGTTAAGTATAGATGGATCCTACATCCTTGTATCATGTACTATAGATTTTTCTTTAATGGCTTAAAGGCTTATTTGGTCCTTACAAATAAGGCTCGGTTTCAATTTCGTCCTCCTAAAATTTTTCGTTTCAATTTTACCCTTATAGTTTTAACACGATTTCAATGTTACCCTTCCCATTAAATTTGGATGGAAAATGCTTGTGTGGCAAACGGTTGGGTGATTGTGGGACATTCTTTTACACAGTCAACCTCCACTTGTAAAAGAAAAAACCCTAAAAACCAAAATCCATTCCCTATCTCTTCATTTCTGCCAATTTTCGTTCCCCTAGCAACTAAAAACCCTAAACCTAAATCCCCCAAATCATTTCCCTACAAACCCAACGAACAAACACCTTCCCTAAATATTTTCACCGAAACCCACCCATTAACTCGACAATCTTGGTGAAATCAAGAGGAGAAGATCAACGCGCTGGGGTCAACAACTCGAACAGGAGTGGTATACGCTAAAGTCAAAGGTAAATCAATGGTATTGAGGTTTTTGGTTGTCGGCTAAATCTATCTTAAATAATACTTGGGCAACAAATTAGTATTATAGCATTTTTATTTTTAAACACCATCTTTTTGTATTGTATTCGTTGAAAAAACAAAGGTCACAATAGAGATTGGTTGGAGGCAATAAAGACTTGCTTGGGGAATCTTCAATTCAAGCAACACAGACACAGGTAACATGCAAGCCATACCTGGCCCCCTTTTCTAATGCTTAACTGTATATTTAAGTCTTGTCTGTACCTTTTTGTAATGGTTTATATATTGGTGCAGGATACTAGGGCAAACAAGAGTATTATTGGTCCAAGGGGAGGTCAAAAACAGGCACGAGAAGGTGGTCCCAATTGCTAGCCCAAATAAAACTCCTAATGGTGGTCCAAAACCTAGCCCAATTAAAGAAAACTCCCAATGGTGGTCGTAAGACGACTCAAAAAGGTGGTTTCAGTGGCCCACAACAGAGGTCTATTCCGGTAACTTTGACCCAACCACCTCCAACCATTGTGACTCCATCCAAATTCCAGCCACCAACCTCAATTCCAGCGTTCAGTTCTGCTCCACTTGGCCCCAGCACAATGAGAAAGAGGCCCACCACCCAAGGCCCAAATATACTGTTGAAAAGATCAAGGGTTAGCAATGTCAAATTGAAGGACATTTATGACTGAACCTAAATGACAAGTTTGGGCTGTACAAACTGTTAAATATGCCGTCCCAATCAATGTTTTTTGTTTATGCAATCCTAGTAAGTATTGTAATGGCCAGAAACTTTAAGTTGACTTCTTTTGGGTAATAAATGGCCAGAAACACACAATCAATCTCTAGCCGTCTATTGATGTAATAAATGGCCATGATTCACTCAAACTCTTTCCCATAAAAGTTAGACTTTTTCTTGGAAGAGTTTGTTTAAAATCTAGACCATCCAAATGCATCTGAACGGTCAGAATTATGCATACAACCAACACAACGGTTGTGCAAGTAGCATTTTTGTTATTGAAGTTAATGGTATTGTAATTAATGGCCACAATCTTGAAGTTGGCTTATAATAGTATTTGGTAATGTAATGACTTTTTGAGCAGGCTTGGCTATGAAATGACTTCTCTTGGGTAATTATTGAAGTTGTGTCTCCAATGTTTTAGTGTCTTTTTGGCATACTGTGATGATGTTAAATCTGCTACCAATATGCTACAGCAACTTTGATTTGTGTGATATATGGCTTCTTTTAAATTTGCTGAATCTGCTACCATTATGCTGAATATTTTTTTTTCCTATGTTGTTGTTTGCTGTTGGTTCTGCTTTGGATTTGGCTCATTGGGTAAGCCATGTTAAAAGACATGGATTTGGTTCTGCAATGGTAATTAGCTCTGTCAATCACTATGGAGATTTGTGGTGCAAGCTGATTTTGGAATGCAATTCTGCTACTTTTTTCTGGTCCTTAATTGATTGATCAATGGTTCATGGGGTTAGCAATGTAGTGCACTGCATTAGTTGTAACATGACACAGGTTTTGGCATTAGTTGTAACAAAAAGTCGTCAACACTGGTTTCTCGCTGCACTTGCAAACCTGATCCCTTCGACTGCTTGCACTGCTGTTTGATGAAGAGGTAGCCATTACTGAGGTCGACGGTTCATCTGCTTTGTGATGGTGAGGGTTTTTGGTAAGGTTCACGATGGTTTTTGGGGATCACATTTAGTGGGAGAAGAGATTTGAGAGAAGAGTTTTTGGGTGCAGCTGGTTTAGGTTTTAGTTATTGGAGGAACGAGAATTCGGGGGAAACGAAGAGTAGGGAATGGATTTTGGTTTTTAGGGTTTTTTTCTTTTACAGGTGGAGGATGACTGTGTAAAAGAATGTCCCACAATCACCTGCCACACAAACATTTTCCATCCAAATTTACACAGGAAGGGTAACATTGAAATTGTGTTAAAACTATGTGGGTAAAATTGAAACGAAAAATTTTAAGAGGACGAAATTGAAACTGAGCCTTATTTGTAAGGACCAAATAAGTCTTTAAGTCTTCTTTAATTAAAGATGTTGACCCACTTAGGGGCTGTTTGATAAAACTGAAAACTGAAACTGAAAGCTGAAAAATTAAGTACTGAAAACTGAATGCTGAAATTTTTAAGCTGAAAAACTGTATGATAAATATATTAAGTACTGAATTTAAAAAAATGATGAATTAATTTTGTTCTAATTCTCTCTTAATTTCTAACGGTCACAACATACTTTTGGTAATGGTGGTGGAGTGGTGGAGGTGGTAGGAGTGGTGGTGTAGTGCTGGTAGTGGTGGTGGTGGAATGGTGGTGTTGGTGTAGTGATGGTAGTGATGGTGGAGTGGCGGTGGTGGTGGTGGTGATGGTAGTGGTGGAGCGGTGGTGGTGGTAATGGTGGAGTTAGTGGTGGTGGTAGTGGAGGAAGTGGTGGTGGTGGTGGAACTGGTGGTGGTGATGTGGTGGAGGAGGAGTGGTGGTAGTGGAGGAGGAGTGGTGGTAGTGGAGGTGGTGGTGGTGGTAGTGGTGGAGTGGTGGAGGAAGAGTGGTGGTAGCGGAGGTGGTGGTGGGGTGGTGGTGGTGGTGGTGGTGGAGTGGTGGTGGTGGAGAGCTGGTGGTGGTGGTGGTGGTAGTGGTAGTGGTAGTGATGGAAGTGGTGGTGGTGGAGTTGATGGTCGTGATGTGGTGGTGGTGGAGTGGTGGTGATGTTGTGGTGGATGAGTGGTGGTAGCGGAGGTGGTGGTGGTGGTGGTGGTGGAGTGGTGGAGGTGGTGGTGGTGGTGGTGGTAGAGGAGTGGTGGTAGTGGAGGTGGTAGTGGTGGTGATGGTGGTGGTGGAGTGGTGGAGGTGGTGGTGGTGGAGTGGTGGAGGTGTGGGTGGGAGTGGTTGTGGTGGTAGTATGATGGTTGAATGTAAGTATATAAAAATTCAGCAAGAATTAAGTAGCTCAAAGCTACTTAATTTTTTTCAATTTTTTAGCCTATATTTTAAGTGGTACTTAATTTGCTAAGCAATGTAAAATGTGGTTATCAAACCTACTGAATCACTTATTACTTAATTAATTTAGTATTAAGTGTTGAATTTAGATTATCAAACAAACCCTTACTCTCCTCGTGAGTAGAAATTTAATTTCCATCCAAGTTTAGATAGAAACGCAAGATTTTGAACACAAGCTTTCTTGAGCCCCAGACCACCATTTGAGGAATCGTTCTGCGGTACGAGGAATAGGAACACAAATGCAGTACGCCGCATCCTTAAATTGTGGTACGCTAGGGGTAGGCTTAACTAAAACTTACTCTTCCAAGCAATAAAACATCTAACGAAACTAAATATTGTTGTCAACTTAAACACATTTCTAGGAGCATAATGACTGGACTTTTTACGATTTCTCCCACCGAAATTTTATTTTCTCTCTATTTTGACCAATAATAAGTTGGACATTTTGGGAAAAACTAAGGGGATCGCTTTGGATCGCTAAATTTACCTTTTTGGAACGATAGTGTACCATGCACGTTTTGGAATGTTCGTACCAAAACGCAATTCACTAGAGTAGTAGCGTTCCCTAGTAACATAGGACAAGAGTAGCTCTCCTCGCAAAAATTAAAGTGTTAGACTTCCAATTGGTCAATTTTTTTTTAGGGCAAAGTCCACTTTGACCCCCTGTGGTTATCTCGCCATGTGCGGATACTTCCTTCATAGTTTAAAATTGAGCACATAACCTACGTGTGGTTTTGAAAATGTGCAGATAGACTCCCTGCAGTCATGTTTTCCATCCATATTAACGGACACAACATTAAAAGATTGATATACCCTCATCATGTCCCTTGATTCTTCTTCTTTTTTAAATCTAACCACACCATCCTCTATACCAAAAATTGAATCCAAATCGTTGATATTGTAAATTTTGACGAGTACTACATCTATGCCAAAATTCAAGTCAATCAAAAAATGAAATGCTCATATTTGAATCGATTTTGTTATGAAATTAAAATTTCAAATTTGAATTTACTAAAAATTAAATCACTGGGTTATTGATGTTTGATCAAGATGATTTTTTTTACAAAGATACTCTATTTTTTATTTAATACATTATAAACGACTCAGATTATATTTTAGAGGTGCATGAGATACACCTCCGGTAATATGAATGGAAAACATGACGCCATGGGATTTATCCGAACATTTTCAAAATCACAGGTAAGTTATGTGCTCAGTTTTGAACCATGAGGAGGGTATCCGCACATGGCAATAACCACATGGGGTGAAAGTGAGCTTTGTCCTTTTTTTTGAACCTTCTCAACAATATCATGAGAATGTTGTTTACTCACCATATTATGCAAAAAGGGAACAACCAAATAATTTCCTAGATCAAAAGTGAGAGGAATACCACTAAATCTTTAAGCACTTTCATGATGGAAGTGTCTATCATAGCTTGACTAGTAACATTGGTTTGGCCAAAAAGAATTAGGGCAAGCATTTCTAGAAACCTTAATACCTTTCTAACCTACCTTCATCCACTTCAATATTAGTAATGACTTAGACTAGCAACAATGATTTTATGAAGAAAAGGTCTTAGTCTAAACTAGCCAAGTGGTTTGTTTTTTTTGGTCCTTATTCAATTTTTTTCCGCATTTGTTAGTTTTTTGTCATTTTTTGAGGATTATGTCTCATGACAAGAGAAATCTAAAAAGTAAAAAATTACGATCAAAACTTAATTTTTTTGAATAAGATAAAAATAAGCCAATAAGCCAATTTTTTGTCTTTATTCAAAAAAAATTGAATTTAGATCGTAATTTTTTACTTTTTAGATTACTCTCGTCCTGACGAAGCCACAATCCCCAAAAAATTGACGAAAAATTAACAAATGCGGAAAAAAAATTGAATAAAGATAAAAAAATAAGCCACTTGACTTATTTAGTCAAACAACTAGTTTTTATTCACCTTTTCAGCAACAGTGTCTCCCGTTCTACTTTCTCAAATAAGTACTTAAAAAATAAGGAACTATTTTCAATCTTAAAAATAATGGACTTACGAAAATAATTTTTCAATTTTTTTTGTAGGGTTCGATGAGATCTATCAAACAAAATTCGTATTGCATATTTTTTTAAATTTCAGTAAATCTATTATTTTTAAACTTAATTACAAATAAATATTTATTTTTTAAGGGGGCCGGGGGAAACTTGAACGGGAAGCAAAACAACTCTGAATAAAGTCACACATTCCAATATTTTTGGTAGAAAATAGCCTGAATGCCATCCGGACCAGGGGTCACTGGAGTACACAAGGATTCATTCTCCTCCGTGGACAAAATACAATGATCAGACTGTGGAACGATGTTATTTTGCGATAGGAAACTTGACTTTGGCTCCAAATATTTAGAGTCCCGACGTGCTTTCATATCGTTAAAAGTATTGATAATAAAATTGACGTGAAAATTTCTAGCTATGTCCTTCTTAATATATGTGATTGAGAAACTTGCCAGAACATCATCCTCCATCCTATTGCGCAATCTAGTCTTCACAAGTTTCACGGCTGAAAATGCAAGCTCCGTCGTAGCCTTTGAAACAGGCAATGTCAATTTATCAACAAGAGGATAAATTGCAGACTGTTAGGATCGACACACACCCACAAGATTTACGAGTATAAACAGTAAAAAATAAACACAGAGATATACGTGGTTCCCCAAAACTGGGTACGTCCATGGGAGCGAGAGCGGCTGCTGTTCTTTATTATCACAGTAATCAATTAGGGTTTACAACATAGAGTATTTATAACTACTTTATTCTAACCCTAATCAGTTTTGGTCTATATCCCAAAAATACCCTTGTACGGACCGAACCGTACTGTGGGGGGCACCCCCCAATTACAGAACGTCTGGGCCTTTGGCCCAGTCTACTTTCACTGGACCATCGGCGATGGGCCAGATGCCGTCGCTACGCTCCGCTCCACTCGTTCCGCTCCGCTACCCTCCGGCATCTGGCCTTCTTTCTAGAACTCTAAGAGCCACAGTTCTAACACAGACTTTCTTGTTTTATTCAACACTTGACATAACTCTGAAATGGTGGTTGTATTTTGGAGCTCCGGATGCTTGAAAACATGGCGCTCATAATTAATTAACTGTTTTTTTTTTTTTTTTTCGTATAGGGCAAATACTATCTATTGCTCAAGACAAACACAACAAGAGATTCAAATCATTCAATAATTTGCCTAGTGGACTTTGGATATGCTATAAATATTTAAGTTTTTAAATATATTTCTCATGTCGACATATTTCATTATAACAGAGACCTTCTGGTCTTCCAAATGCACGCCTCACCGATCAACACAATGGCCCCTCAACTTCAGTGGCGGCTCCAACTTTTGATGGTCACGTGAACACCCCCAAAAAAACTCTTTCCATTGAATACATGTAATATTTTTGGTATTATGTTAACACCCTATCCAAAAATATTTGAACACCCTACCCAAAAATATTTGAACATCCAATTCAAAAATCACACCACGAATCATTTTAATGTATACCGCCCAAGTAATAGATGAATTTTTGTCAAGAACCTGCGTACGTACAAAGTCAAAGTCTGTGAGGAAGAATGCGAAGAACCTTTCTCTTCGGTTTCTATTCATAAGAATGAAGAATCTAGAACAGGGTGATTTGGAGGTGTCTTTCTCTCCTCGTTCTAGTGGGAGGGTTGATGTTGATGTCATGGAAAGCACAAAGGTTCTGAGTCTTCTGACCCATTGGGAGAGGATAAGTGGAAGATAAGGAACTGATGGCAGAAGGTGAGATGGAGGACCATTCCCAAGTTAAGCTGGCTAAATAGGGATTCTTTGTTATTGGGTGTAACAATTTTGCTGCTATACATAAATTAGAAATGAGACAGGTCCCGTTCAGCTAAATAAGTCAACTAGCTTATTTTTTTGTTTTTATTCAAATTTTTTAGAGATTATTGCATCGTCATGACGAGAGAAATCTAAAAAAGTAAACAATTATGATCGAAATCTAATTTTTTTTGAATAAAGACGAAAAAATTGGCTTATTTTTGTCTTTATTAAAAAAATTAGGTTTCGACCGTAATTTTTTACTTTTTAGATTCCTCTTGTTATGACGATGCAATAATCTTCAAAAAAAATTGACGAAATACTAACAAATACGAAAAAAATTTGAATAAGGACAAAAAAATAAATTAATTGACTTATTTAGCCGAACAATGCTTGAGACATTCAAAGAGGAAAATTAAAAAGAAGAAGCTTCTTAAGGACCTTGGGCAGGGTTAAGGCTGTCAAACTGAACCGTAGAAACATGAAGGACGTCCCATCGTCTTCCTTATCTTCCGGGCAGGGCCGACCCTGGGCTAAGCCCCCAAGCCCGTCGGCTAGGGTAACCCCTCGGATTAGGGCAATCCAAAAAATAAAAATTCCACATAAATATAAATATGTATATAAACACAACATGAAAGATTATGCTGGTTTGTTGGTTAGTTGGGCATACTTAAGTTCCCTCATATTTAGGTGCGCCCAACATTGAGATTTCATTTTTTGGCCTTTTCCTTTAAAATCTCTCTCTCTCTCTCTCTCTCTCTCTCTCTTCGTTGACTGCAGTGCACCCTCTTTTCGCTTTCGTTCTTTTTTTTATTTGTCTAGAAGTGAAAAGGGCATTTGTTGTTGGTGTCCAATTTTTATTTTGGGAGATACTTCTTCTACATCAACAATTAGGGTGTGTTCCACTCTCTAAAATAAGGATTTATTTTTGAATTAAAGGCGATGTATTGTGAGAGAATAACCTTTCTCGTAAAACAGAAAATAAGAACTTTAACGGCATGGCAAACTCCTCCAAAAAAAGAAAAAAAAACTACTCGCATTCGCATTTGCATTCACATAGTGATGTATGCAAATATGAAAAATATACATGCATATGTATATAATGTATACACAGAACTCACAAATTTATAAAAACTTCCATAAAAAAATTATCCATTTTTTAAGTCAGGTTTGTAGTTTTCCAAGTTGGTCCATAATATTTCTTTTTTTAATTTATCATTAATTATAGAACACTGATCAAAATAAAAAAATAATTAAATATAGAACAATGATCAAAATAAAAAATGAAAGATAAAATAAATAGAAATCCATCAATTTTTTTTAATCGAACCATGCTAAATCATAAAGCTCTATAACCCAAATTTCATTTTAATTTTAATTTTTTGATAGAATTCAAACTAAAAGCACATTGTAACCTTGATTTTTTTGCCTTGTATTTTTTATTAATTTTTTATGACTTAATAATAAGCGGGCAACCAAACTTGAGGTTGGGCTTGGGTAACCCAAATGTCAGGGCCGGCATGGCTTCCCGGTGATATACGGAATAGAAGCTCTATTCTCTTTAAGGAAGCTCGCAAGACGTTGGATACGGGTTCCATGTTGGGCATTGATGTTAGAAGTGGGAGAAACTTTATGTTAAAGAAATTTGTTGAAATGCAAGAGGAAAAATTTAAGAAAAGAATCCATGCTCTAGATAATTTGGAGGAAGATTATTTTTCGGATGAAGATGTTGACATCGAGGATGGTGCTTCTCTTTCACTAGAATTTTAATATCGCGCGAGGTGTTAGCTAGTTTGTGGTTATGGCTTGGCATCAGTAGGAGTTCTTGATGCATGGGTAGCTGTGCTTAGGATTTTCTTTCAGATCAGGGTGTTTCAGCTTGGGTCTCCGCTTCAGTGTTGCGGATAGGCTTTTGGTTCTAGGTTTTGGCTTTGGCTTTGCTTTGGCTTTGGTTTCGGGTGTAGGTGTTGGTTGTGCTTAGGGTGAGCAGTTGTTGGTCTTATTAATTTGTGGGCTCTGGTTGGTTTCTTGCCTTCCTTTGAATTTGGTTCTTGGATTGCTTTTTGTCCAAAATTCTTTTAATCTTTGTTTTCTTTCTTAAGATTAATAAAATCTTTTTGCTTAGTAAAAAGATAAATTTTTGTGTATATATAATTGTGGTTTTCAAGCCAATAGTGGCTTTTCAGAGACAGTAAAGATTTCTGAATACCTTTCTCATAATTTTTGGAGCCGTCACTGCCTAACTTCTACAATTCTGCCAGCAATGGTGGTGTCTGATAAAAGCGGTAACTCTGACGATAGTTGTGACCACCGCGGCGATGCTAAATTTGGCAGCGTCGAACCCACAAACCAATTAATCTTCTAAGCAGGGGGTGCAGCCAGTACAACGCAACAAACCTCTCCGACTTCTACACTAACTTAAATGACACATTTTCCCAACTCCAGAGCCAGCTGTCTGGAGTGAACACACAAAGTTCGCCACCTCACAGCAGGCCAAGGGGTCGGACCCTCGGTTTATGCCACGACTCATTAATGCAAGGATGATTATCTCTCTACCCGGACTGCGCGCGTGGCGAGCTTTGATATACGGCTGTGGTTCAAATATGTAAATGTTAGGGTACTAACGGCGCTAGAGTAATTTATGATGTGTGCTTCCTCAGGTAATATATAATCCCTCTTGATAGTAGTATTAGATTTGGAGTAAGTTTTGGAATAATTGATATGTTTCAGTTTATTTTAGATTTTTTAAACTATTTTCTTGTTTTTTTGTGTCAAATTTTGAAAATGATTTATATGTTTTGACAAGAAGAATTTTAAAAATAAAGAATTATTATCGAAAACTTAAAAATGTTCATGAAATACCAAATTAGTTCGAAACATACAATTTTATGGATTATTTTCGTCCCTACTAATTTTTTTTTTCAAGTTTGATCCATGTTTTTTCTTTTACATTTCATCTAATTTCTCTTTTGTCAAGATGAATGAGGAGTAATTCACAAAGAATTTGACACAAAATTAACCCAAGTTTATAAAACAAAAACAAGCCAAAATAATTTAAAAACTTATACCAAACCCCCTAAGGAGGTGTTTGGATGGCCCCTTTTCCCATTTTCCACTTCTCATTTTTGTGTTTTGGCTGTTTGATTGAAAATGGCAAAATGTATTTTCCAAAAAATGGGTTTTCCATTTTGAGATTTCTAAAACAAAAGCCAGAAAGAGGGGAAGAGGAGCTTTTTCCATTCTCCTTTTCCCATTTTTGTTTACCAGTTGCACCAAAAGACCACCATACCCTCTCCCTTTGTCAATAATCCGCAGGACTCCTTCACCTCTTGATTTTGGGAGCCTACTCCTTCACTACAGCTGAATTGATTTCCACGACGGCAAAAATCAAACTTGAGTACGATGGAAATCGACGACAGAAATATTGAACTCCATGCTGCCGACGATGGCAAAATCGAACTCGATGGCGGCATAAATGAAGAACTCGACGACTGCGACGACAACAACAAAATCGATCGTTCGAATGGGTTTGTGGGTTTCTTTCGTCATTTTCAATATTTCGTTTGTGGGTTATCAATTGGTTTGTTGCTTTGTGTAATCAGTTCATCGGTTTCATGTCATGGTGGAGAAGATGGCTTTCAATTTGTGCATTTGAGATTTGATTTCTGTTCGTTGGTTTTAGTTCGTCGGCAAAAATAGATGGGTTCTCTGATGTGTAGAGAGAGGGAGGGGATGTTTTTAATTAACATGAGTTTTATGACATGGGCGGGGGCAATATAGTAAAAAATCAACCCATAATTCATTTTCATTTTATATCTCCCAAGCACTACTCCTGTTGTAAAATGCATTCTGCACATATCATTCAAATACTCTACTAGATACAAAATGCATTCTAACCATAATCCAAATAGCCAAAAAATAAAAAAGATAAAAATAAAAGGAAATGACTTCGGTGTCCCCGGTCATTTTGGGGACACCGTAACTTTTAGCATAACAAAACCATTATAAGCATAACCAAATTCATTACAAGTATAACCAAAACCATTATAAGCATAACCAAAACCATAACAAGGCATAACTTGGTTGGTTATGCCTTGGTTGATTTTTAGTTATGCCTTAATTGGTTTTTAGTTATGCCTTGGTTATGCCATGTTATGATTCTATTATACTTCTAATGATTTTTGTTATGCTTATAAGGGTTTTGTTATGCCAAAAATTACGGTGTCCCCAAAATGACCGGGGACACCATAGCATCATCCTAAAAGTTAAAAAGTAGGCTCCCAAACACCCCATAACTATTTCTAAGTTCTTTTTCATTTTGGCTAGCAAATTCCACACTTACGTACTTACACATTATCCTTCCTATTATTTTTCTCTGTTTTTAAAAGCATGACATTTTTTAGATGAAAACAAATATTTTCTTGCCTTTTAAAATTGTTTTTACATGTATTCAGAACTTTCAATCAATTCTTTAAACAGGCTCTCTTTGTTTCAACATAAAATATTTTCCTCACTTTCCTTATTTGGTTAGACAAAAGAAAATAAAAGCAATTTTTAAAGTAAAAATATTTTCCATCATATGGTCACGAATGCTTTCATCTTGAATTACAAAAGTCTTTTTTTTAAATTTTTTGATAGGCAACAAAATTTATTAATATCAACAAAGGGAACATCGAGGCGGCCAAAACTTTGGCTGCAATGACTTGAAGCTAAAAATTAAGGCCAAAACGGAAAAGAAAAGATAGAAAGAAAAACATCCAACCAAACATTGAATGAATCACGAGTGGAGCAGTGGAAACATCCAAATAAGAAATCCAAAAAGGCACATCCGCATTTGAAAGCAGCTTTCACCAGAAATTTCAGAGATTCCATGCATGGTACTCAGCCCGAGCATAAAGATGGATCCATCATGAGACCAAAACAGCATCATAGCACAACTCCTCCATCCTAATGCAGGAGCATAATGAAGTTGCTTGAATTGAGGGGGCGATTCTCAATTCTTCTAATCTTGTCTTTAATTTTTGGTCTAAGTACGTATTTATTTAATTTCTAGTCATAGTTTTGAAGTTATTTCATTAGTCAAAGAGTTATCGAGCCGATCGAAAAGTCATTTAGTTTTTCTATATGCACAAGGAGTCTAAAAGTTGCTTCAAGTTTCTAGGTTGTCTTGAGAAGATTAAGAGTCGAGTCGAGTCTAGTCTAGTATAAATATGTTGCAAGTCTCATGCAAAAAAAAGAGTTTGAGTTTACGAAAAAGATTTGCAAGTATGTCTTGCTTGGAGTGAGTGATTCTTCCTTCAATCAAGTGTGTGACTTGCTCACGTGAGTGTCTTCCGTGATTAGCAACATCGAGTGACTTCCGTTGCCCCCGGTGAGTGACATCCGAGATCAGTGGCGGAGGGAGAATAGGACGAGCGGGGGCACGCGCCCCCACTCAATTTCTTTTTATTATTATTATTTAAATTTAAGATTTTAAAATATATATTTTGTATATTCTCTAGCTAATTGTATATCATAATTGTATTTTATCTAGTCGAATATCATTTTATTCTCAATTTCTTTTCCACATATTTGAACATTGTCATTATACTAGCGAAATGAGATGTCTAATGTGAAAAATAGCCGCCACTTACTATTTGGAGCTCTCTAATGCATAATGTCCAAAATTCAAAAATGCCTAAACCATAGGTTATATGTTTTATACTTTAGCAATTATTAACAATGAGAGCAAAATGCTAAATATTGTGTAGTAAATTGCTCTTAGACTTGATCCGCTGAGACAATTCAAATAGTTCGATTGTTTTTATATTCTATGTAATTTACTATATTAAAAAATTATGTTAGGTTTTTCAATTCTTAGCTAGCACAAATGTTTTAACGTTGCTTAAAATGAAATTTTGTCTTTGAAATGTGTTTAAAGGCGCCCCCACTTACATTGTTTTCTAGCTACGCTACTGCTTGAGATTATCCTAAACATCGCGGGTCCCGGTCTGCATCACATCCTAGCGCGACTGGGTAGGTTAAAATCACATGCCCTTCCAAACCAAACAACAGCATCAACAGCTCCACACCATTAGCGAGCACAATATCACAAATGGGCCATGATAAGAAAGATGAGAGATATAAGACCCCTAAGAGACACCATAGACACAAAACACCTTGTTGCAAATACAGCATCAGGGCCAGCACAAGATCAAGTGTCACCTTAGAATCCAGAATCAATTTATAAGTAAACGCGCGATGACATCCCAGCAACACTTCAGCAAATCATTCAATAGACATATTAATTTCCAGATTAGCAACAACTTGCACTGAATAAACAACAGCTGCAAAAATGAATCTAACAAAAGCATCCAAGAGGGAGAATATCAATAACATCAGCAACAGCAGCAAAGCCTGGCCACTGAGATGGGCTTCACATATAGTACCAAACATCATCAACAGCAAATCTCAAAAGGCCATGATCCAGATTAAAAACTTAAACTCTTCTAAGAAAGAGTTCGTTTTTTAATCCGAACCGTTGAAAATACTTTTGGACGGTCCAGTAAGGCTCGACAAGGTGCTTGGCTCCCGATCCCTAATTTGGTTCACAAGGAAAGGATAAACTTCTGTGTCTGTGTTTCCAAATTTTCTTTGTTAAGCCAAAAATTCATTGCACAGAAAAAAGGGGGTTCACAATGAAATGAAGGAATCAATGCCGACAAAAAAATGTAGAAGCTGCTAAAGGAACAGAGCTAGCAGAAGAGATGGCATGGCAAGAGGTGTTTGACAACCGTGCCCTGCCCTGCCCACCACGCCGTCGCACCGCACCTTCAATTTCTTGAACTAGGACCCACAAGTCCTATGCAGTAGGAGAGTATTCCCCACCAGTACAACACCATGCCCCGCACGCGTGGCTCCGGACCCACACGTGTTACGGTGTGTGGTCCCAACCTCCGCACCAGAAAACGAAGAAAAAGTGCATTGAATGTGAAAAAGACCAAAAATGTAATCTCTTTCTTCACCTCAGCCAATCAGAGATAAGTTCTCTGCGTTTGTCTTTTCTCTTTGGCCAATATCTCTCTCTTATGTACACTAAGGATGAGCATGGACCGAATTGGTTCGATTTTATATAAAATCAAGAACCAAACTACTATGTACGGATTATAACTTTAGAGAATCAAACCAACTCATAAAAGGTATAGAACCAAACCAATTCAAACCATTAGACTCCGTTCGATTTTGGTTTCGAACCACGGTTTACTTGAAACTAATATATCATCTTCGTAAACTATTTAAAGTACTCAAAATTGCCGAGATAAACTAAGAATTGGTTTCCATTTATAGAAATATAGGACAATTTAGGAATTAGTTGAGTCGTGGAATTACTACTCACTGAATGAAGCATTACGTTATACCATGTATGTGCTTTTGGTCTACCAAAATTATAGAAATGAATTGTGATATACAAAAGTTTACGCCAAATAATTTTTTTCGTAAATGACTATTGAATAGAACGGTGAATTGTATAGATTATTAATTCGGGAAATTAGTTGACTATAACTCCCATGTATATTAGGTATATCTAAATTGAATGAGTTATATATATACACGGTTCGGATCGGTTTGGAACCAAAATTATTAACGTAAATCTACAGACCAAACCATTTAAAGCAATTTCTAATTTTTTTTAAACCGAAACCAAACCACACTACAAAAAAACCAAACAAAATCATTCGGTTTGGATTGGTTTGGACTGGATTCGCGGTTTAATAGATTTTTTGCTCACCCCATGTACACCCATATCCTTTACTAGAGAGTATGGATTAAAAAAACTACTCCAAACTCACCCATTAATCAATGGGTTAAAGTATTTTACAATTACCAACCAAATATCGGAAAATAAACACGAAAACTTTATTTTTGAAAAAAATAAAGACATTTTTTTCGCATTTGTTTCGGTTTAAAAATATATTTTCAGGCGTAAAGCATTTTACGTTGAAACAAATAGAGTCTTAAAGACATTTTTTTCGCATTTGTTTGTTTACGTCAAACTTTTGTGACTAATTGACTCGTCTTGTCGATAGGAATCAAAAAAATAAAAATAAAAATTTGATCAAAATTCATAATTTTTTTAAAAAGACAAAAATAAGTCGATGGATTGGTCTTTTTTTACTTTTTTTTGTTTTTATTCAAAAAATTTTGAGTTCTGATAATGATTTTTTTCTTTTCCGATTTGTATCGGTAAGACGAATCAATAAATCACAAAAGTTTGAAGCAAAACAAAAATTGCAAAAAAAATTGGGGAACTTAATTAGCCATCCTTTTTACCATACTTATTTAGGTGCTTATCTCAATCTGTTTAAATACTTATCTTTCCATCCTCAAATTCAATTAAATCCTAAACTACCCTTTCTTTCTCCTAATTTTTCAAATCTTTTCTAATTATCTCAATTCTTTCTCCTCTTTCAAACATTTCTCTCACCTAATCTGTCGAATTTTTTCTCTTTCCTAATCTTCTCTCTAATATTTTCAAACCCCTAAAATCTAAGAAGAAAACACGACTCTTACAAAAATGAATGTGTAAGTCGGAAAACATGGCAAAACATGATCAATTCACAAAACATGATAAAACCTGATCAAAGAAGATGAACAAAACAAGATCAATTAAAAAATATGACAATAGCGGAAAACATGGCAAGTTTCTAGAAGTGTAGGTTTCGATCGAGGTAGATGAACAAAACATGATCAAATAAAAAACATGACAAAGATTAGAGATATGACAAGTTTTGAGAAGTGTAGGTTTCAATTAAGGTAGATGAACAAAACATCATCAATTCACAAACATGACAAAAATAAAAAAACATATACCTAAAATTGATATTCCGGCAACGGAATCCAATAACGGCGGTGATTAAGAGCTAGGATGGAAGTGATGTGATAACTTTTATTTGCATCGCATAAATGAACATGATGAATTTGCAAACACTAGTGATAAACATGAGAACATTAGCAATGTGGAGGATCTTGGAGAGTTAATTAAAACCAGAGTAGCAATGTGGATTAAGGTGAAGTTTGATATTAAGGTGCACTCGGTGGAGGACTTTAAGGGATATCTTGACGGTACGAGGAAGGTGAAAGTTTAAGTTCTTTGGAGAGGGGTGGGGCGGTTCAATTCTCTGTTGGATGGTCCTCATCTTCCTTTTTCTTGTTTCCCTTTGCTCTTAAGTTTTTATGCTTAGTGAGCCTCTTCTCGATGTACCCCTTTCGAGCTAATAAAATTTCTTTGTTTTGCTGAGCAAAAAAAAAAAACATGAGAACATTAGAGATCCATATTGATTACCCATACGCATCATAAAAATCATGACAAGTTTCTGGCAAATTGGAGTACCATTTAATCATGTGCGGAGAAAATCAAAACCCACAAGATTTGTTTGATCAAAACCCACAAATCTATTATAAAACCCCCTAAATCTCTGTAAACGTAGAAACCAAAGAAAAAAAATGTTAGATGTGAACTCTTTGACATATGTAAAAGTGAATGACAAAAATACTGGTATTACATATGGCGGTAGTGGCGACTAGAGGTGGAGGAGTGAGAAAGAACGATAGGCGGAGGAGGAAAAGAGGTCGGTTGCGAGAATGGAAGCTTTGACAACAGTGTTGTCGGCGACAGTGGTGTTGGGTTGGTTGGCTTCTTGAATTAAAAACTATCCTTCAAAATCATCGTCCGTCGGAATCTTGTCGTCAGACTTCAAATCGCCTCTTTTCTTCTCCTTCATCTTGTTTTCGTGTATTTGGGATTACAGTGGTTCGAAAATTTCTCAAATGGTGTTTCCGTCCTTTTTGTAAGTGATTTTCTCATGTCACAACTGAAAGGAAGAGGGGGCCGGGAGATTTGGAATGGGATTATGCCTAATCCCTCAATTTGTGGGAGATGGTAACGTCATATATATATATATATATATATATATATATATATATATATATTCGATATTAATATATAACTAGGGGTATAATGGGACAAGAATACATTTTGAGGATGAGATCTTAAGTATTCAAACTCACATGGATGGACACCTAAATAAGTCTTCCATATAGGATGTCTATTTAATTTCTCCAAAAAAATTTGAATAAAGATTTTAAATAAAAAGTTACTTAATCCCGTTCAATTACTTATTTTTTGTCTAATACTAAGGCATGTTCCACAAAAGGAAAATAAGTACTGATTTTTTAAGAAGGCAATTTGAAGCTAAAAAATCATGCGTTTACACAAATAATTTTTCTATCAATATGGATTTTGTTTGATGGATCTCATTGAGATCTTTAATACAGTGTAAAAGAAATTAAAAAATTATTTTTTATTTACATTTTTTTTGAGTTTGAAAATATGAATTACGTACTTATTTGGACTTTGTAGAACAATCCTTCTTATTTTTGTTTGATAAGTTTCAAAATAAATACTTATAAAATAAGAAAATTTCTGAAACGGACTTTAGCCCTCCAAAAGGTACGTAGGAGTTGCGTAAGTCGTTTTACCCCATCATCTCTTTTGACCCCACACCTTACATTTTCAACAGCCAATGAGCTGGAGAGTCTTTTCTCCATAAAGGAAACCCGAGACTAGAAACAGAGAGAGACGTTCACAAAATCAATCGCTCTTTATTGCAGGTTGGTCGACTTTTCTTATACTCCATTTCTCTCTCTCTCTCTCTCTCTCTCTCTCTCTCTCTTATGGAAAATGTTTTCTAACGGCTAACTAAACACAAAAAAATAAAAAATAACAAGATTATTTGTTGTGAAAACATTTTATGTTGAAATAAACGGAGCCCAGGGGCAAAATACTTAAAAAATAATTTACAAAAGTGCTTTACTTATGAATTCGGTACACTATGCATTCATGTCTGTAAACACCTACCCACATGCATGTAATCCACATATTAATTCTGGGAATTGAGCTTTCATAAGGTAGAGAAACTTCCAATGCTATTATAAATGGGTTGGGCTCCTCTCCAATAATTATGCCAGACAATCTAAATTAATTTTCTCACAATTACACAAAATTTTCTTAAGATTTTTTTGTACGACTCCGCAACTCCAGCAAATCTCCCAAATAGTTACAACGGAGAATTTATTTCTACTATAAATCTTCCATATAATAATGAAAGATCGAGGGGCTCGACTAGAAGGAATGGGCGGAGAAATTTTGTGCATATGATAATAATAATACTTCTATATTTGACTTGGATATGGAACTCTCTTTTTTTTGTCAGAAAAAGAACAAGAGGAGATTAATTTATCTCCTTTTATTAATTAATACCCTTAAAAGGATTAATTTTTAGGAGGATTGTAGATTTAAAAGAAAATGAGCAAGAAAGAGAGAAAACGCATTTTTAAAGATTTAATTACTCTGAATCTCTTCCCAATAGACCTCATCTTTTATAATATTTCATTTGGTCCAGTAAATTTAGTTTTGAAATATTTTTTAGATTTCGTTTCTTAAAAGAAATTAGAGGATTAATAACTAGTACATACATAATAAAAAAAATATAACAAAAAAAAAATCTAACGGTGGTTAGTATATATTATTTGGAGATAATTTTTTTTACATATGATAATTATATTTTTTAAAATCCTCGTCTTGGCAGCCGCCACCACTTGTCCTCCTAGCTCTATCCTTGAAGGCATCTATACCAAAAATAATTTACTTCAATAATTTTCCTTTAGGAAGGGACATGGCTATATTTCCATACCTATTTTTTGGCTGGTCGAAAATATGTAAGCATGGGCTGTCTTTTTCGTTTAGGAAAAAAGTAGCCGAGTTGACTTTGGATATTCTCTATTTAGGTCTTTTAAATAAATTAAATCTCTCATGTCAACATTTTTCATTATACAGACCTTCTCGTCTTCTAAATGCCTGCTTCACCGATCAACCCCCAACTTCTACAATTCCGCCAGCGACGGCGGTGTCCACCATCGGTAACTCTAAAAGCAGTAACTCTGACGGTAGTGGTGGCCACCGTGGCGATGCTAAATCTGGCGGTGACGGCAGACCCACAAACCAATCTTCTAAACAAGGGGTGCAGCCAGTACAACGCAACAAACCTCTCCAACTTCTACACTAACTTAAATGATACATTTTCCCAACTCCGGAGCCAGCTGTCTGGGGTGGACACGAAGTTCGCCACCGGACAGCAGGCCAAGGGGTCGGACCCAGTTTACGCCATGGCTCAGTGCAGGGACTATCTCTCTACGCCGGACTGCATGGCTTGCTTTGATGCGGCGGTGGTTCTGATACGGAACTGCACGGGTGCTAACGGCGCTAGAGTAATTTATGATGGGTGCTTCCTCAGGTAATTATTAATCCCTCTTGCACATAGTAGGATTAGAGTTGGAGTAAGTTTTGGCATAACTGATATATTTCGGTTTATTTTAGATTTTGTAAACTATTTTCTTGTTTTTTCGTGTCAAATTTTGAATTTGATTTATATGTTTTGACAAGAAGAATTTAAAAAATAAAGAATTATTATCAAAAACTTTAAAATGTTCGTGAAATACGACATTAGTTCAAAACATTCAATTTTATAGATTATTTTTGTCTCTACAAACTTTTTTTCAAGTTTGATCCTCGTTTTTTTTTTTTTACATTTCTAATTTTTCTTTTGTCAGGAAGAATGAGTAATTCACGAAGAATTTGACACAAAATTAATACAAGTTTATAAAACAAAAAAAAAGCCAAAATAAAACCCCCTAAATATTTCTAAGTTCTTTTTCATTTTGGCTAAGCAGTTTCCACACTTACGTACTTACTCCATCCTTCCTATTATTATTATTATTATTTTTTTTTTGAAAAACCGTGTCATTGTTTAGATGAAAACAAATATTTTCTTGCATTTTTAAATTGTTTTTACATTTAGTTAGAACTTTCAATTAATTCTGTAACCAAGCTTTGTTTGTTTTGACATAAAATATTTTTCTCACTTTCCCTTCTTTAGTTAAACAAAAGAAAATAAAACAATTTTTAAAGTAAAATATTTTCCATCATATGATCACAAATGATTTCATTCCTGAATTGCGTAAGTCGTTTTACCCCATGATATTGACCCTTTGATAGACAGCGCAACCCTTCACATTTTCAACAGCCAATGGGCCCGAAAAAAATGTTTATTCTTCTTTTTTAGAATGATTTGTGTTCCATTTTGTAATGCTACTAGTTTTGTAAAAAATAATTTGAGTTTCAATTACTTTTAAAAGAATTAGAATGAGATGAATTTGAGAGAGAGAGAGAGAGAGAGAGAGAGAGAGAGAGAGAGAGAGAGATTAGGTTGGCGGAGATTAGGTTGGGCCATAAAGAAGAAGATAGATAGAGAGAGAGATAGATTAGGTTGGGCCATAAAGAAGAAGATAGAGAAAGATAGGTATAAAGGAAAAATTATTTGGTGGTCTTGAGGCATCATGCATGCATCCTTATCTACCACATATTTCTAAACTAGAGAATTCTGTTGTGCAGATGTACACTACAAAATTAATGGTGCACGATCTGAGTTGTTTGTCTTGACAATTAATATAATGGTCAAGCTTAACCATCGGTGGGGTTAACCCTGCCCCACGGGGCCCCAAAATCTCTTATATATTTCCGTGGGGTTCAAGACATGAAATAATTACCCGAGAGAAATATGATTGAAGGGGAAGAGACAAGTAGGGCCGGGGTAATTTCGTACTTTAATCGGAATTTTCCATGACATTGACATTAGAATAACACTCCAATACTTCAAGGCAACGGTTCTTAAGAGTAATGTTGGCTAGCCACCCACTACAAAGTTCATAACTGTTGATCATATAATAATATAGAAAATTAATTTTAGATTAATTATGTGAACTTCATAAGCCCATAAAAGTCCACCTATTAATTTTGTAAGGTCAATCTCAATCCAAATTTGTATAATATTCTGAGTATATAACAGAACATGGGCCCATCTTAAACTCAAACATTTAATAAAGAAATTCATTTTTTTCCCGAAACTTAAATTTTACACCTCTTTATTTTGACAAGAAATTTCAAAATCACATAGTTTATTGATTGCTAGTAGGCTTGTCAATGGACCGGATCCGATCCGAATCCGATAACGTCGATCCGTAATCCGATAATCCGAATCCGGTAATTCAAATACGGATCGGATCGGATTCGGATCGGATCGGATTAAATCCGTTATCGATCCGAATCCGAATTTTATTTTTTCAAATTTTTTAAAATTTTTTTTAAAAAACAATGAATTTTTTATTTTGAAAACAAAATGTTTAAGAAGTTGTATTTTTATTTTTTTATTTTTTTATTTTTAATTTTTTAAATTTTTTTCTGAAATTTTTTAAAAAAAAATTATTTATTTATTTTTGCTAAAATTTTTGAAGTAAAAAAGTTTTCGGATCGGATCCGGATTATCACTATCGGATTCGAGTCTTATCGGATTCGGATCGAATCTGAGTCTTATCGGATCCTCCAGATCGGATTTGGCCCGTTGACAGGCCTAATTGCTATCGGCTAAAAATCAATCAAATAAAAGTTCAGAGACTTTTGCAATATGTAAAAGGATTTGACGAGGTACTTGCTTTCGTCGAGAAAAAAAAAATCTGCTCATTCTCATAAGTTATGAGAAGAAAATTACACGGTTATAATCAATAAGTGCTCGTACGTAGTAGTCTTGAATTCCTGATTTGGCAACATGTTGGTGCCCCCACTATGAGATTCCTAGGTCCGGCACGGGTTATTCCACTTAACAATTTGCAAATAAAAAACTTTCTAACTATCACCTTAGAATTTCCTCTTTTTTAAAAAAAAAAAACTTCCTCTTTCAAATTAATTGCAATAATTAATGCTAAACATCAATATGGAGTATAAACCATAAGCCTTCAAAATTTACGGTAACTCAAATTTAGTCCTTATTTTTTAATCTTAGGATTGCATCCTAATCGATCGCGAAAATGAACATTACTGTATCTTTTAGACTAGAAAATTCAAATAATCTATAAACTATCCTTCATCTCTCCTAATCAAATCTTTTGAATATTTCTCTGAAACTTTCAAATCTTTCTCTCTCATAATCTTCTCTCTTCTTATTCAATCTCCCAAAATAGATACACTGACTAAATCTATCAAAAATATTACAAGAAAATAATCCTGATATTAACCTAATTAATGACGTACATTAGAAAAACATTATGATAATTACCATATTGACTAAATTTATCATAACAAGTAAAGTTACCATAATAAGTAAACATGAAACCCGTTCGGTTTCTTGTTTACTAAAGGATTTCTCGTATCCATGTATGTTCTTGAATATGCAATATCTTGATTGTTATGGTGCTTTTCCAATTGGGTATTCGAGTGGGAGGATGACAACAAGTAATTGACTTAGTCACCACGAGTTCGTATCTTTGACTCCAACGGCCAGCGAAAACACTTAGGCATTTGACGTTTTCCGGTCGTAAACACCAAAGGCTCTTGAGATTAGTCGAGGAGCACGTACGTAAGCTTATCCGGACACGTACCATCAAGTGACAAAAACAAAAAATGATGTTCTGGAAATTGTCTTTGATTCCTGATTGCTGTCAGGTGGGAAAAGGGTAGAAACTGGATCTGTTTAATACTATTGTTGTTGTATCCAATTCAACCCCAACGTATTAGAGGATTCACAGTATCAATGTATCTACATTTCCTAACATGAAATTTCTAACTTGTTTCTTCTTATGTTAAGGTATGAAAGCAACACTTTCTACAACCAGACCACTCTCCCTGGGAATATGCCCATATGTGGCAACGACACAGCAGCTCAGCCCACGGCTTTCCAGACAGCCGCGCAAGGACTACTAACGGATCTCGAAACGGCAACACCGAGGATTAATGGCTACTTTGCAGCGGCAACGAGGGCGGTGTCCGTTGGCGGCGGCACCGTCTACGCGGTGGCACAGTGTGCTCAAAGTGTGAGTGAGAGTGGTTGCCTAGGTTGCTTGCAGGTGGCGTATGGGAATATACAGAGTTGTCCTCCTGATACAAATGGGAGGGCTGTTGATGCAGGGTGTTTCTTTCGGTACTCGGACACTGCCTTCTTTGGTGCTAATCAGACCACTAATATCACCCCTTTCCTTGGAGTTGGAGGTAAGACTTTCGTAATAATATTACATGGATACTTCATTTTGGCTCAAGTACTCGTGTCGATGTGTCCGACACCCATGTCTTTTTGGACACTTAGATCTTCTACTTGTTATGATATTTACAGAAAAATAATATCGAATTAGCTAGAAAAACGATATTTCGAGTATTTCAGATGGACGTGAAATAACAAAAATAAATTTTTCTTAACCCCTTCTTGTTTAAATACATTTCTGAATATAATTTACAGAACATAATCTATAAAAATTATGCAATATATACTACAAACAGGTGTTCAGGACGTGTTCTCGTACCCATATCCAATTTGGGACACATATCTCCGTATCCTAAGATTTAAGTTCAGGAATGTCCGACGCTTGAACTTGCACCCGCATCCGATACTCGCACCATATATATATATATATATATATATATCTTTTGTTTGCATAAATACACATTAAGTGTACATAACATAAGCTTAGATAACGGAATACTAGCCCAAAGGAGCACCATACTAATGCTCTGGAATGTTAACTCTCTAATAACGTGCTTGGGCTTTGGTCATCCATGGCAAACAAAAGCTATCTCCAATGGAAGTAGTCCTGGAATTCTTTCTCGATATCAAAAAGCTTAGGTAAGTTTCAGTAGTATGGTTCTCAGAACTCTTTCTCGATATCACTCTTCACATGGACGTAGGAGAAGATTGATCGAGAAACTATTTTGCCATATTATCTTGTGCAATAAAAAACAAGCGTTTTCCTTTTGCTTTCGGCTTAACAGGAGGAGGTTCAAGCAACAAGAATGCCATTATCGGAGGGATCGTTGGAGGCGGAGGATGCCTTCTGCTTATAGTTGGATTACTGATTTTATGGTATCACAGATCAACAAAGGCAAAAGCAGCTTCAAGAGGTGAAACAAAAATAACTGTCCTGATTTGTTACCGTCAAATCGTGCATGCTTGAGAGTAGGTTCTGTGTCACATTGTTGTTTCAGAAGTAATTTTTCAGATTTTTTGGCTGAGAATTTGTTTGGTCCGCAGATCCAAGACTTTGTTTGGAGTGAATTTATTTTTACCTTTCTTGAGAAAGAAATCACTTCCAAGAGAACAGAAAAAAGACGTTTTCGGATTTCTTAAAATACTTGTTGTCGGTATCATAAGGATAAAGCGTCAATGTCTATAACAACATTTTCCTAGAAAAGTAGTTTCGAAAACTGTTTCTGAGATTGACTTTTTCACGGAGGCTCTGTGATTCCTCATTCATGGAGCTGCCCGATCTCTAGCATCCGTTTCAGTTTTGGACGGTCCGGATTTAAATGAAACTTTTTCAGGAAAAGTTCATTTAAATCCGACCGTCGAAAGCCGAAACGGACGCGCGATTTACCTCCGTAAACAACTATTTACGGAAATAGCTGTAATAACGTTTCTGTCTTCTGAAACATCAATTTGCTGAAATGCATGGAATTTGACTTTTCGGTTGTACCAGGTGAAATAATAGGGGCAAGCGAGCTGCAGGGACCTAAGACTTTCAGCTACAAAGATTTGAAATCTGCCACACAAAATTTCAGTAGCGAAACCAAACTAGGAGAAGGAGGGTTTGGTGATGTATATAAGGTAATTTCATGTTTTCAGCGGGTATATAAAGGGATACAACCAACAATATTGTAGCAACGATTAAAAATCGTAGCTCTGTTTGGAACTTAGGGAAAATGAGGAAAAAGAAAAGAAAGGAAAATGGGAAGAAAATGAGAGGGAATAACTTTCCTTTTTTTCCCCTCACTTTCCGAAGTTCCAAACAGAACGTTGGGGAGAGAAGTTCTGGGCCGAGGGTCTGGGCTTCAAATCCTACGGCCCATGCCCAACCCATGGTGGTCGGGTGGACCTAGGGCCACCAGAGCCAACTTTGGTATATTTGGTTCGATATTGGAATCAACGTTGGAATAGAATGGTCATTCCAATGGCATAAATATATGTAAACTCGCCGTACTTTATTGGATGGTCCAAAGATACAAACTTGCCCTGTACTTTATCGGAAAAAAGCTCTGCATATGCAATATTGCGGTGGAGCAATGATTTTCCTGTTTTGCGAAACGCCAATCAAGCCCATCTTCTTCCTTTTCCGCAATTGGGTAATTGATAAGTTGGTCGTTGGATTGGTTACGTACTCATCACCATTCACCATAGAGTTCATTAATGGATCAGGGAACTCTGAAGAATGGGAATATAGTTGCGGTGAAGAAGCTAGTTATGGGAACCAGTAGAGCAAAGGAGGATTTTGCGACTGAAGTGAAGCTAATTAGCAATGTTCATCATCGGAATATCCTCCGGCTGCTAGGTTGTAGCAGCAAAGGGCCTGATTTACTACTCGTCTACGATTATATGGCAAATGGAAGCCTCGACAAGTTCTTATATGGTAAGTTGTCCATTTCTTCCACCCGCAAGTCATTATCTATCTTTTGTCCCTGTATTTGGGTCAATATCTTTTGTGAGAGCCAGTTGTGCGCCGGAAGGCAACAAAACCATGGAGGTGGGGCGAGGGAATTGACAAAATGGTAAACAGTTTTGGATTGTTTTCAAGTGCACCATAAGTGCATATGGCAAGCTCCAAGTATAAGGGTTAAAAACTTTTTGTAGAATGAATGGTAATTGTAGCTATTCTCAACACGTTTCCTCACGTTTGGCAATTACTTCATTATCGTGTAGAGGCTGAGGTTACACGTACGTTTGATCTATTGACTATGGGGATGCGACAATATGCCCAGTGGGTTGGCAATGGGTACGTATATGGCAAAACAACATATAGGTATCCTAAAGGGAGGGAAATGAGACAAGCATTTTTTTTTTTTTTTTCCCTTCTTTTGTAGAACTATTAGTACCCTACAAATGATGTCAATTCCGGTTTTCGTGGTCATTTCTTTTCAAAGCAGTACATCCAATATTGTCACAAACAAATAGGAAAAAGGCCACTACCCCATGATTTGAATGTGTTTTTGTAGATAAGGAAATACATATGTTGCTTACAGTTTTCATGTTTTTATGTGCACGGCTTGGGCAGAATTACGATAAAAAGTACAGCCAGTTTTCAATTGAATGAACCAATTTCTAACCAACCACACAAACACAAGTTTTGCACCGGTGACCTTCAGGCCACAATGGCGCAACTTTGCTGCTGTACGCCAACTACACGTGTGGGAGGTTCCTGCACTTGATACGTCCTCTTATACATATAGGAAATCCAAAGATTTTTATTTTAGTTCAGATTAATACATGCTGAATTTGATAATCCCTGGAAAGAGTTTTAGTGGTTAGTACACATACTTGATTTCTGCTTCAATTTGAGGAGTTTGCCATATTTGAACAGGCGAAATGCGCGGTACCTTGAACTGGAACCAGCGGTTCGGCATAATATTTGGCACAGCCAGGGGTCTTGCCTATCTACATGACCAATTCCATGTCACTATCATACATAGAGATATAAAGTGCAGCAATATTCTGCTGGATCATGAGCTCCTGCCCAAAATCGCTGATTTCGGGTTGGCAAGGCTTCTACCTGAGGGTCAGAGCCATCTCAGCACCAAATTTGCTGGAACACTGTAAGTATGAAAAGTGAAAACAAACCCATTTCCCAGATTACGGTAGCGCTGCGCGAACAAAGTTTGTTACGAAATTTCTGTTAGTCTTACCATTTCTTAATGTAAGATCAAGGAGATCCATGTACTTTGCTGGTTTTTATGTCTCTACTTCAATTTGATCCAAAACACCCACTGTTTAAGCTTGCATCATTTAGAAACAAATGTCACCACCTTCAGGGGCGGCCCCACCAGGGTTTGAGGGGGTTCAAGCAAATCCACTGGGTTCAAAAACTGTACTAAAATTTTGTATATTTTTGCGTATAATTTGATATTTCTTTCCTATTGTTAGCATTGAATCAGTCATGCAAAGCAAGGTAAATAAAAATTTACTGTAATTTGTGAGTAAGTAGATCATATTGGTCAATAAAATAAAATATATTAGGCTTGATAAGTCTTCAAGCAAAGTACATATAGTTATCTTTTACAATGTTTTGTATGCATTTTTGTCACCGCTGAGTTAAAATCTTGCCGCCACCGCCGCCAGTCCACGTTTAAAAATTTATGGATGAATTTTATGATAGGAATTATGTTAGCGATTATCATTTTCCTTCCAGCAATCAAACCTAGTTGAGGATTAAGTCACACCAGTCCCAGAAAGTCGTGGTATATGTTAATTTGAGGGAATCCTTTGGTGATGAATTAGTTGTCAATTCTCATGGAACAGGGGATATACTGCACCAGAATATGCAATCCATGGACAGTTGTCTGAGAAGGTCGATACCTACAGCTTCGGCATAGTCGTCCTCGAAATCATTAGCGGTCGGAAGTGTAATGAAACCAAGACTGTCGAAGACGAACCAGTTGCGGAGTATCTCCTTGAACAGGTAATTCACTTAGCAATATGCCTAGACATGCGCGCTTTTTGGTAATGTCGTTGTCGATACTAGTTGTTTGACTTAAGAAAACATGCAACCTGTTAGAATTTTCTTCAGAGACTAAAAACAAAGGCAAAGATTGGAAAACATGTCTTGCATGGGCAGATATGTTTACAAAACTTGTCACAAAGCAAACAAGAAAACACCCATTTGCCTGCTCGATCCGCTATCCTGAATCGTTGCTTTAAAACAGGCATGGAAGCTGTACGAGAATGATTTGCACTCGAAGCTGGTAGACGAGATCTTAGTAGTCTCGGATGGGTACACAGAAGAAGCTGCAAAGAAAATCATAGAGCTTGCCTTGATGTGCACTCAGACGCCGGCTTCTTCTCGACCCTCCATGTCCGAAGTTGTTATGCTTCTAAGCGATCGCCCAATGGATCTCGTCATGCGGCCCGGAAGGCCTGGTTTCATGGACAACGATAAGAAGATTCGCAATGACACATCTACTACTCCCGACTCATCATCAACTTCCAATGCCACTGCTTCTTTCACAGAGTTCACCGGTCGCTAGGTTTGCGTAAAATTCTTGGCGATATCACGTCAATTACTTGCAAGTGCTAAATATTTATAATTACTACGTGTGCATTTAGTGAAAAAACTTATATGATTGCTCTATTTGGTTTGTACGTCGTTCTAGTTAATCGTGATACCATTGCTCTTTTATGCATTTGGAATGGTACTGTAATATACTCAAGAAGTGTAAATTTTGAGGAGCATACGTACGTATTATTGGTGGTTGTTCCCGAAATCTCTTACAGCTTGTTCGTTTTGGTATTTGGATTTTGAATTGGGTGGTAATAATGTCAAAACTGTTTTTGTTAATGCCAAAACTGTTGTGCATAAAAAGCTTGTACCATGTGCAAAGTACAAAACTTTTATGCACAATAGTTTTGACAGTAACAAAATCAGTTTTGGCATTATCATTGTCCTTTGAATTTTGGGTGATGAGCGGAGAGAGATGGAGAGAAAAATGAGAGTAATGATTGATAGAAAATTTAGGGGAGTGATTTTGCCACTCCTTTTTTTGTTAATGTCACTCTCTTTTGTGACTTTATTAGATGATTTGTTTTGTGAGAGAAGGAGAGTGACATTAACAAAAAGGGAAGTGACAAAATCAATTCTCAAAATTTATTGAGGACCGTGCGCTAAGAGAAAATCCAAAATTCTAAATACCAAAACAAACAAACTCTTACTCATTTTAACGCACTAGTGTCTATGCTTCGTGCTCCGCACGTTATTGTCGTGCCCGGTGATTATTTTTTTTAAAAAGGTTGCTAATTGTGTATATTCAAATATATATAAAAATGCCGTTATTGATAACAATGTTGCTAGGTTGAGTTACATCATCATAACCTTAGCTTTTTATCAATATTGTTAACTTTTAAAATCTTTGGGCTTTCTTTCTTTCTTGTGCAATTGAGGATTGTCTTAACATGAATGCCAGGCTACCCAATATTTCAAACCGAAAAGTAATAACCCAAAATATTCCAATTATAGTAGAGATAGACAAAAGTAAAAGTAACCTGAAAGGGTTTTTAAATTACGACGTCGACATATGAAATGCCACTAAATACTGCTATTTATTGTGCGTACATCTCCTTTCGTACATATTACGGAGGAGCTTTTCTCTAAGAACCACACTTAGGGGCCGGGTGATTCCGTAGTGAAAAAAGTGTAAATTTTTATATGTGATCGAGAAGTTGTTAGCTGTTTTCGGTAGTGAATAAGTTGGTAGGTTTGTGAGTAGAATTATTGTAGCAAAAAGAGTTTTTGTGGACAATTTTTTTGTTAGTGGAAATGGGATGCATGATAAAATACAGAAACTTTTTTATTAGCTCTTACTTTTTTTTTGATCCGCTATTAGCTCTTACTTTGATTTTGGAAGATTCGAGTCTAAGAAGTGCAATAACTATGCTCTTTTAATCTAATTACAAAAACAAGTTTGGCATTAATTAAGTTATTTTAGCTTCAAATTTGGCATGGGTGACCTTAATTGGCTTCAAATCCAATTGTTACCGTTTCATGCTCCACATTAGATTTGAAGTAATTTGTTGCAATTGCTCATATAGTGGTAAGTATTTCATATGTAAAATACTTACCACTACACCGAAAACTTTTACTATTCCATATGAAATACATACCACTGTATCACTTTTGAGTACCATGCACCAAATTTTGTGCGTGTACCATAGATGGACTATTATCCTTGTGGTAGTGAATAGTCAAGGCAATAATGCTTAGGACACAAATCTGCACAGATCTATGTGAATCTTATGAATGTACCATGAAATCACGTGTATGGAACGACTCTTGATGATCTGTATTCAGATTTGCTGAAAAGCAAGGTGTAATCAAGTAAAAATACTACTCCCTCTCTCCTAAGGATTTTAATTCCCTTTGTTAACTCCTTTGGAAAATACACAGAATTTCTAAATTGAAAAATGTTCGAATCTCAAGAGATGGACCTATAGTGAAATTCCATAACTCACTCCCCCTTGAGGTTACCCCTAGGGATTAGGCTCGGTAACTACCTGGCACATGTGGAACGGGGGGGACTGCATGTACCCGAGGGCATACTCGAGGCAAAATGTTTCGGACACCCTCAATAGGCCAAAAAAAAAAAAAAAAGAGAAAAAAATAGTACTCCCTCCGTCCCCTTTTTAAAGTCCAGTATTATATTTTGGGCTCTTCCTTAATAAAAGTATATTCTATTTTGAAAAGTTAGTGAGTAAAAGTGTAATTATAATGTCTCTATAGAGGACAAATAGGAAAAATAGATGTAAAAGTTGATGTGAAATGTGTAATGACGATGTTTTTTTAATAAGTTGGAGTTATGAAGCGGGACATTTAAAAAGAGACGGAAGGAGTAGTACATACTGATATTTATTGATCAAAACCACTATTGAATTAGTAAATAACGATCGGATCATATTGCAGAAGTGAATATCACCCAATTTTAATTTAAAATCGGGGATGTTTGGTATTTAGATTTTTTGGGGCTTATGTCTCCTCTGTACTACCTCTTACTATAAACTGATGGACAAGAACGGTTATAGCTCCAAAAGGTGCTTGCATGAATCATAACTGCATGCCAATATAGAAGACTTCCGAGAGAGAGAGAGAGAGAGAGAGAGAGAGAGAGAGCAATTTCAAGAATCATGAGCCTCTTACAAAGAGGCGCACCGCTTTGGGCTCCCCGAAGAGTTACAACTTTCATATAAACTCTCAGAGAGAGAGAGAGAGAGAGAGAGAGAAATTTCAAGAATCATGAGCCTCTTACAAAGAGGTGCACCGCTTTGGCCTCCCCCGAAGAGTTACAACTTTCATATAAACTCTCTCTCTCTCCGAGGTTGATGAGAACAGAGTAAAAGGATAATTAAAACAGAACACACCGATAGACACAATCCCAGGTCTCTCTCTCTCTCTCTCTCTCTCTGAATTATGTACAAATGTCTCCGTCCTCCTTCGTAACTATCCTGGGCTCTAACATTTAGCCCTCTATGCAAAATTTACCAAGTTTAGACAAAGGTAAAATAAATAAACAGCCTTCTTGTGTTATTCGGAGAACCAATCACAGAAAGAGGAAAGGTTGTGATGGCATATATATTCCTCTCCTCCTTTTACTGAATTACGGAGTATATATTGTCTCAGGTGTTAGATTTTTCGTTCGATTACAGAATTGTTGTCTTATTATTTGGCTTCCGAATTGAATTCTGATACTGAAAGTTCAATTCTTTGGAACCCGATTTTCAGGGTCTTTGCTTGGATGCTGAGAAAAATCAGGAGGAAGATTCAATGTAGAAGTCAATTATTACGCTTTTACTAAAAAAAAAAATACAAAAAAATTAATGGGTCAGGTCCGAATCATATGAATCATATTGCGAGTATATCGAAAGATGAGCTTTACATTGAATTTTTTTTTTTTTTTACAATGCTTGTCAAATCCATGAGCATTTATTTATTTTAAAGTCGCATTCAAAGGCCATAACCCATTAGAAACGTGTCACGTATACGTTGTACCTAGTGCACAAAACTTTAATTTGATCCCTAAATATATTTGAGAAAAAGAATTTGGCCACCCGCTGACTCTGTGAACCGGAGGTGAAATTATTCAATAGTCCCGGAGTACTGTCACGTGATATTATGGACCACTTTACAAACACATATTCGTGTAGAGTCTACTACTAAGCTTATGACCCCACAAGAACGCACGGTTGTAAAGTGATCCAGAGTACCACGTGGCGATACTCCCGGACTATTAACTAATAACTCCGACCGAAGTGCAAACATAAATAATTTACGCATTGAATGGAAAAGGAAAGTCGAATTAAATAGTACTATGTTTTGTATTTGGCATGTAGGAGTATGAGAGTATCTTTCTCTTTCAGCACGTCTCTCTCAATAGGAATCCAGATATAATCTTTCTTGCTCTCCAAGTCTCTCTCTCTCTCTCTCTCTCTCTCTCTCTCTCTCCATATAATATACGCAAGTACTCCTATAAAATACATATATGTTACTTTCCAAAAAATATATACAAATGTTTCTTATATATATACACACACCCCTTACCGCTGCAGTTCTGCATTGAAAACAAACACAACACTGGAAGCATACTAATAACGCTTGATCTTGGACTTTAATACAGGTTTTTCGACAGCAAAAGAGAATAGAGAACATGGGTAATCGAAACAATTTTCTTTGTTTTCTGTTTACCATTTTCTTGCTTGCACAAAGCAACCAGACAGGGGGTTGGTTGTTTTTTTCCAAAGAGACTCCAACCGAAAACCCATCGAAGAATTCAGAAATTTCGAGTGATGTGGTTGCTGAATTCTCAATGGAAACACCGGGGAACAGAAAGGGAGTACAGCTGGTCGAAAACGCAAAGAACAAGATGGCCGGATCGAACTCCTGCTGGCAAAACGCGTACCAGAATCTGTTTGCTGGGTGTTCGGAGATTCTTGCGGGTGAAGAGAAACGGTCTAGACTCGCTTGGCATCTCAGTGATTGCTTCCAGAAAGACTCCGGAAGGCCAGGTTTTCCTTACTGTCATGCAAAATCCAGCATGTTGAAGTGTTTGACGGAATTGGATGAGGATGCAAGGAAGGTGTATCTGGAGTTTTATCTTGAGACCAACTCCATCTGCCACCAGTTACAGTTAAGTACATATACAGCCATATAAATACATGCATGCATTCTTTTTTCTATAAGATAGAAAATTCTACACAAGCTTATATATAAGAGGAGGGAGAAGGGGATCCACGGCGCGGGAATAAACCCCCACAGAAACATCACCTAGCACTTGCGAGATTCGAAACGTAGGCCTCCTTATTGGGAGACCCTAGAAAATGCCAACTAGACTAGAGCCCCTCGTGTGTCTAGTGTCTGTGTGCGCGCACGCGCATACACAGATTGGAAATTGGTTAAAGGGAACAATCTCCGAAAAAGTTGGAACTCCAGTAAAAATTATAAGAATTTTGGTACACTTTGACATATTTCTAGAAGCTTTTGGTATTTGTCAACAAGCATTTTTCACCCTTAACCATATTAATGTTTTACATATAAGGGGCAAAATATGATTAAAAAAAAGAGAGAGTTAGAACCTCAATAAACAGTCTACGGACTTCAATACCCTTCTACATTTTTGTACACAATTTGCAAATTTTCCAGCATCATAATTGAAACTTAATTGCTGTCCAAAGGATTGTGGTTAGCGCTTTGTAAACACCTGTGAAGAAATTGCTAAAAAGTTAGAACTGCAATACATGTTTCACAAACTAGAGGTTGCAACCTTGCATTATTTTTCAACCTTACGTTTTTTTCGTCTATATTTACACATAAACTAGAGGCTGCACACCTTGCATAATTTTGCTAGAATTCCATCACTAAAACACCAAGGCCATGACAGTGTGCTCCAAAAGTATCTGGGAAATGGCAAAAGTGGAAGCAATTAAGAGGGGATGACGGAAAACAAATAGATGAAAAATTGAAGTAGTTGCGGGTTATCTTGGCAAAAAGTACCACCAATCTATATGTTAGCATAGAACTTCTCATGCAAATACTAAAAATTCAACTTCACTACTTTGGTTAACACGCACTAAGCAAGTTTTAGATTTCATGTTATTGTAGGACTGATGCATTTAAGCGCCAAACAGAGAGACTGGTGAATGAGCTAAAGAAGTCTGCCCAATTTGCCGAAGACAAGTTAGATATAATAGAAGAGAAAGCAGAGGAGTTGCTACACAGTTCAAACCACATACATGATTCTTTGGCTTCAATAGATGTTCAAACCCAACTTGTGTCCAAAATGACGAAGAATGTTGAAGATCATGTAAATGTTGTGCTGAAGCATGCTGAAGCAGTTTACGAGCAATCCAAGGAAATCGCAGGTTCTCAGTCAGAACTGCAAGAAAGCCAAGCACAAATGAAGAACAAGTTGGAAGAATCAATGGAAAAGTTGCATAAATCTTATGACGATGTGGTTCAAGAAATAAGTAGGTTGAAGAATGAAGCTGTTGAAATAGAGAAGAAGATTGGAAAAGTTGGGGACACAATGGCTTCGAAAATGAACACTTTGCAAAGCAAAGCCGATGATATTGGTAATCTAGCAGGGATTTCTTTGGATAAGCAAAAGCAACTTCTAGATGGGCAATCTGTGGCTCTTGATGGCCTCGAGTTTCTAACCAAATTTCAGTCCCAGGCACTAGAAGAGAGCAGGTAAATAAACAAGACAGCCATATTAGCATAATTGTATTAGAAAGTGTTTGGCAAATAGGATTCCCAAAAATTAGGAATTCTGGATTCTCCAGAATACATTTTTGGATACAGGAATGACTCCAAATATCTATATATATTAGCAAGAATTCAAAAACTCCTCTGGGTGAACTTTTGGGCTTCCATTATGAATTCTGCAGGGAAAAAACCACCTTGCCCCTAAGTTTCCTATTGAATTACCATTTAGGTGGACCACCATCAACACCCAACCCCACCCGACATCGCCCCAACAAACATATCAACTCTAGCACCACAAACCTGAACCCCAACCAATGTCTGGTTTTTTTCCCCACTTTTACACATGGGGAATGGTATTTTGGTCAAATTCACATCCAAGATCTATTTCTCTGTTTATACTTCCTATACTATTACAGCCAGGATCTAAAATAACCTTACAAAACCTCTATTGAACACCCTCTTACTCATTCTTGTAATTGAAGGGGTACTTTGCAACAATTAGCTGAATTTTGGAATAAACAACAAGACCAACTTCTTCAAAGACAAGAACTACTACAACAAACTCATGATCGTCTAGCCAGAAATTCAAAGACAATATTGGAATCTCAGGTTGGTGCACACTTTATGTAGTTTTTAAATCTGTGGACATCTTAAACCATAAAATTCGTAATACGATTTTTGTTTCTATTTCTACTCACAGGAAGCTTTTGAGTCTAAGCAAGCAAGCATGTTTGTCGCTCTAGATAAGCTCTTTGCCTTGCACAATGCCATGCTGCTTGAAGCCCGATTAATTAAAGCTTTTGTATTCTACTTTATATCAATCTTCATACTCCACATGCTCACAAGTACAAAGCAAACCTATGTTGTGAGACCTAAGCTTTATATTGGTATGGCTTATCATCCTTTTAACATTTGTTATGGGTTTTCCAGTGTTCTCGGAATTCAGATTATCGTTCTTTTTCGTTTGCAGGGATTTCTATCACATGCTTGATTGAAGTTGCAATACTACGGCATGCAACACTTAGTATTGAACAGCAGACTTGGATTATAAGTCTGGTTAGATCGCTCTTTGTGCTGTTCGGATTATTTCAGTTTCTATATGCCATTTGGACATTCAGGTTTGTACACGCTTCAATCATGTTTACTTGGGGTCAATGCGTTTAGCAAGAGAATTGAAAAACGCGATGGAAAGAGGAAAAATTCATGTTCAAGTGTTTGATTAGGAAGAAAATTATAAGAAAATAGAAACTCATGCACAACACATTCATGCATTCATGTTTCCTGCAAAAACCACAACAAATTTTGATTTTTCCGAAAATGGTTATCTACCATTTGATTTCCCAACATACGATTTATCCCACATTTCCAGAAACTAATTGTATCTATCTAGCATGTTAATTTGTTTTACTTAAAGTTACTTTTGACAAATGAAAAACAGATATCTTCTTGTTACTTTCATGCTAATACAAAATCCAGAATGATTGTTTTTTTTCAAAATTTACCTGCAAATATATCATCCTAATCAAATGCATGCGTTTTCCCCTTTCTTTCACTCACTTTCTACCATTCAAACTTTCCATCATTTTACTTCAAATTGGTAATCAAACAGACCCTTTCGGTTAAAGACTCTATCTATAGTTCCTATTCTAAAGCTATGGCTTGAATTTATGTAGGGACCTTGAGCTGGCAAATCACCACATGATATTGGAAATGTATAAGAACAACAAGGATCCGGTTAAAGGAAAGCGACTAAACACCGAATGCTCATGGGATAGTGATTGCGACAGTGACGTGAATTGGTCTTCATTTATTGACACTGAGATAAAAGAAGACATAGACAGTCTTGGAGACCCAGACTATATGCTTCCAGAAGAAGTCGTGGAGAACTCAGTTGCAACTTCCTTAACAACAACAAAAACATACAATCTTCGTTGTCGCCGTTAGTAATCATGCAGATACTTTCTTTCCTACAGCACTTTACATTTAACCTGCTTTTTGCAGCTTAGTACTTACAACTGTATGCACAGATAGTTTGACATTCATAACTGTTTCACAATAAACAAACTTTTTCATTGTTATGAAAAGCCAGATTCTGCAAAATATTCCCACAACCAATTCTGTCAAACAGGGAGGTCTAAACTTCGTTCACAACATTGTCCCTACCTCTATGACTGAAGCATGCAGATAATTCTAACACAGAGATCCCCAACAAGTGTTTTCAAATTGGGATACATATCATGTATCGTTATTTTCATGTTCGAACCGTATCGGGATATGTATCGCGTATGGAAGATACGTTAACAAGAAGCTAATACACAATTAAAAGTTAGTAGTGTTTTATATGTGAAAAATACGTTTTTAACCCACTTGGGTCTATCACATTGAGGCTTTCCAATGCCTTGGTTAAGGGAAGAGAAGAGTCCTTATCTGACTCATGCAAAACATGACCAAAATATGTTATTTATTCTATTCAAGCCCTAATGGATTGAGTTTTGTTGTTCTTTCAATAGTTTCAATGGCACCATAATTAGATCAAACAATTTAGAACGCGTCCTAACTCATAGGTACTTCTTGTTAAGGACATAACTCATAGTTACTTCTTGTTAAGGAGATTTCAATTACACAACTATCAGCCCTCTTTGTAACCAATGCAATTATTCGAAATTTAAACCCTTTGCTTTGTACACAAATCTCACAATTCCAAACTGCTATGATGAAGTAGTAATAGTTTCTATGCTGTAAGAAACATGCAAAATCAATCAAACACACTGAAGATAGGAAATTTGAAAAGCCTAAGGTGGAGATAACTTGAAAACAGAAAGAACTTGTAACGTACGATCCTAAATAAGAAGTACAATAGCAGACATAGGAAAAGGATGAAATGCAGAATACCTGGTGATATCACCAGTAATCCTTGCAAGAGTAGCTCCCTTTTTCAAAATGGCAGAAGTTTTTCATTTCCCTCAAAACTTGGGACACGGTCTTCATCCACGAGTGACAATCTGCACAAACACAAAGATTCTTTGTGATCCTAAGTGATATTCCAGATCTCGAGTGAATGAGTCCAAACATGGCCACAAGTTGCTCACTATGTCCGCAAATCCACGCCTTCTTAATTTCCTCATAAACATCATGCAGCACAACCCCATTATCTGGTTCATACCCAATGCCTCTCATAGCTTCCTTAAATTCACTCCACAACTTCTGATACTCCTCTGAACTACCAAGTTCAGGATCCCCACCAGCCACAAAAATGCGGAACCTACTTTTTATTTCAATCCAGCTGCATCCAACCTCTTTCTTGATGCCATGCTTTTCCATCATCTCTCTCACCATCTTAACACCCTCCCATAGTCCCGCATTTTCATAAATGTTCAACAGCACCACGTAATTCTCTACATATTTTGGTTCAATCTCAAACAAAACCTTTGAAATAGTCTCTCTGCAAGAAGAACGTCAACATAAATGTGGGATGAATTGAGTAATAAACCCCATATGCGACTACTGGGCTTCTAATGCATGTTTTTCACTACTCCCAGTGCCTCCTTGAGTCTCCCTGCCCTACCTAGTACATCTACTAAACAAGCATAATGCTCTACACTCGGTGTGTTCTAAATTCGGTTCGCATTCTGTGAAACAATGTCTCTCCGTCTTTTGTGAGCCCCATGTGGCTGCAACCTGATACTAAGGCATCAAACATGACTGTATTAAGGCTGAATCCAGAACCAAGCATCTCATTAAACAACTTAAATCCGTCTTCCCTACGTCTGGCGATTGCATATGTGTAAAGCACATCATTCCATGACCTCAAATCCCTCCTTCCCATCCCATCAAATATTCTCCTAGCGTAGTCCATAACTCCACATTTCGCATACATGTCCATAAACAAATTTACTGCAAACACATTCGGTCCAACGACCGACTTCACCATTTGATTTTGGGCATGTATCTCTCTTCCACCAAAGAGTGCATTTATTCGAGCACAAAAGGGTGACACTGCAGTCAAAGTTAACCCATCAAATCCCACTCCCTTTCCCTGCCTCCTCCTAAAAGCATCAAAAGGCTCAAACAGCTGACCCTCTCCAAGCAAACCTAGAAATCAACGAATTCCAAGAAACAATATCTCGTTCAAGCATCTCGTCGAACACCCGAACTACGTCCTCAAAACACCCACATTCTGAGTACAACCTAAGAAGCACATTGTACAGAAACTGATCCGGTCCTTCCTCACTCTTAACAACTTGAGCATGAACCCCTCTCCCAACCCGAACAATAAACAATTCACCACATGACTTGAGTGCAACCGAGAACAAAAAATTACCCGGTTCCAAAAACCTCAACATATCCACGTAAAGAGATAGAGCATCCTTCGAATACCCATTTTGCAACTACCCAATCGCCATCGACACCCAAACAGACTCGGGAATCGGTTCAATCTCGCCATTGTAAAGGGGAAGGTTGATTTGATTGCAAACAGAGTAAAGGGTAATGAACATGGATTTCAATGCAGGGTTCTTGAGGAGGTTGTGGTGGGCGCCCTTTCACTCTTGCGAGCGAAGGAATTGAGTGTGGAGTCTCTGGCCACGGTGTAAGGATTTCTTGGCAATGTAGGCTTGGAGGAGGGTTTCGTAGGTGAGGAGGTTTCGATGGGCTGTTGGGGAGTGCAATTTTGTTCACCATCCTTAAAAGAGGGTAAACATTACCTTTTCTCTTATTGGTTGACATGGTGTAGGTCCCACCCGTGCAACACACTTTTTGGTAAGCATGATATCACTTTGTGGTGGGAATCCACACATTTTGTGGTGGGATCCACATCATTTCAACCAATAGGAAGGGGGTAATGTTCACCCTCCCTCTTAAGTAGAGGGTGAACAAAACTCAACTCGTTATTGGGTGGGATTCGATAAGTTGAAGGGCCTTGTCTAGTTTGCCTAATACAGTGATGAATTTGACAGTTGGTGGGGGGGGGGGGGGGGGGGGGTGTGGTTTGAGGGTGTGAGTGTTGTGTTAGTTGGGACAAGTATGGAAGTTGAGGTGGGAATGGACATATTCCACTTCTATATTTTCTATAGATGAGAAACGCTATCTAGGTACAATTATATACCCAATGAAAAAGAAGAATAAGACCCATGTAATGAGAAGTACGGTTGCAAACGTACCGACTGCTCGTTGCTCAGCTCGTCAAGGCTCAACTCGGCTCGCTTAATAATTGAGCCAAGCTTGGGCTTGAGTCTTAGGCTCATTTAATAAACAACTTGAGTTCAACCCTCAAAAGCTAAGCTCGGCTCGTATAAAAAGGCTCGTTAGATAAATTGGACGGACTCGGATTGTTAAGGGCTTGGCTCGTTTACAAGCAAGCCGAGCTCGAGTATTGGGCTCGTTTAGTAAACGAGCAGAGTTTGAATACTATAAAGCTCGGTTTGGCTCGTTTGGACCCTTAATGAGAAGTCTCGATTATTCTATTATTTCGACAGTCAGGGTTGTGTGGACAAGCTTACACGCACCTCGACTATTCCTCTCTCTGGTCAGGTCAAAGGCAAGCCATCCATACTGGGACTAGTTAGATTCACAAAAGATAGATTTCTATCTTGTAGCATATTTGTGTGTGCTTCACATGACTCCCTAGAATTGTCCAGTGGTGTCATTACTCTCACTCTATCGCATATTTGAGTGAGCTTTACATACTTTGTGGTCAAAATGACGGAAATGTGCGGTGAAGAGAGAAGTTCCAGTGGCACCTTCCTTTTTATTAGTGGCTCTTTCACCTTGCACACCATTGGACCAATGTTTAATACCAACAAACTGTAAGGACATGTTTGATTGCCAGACACAATGGTGGGGTGTTACTAATTCCGGGATTAATAGGTGATGTACTAAATAATAAGCCAAGCCCTTGTCTCAGTGTAACTTTTGGACAGTCTAGGCCGTTGTTTGATTTCTTAGACAAGAAAAATAACTGAATTATCAATGGACCATAAAATTCCTTAGTATGGCTATCATTTTCTATACTGCCATTAATGATATTCATTGTTTGATGGCAAGACAAGTCATAGGAGCTTGAAAATATTGGGACATTCGCTTCTCCGATAATTCATGTTTTGCAATTCTACAATACTAGAAACAGCATTCCAAGTATTATTCAACATTTTCTTGAGAGAAAATCGAACATGACATAGAATTGAAGCCCTAAATGTTCTTGGCGATATCATGGGACCAAACAAGGCTTCAGGTGGCGAGGTTGTAAAGGCTGGTAGCCTGGTAGGCATTAGTGGTCCGAGACTTGTTCCACCTTCAGTCACAATTAGAAAAAGAGAGAGAGAAACGGGGGGAAGGTGTTTCCATCAGTGTATTTTGAAGTTTGAACGAGCAGGATCCACCGGATGACTTGGAGTGCCACATCCATTTCTGGGATTGAGATTCCAGGAGCCTAGAATTACTAATACCCTTAATAACAACCAGTGATTGTTGTGGCCCGAACCAATGAACCCAGGCTGGACAAGTTTATATTTACCCAACAACGTGCCATTACAAAGTCCACTATTTTGGATCAGGTCAGACTTTTGCTCAAAAACAAAAATAGCACATTGCCAAAAAAGAAAAAAAGAATTACAATGGGGGATATGGGAGTCAGATCAGGTCACATTTGCATCCTGTGTGTTTGAATGCTCTAAACAGTAGATACCAAAAAGGAGAGGAAAGATTAATAGTAAACTTGCATTTAAACAGTTCGTTTTCATCTTCCCATTTTACCTGCAGTAATATACATATTCTATCTGTCACAACACTAACGTCTTTGCCTCCAAAATTTCTACAACTCTCTTCTCAAAAAGAATAGCCCTCTGTCCCTATGCTTAGAATTCTTTTCCAGAAAAGGAAAAGAATCTTCTAAATAATGTGAAGCATATAAGTATGAGGGCACCACCTCACTTCAATAGCTAGCTTGTGGGGTTTGAGTTTCCCAAGACAACGTAACAGACCGATCACTCTTTGGAGCCGAGGATGATTTTACTTCACGGAAGTGGTCGGCCAATATACAAGTGGGATTGTGACATGCACCCCCAAAACGACTGTCAACAGTCACATGACTCACATCAGCCAGAGAAAAAGTTAGGGTTGCCATGTAGCCGCATGGGCAAGTCCAGAACCGCACACGAGTGTTTAAAAAACTGTAATAATAGCACATGAACATAGTTAAAAGGGTGGTCACCAAGGGTAGATAGTGGGCCAATTCGCCTATAAATACCAGAGGAGCGCAGAACACAATCCATCTGGGAAAAGTCATATTCAGAGCAGTGTAAGGTAATTTTTCTGTTTGATTACTGCTATTGTGATTTCTTCTTGCCCACAGTTTGCCTTTGAATGGAAATCGACTTGACCTTGGAGGACATTTTTCAGACGTCAACACTAGCCGGAGTGTCACTAACGGTCTTCTGTCTTGTAGAGAGCATAGGTTATTAAGGAAAGTCATCATCCTCCAAGCAGTAACTTAGAGAGTAATTTGTTGGAAAGTAAACTCGATTTTAGGAATATGCATGTAGTTAAAGAGTCTAGTTACCAATGTTTTAAAACCCGGACTGGCTGGTCGAACCGGTTGGCCTGCCAACCGGTCCTTTGTCCGGTTTGGGTTGACCGCAAAACCACTACTAAATGAGAACCGGCCTCGTTAATGAGAACCATCTCAATTTTCCGGTTGAACTGGAGAACCAGTGGAACCGATATGGTTTTTGAGACCCATACCGTTCAAAAATTAACTTTAGCTAGCCAATCAATGGCCCCAACAGTTCTCAATTCTGCCGATGTGGGATTGAAAAAAAGAGTGCAGAATTCAATGCTCAATTCCTCCACTTTTCACTCCAAGACATTTTTTCATGTTCATTTTAACTATTTATATATATTTAATATATTTATGACATCACGGTTCGATTCCAATCCAACCCTGGTTAAACCAGTGACCCATCCGCCAGGTCCCTTTTCTGGTTCGCTCACCAGCCCAGTTTTCAAAACATTGCTAGTTCCAGTATTCATGTATGTAGATGAAGGGTCGTGAATGTAGAGGTTCATGAACTTGGCTAGGTCAAATATCACTAGGAGGCTACAAATACCTTTGTAATCGAGTGATAAGTGTGTGAGAGTGATTAGAAACAGTTAGGTTGAGTTGAGTGGAAGAACTACAAAGTAGTCAAGTGTGATAAAGAATCAAAGATTGTTAAGGTATTTTATCACAAATTGTGTGTTATCTCCTCCCTCACATCTCTCCTACTTGTTCAAGTGTGTATTTGGTCCATCACGAATTTCCAACATAATCCTTATCAACAGAGGAGTCCTACACCCAGCCTACACAGTACCACCAATGTAATCATTGAAAATTCTATCCCTTTGCTTTGAGATCAACTCTCACAATTCTAAATGTCTATGATAAAGTAGTGGCGGATTCTATGGTAATCATTTTCATCTTAAGAAAACATGGATACTCAATCACAAAGGCAGAAGATAGGACATTTGAAAAGCCTAGGATGGAGATAGCTCTTGAATAGGAAGAACTTGTAATGCTCAATCATAGAGAAGAAGTATAATAGCAGATGGAAAAAAAAAAAAAAGGAGACAGAATGATAGTTTACCTGCTATAATCACCAGTAATCCTTGCAAGAGCAGCACCCTTTTTCAAAATGGTGGAAGTGTTTTGTGTCCCTCAAAACTATCACTCTTCTAGTAACTTGGGACAGAGCCTTCATCCAAGAGTGACAATCTGCACACACACGAAGATTATTTGTGATCCTAAGTGGTATTCCAGATCTAGTGTGAATGAGTCCAAACATGGCCGCAAGTCGCTCACTATGTCCACAAACCCATCCCTTCTTAATTTCCTCACTAACATCATGCAGCACAACTCTAGTATCCGGTTCGTATCCAACTCCTCTCATAGCTTCCATCAACTCACTCCACAACTTTTGATACTTCTCTGAATTACGAAGTTCAATACCTCCACCAGCCACAAAAGTGTGTAACCTATTTTTTATCTCAATCCAGCTGCATCCAACCTCTTTCTTGACGCCACGCTTTTCCATCATCTCTCTCACCATCTTAACACCCTCCCACAGTCCCGCATTTGCATAAATGTTCGATAGGATCACGTAATTAACAGGATATTTTGGTTCAATCTCAAACAAAACCTTCGCAATAGCCTCTGCGAGAGGAACGTTACCATAAAGGCGGCAAGAATTGAGTAACGAACCCCAAATGCTACCACTGGGCTTCTTTCCCATGCTTTTCACTACTTTCAGTGCTTCCTTGAGCCTCCCTGCTCTACCTAACATATCTACCAAACAAGCATAATGCTCTGCACTTGGTGAGATTCCAAATTCGGTGCGCATCCTGTGAAACAATTTCAGGCCCTCTTGCGTGAGCCCCGTATGACTGCAGCCTGATAGTAACGCAATAAACGTGACCGTATCTGGGCTGAATCCAGAATCAACCATCTTATCAAACAACTTCAATCCTTCTTCCATACGCCTGGCAATGGCATACCCATTAAGCACAGTATTCCACGACGTCAAATCTCTCCTCTCCATTCCATCAAATATCCTCCTACCGTAATCCACCACTCCACATTTCGCATACATGTCCATCAGCGAGTTCAACACAAACATATCCGGCCTGGTGACCGATTTTGCCATTTGGGCATGTATCTCTTTCCCGCTGCAAAGTGCATTTACTTGAGCACAGACGGGCAACACTGCAGTCAAACTAACCCAATTAAACCCCACTCCCTCTCCTTGCATCCTCCTAAAAGCATCAAAAGCCTCAAACAGCTGACCTCTCCCTGCAAACCCAGAAACCAACGAATTCCAAGAAACAATATTTCGTTCAGGCATTTCGGCAAACACCCGAACTACGTCCTCAAAACACCCACATTCCAAGTACAATCTAAGAAGAGCATTATACACAACCTGATCCGACTCATCCTTACACTTAACAATCTGGGCATGTACACCTCTACCAACCGGAAAATCACCCAACTCAGCGCACGACTTGAGAGCAGCCGAGAACGCGAAATTACCCGGCTGCACGAACCTCCTCAACATGTCCACATAAAGAGACAGGGCATCTTTCGAACACCCGTTTCGCGAGTACCCGATTGCCATCGCCACCCACACTGACTCGGGAGCGGTTCCAATGAGGGCGGAGTCGAAAACGCTGCGGGCCAGGTCGATCCGGCCGCAGACGGAGTAGAGAGTGATGAGCTTGGTTTTCAAGGCGGGTTTTTCCAGAAGGCTTTGCTGGGTACCACCACGACCCTTTTTTCTTTTTGTTGAGTGGCGGAGGAGGAGGTGGTTCTGGAGCCTCTGGCCGTGGTGTAAGGATTTTCTGGAGATGCAGGCGTGGAGGAGGGCGTCGTAGGTTTGGAGAGGGAGAGGAGTTAGCGGGTGGGATTCGATGAGGTGAAGGGCCTCGTCTAGCTTGCCTGAGAGGGAGAGGGATTTGAGGGTTGAAGGAAGTGATGAGGGTTTTGTGTTGGTGGGAAGAACGGTTGTGGTAGTTGAGGCAGGAATGGAGGGAGTTGCCATGTCTCTCTGTCTCAGAGATAGAAGAGCTTATCTTGTCTTGGTAGAGTCACAGAGAGGATTTCAGTAGCGGCTAACACGTGGTGCCCGTGTGCGCATTTGAGCCGTCTATTTTATTTTTTAACGGCTCAGATTTGAAGAAAGGAAATGAGAGAGAAAGTGTTGGGGTAAAAGGAGAGAGAATGTTTTAATCCGAACCGTCCAAAAGTGTATCGAACGGTTCGAATACTCCAGACGAATACCACGTGAGATATACCCTCTTGGCATAGAGAGCCAATGAGGAAGAAAGACCTCTGTATGCCCAATATTGCCCATTCTTTTTTCATGTTTTTTTGACGAACAAGTGTAAAACTTATTTTTCTTCTTTGTTTTGTTTTGTGTGTTTTGTTCCGTTTTTTTTAATTTTTTGTGAATTCCAGTGATATTTTTTGAATTATTATCCGTCTCGACGAGATTAGTTTAAAAAAAACAAAATTATTGTAGTTCATTAACGACGAAAAAAGTACTGTATCTGTTTTATTTGTCTAAAAGTCTGTTTTACTTGAATTTTTTTCAATATCGGCCTATATTATAGTGTTTTTTTTATTCTTCTCGTCGAGATAGATGATTAACCAAATTACAATAAAATGCTAAAAAAAAAGTTTTAAAAAAAAATGAAATAAGTTTCAAACTTACTATAAGTTTACAAGAACGCAGCTAAATATTGCCTATTCTTATTTTTGTGGTTAATCCTGCCTTACCCATTTGATTTGATGCAACGTACTATTTCTCACTCCTCGGAATGTTTGGTTTTACTCCCAAAAAAAATTTCTCCCAAATTTGTTTACTGTTTCACCATTGTGTTATTGGAAATCCAAAATTATGACTTTTATCCAAAAAAAAAATTCTCCCGAATCCAGTTTATTGGTGACAAAGATGTGTCCTAGTTGAGTTGGTAAAATAATTAATAAGATCTTCGTTTGGTGATTGCTCAAACTCCACTCCTACTTTTCTTTTCCCTAGGATACTATATAGATCACGATTTTTTGATTAAAAAAAAAAAGGTCTTGGCGACAGCTTCTTGGGCTATCCGAGCACAACGGTGAAGGCGTCTTTGCTACAGCGATTGTGATGGCAACGAGCTCCAACTTGATGCCGATTGTGGGGCTCCAATCAAGATGGTTCGCTCCTTTGGATTTGGGGTTAGGGATTCGCTCTTGATCTTATCTTCGTCTTGCAAAATGAAGGACAACTACAAATCACACCGGAGGTTCTCCGGAATGACCCACCGGTGCAAGAGTCAGTAAACTTGCAGAGAGAAAAACGAAGGCAGAGAGAAAAACGGAGATCGAGAGATGGGATTTTAGGGTTCTCTAGGTCATACCTCTTGCAAGAAGGCAAAATAGGGTATTTATAGAGATCCCCTGCCTTGGATTCCAAGAATGCTCATTTGCTCATCACGCGTCGGCTGACGCCACCCATGCGTCACTTTAGGGTTTTGTAACCGTTTGCAAGATGAGCTGGCACCTTCACGTGCCCCCATTCTTATATGTGATAATCGTTTGTATGACCTTCACGTGCCCCCATTCTTATCTGTGATAACCGTTCGTATGACCTTCACGTGCCCCCACGGTGATCGTTCCCACGTGGGGGGAGCTGAAATCATGGCCCCCACGTTCGTTCAAGGCCGAACGTGAAGCCCGACCGTCATAGGGTTGGTAAGCCAAAAGGATAACTCTGATTATTTCAAACGGAACCTCAACGGTGAAACCGTCGGTCTGCCGAACCGGAACGGAGCAACCGCTTGAACTCAAATAAACCATCGAGGAGAAGTTCGGAATCCCACTCGGTACGACGCGAGCCGTTGGCTCAGCCTGCTACACCGATCATGGTTTCTCAACCCAGATCCACGAGTTAATCAGTGGATCCCATTAGAAGAGCTGATTTTTTGACTTTTTTGTTTTGTATATTGATTGTATTTCTTGTATTTTATCAGTCCTTTTTATTAGTTGGTTTATATATTAATAGTAGATGTTTCGTTTTTCTCAAAACAAAAGGTGGATTGACTTTGGACTGAGAGATAGGACTCTTCGTTTTTGCTTTTTAATCTTTGTTCTACATTCCTCTCTTTTATGCTCCCTTCTACGACTTTGAGTCGTTTTGAATATTTTGTAGACGCTTTCACGTATAGTCTCATATGACTAGTTAAGCAGGTCCCGTTCTGCTAACTATAGAAAGTATTTATTTTTCAAATTAAAGTTGATACATTGTAATAGATAGACATGTCTTGTAAAGTAAAAAATAAAAAACTTAACAAAATGGGGCGTAAGTGTATCTAGTCAATATACAAATAGGTAAAATGCTGAGGCAAAACGGCTAGCCCATTGAGGATGTAAAATTGGGCTTCTGCTAGTTGAAAAAGCAAATATGGCTCATTTGCATAGTCCATTGGGGATGCTCGCAGTCAACCTAATATCCTTTATCTCATATGCAGCAAATTGTGTTTTCTTTAATTTGTCATATACTTACACAACTGCAAAATGGCCAACCAGAGGGCCCTTTCCATTTTGAAATCCTCACTCCCATTTGCTTTGAATCCTGTGGCAGTGCCTAAATTTATAGCTTAGCGATACAAGTCCATCAATTCTCTTCAAAACAAAACATTCATGGCTTCGATGCCAAAGATTAGAACCGCTTGTGTTTGTACCCTTTTATTCAATCCTCTTATTCTTAGGAATTTTGGAGGAAAATCGTCACCAGTTAAAGAGATCGCGTAGAAAGTGCCATTGCAGTGGTCATCTGCTATTACATCCCTACCTAAAGCAACAACCAGCAATGTCATCTTCTCTCGAACATGTAAAAGCTAACTTGCAAAAGTTGATGCAATACCATCCAACGCATAACCTAGTTGACTAGCACAAGCGTGCCAATTAAGCTCAACAATTTGATTTGTTCAAACTCAGGTTCGTATGCAAATTAACCGTGCACAACACGAGTCAACCAATCATTCATAACCAAACTTTTATTCCTCCTAGGGCCTCCATTTTTTTGGCCGAAATAGGGTTACAAGTCGGGAAATTTCATATATACAAAAAAGGCGCAATATTTTTCATAAATTCGCCGGTGTACCAGCGGTAAGTTGATTGACAAATCATGTCCAAAACATATGAAAAAGGTCGAAATTTAAGTTCCCCACATGTACTGATTTTTCAGATCCTCCACTGTATAGTCTAACCCCAATGTGAGATTTCGGTCCCCAAACTCTGGACCGACTTTGACGTTTTGGATTTCTGTTTCGAGCCATGAATGGGCATCCAAGCCCAGCCCAACCACATCAACGGACTATGAGCTTTATCCTCACCATCCTCCTATGAACAGAATTTTTTTTTTTTTATCAGCTTATGAATAGAATGTTGATAGGGTTCAACATGTTGTGCTCATAGGGTTGGTTGAGAAGCGGACTCATAAAGAGAGAAAGCTAAGATTTTTTTCTGTTGTAGCTTCATCATCAACAGAGAAAAAGTTACTCATACTCTCCTTATGGCTACCACTTCAGAGCTGATACCGAGAATTTGAACTATCCACATGTAGTGGCGGCTCCAAGATTTTAGTTCAGCGGTGACAAAAACATAAAGAATTTTTTTTATGCAAAAAGCTCTATATAAAATAAGTTTTTTTTTATTATGATTGAAAATGAATTGCGTTTAATTTATTTTGTTTTGTTGAGTTATATTATCTACATACTCATAAATTTGAGAGAATTTTTTTTTACTTTGACTACTCATAAATAATTCAGTACCAACAATATGAAAAAGTATGAATGAAAGATCAAATAATATGTAAAAAAAATACAAAATTTTAGTGCATTTTTTGAGTTCATGGAGTTCGTTTGAAACCTCTGGGATATAGTTGGTTTCGCCCCTGTCCACCTCATAGAACATGCAATTAGCTACGTTCGGGAAAAAAAAATAGATTTATCACACATTTATAAACATGTAAACAAATCGCATTTTGTTTCAAACATATATTGAACACTTTAAAGATTATGGTCACATAGCTTCCATTTTGTGGCTCCGGAGTGAAAGCCACAAGCAAAGTATGTAGGAGTATGGAGTAATGGAGAGATGGAGTATGAACCAGCTACTGGTGGATAACCCACGTAAAAGGGGCCAATCTCACATGCTTAATTGAGCAAAGCCCAGCCCAATCCTGAGTTACCCTTCCGTGGTTAATTATTTTTATTAGTACTACAGTATATTTTTTATTAGTAGTTAATTTGATTAAAAAAAAAAAGTAGTGAGAAAGTTAAAAAATGGTAGCAGCGTAATTGTGTAGGAAAGTATTGTACAACTAAATTAAGATTCTTGCAACATCTTGTGTTTCTCGAACAACAAGATTTTTAAAATTAGCAACCCCTTCGAGTATTTTATAAAAGTTTCATTTTGCCGAGCAAAAAAAAATAAAAATCAGCAAACCTAATGAAAAAGTTTGAGACATGAGTCCAGCAAAAAGAAAGGGTAGAGGATGGGTTTTTTTTTTTTTTTTTTTGGGGGGGGGGGGGGGTGTGGGGGTGCATGGGGTTTGCGCTAGACCAAGATGGTAGAGGATGGGGTGAACTCTCTTCACGTGATCGCACAAATTCCAAGTCGGGACCAGGTTCGCGATGTGCTCTATATATATCTTCTATAGTTCCACCAAACGCAACCGAATTTCTTAAGAGGACAAGGATAAAGAGAGCGCGGATAGCTCGATTAACCTTTTAAACATCAAAACCATTTGAATCACCAAACCACAGGCTACCCTTGGTGAGAGAGAGAGAGTGAGAGAGAGAGAGAGGTGAAAGCTCATTCTCACGCACAAAATCCCCCAGCACAATTCCCATTAGTCCCTACCACCTCGTGCAGTAAACACAACGTACACTGTAACCAGTATTCTATTTCCCACCTACAGCTTTTCCTTATCATAATGCCATCAAAACCTCCTGATAGCAACGCTCCCTCTTCACTTTTGTCCTCTACAAAAGTCTCTCCTAGTAAAGCAAAAAAAAGGGCTTTAAAGATGGTCCTTTTCTCAAGGCTTTTTCTCTCTGGTCCGACTATGGGTACATCATTCGGTGTGCATTCGCACACGATATTGGATCCCGACATTGAGAGGGCTCCATCTCGAGATCCCCCACAAATAATCGGAGCTTCTCAATCTGTTTAAAATATTCTGTTAAGAATCTTAGTAAAAAGTTTAGTCGTACATCATTGGGTGCATACTAAATGCACACGACATTGGATCTTGACATTGTGCAGGATCCATCTCGAGAGCCTCCCAAATAATCGGAGCTTCTCAATTTGTTTAAAATTTTTTTTAAAAAATTCCAGTAAAAAATCAACTCAACCGAATAAAAAAAAAATCAATTCAGTCGGACATCGTTAAAGGGTTGATCGAATTTTTGCTAAATTCCCTGTTAGACAATTGAGCGAAAAATTGATCAAGTTCTTACTGATATCCACCTGAGCTGATTTTTTTTCTTGGATTATTAAATACTTGTTTTAAATAATTTAAGTGGTTTCGATTATTTTTGTGAAATCCTGAAATGAATCCAATATCCCTGTTAGACAATTGAGCGAAAAATTGATCAAGTCCATACTGATATCCGCTTGAGCTTATTTTTTAACATGAATTAAATATTAAAAAATTATTTAAAATAAATCAAGTGACTCCGATTATTTATGTGAAATTCCGATCGAGATGAAACCCACACAACGCGATGTGCATATGGTGTAAATGGTGTACCCAACAAGTTTTTATTGTTTTCTCGGTCACATTTTCTCTATCCTCTTCATCAATCATAAAGCACTCGATTGCAAAATGATTCACTCATATCTCACATCCATCTTTTCTAGATCTGTTCTGCCAAGGAATTCCCCCTGCTTTGCATTTACTACCTCTCTCCTCTCGATCAATGGGCCATCCAGGGCTAGACATCCCCTCTCTCTCATTTGTCAACTTCAATGGCGTACAGCTATGTTCCAAAAGAGTGATCATTTCAACGCTTTTGGAGCATCGTTATCTTGTACTACTACTTCATTCTTCCCAATTTATTTATTCATTATTTCATTTACTCTCATTTTGCAAACTTGTTCGTTTTGGTTTTGAGAAAGGTTTGTAAGAGTAATAAGTAAAAATAGATAGATAGAGAAAATTTAGAAAAATGATATTGACACTTTAAAAATTGATGCAGACAGTTCAAAATCAGTGTAATTTCAAAGTCATTTTTCTTCATTTTTTGGAGTGCCTGTATCAATCTTTAGAGTGCTAATATCACTTTTCAAAATTTATTGAGGACTGTGTCCAGTGATTTTGAGACCCCAAACGAACAAGCCTGTGATTTTGAAAATTTTTGTATATTTAAACTAATTGAAAACTATCAAATAAGATTCATATTGCAAATATTTTTTCCACATCAAAAAAAACGGAGACAGGAGAAGTACTCCATGGTTTTTCTCCAGCATACATTGACATTGGCGTGCAGTCCACATACTTCGTAGGCACACAACAATGATGATTTTTTTTAGTAAGAGTTCAAATTATTTACACTTGGGGTGAAAATTTTTGGTTTTTCACCATCGCCCGTTGTGGGTTCCACCATGCATGTTATGTTCTAACCTAAATGTTCATCTTGTAGATTCGCAAAGTAGAAAATCCCCGCAAAAAATCAACACGATCGGATGTCAAAAATCATATTTGAATTATAAAATGGACTGTAATGAACAATTTAATTTCCAAATCTATGACCGTTCATTCTGTAATCTAAAGTTTAATTTTTTACATATCTATCAATATCACATCAAGCTAATTTTTTTTTACATAGAAAAAAATCAAGTGGGGCCCAAAGGCAGAGAGAACTTAACTTCTTTTAGTAAATCGAATCAAACCGTTGAATATTGTAGTGGGTTGGCTTATTGATATTTGATCTGGAGTTCAAAATCGTCTTGCAAGGCACATCATGAGCCCCTAATTAATCTATCTTTTGGAGACACAAAGATTCGAAACCCGCACGCCATCAGACCCAGGCCTAACCTAAGACCAACAAAAATGAGCAAAAACCTTATCTTGCATGTGATAGACTGCAAAACTATATATGCACAGACATGGATTTGATGAAGGGGCCCTTAATAATCATAACCAATTTTTTCCCCAACCCCATGTTTTTTAAAGGCTTCAATCACCAAAACATAATTGAACTTCAAAAGCTTATTGTATACGGACACATATTAAACCAACAAATATATATATGATGGGGACGATCGGCCCATATGGTTGTGTCAGAGCCGCACTTTAATCCGTGCTCTGAAGTTTTGAGTTCAATCTGATGGAACAGTATCAACACTCGTTTGCAGTAATCTACATCATTAACCCATTAACTGTTTGAGTTCAATCTAATGGAACAGTATCGACACTTGTTTGCAATAATCTACATCATTAACCCATTAACTTCTTATCTCAATTGGTATATAGAAACTAATCATGCTAGCAAAATCTCCCATACACAAGGGAATTTTCTTCCAAGTGTGTGTGCGTGTGTGTGTGTGTGTGTGTGTGAGAGAGAGAGAGAGAGAGAGAGAGAGAGAGAGAGAGAGAGATGAAAACCATGCATGGGCTAATTAACATAGCTTGGCTTTTTGAATGAAATGAAAAATTAAGAAAAAAAACGTCCAATACAGACATGCATATTGGATGGAAGAAACTATATATATTTGTATATATAGAATCTCTCTCTTGCTATCACATTCCTTAATTCCCCCAATCCCTCTTGCGATACATTTACATCCATATTATGCCTTCTCTCTCCCATTCAACAAAAGATATATAACCTAGCTAATGATCATCAGTCAAAGCTGATCCTTCCCTTGCCAATCTGGCCTGCCTAACGTGAATTCCAAGCTAGGGTTCTTCTGATTCAAATCCGAACCCAAGTAATTCTTCACCCTTCTCAAATGATCACTCTCCTGCAACAACATTTCCCAACTGTGAGCCAAATTATTTCTTCATCGACACCGTTTTCCAAAGGGAAGGACGGAATAGCGATAGAAAGAAAAAGAAAAAGAGAAAGGACCATTCATAGACTAAATGGTCAAATATTATGAGTTCGCATATAATTTAGCAGGGGCGGAGCTATGTTGGGCCCACCCCAAGCCCCCGAGTTTTAACATGATATCCAAACTAGTGTATTGGTTCAATATATATGTACCTCTATGCGTCCAGATTTCTGTTGTGATGGCAACACTGACGGTCTAAGCCTATCCATCTCGTCGGGATTGGTTTGCATCCAAGCCTCTCTAGTGCTGGGAATTTAAACAAAGAAACAGTTAGCCCTCAACGATGATTTTTCTGGGATAAAATTTTCTAATCTCTGTGCAATACAAATTAGGTATTTGGCCAAAACTTCTGATAAAAAAGAAAAGAAAAACTCAGTCCAAATTTTCTAGCTAACCAATGTGAGAGCAATTTAATGATTGTTGGGCCAAGATTGCCTCCAAGAATTTTTTTTATCGGCAAAAAAGATTTTATTGATACTCGACAAAAGAGTACATCGAGGCGGCCAGAACTCTAGATACAAAGAAGACTTGCCTCCAAGAATTTGGTCAGATAATGTCACTTTTTGCAACTACTCTAACACAAATTTGCAGGCACAATGTTAAATAATATAAAAGACTTAATGAAAAAATTTCTCTAACACCAATTAATTTTAGGAGAGATTTTAGAAAAGCATTCCAACAACATTCTCAAGAGCAGCCTATAATTAAGCCAATTCTCTACCTCTTTCAAAGGGCCTCTATTCCTCAATTAGAGCCCTTTCCAGGAAAAGGAAAAGCTCTAGTAATGACCCAAGCTGTTGGCTCTAGTAATGACCCAAGACCATTAATAAATAAATAAATAAAACACTAGCTAACAACATGTTTCAAAATGCTCAACACCACATACATATTGTGCACCCCACCATGCCTTCATTAATGAACAGAACCATTCATCATGTAAAACTCACATAATAGTATACCCACGCAAAAAAACAGATTGATTGAACATCGATAGGTATATCAAATTAAAATTGAATTTTGGTTTAGAAAATAGATATCTAGTCATGTACAGAACCTACGATCCATCCTTGTCCTTCCATCTAAGTTTAAAAAAATCGAAATAACTATAAAAATGATGCCATTGCAGTACTATAGTGAAGTTTACAGGTAGAATTAGCAAGCAGGCTATTGATGAGTTACCAAGTTTAGCCCAACTAAAATGGTTGAGTAGGTTTAAGGCAATGATCAGTAGCTGGTTCGACAAGATAATCAGCCACACCGGCCTAGCAAAGACACGACACAGACCCTACGGAGTATGGAGGCAGCAAGGAAGTTAACGAGCCTATGAAATGCAGACCACAATAGACCATAAAATGGGAACAAAAACTAGTGATCTTTTAGTGTAACAAAAAATTCTTCTCCGAAACAAATTATTAGCATTTTTGCATTATGGCATGATCCACAACTCTTTGCCGATAAGAAATAGATTCAAATAAATTATTTAATTCGATCTTATGCTATATTGTGTACATTTTTTACTCGATAATCCTTCACTGCCAACTCCATCATTCTCAACTAGTAGTAAAAAAAAAAAAACTAACATATCTTCAGTCTTAGGTAGCCGCTACAGTGAAATGGGTTATTAAATTGTTATTTATCAACTCATCTAAAAACTTATGTTGTTAGAGGGATCAGGAACAACTTTATTGTCTATATTCGCAGCATGGGTAGACAAGCAGCTAAGTTGAAGTGAACATAAAAAAATCACACAGTACACATCATATTTTTCACTATGCAAGACCTGTGTTTGTAGTTCTCACGTGAGCTAATAGTTTTTATAAAAAATAATAAAAAAATGTCCTAATACAGGAACCAGTACAAAAACACAGGTCAGGGATACTGCCGAGTATCTCCCTATAAAGTGGTTCTGAATAGTCGATCCGGCCATTCATCTAGACCCAGATGGCATGGATCGGATCTGAACCGTTCATTACTCAGTTAAGATCTGAGTTGTCGACTGCTGAGATAAACGGCCGAGTCAACCGGTCTTGACCCGCTTTCCAGGCGGTGGTCGGCAGCATCCCATTCCACTACAAAACAAACTCCAATATGCAGTGTGTGGCTATAGGTATGGCTATGCATATACACAGAAAAAGACAAGGATTTCCCATGTACTGTAGTCAACTAAAACTTTGAAAAAGTGAGTGCACTTAAGTCAAGGCAGTTTCCTCGTGAAGAGAATAACAGCCAGAGTTTACTATTGAGAAAATAGTCCTACAAGAGTCATAGCAATTAGAAATAGTACTTCCAAAGTTCACAAAGAAAAAGAAAAAGCGACCCATTTATTTTTATCTCTTTGTCTTATTCAAATCTGCCTTTGATTAGGTTTGGAGCTTTGTTTAGTTGGTCTCATTTTAAAAAACAACACCTAATTGTACGTGGTTCCATATCTTTTGAATGCTTTTTTTAGGTATTGATTGTTTTTTATTGTCCGGTTATCCGAATCAACTTACGCACACATCGACTAATTTTGAGCGATCGATCTCACTACTTACTTGTGGGGGATTTCAGCTCGCCATCTATTTTCATTGTTCAACTCTTTGACAACACGAAAAAACTACTGTTCTTGACAACATGAAAAAATAATTAAGACCGAAGCAAAACTCAGTACTATAGACTGGCCCCAAAGAATTTTATACCACCCGAGAGGTTTCGAACCGGGACTTAGACCTTTCTTGTATTAACAACGCATTACAAAATCTATGTATCCAGAAAACTTTTAACAAAGCTTAGAAAGCATGTGGAATTATAAAGATTACTTACAAGTTGGCAAGTGGCCCGTAAATTCTATTTTTGTGTTGTTTTAATTTCCCTATAATTCTGACATTATTATGGCTTAATCATTGTGTATTTTTTTAATGTTCCACCAAAGCAAAAACTTATCTAATCCCATTAGAAAATGTTCCTCGGTTACCAAAAAAAAAAAAAATTCCCATTAGAAAATCTTCAAAAAGGGAAAGAAAAAAAAAAGATTAGAGAAATGAAAAGCAAGAAGAAACGAAACAGAATAAAAGCAAAAGCTGCGGCAAGAAGCCTTTGATATATATTCTTTAAAAATGGTGGACGTGATCAGTTCGCATTATTCTAAGCTAAGGGTACGTACGTGCAAAAGGAAAAGGAAAGCAAAGTGATTGTGTTTGTCTTTGTCTTTGTCCTTCTCCCAATTCAAATTTGTACGTGGGCATTTTCCATGTGATCACACATACATATATCAGCTTTTAGACAATACTATGAGGACGCGCAACGAAGGATTTTACAAAGCAGACTGCGTAGCGGTAGCAGTAACGGTGCAACGGGAGAAAGAGTGTCGAATGATACTTAGTGGAAATCTAGTGTAACAATATTCGTGATTTAAAAATAATAATAATTAGTGCCAGAGCACCAGAAGTGACCGTAGCAGTCACGTAAAGATTGTAAAGTGGGCAAAAATCGAATAAAAAGTGAGGCGGAAATTGGCTATTACGGCTATGAATATTTGGTAGCACTAGTATAACGGGGTGTAGGGGTATCGGAGAATGCAAGTAGCGGTTGTTATTTAAATCCAAGGCCAGTGTTCTTGTCATGGCATTGGAGAATCTTTTTTTTTTAAACAGCGAAGAAGGATTTTATTGATAGATAAAGATGGCATTGGGGATAAGGGCATATCGTTGATACACATGAGTTTTTTGTATGTCATTTTGTCGTACATATAAACACTGAGGAGTTACTACCAGAAAGTGGTGGTGGTAGTAGAAGGGAAGTCTGACGATTACTTTTGTCGTACATATAAACTGTTATACCCGATAATATACGCATCAGTATATTATCGGATATAACAGTTCAGACGGTAAAAACACTGCCATGTAGCTCGCTATATAAAATCGAGAGAGAGAGAGAGAGAGAGAGAGAGAGGTGGTACAAATATACCTTGAGGAGTTACTCCAGAGAGTGGTGGTGGTAGGAGAAGGGAAGTCTGCTTCTTGTGGCAAAGAACCGCCAGATGGACCCCTTTGGTCAGTGAACCGGAGTGAGCTCCCCATTGTGGATACGTCTTCTTCTCCAGACCCATCCGATTGGCCTTCCAAAAGAAACCAAAAAGTCCCAAATGAGTGGCTTGGCACAAATTATATTAACATGTTCTTTTTAACAACCAGATGTTCGAGTCAGCTTGCACGCAGCTCGACTAATTCCACACCCCTGAAGGGCCATTATATGCATTTATGTTCTTCAAAGAATAACATGCATTTTACCTTACTCTTACAAGTTTTCCGGGTTTTTTTTTTCTTTCATAATTTCGTAATCCAGCCTAAATGACCGATTAAATCTGAACGATCAATTCCACAGTCTTCTAGCAGAGGTCCAAGTTCAAATCAAGATAAATTCTTGTATGGATTGGCATAACACTTCATTTTTCATAATAGGAGGAGTTCCACAGAAGCTACATTAGTACAAAATAGTATAAGAATCCCTACAGAATAATGCGTCAGATCTTGATTTAATTCATCACTTAAAAGTAAAAACATGATGCCATCTAAGAAAATCATCTTTATAGAGACATCAATACACAATGTAGGCTGGGGTGTTACTCTTACTATTTTAATATTAATACTAACTTTGGCAGAGAAAATAATAATAATAATAATGTCGGCTTAACTAGATTTGTAAAAATCTCATTTTGACTTCTCATTCTGGTCATAGATTCTTAAAGTCAATACTCCACTAGAGAAGAAGCCCTATTAGAACTGAGTAAGAAAGAATTTCCCAGGTGGGTATGTGTTTTAGCATTATTATTATTTTTCAGGTAGAGTGGATTTATGGAGAGATTAATGAATAATTAGTTTGATTGAAAAAAATAAGAGCTGAGAGTTAAGCAATACGAATTTAGTTGAGTACCTGAGGAAGCAGCAGGTTTGTCAGTGGTCTTAACAGTTCGATACATCTGCCCCAACCCAAAAAATAAAAAAACGATAATAAGTATCGAGAAGCATTTGGATTGACAACAAGATTAATTTAATATAATGAGAAATTATTTATTCAATAAAAAAGACAAAAATAGCAAGATTAAAGTCGAAAAGAAAATTTGTAGTACTACTAGTACAGTCTCTCTCTCTCTCTCTCTACTGTGAACTCTGGTTGCTCTCTCTCTCTCTACTGTGAACTTCTGGGTGCAGTCTTGGTTTGCATCATTAATCACGAGGTTGATGTTTAAGTAATCAGAGATCTGTATTATTGAGAAATGATGACTTTTTTACACTTTTGTCTGATCCTCCTACTATCATTCTCTCTTTCTCTCTCTCTCTCTCTGGTATCAGAAGATAGACAGATCAGACTTCACCTATTTTCTTACTTTATTTATTTCATCCCTTCATTCACTCATTCATTCACTCACTCACTCAGTCATTTACTTCACCACTCATCGGCTACTGTGCCGGAGACACAGACGAAGACCGCCCCTAGAGAGTAGACAACACATCACCACACAAACAGACACAGAGAGAGAGAGAGAGAGAGAGAGAGAGAGAGTAATGGATGTTTCAAATTTCTTGTTTTTTTGCTGTACCTGTAAATGGCTCTTGACGTGAGCTAATGTGAGATCTTTTACATCCATTAGCTCCAAAACTGACTTTGGTGTTGCCCCTAAAATCACCACCCACACAAAAAAAAAAACAATAAAATTAGATCCAAAAACAAAAAACAACCAAAAAGAATTATGAAATATGATCCAAATAGGTGATCAAAAAAAAAAAAATGATCCAAATAACCCCAGACAAAACCCCATAATAAAATAAGATCGAAATAACCTCCAAAAAAAAAAAACCCAAATGTCTACGATTGTGAAAATACGGGGAAAAAAATATGGGAAAAGGGAATAAGTTTCTTTTTTTTTTGATCGGCAACAAAAGATTTATAGAGAGCTAATGGGAAAAGGGAATAAGTTTAATGCATACTTTCATGGCCGCCAAGGAGCTCGACGGCGTGTACGAATCGAGCGTGGAGAGAGCTCGTCCACCGCATCCGAGGTGCCCGCATGCTCCGTTTGGTGGGCAGTTTGGGCAAAAACCTTGACCTCATTATCCCGTGGAGTTGGGCCTCGTGGGAAGGCCCAACTCCGTACTGATAATTATTGTTTAGGTGGTGGTGGTGAGACGAGAGTCCGTTGAATCTCGTCGCACCGGCAAAATTCCGGTACAGGGGCGAAGATCCGTTGGGGCCGGAGGCTAAGATGGACATAGGATCCAAAGTGGTAGACCCGAAATAAGGCGAAGCGGGAGAGTGAGAGAGAAAAGAGGAAGGGGAAGAAGAAGAAGAAGGGGGATAAGGCATTTGATGGAAAGGGAATGAACGGTTGTGATTGTACACGGGTATACCCTTTATGGGTCTCAAGCCGTCCGATACATCCATCAATGAAACGCTGTGGTTCAAGTGATTCAACTGGCTACTGGTAGTGGTGGGACTAGGGTTGTGGTGGTACTGGTGGAAATAGTGGTGGAGGTTAGGGTTTCGCGGCGGTTCCCGATCGGCGAAGCTTCCGCGGCCGCCGTCGTGTGTGGTGGTCGACGGGTGAGCTAGAGAAAGCTCAGTGATTAGAGAAGAAGTGGCAGGGTTAGATTTGTCATATTTTTCGAAACTGCTAATGTTGTGAAGGGATGATGAAGAGGAAGTGGTAATGTTTGGAGGGCTAATGTTGAGAGAGAGATCAGGGAGCTGGTTTGATGAGGGTTCTACGAAAATCCCTTCCATGAGCATATTTTTTTCTCCCTTTGGATTTGATCTTTTTTCCCAAATGGTGGCTTTTTTGGGGCTAATTGATTCCAACAAGGTAGAAGGAACCAAAAAGAGAGAAGGAAATGGAAAAGGGTAGATTTCAAACTATTATTTTAAAGTTGTTCTTGATTTCTTGGAGAGAGAGAGCGAGAGAGAGAGAGAGAGAGAGAGAGAGAGAGGGAGGTTGGAGGGTTATGGAAGTTTGTGTAGAAAGCTTAGGTGAGAACCAAAGAACTTAAAAGAGGGATGAAGTAAAACAAAGTTTCTTGTGTGTCTTCTTCAAATAGAGAGAGAGAGAGAGAGAGAGAGAGAGAGAGAGGGGCATGGAAAAGGAAGAGAGTAAAGAGAATGGGGGGAATTCCAGAAAGGCAAGGAAAGGAGAAGAAGAGAGATTTGGGTTGTGGGTGTTTTTCCTCGAGAGTATATCTCGGAAAATGACACTAGCTAAGAAGGAAGCAAGGTGTTTCTCTCTCTAGTCAAAACCACAAAAGACATCAAAATAATATAAAATAAAATAAAACAGAGGGCTAATTGCACTGGCCTTCCCCGATGTTTCGGAAAAATGCAGTTACTCCACCCAACATTTCTGAAATATTGTGATGGACATCCCTTCCTTAGGATATTACTATCAAGAATTCAAGGTTTTAAATATCGGTAGTGGTTGGGCGTATCAAATGATACGCACGGGTGTTGCGGTCCCAAATTTTTTCAAATATTTTTGGTGCCAGAGCATTTGAAGCGGCCGAGTTGTCACGTAATTGTCATAGCTGTCCTATAGCAGGCGAAAAATCAGATGTAAAGCAATACATAGCGAGAATCGACTGATACGTAGGGTTTTGAATTTTGGGTAGCACCGGTATAATAGGGTGTCGTGTATTGGAGGTCCGAAAATCCGCTACATAGCGGTTGGTTTTTAAATTCTTTCTTTCATTTAGTAACATTGTTAAGTTTAGATTTCTACTTTTACGTTGAAAAAAAAATTATCATAAAAAAATATTTACTTGTGAATATTCGCTCCCCATGCAAAAATCTGGCTCTGTCTCTCATAGGAGGATTCCATTTTTGTTTTTGAAGGTAGCAATATTAGTATCTTCGCTCAATTGATGGGTGAAACTTGCTCACTTTAGATTACATAAAGGTTTTGGATAATTCATTTAGTAGTCCATGGTGTTTTTAGTGGCGTTTTCTAAGAGATAAAGTGTGAGGGCAAAAGTTCAAGTGATTAGATTATCAATTGTACTTTGAATTCTAAGAGTTCATGTGACAATTTGGAAGATGAGGTACATTTTCTGTATTTTTGAGTGCCTTGTTTTTTTTATCTTGTTTGGATTTAATCTGTTGAAGATTTATTTCGTTTTTGGTATTGTTACTTGATTGCCTGTCAACTTTTCTCTTTCTTCTAGCTTGCTCAGGGCTTTGGTTTTGTTGGTGGTCCTCCATTTCTAAATCTTTTCGTGCATGTCAATTCTTATTCTTGTACTATCATTCCAATTTGATGCTTATTTTCTTTACTCCTTTAATTTTGATCTTTATCAAAAACAAACAAGCAAGTGAAAGAGAAATCCAAAAAATCAAAATTTTCGTACGAAAAAGAGTAGCTATCATGCTTAAATTATCTTTCCAAACGGATGAAAGAATCTCGATATATACTAGTTTCAAAAACTAAGGGAGTATACTGATATTCTAAAAAAATGTGCAAAGCCCTTGCATTTTTCAAAACCTTCAGGGAAAGTTAGTGAAATTAACCATTTAAGCAAGGAATGAAAAAAAAACCCTAAAACATGAGATAAAAACAAAAGATAAAACAGTAGGTAAATGGCCTCTTTTCTGTCCCCGGACAGGACGGGTTAAAAATGTTAGAGAGAGAGAACAGTGGATTCCTTTTCCCCCATGCTCTTCGCTTCTCTCTCTCTCTCTCTCTCTCTCTCTCTCTCTCTCTCTCTCTCTCTCTCTCTCTCTCATAAAACACACCTTTCTGTTTCATCATTTCCAGAAGTACAACAGTTGAATTCCATTTCCATGCTACCAAAAAATCCCAGCTTCTCATGAGATTTTAATTTTGTATTTTCTTGATTTTCCCAGTATTTTATCTGTATATAATATGTACAAAGTTCAGATATAGACCCATTGACCTAAAGGTTAGACACCCACAAAGGGTTCTTTGTTTTCTAGCATATATATATATATATATTTCAAATATTAATTATTCCGCATTACCTTCTAATTCCCCTTTCATTCTCCCAAATATTCTGTTCCTAATCTTTCAACAACTTTGGCCTCAACTGGGTTTTATTATGTCTATACCCTCTCTCTCTCTCTCTCTCTCTCTCTCTCCACATGAGATGAGCCGTCCATGCATTTTTCTCTCTCTAAATAAATCCATATGTCCGACAATTACATTGATTGAGTCCACTTCCCACTGCTGTGTTAATTAAGGTTTCCAAAACCCTAGGCTGAATCAAAGATCAAAATGTTTAATTTTATGATTTTTTTTTTACCAAGTGGATCTTTGGATCTTATGTACTTTTAAATCACTCAGTCTAGCTATCTCCATGCTGTTAATGGATTTTAACAAGGTAGCTAAGGAGTTGGACCCCTCGTTAGGTATAAATGTGAAACAAGCTATCTCCATTTGTTTTTTACACTGGATGTCCGGGCCGGTTTGCGTGCACTTCGACTAGTTACAAGGTCTTGAAATTAACAATTAGGCAAACCCTAGGTAGCTAATTATAAGAACTTGGACCCCTCATTGGGTAAATGTGAATTTTTTCTTTTTGTATAACTGGATGTCTGGACAAACTTGCACGCACCTCGACTAGTTAGTTATAGGGTCCTGAAGTTAATGACCGAGCAAATTAACCTTCTAGTGGCCCCAAGATTTAAAATGTTTGACTTCCGTGGAATTCGAACATGGGACCTCATGAAGGCAAGTATTTATTTTCTTTCTCATGCCTACTCGGCCCGTTAAGATTTGGTAAATGTGAAATTGAACCGCTAGAAATTAATCAAATTGTACGTAAGCTGGCTGGAATATATATTCTGAACTATTGTTTAAAAAAAAAAAAAAAATCCTTGCTTTTGGGGGTGCAATTTTATACGGAGTCCTTGCTTTGGTACCCTCTTCAATACCACAACTGAGGACGCAGCTCCATAGGTGGTGTTTGGATGGTTGCATTAAATGCCAGAAATTGAGTCTGGTTTTATGCTGTTTGGTGTCGACCTTACAATAGTTTGATTTTACTCTTTACTGCAGTATTTTTTACCTTCCCATGAAACTCGGGGATGGTCCCGTGCAGGGGATGCACAACACCATATTGTGCACCATTCGAACCATTCATTTGGCAATCTAACGGCACCCATTGTACCACCCATTCCATTTCCCTTTCCATGTCTCTTTGACCAGGATGAAGATTTGTTTGGTCGCCCAAAAAGATTTTATTAATCTTTGAGAAGTATTACAAAGATAAAACAAGTTGAGGTTTCAACAAGTTATGAGTTTAATAATAGTTTTGGCATAGTTTTTTCCTGGAGTTTTAATTCCGAGGTTTGGCCTTCGGTTTGCCCCTTTAGTTGAATCGTTGTGCGTTGATTTTTTTTTTTTTGGTTTCTTGGGCTACCGCTACTTCTTCTGATTTGTTTGGGTTGGTATTGATGGTTTGGTGCTTTGTTTTTCATTTATGCTTGTTAGTTCCTGGTGTATTCAGGTTGATCTTCTCTGATTTTTGTTTTTCATTTAGCATCTTGTCTTCCTTTAGATCTTGGGTGGTTTTATGCCGGTGTGCTCTTGATCCTTTTAATCTTTGTAATCTCTATAAAAATTAATAAATCCTTTTTGCTTAGAAAAAAAAAAAGCACTCTTTTTGGATAAATAAATTTAAGTGCGTTGTTAGATTATTTCCCTTTGATCAAACAATACTTGCCTCCAAATTGGATCCACCATATGTAAATCACCAAAATGACATTGTTCAAAAGGGTAATGAAACTATTAATCGTTCAAATTCTGAGGGGTATTTTCGTCATTTTGAATGTAAGCTGGGCCATACCTTGTTGGACTGATAGCCATTCAAAAGGCCCGAACCACTTGGAATATTCGCTCCCCAGTAACCCAAACAAAAAAATTGCCAAGAAAAAAAAATATAATCGAAACAAAAAACTAAGCCAAATCACTGCTACTACTACTATATATATCAATGCCACAGTTGTTTCCACTAGATCGGACGGATTGTGTTATGTGTTTAGGAGCTTACTCTCACTTAATTTGTGATGGGCCGGAGGATTTTAAGCTTTTTCTAGATGGCGTTCGAAAAGTACGATTGTAATGTAATATAGTTTGGGGTGTGAATCCAACTGTCTGATGGATGTGTTTTCATTTTGTTGCATTCTAGCACCTTGTGCTTAGATGCTTTCTCGATGAACCCATTTTGAGTTATATAAAATGTTCTGTTTGCCGAGCAAAAAAAAAAATTTGTGATGGCCGGAGCCGTGGCATGGAATCTAATAGAGGACCTTATGAATTCCCGCTAGCTTGCGCCTGTGGTCTCCATAATGTATACTCCCTCCGTCCCTTTTTAAGTACCCTACTTCGTAGTTCCAACTTATTAAACAGACATCATCATTATATCTTTCACATCAACTTTTTCCTCCACTTTTCCTATTTACCTATCATCATTGCACTTTTATTCACTAACTTTTCAAAATGGAATCTACTTTTAGGGACAAAATAGACAATGTACCAACTTTTACCCACTAAACTTTATAAAATGGACACTTATTAAGGTACAGCCAAAAATGGAATACTGGACTATTAATAAGGGACGGAGGGAGTATTATGTATGAGAAATATTTTGGATGTCACACCTAGTGATTGTTTCCGTAGGTTGGTCACCCCCTATCTAGAAAAATTTCATAATTTCTATAGGTTACCATTGAGGAAAAAATCATGATAAACTCGCATTACTAAAATCTTCACCTTTGTGTGAAGTTTTTTTGCTGCATAATATTTTCAAATTTAAACAAGGTCTTATGTTGTTAATGACGTAATATGATGTAATCAAAATTCCTTAATGACATTACAACAGCTGGACATAGCGGGGAAGTGTGATGCAGATCATATAATAGGAACCACCGAGAGAGAATATAGTTATTAAATCGAGGGTATTAGTGCCACAAATATCATGCAATTATCAGCTTGTGAAATTATCACCATCGCACATTAGTGTGGAATCCACGTATGTTTATAATTGGATCCACTACAATATGGGTGAGAGGGGCCTGCGAAACTTTTCTAAGAAATTAATTGCACTTAACTTGCTTTAGCCATCTGGACTTGGGGGCTACTGTCCCTTCAAGGGACAACTGCATGCTCTCTCGGTCAAGGGGGCCCCGCTCTGGTCTTGCTTCGACGATCGGAAACATTCACTTCGTAGAGCTCGTCGAGTTGAAAATTTGATCTAGAACTCGTCGAGTTTTAGTGCCTGATCGGAACACATATAACTTGCCAATAATGGGTTCTAGTAGATTTGATCCAGTGTTTCTTATCCATTCTTTTCAAGACAAAAATATTTTGATTAGGCACTTAATGATATCCGATCGAGCTGATTTTTTTGCATATTTGATCAACTCGACGAGCTCTACGAAATGAACGTTTCCGATCGTAGGAGCAAGACCGGAGCAGAGCCCCATTGGCCGGGACAGCATGCTACTGTCCCTTGAAGGGACAGCAGCCCCGCAACTCCCATCTAATGGTAGGGGCCGGATCTCGCGGCTCATTTTTCAAGACATGTTTCTCTCCAGTAATAAGAACAACATAAACAATTAATTTGATGTTAGAGCACCTCGAATGGTTCTAGCCAATTTTTAAGAGTCAAAGCCATTTTTGACGTGTTACAATATTATGTAGTCGAAATTTGAAAAAAGTGCTCTTATGGCTCGAAAGCCATTATTTTGGTGTTTTTTTTTTTATAGACAACAAAATTTTATTAGAAACTCGATAAAGGGTAGATCGAGATAAGACCAAATATGAACCACATAGATAGGGGTACCATAAGAGGCCTGTGAGGAAAAAAGGGGAAAAAAAATTTCCATTCAATAAAGATTGAATGAGCCCAAGATTACAATGGCCGAAAGTACCAAACCAGAAAACTTATCCCGAAAATCCCAAGATAACCATGATCACCACTTCAAACAAGTCCTACCCCAGAGCAAGTCGACTTGTAGTTGATAATTAAGTCACCACTTGAAGCAAAAGTGGTACAATTACCAATATCAGCCTCCATTATTCAACAGCATCAGTATTCCAACAAAATTCTAGATCAGCGCCCTCCTAATCTTGGGAGTTGACAAGAAATATGGCGCTGAATAACCCAAAGCTTTTGAAACAATAATAAAATAAGCAGCCTCCAAACATCCCCTTAATAACCACATTTGAGTCTCAATGCTAGCAGCAAAGCCAGAAACTATGATCACCAGTCTGAAAACCTCTCTTAGACCTCCACTTCGCAAAGCCAGCCGTGGATCATTGGAATGCTCACAAGAGCCGTGAGACCACAACCCTTACAAGAAATGGCTCAGGCCATTTTCACGACCAAATTTCCGTTTTTTGGCTCCCAAAATAACTCCCCGTCATCAATAGGGAAAATTTTGGTCACGTAGCCAAAATATGGCTTTGGCTCTCCTTTGGAGTTGCTCTAACACGTGCTTAATATTGGAGACCTTAAATAAGATGTTTTGTTAAAGAACTAGTGCTAACCCGTGCCTACGGCACTACGCATTCCTGTTGGAAGGGGATGACAGTTGTGTGATTTAGGTGAAAACCATGGATATTTAACCAGAAAGTGGGAGGATGCACTACAGCCTTTGGATCAAATGAATCTAAGCCGTTCCAACAATTTGTCCTCACACCCTTCTATTTTATAATAGAGATGTAACATGTGCTTAATATATATTTTTTTTGCCAAAATAGTATAACCGACCAGTGGAGGTTAACGAGATATAAGTAAATTAGTTCACAAGAGGTTTTAGAGATCATCCATGGCTCTAAATCTCAAATGCCTACAACAGAGCTCAAATTTTGACCTCTCATATGAGAAGTACAGGAGTTATCAACTAGGACAGGAGCCCGTTGGTAACATGTCCTTAATTAACTTTGGTCAAAGTTGGTGACAAAAGAACCCCATAAGAATTTATCCCAACTATAATAGAGGCTATTCTTTCCCATAGCTTATTTAGCTGCAGAAATTCTCACATGGAAGACATTAAATGGGGAGTCAGGTTTGGAAAAGAATGTACGATGGAGAGGGATATGGAATAGCTATAGAGATAGTACCACATTACACTTTAAAACCCATGTACAGAGTCTATTTTACCATACATATTATCCTCATTCCAATGAATCAGAACAATGTGGTCAGTGGGTCCCCCTCTCGAAGAAAACTTTTGCCACAAACGACCCCACCAAATTAAAATCATTCTTAGCTGCTGCTTTTCTTTTCTTTTTATCGAAAAAAATGCTACATAGTACACATTTTTATTCGAATGTGTACAATATTTAACATTATTGAATCTTCTTGATTTTATAACACTTTCAATGAAATTACGTAAAAATGATCTTGAAATCATAACTATTGCATAAGGAATTAAGGATTCATAAATTTGTACTCCCTTCGTTTTTAAATGAGAGTCATTTTTTTCGATGTACATGTCGCTTAGAAAATTGCCTATATCTCAAAATTTATTATGATGTTTTGAATAATTTTAAAATTTTTGTCTTATAGAATTAATTTAGATCGATCAAACAAGATTTATATTGCATATATAGATTATTGTAAATTGAAAAGTATAGTCATTTTTTTTTTGGAGCTCCGTACGTAATAATGGAAGTGAACTCTCATTTGGGAACAGATGAAATATGCTTGAAGTTTTTGTCTTGAACATAATGTATTCTTACGAAACATTACGAATTTCTGGACAAAGTGTTATGAATTCAACGTGATTCAAAATATACGTATTGTATGCACCTAATGAACGTGTACGTATTGTGTATTGTTCCATTTTTCATATCAAATCATTCCTACTCAGCACAATTTCCTTTCACTTTATTCTATTTTATTTTATCCTTCTTTTTTTTTTTTTTCCTTTTCCCCGACAATAAGAAAGAATAACATCAGCATTTTTTTAAGCAAAAAGCAAAGGCAATTAATGAATAAAGATCAGGATGTAAGGCTGTATTTTTGCTGTTGTTATATTTATTCTTCGTGGGGTCCACTGATTGGACGTTGGTACTTAATATGCGAGACATCTGGAATTTTTCGAAGAATTGTTCAAAGATATTTTTACGGCCTTGGTGTGAAGTTTAGGAAAAATTAGGTGAGATGAAATTGGCAGATTAACAACTACACCCAAACCCAAACCCATTAATTATTAGTAAGCTTTTAAATTGTTAAGCACGTCAACGAATTTTCGAAGCTAATCAATGGGTATCCAAGGAGTGCCCACGAAATATTGAATGAGAAATTCCTCGAAATTCTCTAATTTCGAGGAAGGTGCTTCTCTTTCTCAAATTCGTGGTTTGGCATTTTGGGGTTTTTTTCTCTTGGTATCCGGTTATGTTTCTTCCGGTGAGTTTCGATTGTGGTCGTAGGTTTTTGGTTTTTATTCTCTGGATTTCTAGGTTGCTTTGCTTGTAGTTGTGATTCGGTTGTTTTAGAAAGTGTTGTGGTGTTTTTGTTGGCTTCTTGCATTCCATTGAATTTAGTTTTAGGATAGCGTTATGCTAGTGTGCCCGTGATCTGTTGAATCTTTGTAATTATTTTTAAAGATTTATAAAATCTTTTTTAATTTGTGGATCAAAAAAAAAAACTATGTATGGCCTAGGTCACTTAAAAAACAAATAAAGTAGGTAACCGCCAATTATGGCGCAGACCAAACTAACACGATTTTATCACCAAACCAAACCAAGTCGAGCCTTAAAATCTCATTTAACTAGGGATTGTCCTACATGAATTGGTTTTCTCTATTTATATCTGTCAAGCGCATTCGTATTTTATGATAACCAATAAATTAACTTAAGTCATTTCAAAGTTCAAACTGCTGCCTCTTATAAAGTCAACTAGTAATTGTTCGTGCCTAAAGATACAGCACAATGCATTCTAAACATAGTTTAAATAAAGTATCAAACTCCACTTTTTCGAAGGTGTTTTGTGGATACAACGATTCTTTTTAATGTCATATCACATGAGATGAGTCCTGGATATGCATATGGTCTTACCTCATGTGAAAGGAGCATTCCAAATAACCGTGAATTAGAAAAAAATTCCTTTCTCCCAACAAAATCTACTTCTCGAAAATTTATATTTTAAGAATAAGTTTCAAACATGTTCCATTTAACCAAGTTCATAAAATAGTCTAACATAACAAATGTTACCAAATCTATTTAATTCCGTTAGTTGCATCCAGGGATAGCTCCAAAGATATTAAGAATGTGCAATCATACCGGATTCCAACTCAAATTCAATTTTTTGAACGTCCACTCACTCAAAAGTGACACCTCTATCGCACTAATTCCTTAACTGATCTAGAAAAATAGAAAAGCAAAATACTTCCAAAATTACATATAACCAAGTAAGGAATAGAGTTTGAAACTCTATCTACCCAAATTAAAAGGCTCCAACAAAAAACCTACAATTTTCAATTACTGACAGATCATGAAACTCTAAATCAACTAAACCAACAACTCAAGTTGTATTGAACAATAATTTTGTTCTCTAACCTATTAGTTAAAAAGAAAAAGAATCTGAAACAAAGAATTACTATTGGCCACAAAGAATTACTCATGGTTGCAAAGAATTACCCTTGGCCGCATCGAATTACTTCTGACCGCTAAAAATTACTCTTGGCCCTAAAATTTACCCTTGGCCGCAAATAATTGTGAGCAATAAAGTAATTCGATGCGGCCAAGTGCAATTCAATATGGCCAAGAGTAATTCGTAACAGCTAAGTGCAATTCGATGCAGCCAAGTGCAATTCTATGCGACCAAGAGTAATTTTGTTCGGCCAAGAGTAATTCTTCGCGGCCAAGTGCAATTCAACACGGCTAAGTACAATTCAATGCAGCCAAGAGTAATCCGATACGACCAAGTGAAATCAAAAGTAATTCGATGCTGCTAAGTGCAATTCGATGCGGTCAATTGCAATTCAATGCGGCTAAAAGTAATTCTTGGCCACGTGTAATTATTTGCGGCCACGAGTAATTCTTCACTGTCAAGAGTAATTCTTTGTGGCTAGGACTAATTCTTTCTGGCCAATGATGAGTGCCAAAATATACATATTTTGGCCCTCAAATCTACATTTATTAGTCTTTTATATTTGTTAACTGATTTTTATTATGTGTTTTTATGTTTATAGGTTGCTCGAGCTAGTTGTCCGAGACTTTGGATAAAAAGAAGAATTTAAAGAAGTTTTGGGCCAAAGTGCAAAGTGCTTTGAAATTTTGGATGGTTAACTTAATATTAGACAAAGTCTAAGGGACCACTATGTAATTAATGGCTGAAATTCCTATAAAACCAATCGATGGGGGCAGCTTTTGGACGAGAGTTCTGGCTGTGGAAAAAAAGAGGAATTGGTTTCAACGTGAACGGCAGCTTAATTCGGACGAAGAACGGGCTGCCATTAGGAAAATTCCTCTGTTAGAATATAGTTTAGTTTTCTTTGAGCTCTCTTCCGTTTATGTTATTTGAAGTTTTGTTCAATTATTTGCACTCCAGTAATTCGTATTGATTTTCGTTTTTTTATCAAAATTATTTATTGGTTCTTGTTTAACTTAGATCCTGTGTTTATTTTTTTTCTCCAATACTAGAAGCATATTTCAAGTTATGGTTTCTTTTATTTTATGTGCAATGATTAGTGAGTAATTGTTTAGGTAGGGTCGCGGGGTGATTAGTACATCGTGATCAATTCGGGCATTGCTCTTAATTTCAAACAACAAAGAAAACAATTTTAGATTGAAAAATACTTCCCGTGGACGAATCAAGGCATTGTCGGAGCCCATGTGAACGGGGGAATGGAGGTCCAAAACTCATTCTCCGCTGCTCATTGGTAAACGGCGACCATATGGTCTCGCATCTTGCGGGGTATCTTTTTCAATCTAAAGTTGAACGTTTTTATGAACACTGAATGAAGCAGATTAATCCGGACTGATTCCGAGTGCTATAAGTCCTACGACCGTACCTCCTTTAAATTATTTGAAAATAATAATCAATTTCTAGATTTTAGTTAATCTCAGCAACAAACTACAAGGGGTGGCTACCTAAGAGCCCAGTTTAATCAGTAACAATCCGAGTTTTCACAGCACACACTTCACCGTCCTTAGTGGATTTGACTCCGGTCTTACCGGGTATTGTGCTACATTGGTCTCAGCCCTACGCTTGGGACATCCATTATTTTAGGTCTACGAAATCGTCAAGCATTTTTGGCGCTGTTGCCGGGGATGGTAACTTGTGTTAAGAATTCGGGTAGTTATTTTCCTTATTTGTTTTCTTTTTAGTTCTTTATTTGTTTAATTTTTTGTTTTTGTTGTTGAAAAGAAAAAAAAATGGCCCATTTTGCAAGTTGTTACGGAGGTTATGCAAACCAATTTGATTATTCAGTGTCACTTTCTATATTTTAAGAGGGCTCAGAAAATCTTTTTTCGCATATTCATGACTTTAAGAAAGCATTTGCTAGCGATAAAGTGGCTCTTTTACATGTATTTTCAGCATCTTTGCATAATAGTGCTCATGATTGATTTAATTTTTTAAGTCCAAGATTGACATGAAGTGAGATTGTAATACAGTTTTTCAAAACTTTCAATCCCTAATATGAGACTCATATGCTTTTACAAGAACTATCAGATTTCTATCAACAAGATGATGAGTCTTTGTTGCAGTATTGGGAGCGATTTTAAAATTTCGTATTCTCTTGGTCGAGTTTTAATTGTGAGCTTAGTAGTCTTTTGATTACCTTTTGTCGTGGTTTAAATCCTAAGACATGTGAGGTGGATTTTAGGTCCACTGACGAATTTTTGGATAAAACCGCTGAAGAGGCTTAGGATTTCTTACATAAATTAACCCAAAAGCTCCAATTTTGTGAATCGATTGAAAGTTTTGAGGATACCAATTTTGATGCTAGGGAAAAAGAGAAAATAGAGCCGCTTCCTGAGGATATCAATTCTGATGCGGGGGAAAAAAAGGAAATAGAGCCATTTGTCATTAGTGAAAACTATATGCCTTTTGAGGAGTCATTGCCAATAGTTACGCTGAATAATCAAGTACTTCCAGCTCTAAATTGTGCCACCCCTCCTACTGAGTCTCCAATTTCACAAGAGTTTTTATATGTGGAGCAGATTGATTTTCTTGGTGTTGATGAATTTAATTTAGTTTATCACCCATATCTTGTGGACTTTGTCAATGCTTTGAAAATTGATCTAGTTTGGGCTAAGCACTTGATTGAATTTAAGTTTCTAAAACGAATTCGGCAAATGCACTATTCGAAGTATCTTATCTTGTGGCTTGGTCGAGTTCAATTTTTGATAAAAGGTGTAGAATAGAGTGCTATGTTTATTGTCTTAATTAGCTCTCGTTGGCATAATAAATGATCGGTACCTGCGTTTGGCTGCTCGTACATGAACTTTTTTTTTTTTTGGTCTGGTATAGCCACCCGTTTCTCACTTGAGAAATAGGGAGAAAAGTAGTATCTGTGTCTTTCGCGTGAAGAAAGTGGATGAATTTTTTTTTTTTGTATTTCATTTTATTTCTTGCGTGGTTTATTTCTTTTAGTTATTTTTCTTGTTGTCTTGGAGGCTAACGTTATGCAGGTTGTTTGATCCGAGTTGGGGGGTCTCCCTCTCTCTATAGTTTACTCTGTTTAACCCCTCTTTTTCGAGGTGATATCTCTCCTCTCTTTCACTTTTCTGTTCTATCTTTATTTTCCATGCTTTCAATGCGGGCATTGAATAGTTCAAGTTGGGGGGAGGGATCAATTTATTCTTTATTTTGTTAATAAATTTTTTTTAAAAGAATTTTAGGTATGGTCGCGGGGTGATTAGCACTCTGTAATCAATTCGGGCATTGCTCTTAATTTCAAATAATAAAGAAAACAATTTTAGATTGAAAAATACTTCCCGTGGACGAACCCGGGCATTGTCGGAGCCCATGTGAACGGGGTCCAAAACTCATTCTCCATTGCTCATTGGTAAACGGCGACCATATGGTCTTGCATCTTGCGGGGTATCTTTTTCAATCTAAAGTTGAACATTTTTAAGAACACTGAATGAAGCAGATTAATCCGGACTGGTTCCGAGTGCTATAAGCCCTATGACCGTACCTCCTTTAAATTATTTGAAAAGAACAATCAATTTCTAGATTTTAGTTAATTTCAACATCAAACTACAAGGGGTGGCTACCTAAGAGCCTAATTTAATCAGTAACAACCCGAGTTTTCACAGCATACACTTCACCGTCCTTAGTGGATTCGACTCCGGTCTTACCGGGTATTGTGCTACATCGGTCTCACCCCTACGCTTGGCGTGCGCCAGTTTTGGTGTAACATACGCATGTAGTGTTTGTATGCACTAGCCTGACTAGTGCCTACAGGTTCTTTCCTACGTGTGTTATTCTGGATCAATGAGCCCCAGTTTTTCTAAAACATTCACAGAAGTCTATTTTCAATCTGTAATGTTTCAATAAGTCATCCATCACATTTTATCACATAACTGTAACTTGTTACAGTCTTAATCCCCATTAACTGTTCATCTGCCCTAATTGGCTAAAAAAATGATTAATGAGAGAAAAACGCAAACATTTTACAAAATGCCCGAGTAGAGAGCAATTTCCGAATTAGGTGAAAGGGGTACCATAAAAACCTTCCCCTCTCATGACCTGGCTCCCGAACCTCAGATATCGAAGGTGACGATGGTCCAGTCTACAAGTCTTTTTAAAATCAAACACGTAGCAAACGTTCCAAGTTCGGTTCCTTGGGTATTTTACCGCTAAAATCTGAGTGGCGACTCTAAATTGTAAGCGTTTCGCCACGCTTTTCCAAAATGGGGCCGTACCCAAATTTTTCTATAAAATTCTTCCGGGGCGCGTGCCCACAATGTGTGAAAGAGAAAACAGTTTTGGATTAAAAATTAGAATCCGTTTTTGAATTAACGTGTGAGGGAAAGAGAGACAACCCTAAATCACAGTAATTGTTTCTGACTGATAACTGTTAGGAAAGTAAGAAAAATTCAAAAGTAAGGAATCAAAATAAAATTAGGAAACATTAATTTTAGTTTTTCTATCATCGATCACTCTTCCAAATATTCATTCTTTCCAAGTATATTTCTAGTCTTATTATCCGTAAATCTCAGCTATAGAAAAAATATGAATAAATTCAATGTTCTAAAATATAGAGAATTCAAAACCCGAACCTCCATATTATATAGATTTTGGTCTCCACCTCCTCTTAGTGCTATCATCTTCCTTAATTGTATCATTTCTTGAAACAACCGCATAAATTACCTTCTTTTATTTTCTCACATTTTTTCTTACGACGATGCTTCCCTAACCATCCCGCGAAGGATTTTATTTCTAACTCTATCTCACAAAGTCTTCAATACATTCATCTCGACATCATCATTTCTATTACATTGATGGTATAAGATTCATGTCATAAGTATATAACAGCTAGTGAGTTTTATGTGTTGGTTGTCAGCTACTTAACGTTCAACCCTCTTTTATTTGAGCTTGCGGCCAATAGTGTGATAAGACCAAACTCAAAGCATGGCAGAGGCAGGTCTAACAAAGTCATAAAATAGAGGTTAATCAATATTGTATCAATCAGAAGTGCAAGGACAAAATTGAGATGGAGGGAAAAACTGCAAGGGCTGTTGAAATAATTATTCTTTGGTGTTTGAAAAGAAAAAAAGTAGTTTAAATTAAAAGAGAAAGAAGAAAAGAAAAGAAAAAAGAGGAGAATAAAAGACTCATGAGATGATCCAAAAAGATCACTCTGGGGGGACTTTTGCTTTCCAATTTCTTAATATGGGTATCATCTTTTTCTAGGACCATGGGTACCATGCACAAAAGACATCTAGCAAACATATATATAGGAGTATAACACACAGAGAGAAGTGAAAAGTAAAAAAAGAAGCATTTAAAGAAGTGATATTGACGTAAATTTGTACCAAGACAAGACCCCAAAAAAATGGATCAAGAGGAAGTGCATCCACTTAAATGTAGAGTGTGAAGATTATTCGTTTTGTTTGGTTTATATTTTAGAAAATTATTTTTGAGAGTTGGAGTAATAATAAGTGGAGAGAGATAGAAAGAAAGATTTATTGAAAACTGTGCCGAGAGTTAAAAGTAACTCTTAAAATGTTATTATTATTATTATTTCCATTTTCATTGCCAATAAACATCAATTCGATAGTTAATTCGTAACTATCACCCGATAGTTAATTCGTAACTATCACGCAATATTTTCATAACTAATTAAAAATTATAATGTAATATAACTGGTTAGAAGGTTATGTAAGAAATAGCATAAGAAATCATAACAAATGAACCAAAAAAAATATCTACCAGAGCGAATTATAAAAAGGCACAGATCGAACACGCGAACCATAAAATTGGGAGAAGTATCTGTGATGTGCACTAATGCACAGCACGTGTGTTGGGCCCCCATTATTGGACCTATATTAGGTCTTATTATTTGATTTGAATCATTCATTTTCTTTCTCTCACTAAGTAGGTGATCCGTAAACAAACATATATGGGTTCACTTTCTTCATCGGATATCAATAATTATTTAATTGAAACTAAAAAAACAACTAGAAATGATTTATTGGTTTTATTGAAGGACTATATATATATATATATATATATGTGTGTGTGTGTGTGTGTGTGTGTGTGTGTAAACAAACATATATAGGTTCACTTTCTTCATCTGATATCAGTAATTATTTAATTGAAACGAAAAAAAAACTAGAAATGATTTCTTGGTTTTATTGAAGGACTTTTTGAAAAAATAATTGTCATGGGAAACTATATATGTGTGTTGGAATCACTGGATCAAGGATGAAAGTGAACTTAGCAACAGCAGTAAGGTAATGGGGATGTTGACAAGCACCTCCTTCAAAGTGGGTACAGAGCGGTCAATTCAATCGTTCATCTCGTCAATCGACGACTCAGATTTATATGCGCTCAAATTCATAGAGATGAACGGCCGAATTGATTGCTTGACACCACTTTAAAGGAATGCCGCTCGGCAGCAACCCGCTGTCCAGCAATAACAGTAAGGAATCGACTCCACCTGATTACCACACCCTAGGCAATGGGTGTGACAATTCCAAAACGAAAAGAAACAAAGGAATGGCTCGGCTTCCAATCAAAGCATAAAGTAAGACACAAACATTTGAATGAATGAAAAGCCATTTGGCATTTTTATTGTATAGTCATATCATATTCTAAGCCCTAGGCTAATGACATAAATGTTGATGTAAAAAGTCCACCCAACTACTCCAACAAACTGAGAGAGAGAGAGAGAGAGAGAGAGAGAGAGAGCCAAACCACATGCTGCCAATGCAAGTTCCATTAATCTCATTTTCGGGGAACTAAAATTTTAGTGTAAATATTCTTCTTCAACACCGACTCGTGATATTACAACCTAATACTCTCTCTGTTCTAAAATATTTGTTCGATCTGCAAAACGGAATCTTAAAAATAATACGATTTTTACAAGAAAAATTTAAAAGTTTTTCAACAACTTACTAAATATCAATAAGTTTTATTAATTTGTGAAAAAAGTTTAAATTTTTTCTTTAAAAAATTGCATTATTTTTAGATTATCGTTTTGTGGACTGAACAAATAATTTGGGACGGAAGGAGTAATAATTTACCACGCAGACGTAATGAATGGTACGACACCTCGTAATCTGTATCTAATTTAAGAGGATTCGGGATTCTTTACACTAAGGCATCAAAAGTCTAAACATGTGTGGGAGAAGTTGTTAATCTGATATCATCGGGTCTCAACGCGAGACCCACAATCTCTTTCACAGATGTTACTGTCTGGCTCGGTAGTGAGAAAAAAGTCCATTTCCTCTCCTATTTTGGAAATGAAACACTATGAAACGTCTCCTTGACTATTTAATGATCTTTTCATGCTCTCTATCTACCCATGTATTCTTGCTAATAAAAGCAATACCCTCTTGGGAAGTGATAAGACTATGGCATCCATGAAAAGATGATAGTAACAACTACTACTATCGAGCAAGTAATTTTTAATTATTTCTCCCTCAATAGATGTCTGACTTACTCTTAAAAGGATGGAAAATGGGTACCGCGCGCTAAGCGGCATACAGGTGAAGCAAACCCAAAAGCCATCAATCACCACACCAAACACACGTGCTTCTTGCGAGAATGGAACTCCCATTTTTCACGTGGAAGATTTGAGGGGGGAAGTGACATTGGGCTACAAGCCAGCGCACAGCTAGCAAGTACTCTAATTGGAAGAGTTTGAGACACTTAAAACTCCTTTCCAATCAAAAAAGTACTAAGCTTTTATTTGCATTCTTTTCCTAACGTACTATGCTTAGAATATGGCAAAATGTTGGATTTTTTTAAATGCTTAATGCATGGGTGATTAACCATCCGGTTTTGGATAGGTAAGTGGACTACACACCGTCTGGTTGGCGCATTTTGGGGCCCAGATCGAGCGGATGTATTTTGATAATTAGGATCGTTCATATTGTAGAACTCGTGAGAATAAGAATCACATTAAAAATCATGTTGTTCGAATACAAATTGATTCCTAATCGGAATGCACTTAATTTGTAAAAGTTGAGCTGGGCACGTACACTTGATGAATTGAAGCCATTGTCTGAAAAAATGAACGTGTAAAATCAACTACAGATTCGAATCCAAACAATATCATTCTTGCTATAACTAATGTTGTCGGCAAGTTCTAAAATGTGAACAATTTCGATCATAAAAATAAGTCCGTTATGGGTCCTAAAATACGTCAACCGCTGGTGCAGTCCACTCGAGAAGCTCAGTCCTTCAATAATACCGAAACCAACCCCCATTTATATATGAGTTGGTTGACTTTAATGCTAGCTTCTGGAAACCCCCCCAACACAATTCCATGGGATTTTGTCTGCGTCTTTTTCATATGTTAAAATAGAATTAGTGCACTCAAATTGGAATGGGAGATGCTTGGCAGCATAGCGGTCAATTCAGCTGCTCATCTCAGTAATCGACGATTTGAATTTTAACCGAGAAATGGATGGTTCAGATTTATATGTGATTTATAGGCGCTCAGATTCGATTCGAACTGTTTGTGCCAAAATGAATAGCCAAATTGACTGATCAGCAGCGCGCTCCTCGGCAGCACCATTTTCCCCTCTCCAGGCGAGAATAAATCGGTAGGCCGAGTATGGGCTGGGCTTAAAGTTATCGTGGATGTCAGTGTAACGTATCTTGTGATAATTGGGTGGGTAAAGTATTATCCTATAGACAAAATTCAATCTTAAGTCCTGGGGAATAAACTTTTTTTATTTGAGATTCATTATTCAGTGATCATTGTCTCATACCCAACTATACTCTCCCTCTTCACATGCCGCTACTTTTTTTTTATCGGCAAAAGTAACATTTTATTGGGAGAAAAAAGGGAAAGAGAGTTCCAATCAAAGGTTGGAAAATACAGCCTGATGGGAACAAAGCTCGTACAGACCTATAGCTAGGGTCAAAGCCCATAACACCTGTATTTAAATACCCAGATCATACAATAAGCACAAAAGATATATAAAAAAAGTTAGAGAGGCCTATTTTCTAACAATGGGGGTTAATATGTAGAAACATATTATATGATTTTCTTCTTATTTTATAATCAAAAATTAAATAAGTATTATTTTACTACTAAAAAAATACTGATTAGCAATTGACTGCACTTAGGAAGCAATATTATGAAAAAGTACCTTCATATTTATGAATTATGCATAGACGTTTGCTGGGCCAATGCAATGAGAGCATAGCATTATAAGATGGGTAGATTGTAAGAGTCCAGTTTTAGCAACAATTAGTCCAACGTTGTTTTTTTTTTTTTTTCCATTCGTTAATCCTAATATACTCTATTGTAAGAGTCCAGTTTCAGCAACAATTAGTCCCACATCGTTGAGATGTGAAAAGTGAATGTGATCTACAATGAGCCGTGACTAGCTACTGTATGACTCGAGATTAACCTTTTGAGCCACGTAGTTAGCTTAAATATTGGAAGCTCAGCTGGTGCGGGTCGATACATAGTGTGTGAATTGGTTGTTTTGAAATAAATTTTTTTTTTTTTTTGATCGGCAAAGGATGAAATGTTTATTAAAAACGGGGAAAGGGAAAGGGATCCAACAAATCGTTGGAAAGTACACCACAAGGGCATAGCCCAAATTACCCAAGAGTCTAACAGGGTTCACAACATATAAGACAATACAACTCAACCCAACACCCAAATGAAACAAGAAAGCCCAAAACACCCAAATCCAGCCCAAACCTGGGCCGGCCCACCCGAACCAAACCTCAAAACCCTAACGCCACCGGCAACCACTGCCGCACAAACCACCGGAATCCAGCCTCGCCGTTAAGCCGAGCCGGCCTCTCCCAAATGTAGAGACCGGCGGCGGACACCGGCCTACGACAGTGAAGGTCGGAGCAGACAAGGCATGAGGGCCAAACCACCTCCAACAACAGCAAACAAACCAGAAAATCCCCTCCAAAATCTCGATCTTCAACAGCAGCAGCAACACAAACCAGAAGCGACAAACTGCCAGCCCCTCGCCCGAATGGGATCTCGGAAACGCTGCCGGCCGGAATTCGGCACACAAAGACAGCCAAGAGCAACCCATTCATGGGGACCACAACCACCTCGCCACCACCGGAGGAAAACTGAACCGATCAGACCGCCATCTTTGCCAATCCTTTTCTGAAAAATAGCCTGCAAAACAAAGATTAAAAACAGCCTATTGAACACCCCCAACGCCGCCGCACCACCACCCACCACCAAAACCACAACAGCCTCCAGATCGCCACCACCACCACCCCTGCAACTCCGAAGCAAAACGAAACCACCCAACACCGCTAGGCTCCCGGAGGGATCAAGAACCCTCCGATCGGAGGCGGAAGGAACCGCCACACCCTCCCACACCAGGGAGGGCGGAGGAAACGAGGCAGGGAGAAAAACAGAGGGAAAGGGGCGATCTGAGAGGAAAAGGGAAAAGTAGAGAGGGAAGAGGGGGACGAAGGAGGAAGAGAGGGCCCGGGGGAGGAGGGAAGGAGGAGCCCCTCCCCCCCGGCTAGAATGGTCTCCATTCTGATACCATATAGAAATTTTGTATCTAACCCAAAATTTTAAACTGCTACATTGAGAGGTCCTAATATTATTAGAAATCTAGATAGGGGTACTGGGGTACACTGCGAGGGTTGAATTAAATCTTCACAATAGAATTGGAGGAAAACCGGCCACCCAATGTTGGTAGTTGAGTCCCAATCAAATCATGAGCAAAATTTAAAAACAAAATTATGCGCTTGGGCGCCCCTCATAATTTATAGAAGAGTCACTGCCATTGACGGTGGCCTTATCGATTCTCTACTGATCGCCACCTGGGGGCTCCACTCCAGATTTCGTACGGAAAATTCGAGTTGTTCAATATTTTTTTTAAAAAAATCGAGTGAAATTGTGAAAAATCAGCTTGATCCAATACGTGTAGGTACTTGATCCAATCTTCCCATTTAATTACTTAATTACTATTTGAGAACCACCAAGACATCAGCTCTATCAAGATTGATGGGCAAGCCAAGCCCAAGCCCAGTATGTTGTGCGGACAAAGAGGTAAACCCTAAAGTAAAATTTGCTTATTTTTTCACACGTTCCAAGGTATCATTTCTAATACGATCTGTGGGGCAAGCTTGGACAATTAAGTTTTCTTTTTCGATCATTCGTGTAGTTTAATACCTAGCTCGTTCTTTTAATTATTAATTTTTTAAAATTGATTTAGGATAGCCACCTAGCATGGGATGGCCTTATACAGGAGAGATTTTTGGGTGCCGGGTGGGTTCCATGTGATCATACCCACGTAGTGTCCGAGCAACCATCTGGGCCGTCCAAAAGTATGTTGGACGTACTTTTAGACGGCCCAGATTGAAATACTCTTTCTCTCTTCTTTTTCTCTCTCCAAATCCGAACCGTTTAAAATCGAAATGAACAGCCTGGATGCGCTGCTCGGGTCCGCTCGGCACCCAAAAATCTCTCATTATATAGTGATTCATGTTTTAAAAGTTGTGTCCTGTCCAAGGGCTAAAAGCCATTCCACTTGATCGATTGAGAGAGACATATCCCAGATTTCCAATCAGACCCAGTGCCATTTTCAACTTGAGATAGGGGATGTCTTCTAGCTTTCAAAGACCATATTTGTCTCTAAACCAAGAACTAGTACTTATTCCATTTAACTCCACTGTTTGCTTAGGAATAATTGAGAGGATTTTTGGGTTTTTTTTTTTGCACGACATTCATTTCTTATTCTCTACGGTATAGCTAGGTCTTGTCCAAATCCAAAGTGGTGGACTGGTTAATGTGGGGGGTCCATTTGTACTGTGCAGTGAATGGTCGAGGACAATAATGGAATTATTTATAAATATGGTAACAAGGACTTGAAAGGAAGAACACAAAAGGTAAATCTGCTTTACTATTACCCATGAACAAACAAATGGAAAAGGCAGTGAGAAATGCCTTCACAAAAACCAACATTTTAAAAAGTCTACCTTTTAACTTATATAAACATGAAAAAGACTGACTCCGTTCCGCTAAATTTTTAATATTTTTTAAGTACTTATTTTTGATTTTATAAGACAGATCATTTTATCACAATACATCACTTTTTAATTAAAAAATAAGTATTTATTCAAAAAATAAGTCAAATAAGTACTTATTTAAAAAAAAAATACTTATTTTAGTTAGTAGAAACACCCTAAGTGCATTTCAATCACTATTGGAGATATCTATAAATTTGGTTTTCCAGCCCACCATTTCACTATCCAACAAGAGCTTTACCGTAATGTTTTATCCTTGTTGACTTAAGCATTAGAGTATTTTTCAAAAAAACCTAGCCTTGATTGGACAAATTAATCTCATCGAGAATGTTTTCGATGCATTAAGGAGTAAGATATAGAGAATCACACAAAATCGCATGTGCCCAGTATAAATCGAATGAACTCAAGCTAGTATAAATCACTAGTCCCTAGGGCCCGTTTGGATGCGGGGAAAAATTTGGGGGTATTAGTTAATAAGGGGGATAAAATAATAGGGGGTATTAGTTAATAAGGGATGGCCCACATTGATGTGATGTTTATAGAGGGGGATTAAATAGTAGGTTGTTTGGATGAGGTGTTAGAGAAGGGGGATTAAACTGTCAAATGACCATTTTGCCCTTGTGCAGTTCCTAAATTAATTGTGTACTACGTTTTATATGTAATTGCAAATTTAATTATTCTTTCACAATTTAAGTCATAATATTTATTTCTACTAACAAATTAACAAATTTAATATTATTATTAAACATTTTTTTTAATAAAATTTGGTTTTTTAAAAAAATTAAGTGTTCCAAATTTCAATCCGTTTGAACAGGTGCAAAGATCTTAGTTTTCTGATCATTTTATCCTAAATGATTATAATTAAATTTTGACTCTAAAACTCTCGTTGATTAGCCCTAAGAAAGTTGTAGAATCAAATATCTTTTAGGATTAATCAACGAGAGCCCTAGAGTCAAAATTTAATTATGATCATTTAGGATGAAATGATCAGAAAACTAAGATCTTCGCACTGATTTAAACGGATTGAAATTTGGAACACTTAAAATTTTCAACCTCTTTAGACAGTGTATATATTAAAAAATATGGTTAAAAAATTATATATTCCAAATTTCAATTCGTTTGAACAGGTGCGAAGATTTTAGTTTTCTAATCATTTTATTCTAAATGATCATAATTAAATTTTGAGTCTAGGGCTCTCGTTGATTAACCCTAAGAGATATTTGATTCTATAACTTTCTTAGGGCTAATCAACGAGAGTCCTAAAGTCAAAATTTAATTATGACCATTTAGGATAAAATGATTAGAAAACTAAGATCTTTGCACCTGTTCAAACGGATTGAAATTTGGAACACTTAATTTTTTAACCTCTTTACACCGTTTATATATTAAAAAATTAAGTACTCCAAATAAGGAGTTTTAGGATAGGTTTGAATGAAAAGTATGATTTTTGGTAAAATGAAGAGTAGAAATTGGTTGAATAGTGAATGGAGAAAGGGGATAACGAGGGGTATTTTTGTCCACAAAACACCTCCACAGCCGGATTATTTTTGGGCACCCCCGGAGGAGCCTAAATTTAATACCTGGGAATCGGCAGAACAGGGGAAAAAGATGGGGGGGGGGGGGGGGGGGGGGGGGGGGTGCAAAATTATGTGGGAGTTTAATTGGGTGCCAAACAAGGGGAAAAGGGGTTTGCCCCTTCCATATACCCCCTCTTATTTTTCCCCTCCCTTTTGACTCCATCCAAGCAAGCCCCTAGTATAAAAAAATTTAAGTCTATAACGGATGAGCAAGCTATTGTTTGTATGAAAACCTATATTTATGATGCGAAGTGGTCTCGTTGTCTCAATTTTTACTCCCCGATAGATTAGGCTTTGCTCACATACTGAAGGATGAATGCATAGTTCAAATTCCAAATTCTTTTGACCAATCATACGTATGAACCAAGAAAAACTAGAGATGACACTCACTTGATTTAGATATTCACTTTATCGTAATTTTTGAAAAATCCCACATATTATAAGAAAAGGGCTACAAAATACAAGCCAAAATAGACCCCTAAACTACCGTAGGATCATGAGTCCCTTTTGGAGGTAAATCTCTCAACCCACTTTGGTGTATAAATGTAACCCCAACATCGACAGAATGAAAAGTCATTGCAAACTGAAACTAAATGGACAGTGCTATTGTTGGCAAAGTATAAATCTTAGAGGACAAGTGAAAGGGATATTAGATGAGATGAGCTTTGGAAATACTTTACTCACACCTTGTTGTATACCAATGTGAAGGAAACATTGGTCCCCTCCTTGGAGGCACTCAATATATTCTTTGGAAAACAACAAATTTTGGGTGGAGAAAACAGGATTGGATCCTCTCCGGTCCATTTTCAGATTGACCCGTTTATGAGCCCTTTTCAGGTCCATTAATTTTCGTGATCGAGATTGTTTACTTTTTAGCTAGACTCGAGAATATGAGGCACACCCAAAATCATGTCTATTGGATAGTGATTGTTGTGTTTTCGAATCACATTAGTGCTGCAAAAAAGGGAAGAAAAAAAAAAGTCTGATGCACTAAATCAGAACTCATTTCTTGCAACATAGATGTGTTCCGAAAACATATAGCAAACACGAGAAACTTTTTAGTATACCGGGGATACCAATGCCCTTAGTATCCCCTTTGGTCCATTTTTAATTTTTCGACCATTTTCCGATCACACTTGGATAATCGACTCCGTTCATTTTGTAGAGTTTGACGAGAACCATAATCTTACCAAAATTCGTGTTCATCGGACTTTAATAGATACATGATCTGCACACATGAAAATTGAAGAAAAAACAAAACTGGGTTCCGATTCAGTGTGGTTTTGGATCCAATTTTGGTTTTCTTCAAATTTCATGTGTGCCGATCATGTATCTACAACAATCTGATGAACACAATTTTTGATGGGTTTAAGGTTCTCGTCAAACTCTACAAAATGAACAAAATCGATCATCCAAATGTGATAAAAATAAATGGCAGAAAAATAAAAAACGAACCGGAGGGGACACTAAAGGCGTTGGTATCCCTGATATACAAAAAAGTTTCTCTAGCAAACACTACCTATTCAACATGATTTTTGACATGATCGATGCTCTCAATGAGGTCTAACTAGAAAACAAATCTAATCATCAAACTGAGCTTAGAGGAGACCTAGAAACAGTTCAGGCTAGACAGTCCACTCCCTTTGCCGAACTCAGGAAGTGGTTCTCGTCCAAAGGAAAAAAAAAAGAAGCTAACGACAAAGAGGGAACGCTAACATAGAAGCTTTGCCCCTTGCTTTACATACAGAGATTGTTATGACCTGACTACATGACGTTATTCTCTCGGAATGCTTAGCTAAGCTAATAGTCTTAGTTCCCTTCAAATAAAAAAAGCTTTTTGATTGATTTAGGACGCCGCTCTCGTTCTTAGAACCCATTGAGGGAGCCTAATTAGTAAGGGTATCCTATTAGAGATGTCAATTCTATATATATATATATATATATATATATATATATACAGAAAAGCTATGTGCACAGCAAGCTGTGCACAGCAGCTGTGCACAGCAGCCCTTTTCTTCTGCCTCGGGCCGCACAAAGATGATCGGAGCCGCTCATTTTGTTCAAAATATGTCGTTTAAAGTCCCTGTAAAAAATGAGCTTCGTTCGATATCGTTAGAGGCGTTAACAAAACACCCAAAATCACTTTAGAATTTAGGTGGGAGTGCCGAAGAAGGAAAATGAAGACAGACGGAAATGAGCGGCTCTGATCATCTTTGTGCGGCCCGAGGCGGAAGAAAAGGGCTGCTGTGCACAGCTGCTGCTGTGCACATAGCACGGCTCATATATATGTGTATATAATTAATGAAAGACGCCATGCAACACTTGACTGAATTGAAACATACTATTATTGACATGATCAAATATTACAGAAAATAATTTGGGCATGTCGAGTTGAATGGAAGATTAAGAAATATCATATTTCAATATATCAAATTATAACATCAAGCCAAAATTATTAGTTCAGGCTTGTTTGTTTTGAATTTCAAAATCTTTGTGCACAATTTTTAATAAATTCTTTATTTATCTCTCTACACTTATTACATCAAAAACACCCTCAACCAAACTTTGCACATGAAACTACTAAAATAGTGTAAAAGGCTAGCTAGAGTAATGGGATAGCTAGAGATGTCAAAGCAAGCAAAAGGGAGCTTGATCAATGCCTGTCTGACATATATCGAGTACCTAAAGGCTAAGAGTACTAGATATGACCTCCAGTTGGTCCTCATGTCCTCATGGGTGCGGATATTCAGACTTTAGCTTCAATAATGAAGTAATGATGGCAGAGGGAGTCAAAAAGAAGTGAACACCTTTTTTATGGTTGATTGATGAGAGAATCCAAAGAAGAAATGTAGATGGAGATGAGTAATTGTTTAGTGGTCTTGACACATTTTCGTAGAACCTACTACTAAATATATAAACTCTATAAATATATAGTAAAAAAAAGTGTTTGAGCACAATGTGACGATATCTTAAGACCATTAAATATTTTTTTAGATGGAGAGGCATCATAAAAAGTAAACCACAAATAGAATTTCCAAATATTAGATATGAAAAGATCTTTAGAATCTTAATACAATTTATATGCTACGATGTCTCAAATACTATTTCACCCTTCAATTTACAGAATGAGTAACATTTTCCAAACGGTGAAATAGTGCAGTTTAGTTGTGTTGTCTTTCATGCTATAAAATGTTCTATCATTTGTGAGTGATATTTTGTAGCTAGGGATGGGAACAATCATGTCCGGGTCCTTTCTGAGTTCATTTTGATAATTGGGACCATTGCTAATTTTGATGTTTTTGAAACTAGTATGTCTCGAGAAAATGGGTTACGTCAATATTGCAAAATTGGATAAAAACCCATTTTTCGAGAATATATCAAACGATATCTGATTAGAATGTTTTTTTGCATGCCTATTAATGTTCTCAACGAAATCAAAAATATCAACACAGTTCCGATCATCAGAACAGATCCGACAAGTGCCAAAAAAACTCAAACAAGACTGTCTAGTCCCTTAAGGATCTCATTCCTATTTTGTGTCGTTAAGTAGTGTTTGAAGGACCTCTTCTATTGTATCAAAACAAACGCTAATAATGCTTAGTGCAACTTCTATATTGGTTATTAATAATATTATTCACCATATATGGTTGACTTATTTGAGAGAGGGGGGAACTTGGGGTACTTATAATGTAGGATTGTACTATAGGGGTGTAATTAGCGATTTGAGCTATTCATCTCGCCAATCAATAATTCTGAGATTTCATCTGGCTCTTGCAGATCTAAGTTGTTTATTGTCGAGATAAAATTTCAACCACATCGATAACTGACTGAATGAATGGTTCAGATTGTGCAGTACATTCCTTATGTGCACTCTAGCCTGCACCACAGGACCCGGTACGCGGGGAGGAGAGGAGAAGAAGTAAATGGAAGAGTTAGTAAAGGTAGTTGAATATGTTGGAAGGAAGGACAGGCATTTTTTCCAAGGATTGAAGACTTGTTGATGTCAAGATTAAGAAAAAGCTAGATTCCCGGTAGTCATGTGAGGGAAATATATCATCACATGACCCCATGCATTTCAATTATTTACTAAAAAAATTTCTCTTGGTTTGGTTAATCTCTCTTTAAATAAAGCACCAACAACACCCCACAAAACATTCACACATATGCTTTAAGATAATACTAATAATAAGCTCGTACGTGATGGTTTTAAAGTGATTATCACCCAAAGAATATATTGGAGAATGAATAACTCCGATGATTCTGCATGCCCCCATCTCCTCTCTCTCTCTCTCTCTCTCTCTCTCTCTCTCTGCAACATTCTTGATGGCGGGGTCCAACCCAGCAATTACGGTCTCACCAGCTAGCTGTTCCCCTCAATATATAAGGCCTTGAATATATTTGCTTTTCATCAATCAATTTTGGTCCCACTTGCTTCATGTTTTCCTAATTCCTCGTTTATGTATATTTTGCTTTTTGGTTAGGCATATATTTGGTTTTGGATTGTTCCGTTGGGCCTTCATTAGGCTCCCCCGGAAGGCCCACTTTCATTTTTTCAGTTCATGTTTACAGTAATCATTTTGTTCGTTGTTTTTGGTTGGTGTCTTGCCTTCTTGATTGTTTAGGTTTTGGGTAGCGTTCATTGTTGTGTCATCGGTCCGTTTATTCTGTGTAAAATATTGTAAAGGATTCGTGGATTTCTTTTGCTAAGTAAAACAAAATGTTTTTTATAATTCAAGGGATCGGTCAGTTTATTCACCCGTTGACGAATCATTGGGAACTAATCTCATCATCCAACAACATGAGGCCGATTAATTATAGCTAGAACAAAGTTTCACAGAGTTGACGGTATAAACCTGCAAAAATTATTAGGTAGTTCTACCCGAAGCATAGAATAGCATCTGTACTCCTTCTCACATAAAATGCCGGACCCGCATTTTATTTGTGGGTCCATCTCGTTGGTCTCACAAGTTATGTGAGAGGGAGCACAAACACTATTACATGCTCCAGAACTACTGAATAATTACTCATAAACCTAGGAGGTTATAGGTCTTAGAGGATGCAAATTCCTATGTCTCAAACCAGAACTACCAGGTCAATCTCTTTGGGATACTCATAGTAATTATTGAGAAATATCGGGTATACAAATACCAAATCTCTCTTCCAAAATTTGAATGATTCTTTTAAAGCCAAACAAGCGGCTAATCATTTGTTTGAAAAATATGATACGAAACACTTTGTTGGTTCAAATTTTGATCTTATTATCTCAGGGATTATTTGCCCAGCGAACTCTAAAAAATGAAAGATCTGAATTATCAAATCGAATAAGGTAACCCAAGAGCGGAAAAGAAACGGATTCCTTTTAGTACGAATGCAAAGCATAATGCTTTCATTTTTCTCCAAAGGTGACCACAATACTTGTGAAAAAAAGTAAAGGCAATCCCTTTATGCATAGGTCTCTCTCTCTTTTCTTGATTTCCTTTGCATGGAGGAATCTCCTTGATTATCTGTCTTTTCTCGTGTATTGGAAGAATACTAAAACATGTCAAAGCATAACAAGAAGTCTTCCTTTTACTTTATGTTTATTAAATTAAAATGGCCCCACCAAATTAAAATTTGGTTGTAAAATTAATGAAAAGCCTAGCTAGCTCGCATCTATCCTATCCTATTGTGGTCTCTGTTCTATGTATGAGAGGTACTGCTTTCTAGCTTTGTAGCTTAAAAACGGGGTTCAAGCTGTAGCTAGCTAGGATAAACATTGAACTGTTCAGATATGCTGCTTTATCCTTTTCATCTGAATGCATTAGCGATAAAAATATATATGATCCCGTCTCCGGGTGTGTTCTACTAATTTAAATAAATATATATGTTTTGAATTAAAAGTGATATATTGTGAGAGAATGACCTGTCTTGTAAAGTAAAAAATAAAAGTATTTATAGAATAAGAACATTTGCGAAACGGGTCTTAATGTGGTCGAGGCCGCTTGATCAATAGCAAAGATCGCAGGTACATGCAAATTACATGGGAGAGGAAGAGGAAGTTATAAGCGAAATTATAATGACTAGAAGCTTAAGATGATGAAAGGGGTCGAGAAAAAGAAAATTTTGAGTTATGACCCGTCTCACAAGTGGGTTGGGTTTTTGTGAATTATAGTTTGCATGCTTGGGTACATTCATGGATTTGGGTCAAGCCTGATTATGTCAGGGTTGACATTTATTTTATGAAAAGAATTTTGAAACAGAGAATTTTGAAACGAGGCAGGCAGTAGACTTCTGAAACTAGCATCAGCTATAATGGACCGAATGGTAAGTATTTTGATCGGAAATGAAAGTAAGAGGAAAAAATCACATCATTCTGTGACGGTTCAAAACTTCTACGATGCTCCCAAGTGATATGGGAGTTTGATGCTCCCATTAAATTTGAACCCTTAGATTGAAAAGTAGGTAAATTATAGGGCTGCTCGCGGTCCGGTTCGGTTCGATTCAAATTTTTAGGAATTCGAGGACCGAACCGCTAGTCACGGTTTTTACAAAATAAAATCCGTGTCCAGACCAAAAGTCCAACGGTCCAGTTCCAATCTAATCCGTAACCCATAGATTGGTTACGGTTTTGTCCACAGATTTTAGCAAAGATAAAGCTCAAGCACATATCTCACACTAAAAGGAAAGAAAGTTACACTCAAAATTAAGTTTAACACCACCAGAAAATGCTTGTTACATAAATTACCAAAGGCCTACTTTAGAAATTAGATTCAAAAGAGTCTAAACACTAGTAGATTGTATCATTACAGTACATAACATAAAACCAAACAAAAAAAAAAAATCAAAGTTGGACAATTAATAACACCAAAGAGCTGAAATTGTATCTTCCATTTAAATACAATGCACGACAACCAACAACAGTTTTAACATTAAAATACTAAAGTTGGAAGAAAAAAGTTTTAACATTACTAACAATTAATTACATAAATACACATATATATTTGTATAATATTTATTATTTATATAAAACAAATATCTCACGGTCCGGTCTACGGTTTTGCAATGAAAATCCGTAGACCGGACCACGAGTTACGGTTTTCTAATTTTTCAATTAGTGTCCTGACCATTAATCCATGGACAAAATCCAAAAGGTACAAATCTGTTCGGTTCGGACAGGTTTCACAAATCACTGGATTTTTTGAACAACCCTAGTACTAAATTACAATCTTTAGATCAAAATCACTTACAAAAAAAAGGATGAATTTGTTAAAAATGAGATGATTTTAAAATTTGTTACCAAAAAAACGTAGTATTAGCCGTTCAAAAAAAAAAAAAAAACGTAGTATTACTTACCATAGAAATATATTTTACATATCATTCCTTAAGGTTACACTTACTATGTTGCATGGCCACACTTTCTTAAGAAATACTTACGTAGTATATTTGTTGAAAACATTTAATTATCACGTTGTTGACAACACATAATAGAATAAGGAAAAAACGACTTGGAAGCATTATACTCCCAAACCACTTAGGAGTATCATAGTCATAGTCGTGATGATCACACATCAATCCAAGAGAACGTCTGGCTCCGCTTGCAAGGCCCAGTCCCACATCGGATAATGAAAATTGAAGTGTGGTGGGATGTATAAGAAGACGACCATCTATAACCGGTCAACCTAAGTTAGAATTTTTTTTAACCGAGTTCTAAGGGCTTTTTCAAAAGGGTTGACTGAACGAGTAGCTGCACTAGTCGTCGCACATTTGCATTTGCCCTTGTATTTTCAATCATTATCCTTCTATTGAAAAATTTAAATTCTGGAATATCATTAAGTTGATCCCCATATATCTGAGGAAAAGTATACAGAATGGTTATGTGACCAATGTGTGATAGTTCCACATTCGTCCTCGCCAATGTGTGAGGACCATTGTTTTAATTCCCATCTTGTAAGGTTGGTTTCTTGCCAACCTTTGCCTTGTTTTTTTATGTTTTTGTTTTTGTTTTTTTTAAAAATCCTCTGGGGTGTGTGATGCAGATGATTGTCCATGTCTTTAATCCTAACCAACAACATAGTTGGGATCTTGGTTATTCTTTGTGATGCAGCCTTGCCCGAAGTCCTTTTAATTTTTGCATCTTTGTATCCGTTCACAAAAATTAATAAAATCTTTCTTCAATTGGTTTGATAGTTTCACTTGACTTATCCATAATCAAATTCCCTTTATATGATGGCCTCCTTCTTCTTTTGTATCGGCAAAAGAATTTTATTAATCTCCGAACAGAAAGTTACAAAGATTAAATTCCCTTTATATGATAGCCTCCCTTGTTAACATATGTTTTGTAAGTTTTATTATTCATGTTTCCTAGTCAGTCTTAATTTGTTTATTTTGCATGTTTCCTAGTTGATTTAGGTTTCTTAGTCACACAGACTCGTAACCTATATAAAGGAATGCTGGAGTAATATTTTAGATACAATATATCAATGATATCGATACAGAACCATTTGTCAAATTTTTGTCAATTCACTATTTTAACATCTCAAATGGGGAGGCTATCACACCTGATCGACCTTATATTGAAGTATTATGTAAGTAAAGATTACAAATCATCACATCAAGATTCCATTTTTCACGAATTTTAAGCCTTATATAAAGAATAGAAGCGTGAATGTCATAACAATTACGCCAAACAAACACAAGTTGCACATATACTCACACACGCATTCGATTACATGTATAAGAGAACCCATACACATTGCACGGTACATGGGTATAACTTGTGTGGCTTTAGAATTTTTTTCAAGTTTTAAGACGGAATTACCAAACAGCAATGATACGGACACATATATATGTCCGTGTACAGATTGTCAGATTTTGAATTATGGATGCATTTGAAATTGTTCGATGAACGTAAAATCTACGTGATGATAAACGAGAGATTCGCCCACATTTTATAATTCCGGACACTTCTGTGCACGGGCGTCTGTGTCCTCCCTGGCATTTTGAATACAAAAACTCTACAACCACACCCAAAATCACACACCCAAATATACATCCTCTCACAAAACACAAGAGTCCCACACATACTATATGGGCAGTGTGTGTGAAACCCTTGTGTTTTATAAGAAGGTGTGTATTTATGTGTATAATTTTGAGTGTGGTTGTAACATTTCTCTTTTGAACACCAAACTGGCCCATGGAGCTGTTGGTGTGTACTTATCCAATTAGGCCTAAACACCTAGACAAAACCTGCAAATGCCTGGCAGCCTAGTCTACTAGTAGCTAATTTGACCTCAAACCACTTGGACCACATTAATCCTAGAGCCCATTATAGTCTTGGACCATTTGACTAGTTTCAGTCTGCATAGTTTTTTTGTTCAGTCTTTTCACACAACACTATGGGTTCGTTTGGATGCGAAGAAAAAATTGAGAGTATTAATTAAGAAGGAAAGGTAAGATAGTATGGGGTAATTTGTAAAAATAGTGGGCCCATATTGATGTGATGGGAGTTTAAAAAATAATTGATTTGAATGAGGTATTGAGAATAAGAATTAAATAATACTCGGTTTAGATGAGAAATAAAATGAGGGATAAAATTGTTATGTAATCGAAATGGAAGAGGAGGAAGTATTATCCGAGGGTTTTATTTAATACCACCCCATAAATAATCCCACCGCCGGAGGTATTACGGTGTACAAGAGAAGAGGGGCTTAAGTTGTTTTCGACCAACCAGAAAATACAGATATTATATATATAAGAAAACAGTACAAAAACAATGAAATGGACACTACCGGTCCGAAAATACAAGAAACAACAAACGAAAACAAAAAAACAAAAGCCGCATGGAACCAAACGCCGGAGCCGGACCCAGCAAGCACACTCGTGAAAGTGGGTGGAGAGACCAAGGGGAAAGGCAAGGTATGGAAAGAGCAACTCTCGAGATGACCCGCCGCACCAACTTGAGCCCGTGCCGCCGTAGACTAAAGGGTTGAACCCGCCGCAGACGCCGCCTCTGCCGGCGCCGCCGCCGATGACGCCGCCTCCGGAAGAGGGGCTTAAGTTAATACCCTCGTTTTTTTGGTTTCCAAAACTTAAGTGACGGACCCGGGTAGATGTGAGGGGTATTACTAATACCCCTTCACAGTCTCCCATCCAAACGACCCCATATATCCAGCTTATTATCCATGCAAAACCATATACCCAATAACCACCATTATCAATCAGAAGCAAAAATCTAAACTAGCCCGTCTACCAAGTGCCAACGGAACACTGGCGTGCCTATTCTACATATCATGGTTTGAGGTGGGGCTCCCGTTGGATCCTCTACTACTTAGTCGGGCACGGAATTCTTTATGCCGACACCTAGTATAGGTTTGCTTTTGCAAGGTGTCCTAGAGCTATGGATGTTGTTTTCGCAATGACTCGTGTCTCAGATTCAGTAGTTCATTCCTATACTATTTTGATGTAATCTTTTGTCTTCGGATATTGAAATGAATTGATTGACTGTTCTTCAATAAATAACCACCAAATTTTTTTTTAAACAGTGAAAATAGGATTTTAGAAATCCAAGTAATGAACACAATATGATTACAAGGACAATAGCATGACAGTATTATAACATGAGAAAAACATCCCAACGAAGTTCTCTTTCTAACATTTCAACAATCATATACCGCTCGGGTCCCACGAAGGAAAAGAGAAGGTTGACAACAACTCCCGATTTAATCATATATATATATATATATATATACACACACACACACACACTACCCTTCTAATGAGGGCGTCCTCACCTTTCTAAAATGCGGACTTCAATTTTCGGCCGTTGGATGAGATCCAACGGCCCTGATTTTAAAATGCATCTCGTGGGTAAAATGGGGGCTGGGTCGGGCAATAAACACGCGGGTCATCCGGAAGATGGGTCACGGGTCATAACCCCTCATTCTACTCTTTTGAACGAAGAGAGAGAGAAAAGAGAGGCGATCGAATCAGAAACGAAGAAGAACGGATCGAAGAACGAAGAACAGCGGATCACTCTCTCTCTCTCTCTCTCTCTCTCTCTCTCTCTCTCTCTCTCGTTCGTCTTCCCCCTTGCGTTCGTAACTCAGCTGTACGTCTTTTTTTGCAAGCCCAAACGAAGAACAAACCGAATGTCGGTACAACCGTGACGACAAAGACCCGATTAACTACCCAGGTATCTCCCTCTCTTTCTTGCTGAATTTGTTAAACCCCCAATTTTTAGGGTTTTTTTTCTACTTTTTCAAAATCTGATTTTGTTTTTTTTTTTTTTTTTTTGCCGACAAGAACAACCCTTTATCCCTTGCAATTCTGGTAATCTGATTTTTGTTTCCTAAATCTGATTTTTTTTTTTTGAATATCTTTCTTCTTTTTTTCTAATTTATGTTAGTTTTTATGGTTTATGTAATTTTTTCGAACAACGAAGAACAAATCGAACGTGAGCATGACGACGACTACGACACACCAAGGTCAATTTCTCTCTCTCTGACTAAAAAATTAGGCTTGTCATTAACTGTTTAGGTTTTTTTTTTTTTTTTAATTTCGAGTTAGGATGATGATGATGAGAGTGACTCACATCTGGAGGAATATGTTTCCACACAGAATTTGTTCACTGCTTTGTTTGAGAAAATCAGAATTTTCGAACTTATTCAAAAATCTGTTAATCTGATTTTTGTTTCCAAATGACTCATCAAACAAACACCACAAAAAAATTAGGAGTAGTGGTAATGGAGAAGTGGTGGTAATCAGAATTTTCGAACTTATTCAAAAATCTGTTCATGTCTTCTTCTTTTTTTCCGACCAGATATGGAGACCGATTGACAAGAAGAAAGTGTTATGCCGCCACCGACCGTCCAACAACCAAGGTCTGTCTCTCTCTCTCTCCCTCCCTCCTCGGGTTTAAAAATTAGGATTGTAGTATGCTAATAGTGTCCATATTGTTTATTCTTTTGGATTGTAGTATGTTGTGTGAATCATCTGCGAATTCTTCACAAGCACTTTACACTCCCCAAGTTAAGAATGACCTCATACCCAAAATTAATCAAGAGTTTGATAGTTTACAGAAAGTTAAGGAATTTTTCAACTGTTATGCTAAAGAAGGTGAATTTGGTACCTGAGAACATTCTAGCAGGAAGAGAAGAGACAATGAAAATGTAATCGTTAGGAAGTAGTTTTGTTGTTTCAAACAAGGGTTGACGGTCCAAAAAAGTACTCAACCACACAAACGGCATCGGGGGATAAGTAGAGAGAATTGTCGTGCAAGATTGGCTGTTGTGAGGAAAGGTGAAAAGTATGTAGTTTCCCAATTTTTCGAGGTTCATAATCACCCACTTTCATCTCCGAGGAGGACGCATTTGCTTCGATCCCATCGTAAGGTGTCAATTGCCAAAAAAGCTTTAGTAGAACAATTTTCAGCGGCAAATGTGCCAACTTGTCAACAAATGACTATATTTGAGTTGGAATCGGGAGGTCTTGAAAATGTTGGATGCTCACAACAAGATTTGTATAATTATAAAAGGGATAAGAAGATGATGGTAGACGGACATGATGCCAATTTGATGCTAGAGTATTTTCAATATGAAAAAGCAAAGAACGACGATTTTACTTTTACAATCGAGAAAGATGATGAGGATAGGATGACACAATGTTTTTGGGCGGATGCAACCGCTAGAAAGTCATACCAGTATTTTGGGGACGTGGTGGTATTTGACACTACGTATAGCACAAACCGTTATTCTATGATTTTCGCACCTATTCTAGGAGTTAATCACCATAGACAAACTACTCTTTTTGGGTGTGCATTCTTATGTGATGAAACAGCTGAGACTTTTGAGTGGCTTTTCAAGGAATGGTTGAAAGCAATGCCTGCAGGCCCTCCCAAAATGATCATAACTTATCAGGATCTTGCAATGACAAAAGCAATTGCTAGTTCTTTTCCAAATACACTTCACAGGTATTGCATGTGGCACATCACGAATAAGTTTTCTGAAAAAATAAATGCATTAGCGTACAAAGAACATTATGAGGAATTCAAGAATTGTATATGGAATTCTGAGACTCCTAAACAGTTCGAGGCTGGATGGGTAGAGGTGGTAAAGAAATCTAACTTATCAGGCAATGATTGGTTACAAAACTTATATGAAATTCGTGAGAGATGGGTTCCCGCATACGTGAGACACATTTTTTCTGCTCACATGACTAGTAGTCAAAGAGCCGAAATTACTCATTCATTCTTCAAAAGGTATGTGTCTCAAAAAAATTCATTGTTGGAATTTGTGACGCGGTTTGAGAGGGCACTTGCACGTATACGGCATAATGAGTTGGACAATGATCATAAAGATGTGAATGAGAGGCCAAACTTGAAAAGTATGTACCCCATGGAGGAAACAATGAGTGAATTGTATACAATTGATATATTTTACATGTTCCAAGATGAGCTCTTTCAAAATACTGCTTATAAGCTGATGGCAAAAAATGAGGACGAACATTGGGTTGTGTACGCCGTTCATAGGATAAAGGGGAGTGGTTTGAGGGTTCATGAGATTGTTATAGATTAGTCGTCCAATCATGTAAGTTGTAGTTGCAAGATGTTTGAGTGTGCCAGAATTCCTTGTCGGCACATATTGGCTTACTTTTCTAGAATGCAAATTGAAGATTTGCCTAATGAATACATCTTGCGGAGGTGGACAAAATCAGCGAAGGCGATGCGAGTTAGAGATGACTTAGGTCCAGGCATGAAAGAAATATGTGACAAGTCTTGAAAGAACCGTTTCAAGTGCGGGAAAGGGTTGTGGTAAACGACTCAAGGGAGGGAAAGAGAAAGTTGCCAAAAAGGCAAGGCGTTGTCACGGTTGTGGATTAACTGGGCAATCGCATGACAAAAGGAATTGTCCAAAACTTCTCAGCACGTATGTGTTTAATATTTGTAATGTAAATTTAATTATTTCATTGTTTGCAATTTAACTCTCTTTTTTTTGTTAGCTCTTCGCAAAATGCTAGGTTGGACAACGAAGACGACGAAGATGACGAAGACGACAATGACGACGGCATTGACTATGCCGATGATTGTAAGTGTTTTTTATAAAATGCTGCACATATATCTTGCACCGTTCTTCTATTGGCCTATCTTTTGTGTTGGGTATTGTAGTAAGCTGCTGTTGATTGTAAGTGTTCTGCTACTGCTGCATTCTGCTAGCCATTGTGTTGCTATGTTATGGCAGCTATTGATTTTGGCCTATCATTTTTTTAGTTAGTGTATGTTTATATTGTGAGACTACCGTTGTTTTCCATGGGATTTTGTCGTACTATATATGTTTAATTCGTTAGTAGTTCTTCCATTTTATTCCTTTTGTTGATAATATTTCCTATTCGTGTTGCAGGATGGATAGGTGTAGCAATCTGGAATTGTTGTTGTCGCAGTTAGTTGTGAGACTTGTTGTCCGTTGTTTTGGAGGCTGAGCAGAATTTGTGGCATGTTTAGGGGTTTTCATGTCTGTTTTTCTTTCCAGTGTTGTTCACAAATTTTAATGAGAACTTTAAGTTTGTGTTCTCTTTCTTTTGTGGTGTACTGTAATACTGGAAATTAGTCTGTTTCTGTATTTGACCATTTCCTTAATTTTTCAACTGCCTTTGGATGTTAATTTTCTGTTGGTTAGATCAAGTGTGAGTGAAGTTCAATATCAACCAAGTTAAGTTCCCATACACACTCTCTGTCTCACTTTCTCACAATTCACAAAGCATTTCAGATTTCTCCAATTGCTGCCTCAATTTTGCTATTCGTTTCAAGTTTGGACCGGAGAGCCAATTGAGTTGAAATCCTTTTAACAATTCTTTTAAAGAAAGAAAGCAGTACATAGAAGGGATTTGTGTGAACTTTTTTGCATTGATGTGGTCACAGGAAAAACTAGTATGAGGCCAGATGTATGCAACGGTATAAGGTATCACTGGGACTTGATGTCATTAAAAATAAGGCCATTCATGTTTTGCTAATATATCGCTGGGATGTCCCTTCTCTTTCTCTCTCTCTCTCTCTCTCTCTCTCTCTCTCTCTCAAATTTCTATTGCTACTGTCCAAGTATGGATTGAGAAATAAAGTAAAAAGAACCCAGACATATGCAACGGAAAATCACACATTTAGAAACAGTCTGCGATCGAGCACGTAGTTTATTCGTCCTTGCTAGAAATTTGTGCAAAAAACAGTCTTCCAATTGGTGCAATAACACCAATTTACCATACTCAAAGCAATGACAGTTGCTCAAGTTCCATAAGCGTTACATAAACAAACTAAAATAAAATATACATGATGCCCAACAAAATACAAATTCCTATTACAACTCCAACTAAGAGCATTGCAATGTACACGCAATATTTGGACAGCTTGGAAGGAGTTTGGTTATCCATGTTTGCTTGCACAGGTTCAAGCAAAGGAGGATAATTGGTTGGGGGTTGAGGAGACGTCAATTTCACATTGGAATGAGCTTCAACATACGTACTCCAAGCATTATTTGCCGCTTCCAATGAAGAATACTTTTTAAACACAGCCCCAGAGAAGCGAGTTACTTGTTCGTTACAAGATATCCAACTTTCGTAGATTCCGGGGACTATTCCAACAAAAACAACATAATAAAACCTATTTTCTGCCATTCCTAGGAAAAGAAAAATCAACTTGATAAGCCTATTAACAGGAAACAAGATTAGTTTAATTCGTTCAACTATAATTCCTACCGAAGGAAAACATGAAACAAGGAAACTTGGTCTTATTATCATATTTTTCCAGCCTTTTGGGAAAGAGGCAAAAAAACTCCAAAAGAGAGTGCGAGGCAGTCTAAAACCCAAGAACTCTTGTTTATAGGGAGAGCACTTTACCACTACACTAACAAACAACTATATACATGCATTCGACATAAATAAGTGCCTCTTAAAATGTAGATTTCTGTCATTCCGTGTAAATTAAAGTAGGCTACTGCTTACTTAATTCGAACTAAATTTGTAAATATTTGTATACGACCATATGCACTTGCTTCGTTTTCCCCAATATAAGGAATAACGCCCCAAGCGTAGGGCTTAATACGTCGTTTGAAGCATAATAATCCGGAAGACCGGGATCGTACCCAAGGGAATTATATTATGACTTGGCTCGGATTTGTAGAGTAAGCAAGGCTTTCGGCTATTAGGTAGCCAACCGAGTTTTACTTTGAACGGTGGAAAAGAAAGGCTAAATTGAAATGAATAAACTAGGTAAAAGATAGGCTAGGTCTAGGAATCACTAGCACTCATGACTCAGGCTAGATCACATTTTCACCAATTCACGCGGTTCAAGATACGCAATTAAGGTTCCTAAACCCGAAAATAGAGATGGTTTGAAAATTAAGCTAGCTCTAGAATTCCCTTGGTAAACCCCTCATGCGATAGAGCTCTAAGCATCACGTGTGGTGGGTAGTCGATGCTCCCACCTACACGTGATCAAAGAGGTTAACACCTCGGTAATTCACCAAACAAATCCGAACCCCACATCAATTTCCAAATCTAAAGATTAAAACTTTATTGGTGAAAAATGCAATTTTTACCCAAGTCATGGGATGCTAATCATCCCATGACCTAACCCTTGAAACTACTCACACATATCTATGAAGATAAGAGCAAGCAAAAATCTACTTAGCATAATTGAAAAGCAAGGCTAGAAGAAAATTAGCTCAAACAATAAATCGGGAATTAAGAAACAACTTTAATTAAAGCAAGAGTAGCAAAAGACAACTAATAAAGGCAGGAAATTAAGAAATAAGTGCTGGAAATGAAGAACAAAGCAAGAACAATTCAAAAAGCTGAAAAGTAATCTAAGCTAGATCTAAAATTATGGGTACATTTCAGTCCAAATCGTGCAAAGGTGACATAACGGGGTATTTATGCCGCCTCTGTTTCGCGCACAGAATATCCCAAAAGATGCTCTGAAGATGTCCCGCTAAGCCCTTCGGTACCGATTGGACTAAAAACCTTCGATCAATACCGAACCAGTTAGGGCCAGCGCTAAGCATCTCGGTACCGATTGGAGCTAAAACCTTCGATCGGTAGCGAGGCAGTTAGTACCAGCGTTTAAGCAGCTCGGTACCGATTGGAAGGATTCTCTTAGATCGGTAGCGAGCTCTTATCAGTTCTGAACCTTGGCTTCTTTTCCTACCTTGGCCACACCTTGGCCACGCCTTGGCCACACCTTGGCCATGACTGATTCTGCCTTGGCGTAGCTTGGCTGGATCCCTTCTGTCCGGGCTGTTCCTCTTGCTTTGGCTCTGCCTTGGCGTTGCTCAGCCGTCGGTCACGCCTAGCCTTGGCCTCGCCTTGCTCAGCCTTGACGTCGAGTAACTTTTGCCTGAGATGCGCCTTGGCCGTCGGGCATCTTCAGGCCATGACATGCCTTAAGCCTTTAAAGCTCCTTATTAAGCGATTATCCTACAAAATAGCACCAGCACATTCTACGAGCAAAAATAATCAAAAATAACTAATTAACAGTTAAATTATCCTAAAACTAGACACTAGCGCACCCTCTCATTACATTCCTGGGTGCTTATCAGCACTACCATCACCCTCCACTGGCTTTGTCGCCACCACCACCACTTCTCCATTACCACTACTCCTAATTTTTTTGTGGTGTTTGTTTGATGATTCATTTGGAAACAAAATCAGATTACAAAAATCAGATTAACAGATTTTTGAATAAGTTTGAAAATTCTGATTTTCTCAAACAAAGCAGTGAACAAATTCTGTGTAGAAACATATTCCTCCAGATGTGAGTCACTATCATCATCATCATCCTAACTCGAAATTAAAAAAAAAAAAAACCTAAACAGTTAATGACAAGCCGAATTTTTTAGTCAGAGAGCGAGAAATTGACCTTGGTGCGTCGTAGTCGTCGTCATGCTCACGTTCGATTTGTTCTTCATTGTTCAAAAAAATTACATAAACCATAAAAACTAACATAAATTAGAAAAAAAGAAGAAAGATATTAAAAAAAAAAATCAGATTTAGGAAACAAAATCAGATTACCAGAATTGCAAGGGGTAAAGGGTTGTTCTTGTCGGCAAAAAAAAAAAAACAAAATCAGATTTTGAAAAAGTAGAAAAAAAAAACCCTAAAAATTGGGGATTTAACAAATTCAGCAAGAAAGAGAGGGAGATACCTGGGTAGTTAAGAATGTCGGGTCTTTGTCGTCACGGTTGTACCGACGTTCGGTTTGTTTTTCGTTTGGGCTTGCAAAAAAAGACGTACAGCTGAGTTACGAACGCAAGCTGAGTTACGAACGCAAGGGGGAAGACGAACGAGAGAGAGAGAGAGAGAGAGAGAGAGAGAGAGAGAGAGATACTTGGAGTGATCCGCTGTTCTTCATTCTTCGATCCGTTCTTCTTCGTTCTTCGTTTCTGATTCGATCGCCTCTCTTTTCTCTCCCTCTCTCTCTTCGTTCAAAAGAGTAGAATGAGGCGTACTGGGGAAGTTTGGGGGGTTATGACCCGTGACCCATCTTCCAGATGACCCGCGTGTTTATTGCCCGACCCAGCCCCCATTTTACCCGCGAGATGCATTTTAAAATCAGGGCCGTTGGATCTCATCCAACGGCCGAAAATTGAAGTCCGCATTTTAGAAAGGTGAGGACGCCCTCATTAGAAGGGTAGTGTACGTATGTATGTGTGTGTGTGTGTGCGTGTGTGTGTGTGTGTATATATATATATATATATATATCCCCCTTTCTGTTAACATAGCAAACACATTTGCTTCGAACGAGGATAATCTAAACTCTAAAAAGGACTTGATTGGAGTTATCATTCCTTTGAATGAGACAGCTCATTTCATCCTTGCATGTTGCTCTCTCTCGCTCTCGAGCTCTCCCGATATCTGGTATGAGTGTATCAGCCAATTCTGCGTAAGAAGGGCAGGGATATTTGTGTAACCCTGACAATATTGGTCCTGTTTTCACGTGAGATTTATCTTACACTCCCAAAATCATCCTCTTCTTTTTTATTTTTTCCCTTTTTCTTTTTGGTTGTATACCAGTCGACATAATTTAATTAAATAGCACGGTTAAAATTAGTTGAGTATGCAATACACTAAATTTTTTTTGCTAAACAAAAAGATTTTTTAATCTTTATAAAGGATTACAAAGATTAAAAGGATCAAGAACACACCGTCAAAAGTCACCCGAGATCTAAAAGAAGGCAAGACGCCAACTGAACACCTAAGAAATTCACATCGCCCCCACCCAGAACAAGCTGAAAAGCCAAACAAAAAAAGAAATAGCCAAAACTAAACTAAATAAAACAATCAAAACCAAAACCACATAGCCACTAAGCAAAACCAAAATAAGCCAAACTCCTTAAACCCCCCCAATTTTGAGTTCAAAAAGCCATAGAGAGAGAGAGAGAGAGGGAGAGAGAGAGAGAGAGAGAGAGGCATCCTCCTCGCAAATAACATCATCCTTCGAGATGTCCTCTTCCTCAAAATCATCTAGAGCATGGATCCTTTCTTTTAATTCTTCCTCTTGCATTTCAACAAATCTCTTCATATTATAATTCCTTCCTCCTTTAAGTTCAATACCCAAAGTCTTACCAGCATTCAACATCTTACAAGCGTCCTTAAAGAACACTGAGGAATAAGAGCTCTTCTTATTATTATGCTTCAATTTATCAAACTTAGCCTCAATCTCCGCGAGATGCTTTTTCTTTTTAATTTTTCTCTCTGATCTTCTCATTCCCCTTCTCATTTTGAGGATAGCATCAGAGGATGATCTAATGCTGGGAATGTTACTCCCAACATTAGATTTTTGCCTAAGTAGCTCTTCAACTACTTCTACTCCCCCGCTAGAAATAACATAATCCTCACTGTGAGAGGCCTCTCTTCTTTGACAATATAATACTCCTCAAAAGACTAAGTAATACAACGTGAACTGCCTTCCTTTTGGTTCAAATCTATAAGTAGATTAATTCCCTCCACTTGAGAAGCTCTTAAGGAGTTTTGAGAATCATGAGTGATCCCAATTTCCAAGATTGGGACTACACCCTTTGCACTAATTACGTCCTCCTCACTCCTTAAAGAGGACTCCAAAGATTCAAAATCGGCCACTGCTTGACGATTTCCTTGTCCTAAATGGGTTGCCCCAAGCGTAGGGCGGAAACCGACATAGCACAATATCCGGTAAGTCCAGAGCCAAATCCACAGAGACAGTGATGTGTGCTAACTAAAAACTCGAGTTGTTACTCATTAAACTGGATCTTAGGTAGCCACAATTTGTTGTTTCGATTGAGATTAACTAAAACCTAGAAATTGATTGTATTTTTTAAATAATTAAAAGAAAGGTACAATCGAAGTGTTCATAGTTGCAACCGGCCCGGACTCATCTGCTCCATTGGTGTTCTTTAAAACATTCGATTTTAGACTGAGAAAGATACCCCGCAAGATGCAAACCCTTATTGTCGCCGTTTACCCATGCGCAGCAGAAAATGAGTTTTGGACCCCCATTCCCCGTTCACATGAGCTTCGACAATGCCCAGGTTCGTCTACTGATAAATGCCAAAATATACTCCCTCCGTCCCATAATATTTGTCCGGTCCGTGAAACGGAGACTACAAAATCATGCATTTCTTTCAAGAAAAAATTTAAATTTTTTTCACAAGTTGAAAGAACTCATCGAGATCTGGTAAGTTGTTGAAATTTTTCCAAATTTTTCTTACAAAAATAGTATTATTTTTACGTCTCCGTTTTGCGGACCGGACAAATATTATGGGACGGAGGGAGTATATAGTTTAGCCCTCCAAACTACATTTGTTGTTCATTTATTTTTGTTAATTGATATTTATTTTGTTCTTTTGTTGTTTATAGGTTGTTCGAGCTCGTTATTTGAGATTTTGGATTAAAGCGGAAGATACAAAAAACTTGGGGTCTAAATGCAAAGTGTTTAAAGATGGATCATTGGTTTATTATTTCATGAAGTCCAAGGGTCTTTGTGTGATTAAACCTTTCAAACCCTATGTAAACAACCTAATTACCCTACTGACTGAGGCAGCTTTTTAAAGGATTTTTCCACAGACGATTCTTTTATTTCCACGCACAGTAAAACGAAGAACGAGGCTGCCGTTCTTTAATTAGGTTCGAATATTATTTAATTTTTCTTCCAGCTCTCTTTCCCTTATGTTATTTGGTACTTTGTTCAATTACTCGCAATCTGGTAATTAATTTTAATATATGTTTTTTATTAAAGTTGTTCATTGGTTAGTGTTTAACTTAGATCTTATGTTTATTTTATATCCTGTGTAATAGAAGTATGATTCAAACTAAGGTTTCATTTGGTTCTTGTTTAATGATTAGTGAATAGTCGTTTGGGTATGGTCGTGGAGTGATTATTACACTGTGACTAGTCCGGATACTGCTCCTTTTATCAAACAATGAAAAAAAATGATTTTAGATTGGAAAATACTTCCCGCGGACGAACCCGGGCATCGTCGGAGCCCATGTGAATAGGGGAATGAGGGTCCAAAACTCATTTTTCGCTGCACATGGGTATACGGCGACAATAGGGTCTCGCATCTTGTGGGGTATCTTTTTCAATCCAAAATTGATCGTTTTTAAGAACATCGAATGGAGCATGTTAATCCGGATTAGTTGCGAGTGCTATGAACCCTACGACTGTTCCTCTTTTAATTATTTGAAAAATACATTAAATTTCTAGATTTTAGTTAATATCAGCATCAAACTATAAGGGGTGGCTACCTAAGAGCCAGTTTAATCAATAACAACCCGAGTTTTTAGTCAGCACACATCACCGTCTTCGTGGATTCGACTCCGGATTTACCGGATATTATGCTACGTTGGTCTCCGCCCTACGCTTGGGACAACCCATTAATTTAGGATTGGAAAATCGTCAAGCGTCTACGGGAAGTATTTTATCATTCTAAAATTGTTTCTTTACATTCTTTTATTTCAAAATAAGAGCAAAATGCGTCTAAAACGGACACGGTGTGCTAATCACCCTGCGACCCTACCTATACGACTACTCACTCATTATTAAGTAAGAAACAAAAGAAACCATAGTTTGAAACATGTTTCTATTTCACGAGATGAAAAATAAACAAAATATCTAAGTTAAACAAGAACCAACAAACAACTTTTATAAAGAACAAAAATTAAAATGAATCACCGGAGTGCGAGTAATTAAATTATCAAAGCTTCAAATAACTTAAAAGGAAAAGAAACTCAAAAGAAAACTCAACAGAACAAAAGTCTTGGCACTGTAGACACCCTATTCTGGACTGTCCAGATTAGTTTACTGACGGTCTTTGGTTCCCCAATGATGATTAAGATCAAGAACATCCCGAGGTTGTTGGCGTGTTTGAGCTTTGAGCATCCCGAACCTCGTTCAAACCCTGTCGAACTCCATTTCAAATCCTTCAATCCCGAACCAAATGGCCTCAGCAAAACCCTACTTGCTTACACCAGTACTGAGCTGGTGTGCCTATTAAACTGCCATGTGTCAGTCATCAACCGTTGACTCAGTTACCACTGGCGCACGCAGGTCAAGTTCCGGCGCACGCCGGTCAAAGCCAGTCAAATATCACTATTCACGTGCACCAGACCTTTGCAGCCACCCCAGTACGATGAACAGTCCCCTGATGATTACAAACCTGCAAGGTCGTTCCCCTCTCTCTCGTACATCTTCCATCAACTAGTCTCATACATTGAATGCATGGGAGGCTCTCTCTCAAGGCTAACCAACCCTTAACCCAACTGATTACCACCTCCCACTCAGTTACCACCATTAAGACTCCAAGTCTCTCTCCCTCTCTTCGATTTTCTTACTTCCTCTTCCTCCATTGCTTGAAAGAGAAAGCAAGAAGCTTCCCTGCACTCTTCATACCCCTGACTCTGAACCCTCGGAGCCTATTCTGGATAATGGGGATGGTGACATTATTGTGAATGATACTACCCAAACCTTGGATGATGTTGGTGTTGCAGAGTTTGACAATAGCTTTTGGAATCTTTCATAAGTGAGCTTTTATAAATAATGAGGATGTGATTGATTCTTTAGTTGGTATCTAGTTATGTGTGGATCTCAATGCAGATGTAGAGGCGAAAGAGGTTAAGAATTTTGAGAAAGGAATATGGAAGTAGAAGTCGATTGAACAAATCTTAGGCATTTCAAAAACCAAGAAGAAAGGCGGAAAAAAGAAGTAAAGTTGTGTTTATGTTTAGATCCGCTATTGCAATTGCTGCTTTACCAATTTTTTTTGAAAGGATCAGCAGGACTCACCTTGATGACGCTCAGGCTATTTGGGAGGTAAACAAGATCATGCGCCTTCATTGCATGGGCGATGAGAAGGATGTTATTTGAAGAATCGCGATTATGGAAGCCGAAGATGAGGAAAGGGCAAAGGGTCATGCTTCTCATCCGTTGATTGGCTCTTAGGTGTTTTTTTGGGTGTCGCTTGAATTATTAGGCTTTGGGTGGGGTATTTCTTTTTTGGATCTTTAGATGTATCTCTTTTGGGTGTTGTTTTGGGTCTTAGGCGTCAGGAGTCTATTTAGGAAAGGGATAGAGCCAGTGAGGGACCAGTAGGGCAAGTCACCCCTGCAAGAAGAAAAAGAAATACTACTATTATATGTTTCAAAAAAATTCATATGAAAGTATATAGGCTCGCTCCTGTGTAGAGTTTTGAAAAAAAAAATATAATAATAACCCTTGAAATATGAGGATACCAACATTAATTACTAAAAGCTAAGGGCTAAAATATAACAAAATTAAAAATAGAACTATAGGGTTAATGTTGTTAATTTTCAAGTAATAAACTTCCACATTTTGTTAGATGGGTTTAATTTTTACAGTTTTATTTTATTTTTGTCCTAAAATCTCAATGGTGCACCAAATCCTCTCTCTCTCTCTCTCTCTCTCTCTCTCTCTCTTGCACAAACATCCCCAATTGTTAAGACTTCAAAAGCAATTTTGAGAAAATAGCGACGGAGGAGAAGAGATTTTGGAAATCCTAAGTAATTTCGGTGAAGTTTAAGTTGTAGGTATGTCTTTCCCCAATTGTTGTTCTAGATTTTTACTAATTCTTTGTATTTTGACTAATAAAATCAAGTAACATGAAAGTCTATGTACCGAATTCGTCCAGTTATGATGAATGAAAAAAAAGAAGATGAACAATAAAGGAAAACAAGACACATACATCAAGATCGATTCATTAGTTAAATTGATTTATGTATTTACGTTATTTTGAGTTTTAATGTATTTACATGATTATGCATGTGTATTTATATCTTTTTCTTGCATGCACGGTCACCCCTCCGTGACGAATTTTCTGGCTCCGTCCCTGATTTGGGATTGGTGGTGCTCTGTCATTGTTGGCTTCTTGCCAACTTTGGTTTGTTTTTTCATCCCTTTGGGTCCTTCTTGGCATATGATTGATGGAGTTTGTTGTTTTCCCAACCCCAAGTGAGTTTTTCTCTTTCTCCGACTTGATGTTACTTAAGGTCCTTTTAATCTTTGTAATTTGTTTTTAAAGATTAATAAAAAAAATTTGCCTATCAAAAAAAAAAATTTCTCTTGCCGAGAAAAAAACGAAAGGTGACAATCAATTTATTCAATAAATCAGAGATTAATTTACGCCCAACCGTTTACAAAATGAATTTGCAGACAGATTTTTGATGTATTAATGTCATAGGGTAGATCTTGTTTCCAACTCCTCTATCATAGTATCATGTATTGGGCATTGCAACTAACGACTTTCTACCATGCATTTGATGTGATAATTATATCAATTAAAATGCAACCCATCCATGGGTTGTCAACATGGTAAACGCGAACCTGCACTTGCAACATAGCAAGGTTCGATTCCCCCTGGAGACAAACCATGATTTAAGTGGGGGGCCATGGCGGTGGGTTCCTGTGCTAGTCTCTCCCGAGGTTTGGATTGCGCAGTCAAGTCCAATAGTGGCTTGACTGCAGGGTTGTTCCTTGGTTACAAAAAAAAAACGTACATACCAGTGTTTTTTCGATCGGGTACTCATATACTAGTGTTGAAAGTAATATTTAATTGAATTTGGACGCCAACGTCACGTTACTCTAGCTACATGTGCAACCTTAACTTCCACGAGGGGAGAGGCGTTAATTGAATCCAAAAGATATGGAACTCTTGCCTGAAACCTCCAAAAGCATGCGAGTTTTAAAAATCATGTTCAAGAGTTCAACTAAAATCATTTTAGGGGTGTTCCGGATTCTAAAAAAATGAACTTTTAGAAGAAAAAAATGGGGTAATTTCAAGCTCAAAAATTACTTCCTCCGTCCCTAAATAAGTGTCCGGCGCGCAAAACTAGGCTTTACAAAACATGCATATTTTTTATTAAAAAATTTAATTTTTTTTTCACAATCTAATAAAACTCATTGCTATCTATTGATTTGTGAAAAAAAAATAATTTTTTTAACGAAAGAAATGCATCTTTTTGAAGGCCGAGTTTTGCGCGCCGGACACTTATTTAGGGACGGAGGGAGTATGTATTTACACAAATAATTTTCTTACCTATATGGATGTTATTTTATAGATCTCATTAAGATCTTTTAAAGGGTACAAAAAAATTAAAAAATTATTTTTTATTTTCATTATATTTGAGTTTGAAAATACCTTCATTTTTAAAAAGAAAATGGAACGCCATCTTAAACCGATTGACTGACTTACTCATTTTAATCCAAAAGATATGGTTCACAAAAAAAAGTGCGTAGGGCAGGTCAGAGAGAGAGAGAGAGAGAGTAGCGCTCTGGATTTTGGATTAGATTAGAAGAACACCGACTTCGTTCCAGGCGCTTGGGGCGAAAATTTGAAAATTACAAGAAATTAGTATACATTATCCTTTCATGAGTGAAAATTTCAAGCAATGAAAGGATATTATGTTCAATGGGAGTACTAATCATTCCAGGCCCCTGCGGTGCCCCAAACTCTTTTTCATCACATATTTGTATGGGTTCCACACACTTTTTTGTAGCGACCACACCAATGTATGATAGAGAAGAGTTTGGGACACCATTGTGGCGGTGCCCCACAAACATTGGTCTTTTGGCTATTTCTCTCGTGGCTCGAGCGTGGTTGGTTGTGTTTGCCGGTTTACTCGAGATTCATTTAATCTTTGATATATTTTTCAAAGATTAATAAAAAAAAATTTGCTTAGAAATAAAAATAAAAATAAAATATTTCGTTCAATGGAGGTAATTAACTTTTTAAACTTAAGTTAGCCATGCTCATATTTTTCATAAAAATGTTGATGATGAGACCTAACAATCAGGCTTTACTTTGGGCCTAAAAAAAAGTCCAGACGGCCTGCTAAGTAAATGGACGAACCTGGCTAATTAATTACTACTAGTGATGGTCCCTGAAGGATGCACGTAGGGATCAGGGGTCACGTGTTTCCCTAAATTTTGTTGTATCGCACTTGCAAGTTGCACTCTAATATATCCATGATACTACTATTTGGCTATGTTTATTCTTGAAGTACTTATTTTGTCGTTTTACGAAACAGGTCATCCTCTCACAATCACCTTTAATAGTGAAACGGGGCCTTTATCCCCTAAAGAATAACTCTTTGCCCCTTGGTATTAGGCAATTAACGACCTTTTTTTTTTCAAAAAGAGTTGAGGATTTTATTAAGAGGAAAACATGTCCGAAGACCGTACATCAGCAAATGCAAGGTTAGCTAAATTTTGAGGGACAGGACCCCTCCAATTCTCCAACCTAACACCTAATAGGGATTGTTTAACCAACAAATGAGGTGCCCTATTGAATGAACACTTAATATATTTAAAATCACAAGGGGAAAATTAACGACGATCACCCAATCCTATTTGTCTCAAACATTTTTTTTTTGAACGGCAAAAGCAAATTTATTAGAGAAAAAAGAGAAAGTTTTCAACCAAAAGTTGGAAATACAGTAAAGGGACGAAGCCCAATACAACAAAACTAAGGGCCAAAAGTGCCCAAATAAAGAAATAAATAGCACCAATCCCAAAAGGCCTAAAAACCCAAATACAACAGTTAGAAGCACAGCCCAAAAGAAAATCCAAAACCTAACCCTACACTTTGTCGCCCACCGCATCAAACAAAAACCACCACTGCCGCCACCCAGAAGACACCACCGACATCCACCAAGCCACCATAGGCCACCCATAGTAGTGCAAACCAAGACCCAGAGCAACCAAAATGCTGCGGACGCTGTACTAAGCCGTTAGGCGAGAAATCGGGCCTCCCAACGATGGCCACGGCGGGAGCCAACGCCGGACGCTCCATCTATGCCCAAAAGACCACTAGCCGTTAACCGGGATCCACAAGAAGACTAACGGCCGAGATACGGGGCAAGCACAAGAGGCTAAGGGGTCGGGGAAAAACAAGATCGGAGACGGAGAAGACGAAGAGACGAAGGCATACCAGAGCCGAAGCTGGATCAGAACCCCAGATGCACGCCACCAAAGGGGGGGTGAACGAGACAGAGAAACCGGCTCATACCAATACCACTCAATGGCGACCAAGAAACCCCAATGATGACCAGCCGGTTGAAATCAACACACACAAGACAGATCTGGAGAAGCCCACCCCTAGTCAGTCACAAGCATCGGCCAAAACCCCGTGAAGCACCACCACCATCCGCCGACTCCCAAAACCGACAAGAGGTAAACCCAGAGACCAAGCCGTTAGCTGCCACTAAGAACCATCGTTGCCGCCATCTCGCTACTTTGCTGTTCATTTTGTGAATAAACAAAAAAGATAAAGATAAAAGAAAGCAGAGCGGGAGAAGATCACTACAAGAAAATGCAAATTTGACGACACAACGAAGTACATTGGCAAAAGTGTATATGGGTGGGCAAAAGGTTTTTGCCGATGAAAAATTTTATGTTGGCAAGCTGTCGGCGTTGATATGTTGGGAAAGGGTTCCGCCAATGTGAATCGTCCTTCATCAGCAAAAGTATAGTTACAGCGACGCGAGTTTGCATCAGCAATACCTGTCGACAAATGGTATTGCGTTAGTAAAAAAGGGTATTAAAATCAAAGAGTTCCACTTTTGCTGATGAGATTTTTGCATCGCCAAAAGTAAAATTTAAAAAAAAAACATGTTGCTTCCATTATATTTTTGCATGCCTCGTGTTTCAAACTGTAGACCTCAAGTCTCCGTATCATGGATCTATCTACCAACTGCACCAACATACTCTTCATTACTAATTTTGCAATATCTATTATATATCACTTATATACGCAGTACATATACAATTTTACACTAGATACAATATAACATACTCTCTCTCTCTCTCTCTCTCTCTCTCTCTCTATATATATATATATATATATATATATGTACTTTATATATATTTATAAAAATATATTGTATATACATATAAATAACACAAATACATATACAGAGATAGAACTACTATGGGGCTTATCGGGGCCAAGGCTGCCAATTGGTTCATGATTTTTTTTTCAAATTTCAATATTAATATTAGTTATTTTTTGATTTGCTAAGAACACTTAGATATTGTATTTTTTATTGGATGTTATTCGGCATTTAAATTAATGTTACTCCGTATTAGACACTTGGATATTAATATTGGAGTAGTTTTTTTTTTTTTTTTTGTATTGGGTGTTGTTAGACATTTCGTATTGTATATACTCTCTTTGTCCCACAAAGTTTTTTTTGTCCACAAACGTTGAACCTAAGACAATACATTTAAAAAAATAATTCAAACTCTTTTTTTGCAAATTATTAGAAATCCATTGTTCTTTAAATTTTTGCAATAAAGTGAAAAGTTAACTTTTGCCGACACAGAAATGTCATCGCCGAAAGAATTATCTTTCGGCGATGCACATTCTATCGCCAAAAGTTTCCCTTAGGACTATCACCGACATAAAACTGTCGTTGCCAAAATGCTGAACTTTTGCCGATGCACATTTCGTCGCTAGAAAAAAAATTCGTCAACAAATATTTCGCAGGAGAATATTTCCCACCAACCTTACTTTTGCCGACAACATTACTGATGCACTTACTTTCATCACCAAAAAATCTACATTTACCAACATGAACCAGTTTTGCATTGGCAAAAGCTTACTTTTGCCAACAAAAAATGCATTGCGTCGGTAATTGGGTCGCCTTTGGTGCATTTTCTTGTAGTGGATGGAGAAGGCAGAAGAGGAGGGTTAGGGTGGGAGTGAGGTAGATTGAGGAGGGGAGCCCGGGGGGAGGAGGGGAGAGGCGCCTTCCCCCCAGGCGACGGGTCAGAGTGAAGAAGGCGAAAATATTAGGTTAGAGAGAGAGCGTCCTCGGTTAGAGAGAGAGTAGTTGCGACAATAAAAAAAATTATTTGTCTCAAACATAACGAAACCACAACTCTCTAATCAGTGTGTTTTACTATTTTGTTTCTCTGTTAAAAAACATTTAATGTGGTGATTGCATCTCAATAAGTCATTTCATTTTGAATAACAAACTCATCTCAAAAATCTATCACACATAAACGAAAAATAACATTTTGTTTGATTGTGAAAAACCATTCAATTTATGATTGAAATATGTCATCTATTCATTGAATTTCTACATCTGCCACCTAACCTGTAGCAGGAGTAGAAAGGTTTTATGTGCGTGCTATATATGACTCGGTGACATCTAGCTTTCCCTTCAAAGTTAAAAAAGATACTTCAAAACCAAATGGTAAAGAAAGGTACTTTTACCAACCAAAAAAAAGAAAGAAAGGTACTTTTGCTACCATCCATAGTCATACTAATCCTTTAAAATGTTATGTGTTTTCGGTCTCAATCTTCGCACTACTCTGTCACTCTCATTTTTCATTCTCGTGAATTTTACTCCCTCCGTTCCAATTTGAGAGTCCATTATTCCTTTTTGGGTTGTTCCAAAATGATAGTTCTTTTCCAAAAATGAAAGGAAAATTTTGGTGATTTTCCAAAAGTGTCCCTCACAATTGAATATAAGTGTTATAAGTAAGTAAAATATAGGGGTAATTGTGGAAATAATAGGTAATATAGGTGTAATCATTGTTGTCCCCTAAAATAGTTGGAATCTCCAAGAGGGACTCTCAATTTGAAACGGAGGGAGTAATAGGTTTGGATCAGGGACGGAACCAGGATTTCATAAACGCGGGGGCCGAACTATAAACAAGAAAATTTTGAAATTTTAAGGTTCAAAAATCTAATAGTTTGTTTGGTTTAGGTTTTGAAGGAGGTTTTTTGAGTAATGAGTGGAGAAAGATCGAAAGAGAAATGAGATTAATAATTGAAAAAAAACTTATGACAGACCGTGTGCAAAGAAAGAAATTGAGTTTTGGGACCCAAAACAAACACATTTTTAAAGCATTTAAATGTCTAAATAACATTTAACACAAAATACAATATTTAGGTGTTGTTAACCAAAAAAAAAAAAAAACTAATATTAATATTGAAAAAAAAAAAACTCCAAAACAACGCGGGGGCCGTGGCCCCCATATGCCTATATACAGTTCCGTCTCTGGTTTGGATGTGCTTCGAAATTAAGCACTTTCACACTTGTACTCCCGTTCCCGTTTACACACACGAAATAGGTGACTTAGGCCAAATTTCCCTACGAAGCTAAAAGGGTTAAATGAGCTTAATTTCCCTGCACAAAATGCAAAGAGAATTGGCCCCGTCGAAAAACTCAGCCTTAGGACTCAGGGGGCCTGCTCTCCCCATTGGGGGAGCAGCGTCCTGCTGCCCCCGTTTTTCGGGCCCGTCCCGATCTCGCTCCGATGATCCGAATCGTTCACTTTGTAGAGCTCGTCGAGTAGAACGACTATGCAAAAAATCAGCTTAATTGGATATCATTAAGTGCTTGATCGGAGCCTTTTTACTTTGAAAAGAATGGATCCGAAACACTGGATCAAATCCATTATTCCCAATGGACCAAGAGTTATATAGGCTCCGATCAGGTACTTAATGATATCCAATTAAGCTGATTTTTTGCATAGTCGTTCTACTCGACGAGCTCTACAAAGTGAACGATTCGGATCATTGGAGCGAGATCGGGACGGGCCCGAAAAACGGGGGCAGCAGGACGCTGCTCCCCCAAGGGGGAGAGCAGGCCCCCTGAGTCCTCAGCCTTATTAGATGACATTTGAACAAAGTTGTACCCCATTTTTGAAGTTGACATATGAATGAGAGAGAGAGAGAGAGAGAGAGAGAGAGAGAGAGTAGGATGGGGTGTCTAGCCATAGATGGCCCATCCATCGAAAAGGGATTAATAAATGCAAAACAGGGGATTTCTTTGGCAGAACAGAGAAAAGATGGATGTGAGAGAAGATGAGTTGAATCATTTTGTAATCGATTGTTTTATGATTGATAAAGATGAGAGAGAAAACCTGACAGAGGGAGGAAAAAGCAACGAAAAAAAAAGAGAGGACCATCTTTAAAAGCACTTTGAAGGGTACAAAGGCCAAGAAGGGTGCTTGCTATCACGAGGTCATGATGGCACTATGATGAGCAAATGCTGAGGGAACAGTAGAATTGTGGTCTCTTTTTTCACAGTAGAATTGTGGTCTCTCTTTTTTTACAGTGTTTCGGTTTACTGCCCGAGGGAGTGGGGACTCGTGCGGGGGGAGGAGAGAGAGAGACTCCTGCGGGAGAGAGATAGAGAGAGAGAGAGAGAAACATTAATTAGAACCTTTTTGGGTTTGTCATGCAATGTGCCAAATCCAGTGAAGTTCCGGCTTGATTATGGAAACTCCGGGTTAAGTTCCCTAAGATTTTTGAGTTTTGTTTTTATTTTATTTTTCTGTAAATTTTTTTATTTGTTAATTTTGTGTCTAATTTTTGTGAATTATTGATTCAGTCCATCAAGATGAATCATCCAAGATATATAAAGCCAAAAAAAAACCAACTTTTTGAGGGTTTTGAATTTTATCTTGAATATTTTTTAAAATATTTATGAAAAAGTCATAATTTTTTACTTTTTCAATTAGTCTTGACGAGACGAATCAATAATCCACAAAAATTAGGCAGAAAACTAAAAAACTTGAAAAAAAAATTGAATAAGAACAAAACAAGAAAAAGCCCAAATACACAAGACAAAGTCTTGTACAAATGAGTGAGGATGTTCAATTTGTTTAGAATATATTTTTAAGAGTTTCTGTAAAAAAAACAGTTTTGTCCGATATCGGTAAAAAATTATTCATTTTGTTCTATTTTTGGCCCTTGCGAATTCAGCAACCAACAATTGAATGAATTGATCAACTCCTGATGATATCCAACTTAGCTAATTTTTTTATTGGCTAGTTAAGAATATGTTTAACCAAATTGAAAGGCTTCGGTCATTTTTGTGACCGCAAAAGTGAAGTCCACACGATCCAGTGAATATTTGGTCTACCCATAGGTTTTTTATTAAACTTAACTTTAACCGAATTTAATAATCGAGCTTGTTATTGTCCATGTTCTAATATCAAGCTCGACTCAAAAGAAAAATATAAACAAGTTGAGCTGGAGTCTTTAAGAAGAATTTAACAAAATAATTCTACAAACTAATGCGTATATTACTAAAATCTAACTTGAATAAATAGATTCTCATGTACGTACATGAGACTACTCGTGCCGATATCTAAATAAATTGATTTTTTGCAATGACCATTCAAAAATATTTTGGAAAAAATTTAACAGCTCTAATCATTTTGTATGATCCTGAGATCCGAAATGGATCTTACGAGATGCGGTGCATATTTGGTACTCCCTCCGTTCCAAAATGACAGTCCCACTGTCTCTCTCTTGCCTCTTTTCAAATCAAAAAATTAACTACTTTCATGCATAATTTTTCAAATTTTTTCGCACCGTATTAAAGATCTCGATTAGTACTTTAATTTGGTGCGAAAAAATTCAAAAAATTATACACGAAAGTAGTTGATTTTTTGATTTGAAAAATGGCACGACTTTTCATGGTGGACTATCAATATGGAACGGAGGGAGTATATACCAACTGGTGTAACCATAGCAGGGCTCAAAACCCTATATTAGAGAGAGAGAGAGAGAGAGAGAGGAGAGGAGAGGAGAGGAGGGAGAAAGGGAATTGTGCTGGGGGATATGTGTGAAAATGAGCTTTCACATCAATGTCTCTCTCTCTCTCTCCCTGGGCTGACCGCATTGTCTGCTCCCGCATTTAAAGCGCGAGGTCGATCTGTACTACTACTAGTGCCCGTCACAGAATTGTCTCTCTCTCTCTCTCTCTCTCTATATAGTGTTTTACAGAGCTGCTTTGCATAGCCACACCGTACAGTTATCCTGGGTGATTATACCATGTTTATGGGTTCGGATTCTTTCTGGTCCTCGAAAGTTTGGAATTGAACGTACTCTTAGACTGTGAATCTTTATGGGTCCATTTTAATAATTGAAATAGTTTCTTTTTGCGGTCAATGACATGTTTTAATGATTAATATCCATTAAGAATATTTTTAATATTAACAAATATTCTTAGTTTGTTTTTATTGAGTATTAATTATCAAAACACGTCCTGAGCCGTCATTTTCCCTTTCTTTTTCAAGTATTGTAGACAACTTCAACCATTCTAAAATCATTTTGGGTGGATACCAATTGATATGTTCTCAAAACATATTTACGTTGAAAAATGGATTTTGATTGAATATTTATCTTTATTTTTCAACGTATACATATTCTCCACAAAAAAAAATCAACCAATGTCAGAGAATTTGAGTGGCCCGCCCAACCTAGAATAGTCATGTTTGACTGGACCTGCACATATTCGGCGTTGTTGATATTCTCAACACGTTCTAAAAAGGTAGGTATTCATCAATTGAAGTGGGTCAAAAAAGAACCAATGAAGGTAAGAATGGAGCCATACAGGGGCTAGTAGGCACTGTCGTTCCCTTACAATTTTAAAAATTACTATACTTTTACATTGGAAAATTATCATCAAATTTTTTTTTGATTGTGTACATATATTCGCCCCCCATGCTCTCAGAACAAAGAGTTGGATAGAACCCTCCAATAACTGATCCTATCTCAATTTTTTTTGACTTTTTTTTGGTCAAACGGAAATATTTTTTATTTAACTTTTACATTTACATAAATGTGATTCCATTCGTTTCTATCAAGATGAATCGAGTTATGATTTTATAAGTCTCAAACTGTCCATCATTCATAAAAAAAAAAAACTTAGGTTAACCGCAACTTAATTGAATCATGCATATATATCGAGAGACACGAATGATCATAATTGAAATAGACGGTCAAAATGTGCACCGTTTATCATTTTTTTCTGGAGTAAAATGGATATATTGAGATGAGTATTAATATCCTATTAACCCTATTTTGACATGGATGATTTAAGTAGAGATCTTTAAAATGAAAAACCCGAATCCTAATGTGAAATTGTATTGAATCTCATTTCTTCTCACATGAGGATCATATGGAAAGACCACGAGTAAGGCCCCGTTCCAGAAACCTTCTTAAAAAATAAGCAGCTTATTTTACATTTTCAAACTCAAAAATAATGTAAATGAAAAATATTTTTTTAATTTTTTTTGCATCGTATAAAAGATCTCGATGAGATCTTTCAAATAAAATCCATATTGCATATTTTTAGATTTCAATAAGCCTATAATTTTTGAGCTTAAAATTGCCTTCTTAAAAAATAAGGACTTTTTCTTCGTTCCGGAACGGAGCCTAAATGAGAGGATCTCAGTTGCGTCGCTGGATTATTTCAAGATTTGAGCTTCTTTTTTTTATGACTCACCAAGTATATGTCATGCTGAAGGGGAAGAAAAAGAGGGGGGAATGACAGTCCGTGACGTGTTTTGATAATTAATACCCATCAAGGACCAGCTAAGACATTTGTTAATGCTGAAAATGTCCTTAACGGGTATTAATTATCAAAACACGTTTTAGCCGTCATTTTCCCAAAAAAAAAAAACAGGTTGCTTGAATTCGTAGTAGAAACATTTATACTTACCGAAAAAAACTGAAAATTCTTGGGCTCATTGATTTGGTTCCTGGTTTGCTTCTTACTATGGACTGGCCCATGTGGCACAAAAATCTGAGTTTGGGCCTTCCTGGGCTTGTAGCATAGTCAGAGAAGAGAAACCTTGAGCTGTGGGCCTGTGGTACAAATGGAATGGGCAGCATCTCCCTGTAAAGCGGTGCAGAGCGGCCGGATCGGCCGCTCATCTCAGCACGGACAGTTCGGATCGTTCATTGTTCGGCTAAGATCCGAGCCGTTGATTGCTGAGATGAGCGGCCGATCCAGCTGCTCTGCACCCCTAGCTCACTTCCGCATCCCCGGGTCCGGTCCAAATAGCCTCCAGATTCCAGATCGTACCTTATGAAAAGGGGGGTGAGGTTTTAAATCCTCACAAACGCTTCTGAAAGGTAGTTTCATCTATGCCCTTACCACTGCTCTTTCGGAGGAGAGAAAACATAAGGGACCGTTCAAAAAAAATAAATAAATAACTAAATAGAAGTACATTAAGGGACTGTTTGCACAAGTCTCTTGTAGTCGGGTCACGAAAACCACCTCTCCAAAAATAAAAAAGTTCTGATATCTCGTACACCCAGACCCAGTTGCCATTTTTTGGCTTGTTCACTTCACTGTTTTCTTTTCTTTTCAAAACTTTGTTCTTTAATTCCATGAATCTCCTTCCAGATTCAGAATCTTATAATCAACTTAGAAATAGGAAGAGTTTATCAGTTTATGCCTAATCTGGTAATTTTCGCTACCAACTAAGCCACCTTGAACCAATTCCAGCAAAACTCATCTCTACTGATTTCCCTGCTCTACCAAGAGGCTTTGGGGGTGTTTGGGAGCCTAATTTTTTACTTTTCATTTTCAATTTTTTGCCGTTTTGACTTTTTGAATTATAGTCAGAATGTATTTTATATTTGGTAGAGTGTTTGGATGATATGTGCTGAATGCGTTTTGCAGCAGGAGTAGTGTTTGGGAGATATGTGATGAAAATGAATTATTGATTGTCTTTTTACTATATTGCCCTGGTTATCAATCCACTTCTATTTTTCTATCAACCAAACCGTAATAAATCTTCTCTCACAGATCTCAAACTCCACAACCGCCCTCTCTCGCCAATCTCCGATCCACCACAACCCCACCCAATAACTCCCCTCACCATCATCACCCCATTAGTTTCTAAGCAGACCCTAGCTCTCACCAATTCAACAATTCCACTGCTGAATAGACCCATTTTAACAAAAATGGCGACGGGAATATGACGAGGTTGTGCTATTTGTGGATGAACTTGAAGGGACAGAGACACACTGAAGAGACGCATAGTGTTCATGCTCTGTCGTCGAGTTCTTCGCCGTCGACTTCAGGGGAAGGGGTTCTGGCAGATTATTGACAAATTAAGGAGAGGGTATGGGAGTCTTTTGGAGCAACTGGTGAACGAAAATGGGAAAAGGAGAATGGGAAAAGCTCCTCTTCCCCTCTTTTTCACTTCTCTTCTCCATTGTTCAAATCAGAGAACTCATTCTTATGGAATGAGTTTTGGGTTTCTCAGCCAAACATCCAAAACAGAAAAAGGGAAAAATGAGAATGGGAAAATGAGCCTCCCAAACAGGTTATGGAGTTACACTGCTACGTAATAAAAATGCAGAACAGCCATCAAGATTGGCATAGATAGCTGCGGTAATCACCTGACAACTAGGAGCCTCTAGAAGCTTTCGGTCTGGGATCTGACTCCTATCGACCCAAGTTCTGTATCCGTCCATATTGAGATTTGCCATGACTTTAATTGAGCCCTACTAGTAGACAGTGAAATTGATCTACCAGATTAGTCGGGACAAATCCTTCACCTCAACTACAAATGAGCGAAATGAGAAAAAAGAATCCTCAAAGAAGAAGAAAATACAAGATTGAGACAAAATATGCTTCCTTATTATAGACAAAATACAACACCAATACAAAAGACATCTGCCAGAATCAAAATTATTCTCCCATACCATAGACACGAGAAACAGCATCACATCAGCAAACAATATTACTGTAGCACATCTCTCTTACTATTAAGGTAATTCTGCACAACATTCAACAAGATAACTAATTTTACAGGCACTATTTCACCCTGAAACTTTAACTTTCATGATGGTGGCGGCGAGCATGCCGAGCGGAGTAAGCAGAAACTGCTGATCCAGTCATAGTCAAGGAATGCTTTGCAAGTTCAACGCTTTTCTTCGTTGCCAGCCATATGGTCCAGAAGAATCCAATCCAACCTGATGATACAAATAAGATTCTCAAGTTTCAGGAAAGAATTAAACAAACAAAACAGTAATATCAGAAGCAAATTAATTATGTGCTCGTATAAACTGTAAATACGTAGTACGGTGCAAAACAATTCTTTCCATTGGATTTGGTGGTGCATCTAGCAGACAGACAGGCTCTGGCTGAGGTATGATGAAGTTAATTATGTTGATATCCTATTTCTCTTCCTGTACATTACTCGTGGTACAGATAGATACAACACAGAACAGCTTGGTTCAACGAGAGGTTGGTCCAATCGAGAGAGATGGAAGTCATTTTCTAATAACCCTGGGTCGGTCTTAAACTCAAACTTATGTCCGTGGTAACTGCTCCAATTCATTTATGCTCTCAATTCAGATTTATAAACAGGTTCGCATCTTTTCAGCTACCTGGTGGTTATTTTTTCGGTATGCACACAGCTAAATGCCTACAAGAAATTTTCCGTTATAACCCCAATGAATGAAATTATAGTTTTGACGTTGGTAATTAAGAATTCTACTGAGCTTCATAGTCATAGCAATCATCTGTTCAGTGCAGTTAGGATCCTTTATGAGGTTAACTAGTGGACGGGCAGTTAGTTCAAGGCATTTCATCAGTTACAGAAAGCTCATGTTGGGAAGGAAACCAAAGTGGATGGTGTTAACAAGTGGCAGGTTCTAAGCGAAGCTGAATTACAATTTTCTTGTAAAGGGAGCATCTACTGAGATTTTACGGGAAGGCAATGGAAAGAGTCGTGTCCCTTCCCAAGTACTCTTCTTTATATGGACAGCATCCTCGCAAAACATTCAAAACAAACCACCACATATGAACGATTAAGGTCTGTAGGGGTTCACAAGCTAGGGCTGCACATACAGAGGAGCAGAGGAAACTATTGATCACCAATTATTGCATGCAGGGCGGCCAGGGCCGCGAGAAAGTTGTTTTTCAACTCTTCTTGTTATTTGGTGTTACAAGAGAGAGAAGAAGAAGCTCCCTACTAACAAACAGGAGTCAAAAGGACAATCGGAAAAGTTTATGGTATCAATTTGTTTACGTCGCGCAAAGTCAACTCAAACTACAAACCAAGCAGTCAAGCTCATCAAATGTCAAAGAACACAACCATGGAGGACAATGGAAAAACAGCATAAGAAGAAAGAATACAAACCAACGGAAGTGCCAACCAGCTTACCCGTAGTAATCAGAACAGCTATGATGGCCGATACTGTTGCAGCGGAAATGACAAAGACAGCCACAGATAATGCCCCAATATAAATGGCCGTCATGAAGGCAAAGAAAAGGGCCAAGAAGCCCCCTGCTGCTGCTAGAGACATGAGAAGAGAAATTATAATGGCATTGACAGTTGCTGCAACAAAGAAAAGCATAAAGACCGTCAGCCCAGTCAAGGCCAGAAGAGCAATTGTCCCAACCTGCAGCAATTTTCAGAATACAGAAAAAGTTATGTTCCAAAAATAACAGAAGTACCATTAAGAACATGAAATAAAGAGGCAAAGAGGCCAACTTCTGGTTGTTCAACTTGATCCAGTACAAGCATATATGATCTAATGCTTGCAATATGCTCTAGACTCGGGTAAAGAGTTTTTCTCACTTTAAAATTTTAGACATCTGATGATATTTTGTCACTTGGGAAGTTGATTAGGCAAAGATTCTTGCAGGAATTTTTCCATACCCGCAAGTTTAATAATCAATCAACTCCTATTTCAAATCAAACCACCGCACGTCTGCACCAATGAAGATGCATCCACTCTCAATTTGCATGTATACCAAGCCACACTACTGTCACCAATTAAGATGATTTCTGCGGCACGGCAAGATCCCCTTTTTACTCAACATGGCAACATTCTCAAATGCATAACTTCTTTTGCTCATATGAAACTGAGTAGAAAGAAAGCTATTCAATGGACATGAATGTATCATGTACTACTATCTACCCAATAGGTGTAGCGGACGAAAGGGGACTACCTGCAGTGACATTAGCAAAGAAAAAGGTCATCCAGATTTATGGCACCCACATACTACACTGGGTAGACATCCCACAAGCATGTCAGGGAACAAGATTTCAAGCAAAATAACTTCGCATATTACACTGCAGACTGATGACCAGAACTCTCATTCGCCAAATGGGGACCCTAGTCTGCTGATTCTAGTCCAAACTATGGCACTAATCGTTTTTTAATCGGCAACTATCTACTCTTTTCAGAAAGAAAAATTCATCGACGGGCATGGGCTTAATATTTCACTATACTTGCAATAAGAGGATCCATAATCAGAACATCTTTAGAAAATGGACACGTAAAAACATAGATCACAATACTATCTCATATATGATGACAGTAAGAATCTCGTATCTCTAATTCACAAAGCAGCGGGCACCTTCTCCCATCAAAACAAGAATCAGGCTTCTCTCAAAGAAAGCCATTGCCACTTTGCGCACTACCGCCTGGCCCTTTGGAGTGGATCATCCAAGAAAAATTAGCATGGCCCACTCCTTTTTTCATCAGGGTTCGAAAGTACACTAGAGTGAAAAACAAAGGATACCTACAGCACCGGTTTAACAGGCCTGGTCAGGCTTCCCCACAGGAGGGAACTTGTGGGTTTTGCTGAGTGTTTAATAGCCAACTATAGTCATGATTTTGTCTATTGACCAAATAAATAGTACTTTCTCTATCCCACTATTTTAGTCCATTACGAAAGCCATGTCATTTTCCAGATCAGAAAATATAACACTTGCCTGCATAATTTATAAATTTTCTTGTAACAATCTGCAAATCTCAATTACTTCTTTACATTGGCTAGCAAAAAGTAGAAAAATAATGCATGGTAAGTGCTTTTCTTTTGTATTGAAATAAATATTACGGTCTTTTGTTGTAGACTAAAATTATGGGACTGAGGACTAGTTCTGTGTAATACGAGCTGTGATCTCGGATTATCAACAATTATGCCGTTGGTAAAGCATTAAATCTTACACCAGTAAACACCAAGCAATTTCGGTGAACAAATCCACCAAATTTTCTTCTCTTTTCCCATTTGTATGCGGAAATTACTAAATATTAATCAAGGATTCAGCATCTCGACAGCACTGTCCAGTTGCTGCGTTGTAGGCCCGTGCCCGGGCCACTTCAATGATCATGTTCATTTTATAGAGCTTGATGAAAACATCCATCATTTTTTAAATTATTTCAATAAAATACCAATTAATACATAACACCAGATCTGAATGCACTTACATTTACAAAAACCCAAGATCCAACCCATCAAATTCATTTCTATGCAAGATAAATGCATTCAGATTAGGTATAATCTGTATCTGATCAGTATAATTTCTGGCATGATTGATGTTCTCGTCGAGCTCTACATAACGAACAATCCTGATCACAATGGGCAACCGCACAGTGCACTCCCCTTGTTAAGTTGGATCCTTGATCAAAGCCTATTGTCATTGTTCCACACCAACCACTCAACACAAGCAATTCAAAAGAATGATTGATCAAGCAGAGCAACCAAATTGATTCAATCAGTAACTATATAATTCAAGTACACACACCAACACACATTTCCATTACAGAATTATCTATCCATTACCTGGTACTGTCATAAAAGGAACATCCATGTGAACAGCGGGTTATGAAGCTGGCTCACACTTTTAAGTTTTAATTCGCAAACTACCGAAAGAAACTACCAAGAAAAGGGGAAAAAAAACTACCACCCTGGTTTTCTTCTCCCCTCTTTTCTGACTTTCATATCTCACATTTCATTACAGATTCATATCAATTGAAGCTTTTTCTTTTCTTTTTTTCAATTGAAGGGCAAGAAATTCAATAATAACAAATATCACCACCAGTGGCAACGCCACATGTATTGTTGTGGTGTCACTTGACGCCATGAAACCCAAGTTACAAGCTACAAATTTTGTATATATAGTCATAAATTATAGATGAAAATAGTTAACTGAACCCACTAAATTAAGTGTAACAGTATGTAGAATTCAGATAAGTAGGGTCATTTCAAAATTTTCTTTTTTTGCATCAATTGAGTTGAAACATAATTTTTGTAGAAGTCTCGTACGTACTTCAAAAGAATCTGAAGTTAGGATTCAGTAAATTGAAGACATCAAAAAACATTAGAAGTAAACTTTTAAGTTGTATAAAAAAAATCAGAGAAAATTAAAAAAAAAAAACCGCTGAACTTACACCGCAATGTCTCATAGGCCTCCAAACTTAACGTATTTTCAATTTAACCTCCAAAGTTTACATAAAAAACTTACAATTAAGCCTTTGCCGTCATCTTCAGTCAAGTTACAAACAAAACTGTGAAATGTGTACTGTTCATTCAACGTTAAATATTTATTTGGATCCATTACGGATCCTATAAAAATTATTCAAACTGTAAGTCATTCTTAAAACATTTTTTTATAGGTTCGTTAAAAAAATTAGCCCAATCCGATATCGGTAGGGCTCTCATATGAGTTAGGGCTCTCTTAGGATGCTCATTGAAAGGTCTTAGAGTTAAAAATTCATTATGACCATCTACGATAAAATGATCAGAAAAATAAAATCTTCGCACCGATTCAAATAGATTGAAAATTAGAGCACTTAATTTTTTTATCCAGTTCAATCTGTTTGTGAATATTTTTAAAAAACATGGTTAAAAAATTAAATTCTCCAATTTTCAATCTATTTGAACCGGTGCGAAGATTTTATTTTTCTGATCATTTTATCCTAAATGGTCATAATGAATTTTTTGCTCTAAGACTTTTCAATAAGCACCCTAAGAGAGTCCTAAATCATATGAGAGCCCTACCGGCTACCGATATCGGATTGGGCTAATTTTTTTAACGCAACCTATAAAAAAACATTTTAAGAATGATTTGCAATTTGAGTCATCTTTACTGGATCCGTAATGAGTCCAAATAAATATTAAACGTTGGAGGAACAGTACACATTTCCCAATTCTATTTGTAACTTAACGGAATATGACAACAAAGGCTTAATTGTAAGTTTTTTGTAAAATTTGGAGGTTAAATTGAAAATACGTTAAGTTTGGAGGCCTATGCGACATTGCGACGTAAGTTCAGGGGTTTTTTTGAATTTTTCCCAAAAAAAATTTAATTTTTGACAAAATAAATTCGTGCAAAATGTTCTGGAGTCACCGCTAATTACAACCCACCACCATGTGTATCTAATACAACAGCCACTAATTACAACCTACCGATTGTATCTAATACAACAGGTAAAAATCCTACTACACACGAGCGAGACAATCGAAGCTTTTTCATAGACACACAGGTAAAAAGACCTACCGCACACGAGCGAGACAATTGAAACTTTTTCACTTCCCCTCTTTTGCATAACACGATTGACACAGACATCTAGTACACATCTATGTCTATGTGTATACGTATATGTATAGATGTAGATGTGCGTGATGGATAGAGCAGCGCACAAAACTCACAGAAACAACGAGGAGGGCGCGGAGAGGGCTGCCGCTGCGGGTCCAGAGGAGGACGTCGCGGCCCGATTTCTGCAAGGCCTCGCGGAGGAGCGGGACGTTTTCGGAGAGGGATCCTTTGATCCGGCGGAGAAAAGGGTCCGACCCGCACCCGGTGTCCGGATCCGGGAAGAAAACCTCCGCCACCAGGCGGCGGAGGACGCCGTAGAGCGTCACGTCTTGTTGTTCTACCTTGTGGCCCCGCTTCCCGCTCGCCTCCGTGTGTACGCCGTTGGGTTTCTCAGTCAGATCGTCGTACTCTGCCATTCTCTCTCTCTCTCTCGCTCTACCAGGCTTCAGCTCGAGGATGGTGAGAGTGTGAGTGACCGGTTGTTAGTTGAAGCGCAAAAGTGGGTGTGTGAAACAAATCTTTCCTTTTGATCCGATCTTCTGAGGAGGGCCCTGCTATTTGCGGTCTTTTATTTTCTCCCATAACTCGTTATATTTCGATAAATGGTTGTTGAAAATTATAAATAACATTTCGGTAAATAGCTGTTGAAAATAAGATTATATTTCGGTAACTACATGTCAAAAATATGTTCAACTTTCAGTAAACAACTGTTGAAAATACATTTTTGATAAATAACTGTTGAAAAAAATATTATATTTCGGTAATTGGATGCTGAAAATTTATCTCAATTTCCGTAATTAACTGTCGAGTATAATTGAAAATTTTTAACGGACAATGGGAGAAAATAAAGGGCGCCCTCTGAAAAAAAAAAAAAAGAAGGTGGTAATTACACTGGAAGTTTAAGAAACACAATTTAGTCCATTAGTTAGGAATAATTTTACCAACCGTCCTTAGAGTTAGGTGATAAACGAGCTGAACGAGCTGAGTAGCTAGTTGTTCATGTTTCGGTTGAAAACAATGAGTTTCAAAACCTGTCCAAGCTTTTAAGCTTGTTTATGAGACAACTTGATCTTGAACAACATTTAATTGAGCCGATCCATAAACTTGAATTTTCCGTACTCCCTCCGTCCCATAATCTTGGCCTTCTTTCCTTATGGGATGTCCCAAGATTATTTGTTCACTTTGAAAAATCAAAGAAAAAAGTAGTAACTTTTCAAATTATGTGACAGCTAGAGAAAACGATGAGTTAGTGACTCTCTTCTTCGTTGTACTATTTTTCTCTGATACATACAATCGCAATAATGCATACATATACATAATCTTAGCAAGCTTTTTTTTTCCTCTCAGAGCCCTAAATGAGATGAATCATTGTCATTTTTTCTCCATCATACGTTAACGCTACCGATTTTCATCCTTTCGTTTGCAAGTTAACCACTCTAATCGAGCCACTCATCACCATGCTAGGGCAAGGATGCCACTACTAAGGTTAGCCTCCTTTCCCTGTTTCTTTCTTCATGTAATTGTTGCCCCTAACTATATATCTCTTAATTTGATGATGCAAGGACTACTTACTAGGGCCTCCCCTATACTTAATTCAACCATAACTGGCTTCTTCCACCGCTATGATTAATGATTAAGGATCATGGGTATTTTTCGTTCAATTTTTTCAACCAAATGTGCGTCGTTTTACATATATTTAGAGTCGAATGTGCGTAGTTTCATCCAAATGTGCGTACACATACGTGTTCTGATTTCAATATTTAGATTGGGGAAAAATATGAAAGAAGCAACTATTCTACCGCAACTATAGGCCTACGTGGACCCGTTCTGGGTCTTCATCGACATGTATCTCGTGACGCTTCACAGAAGCGTTGGTATGAACTTCAGGGTTCTTTAGCAACAATTTTTTTATTCTTTTAGCGACTGTCTCAAAAAGTTATTACAGACCAATTCTTCTGTAGTGTCTCTAAGGTTAGGGTAAAGGAAAGGCAGTGTAAATTCATTAATTAGAGAACCTTATAACACGTCCCAATTTTTAGAGGTGGTTAGTGTAATTTACCCACTAATTAGAGAATCAATGGCTTACCCGACTTTAGATAGGAGTACTTGATTTATTACTTGACTTTTATTTAAGTATTTTCTCAAGATTTAAGATGGCATGAAGAAAAAAATTAAGTACGTTGTAGAATTTATCATTAATTTAGAAGTAGTCCTTCTACAGACAATTTATTGGATTGTCGATAAGCTCAACAAAATAATTAAATAATGCATACTACAATGCGTTTCTTATATTTTTCAATATAAATTCACATACTCATATATTTTCACACATTTTTTCAATTTCAATCAATTTTAACAAAAGCCTAATTGGCTGTTTTTAGCATTTTCATTTTGGAAAGGTATGGATGGTTACGGTTGGAGGAATGGTTTTTTTTTTTTCTTTACTTGAGACTCACATGTTATGTGAAAAAAAGGAATATAATGTTCATATGCTTCTAAAGTATTAAATAATTACTCCTCAAGAAAAGTGTTGATGGCAAAAAGTTTTAGGCTTTGATTGACTTGGTTTTAGAGCCGTTCAAAAAAAAATTTTGACTTGGTTTTAGAGAGAAATTTGTGGGTGCCGAACGGATACACGTGATGGTATCTGTCAGCGATCTCAATTTCAATTGTCTAAATGTGTTTTAGACGATCCATGTTTATTCATTTCTCTCTTCTGACCTTATCACTCTCTCTCCTCTTTTTCTCTCTCTGAAATCAGACCGCTAAAAACATGTTTAGATGGCTAAAATCGCCTTTAGAGTATCACGTGTGAGGTACCCGCCTGACATCCAAAAACTTCTCAGTTTGAGAGCTTACTTTTTCGTAATGGGATGTACACGTGGGGAGATCCGTTGGATAGGAGTACATCACAGCCATTGAGTAGTAACACGTGGCACTAATTTTCTTGATGTCATCGTCGGTATTCGATTGGTGAAACGGTGGTGGATAAGATAAGAAATAGTATTAAATTTCTGGACCCACTTCGTAACGCTTTGCTCAATGTCGGCATGAGTAATAGATTGAACGATTCGCGTAAAAGCTTGAATTTTTATACACATACTACTTATTATATTTTTATATCTGCTGTAGTACTAGTCGTCTTAAATATTCGTTTTGCGAATTGGACAATCTTTTCAAGAATGAAATGTAAAATTGTTCGACCCTCGATGTATATGGGTATGAAAATGGGGATGGTACGTGCTGGGTAGGGGGTGCACAACACCGGGTTGCATGTTCACCATCCGAGCCGTCATATTCGTTCTGTAATTCATTCAGATTTTATCTCGGTAATGAGCTCGCAACGGTCCAGGTTTCATCTCCACTTAGTAGCATTCGAGCATTTCATTGCCGAAATGAAATTCGAACCATTGGATTGCCGAACGGCCTACTCGAATGGTGCACAACACCCACCCCGCTTCCTATGGGTATCACGAAATATATATCGTGATAAATATATCGTGAGAGTAAAATATAGTATTGAACAACTCTTGCATGTAGTATACGAATCTTAACTTTCCTTAGAGAAGAATGGTACACTTGTCCACGGTATTCATTGCATATTTATTTGTACCTGTCAACAGTAAACACAATTTTCGCTATTTTTGTTAAAAAAAATTCGTAATTAAAATGAATACTTTTAACTTGCATGTGATGGAAATTTCCACTCTTTACATTTGTAATATGAATTTACTATATTATCCTTCAAAGTGTGAAAAAAATATACAATAAATGAAAACTTAATTTTCTAAATTTACGCCCTTTTGAACCCTACTTGAAATCATTTTGTTTTCGCAATTTATGGTAATATCCATACAATAATTGAACATGTCATTGAATACACTTCCGGAAAATAATTACGTCTTCCCATATATTTGCCAATAGGATAGAACTATTTCAATTCAATATGATATCAATTAAACTGTGTTAGAATAATTAAGCATTCCTCTGCCAGCCTTAGTACTTGAAGTTATTTCACTTTTTACATTTTTTGACAATGGGATATTAATACATTCGAAATTGTGTATGCGTCGAAATCCGTAAATTTTTCCCGTTTTCGGGAAAAAAATAAAATTCACACAATTCATTATGTGGCACCAGTTACTTCTTAATAGTCCCTTTTGTCAATCTTAAGGTATGAAATCCATGTCAAGTTGTGCTTATTTGGAAAAATGCATGTTTACTAGGTTCATCACATAAAGTAAAAAACGCGCGCCTTATGTACCGTGATGATCGATTCCCCTCCTATCAAATCAAATAGTCGCATGAAAGTCTTGTACACTACATATGGTATAAGTCTTTTGTGCACTAGAATTTTGGCACTAACAAAAACAGTTTTGGCATTATATATCATTTCCCCAAATATTTTGATTTTTTTGAGTGTGTGAACGAGTTTAGTAAAATCCATTTTAGCCATGCAAATGATTCCCCTCCATCCTATCAAAACAAATAGTCTCATTTTGCGTACATATTAAGAAGGGAATGACTTTGGTGTCCCCGGTCATTTTGGGGACACCGTAACTTTTGGCATAACAAAATCATTATAAGCATAACCAAATTCATTACAAGCATAATCAAAACCATTATAAGTATAACCAAAACCATAACAAGGCATAACTTGGTTGGTTATGCCTTGGTTGATTTTTGGTTATGCTTTGATTGGTTTTTGGTTATGCCTTGGTTATGCCATGTTATGGTTCTATTATACTTGTAATGATTTTTGTTATACTTGTAATGGTTCTGTTATGCCTAAAATTACGGTGTCCCCAAAATGACCGGGGACACCATAGCATCATCCAAGAAGCAACTATTAAGAAACATACTTTAGAACTTTGAATTTCGTACATTACCAAATTTGAGCAATCTAGGTGTATATTTTATCTAATAATCAAGATAAAGATTACATAAATCCTAGGAGGACTACCTTTAGGCTTTGGTACTATATAAAGGGAGTCATTTCTCTTCTCCAATACCACTCCACTGCTAATTCTGAAAGTGCATTATCAAAACAAAAAAAAAAACAAAAAAAACATTGATAATGGCCGAAGGTAAATTCTGGTTCATGTCTATCGATCTTCTCTTCTATTTTTTTTTTCTTTCATCCCCGCATCTCTATTTCTTTCGAGAATTCGCATAAATTTATTTTATTACGATGGGTAAAATATAATGCGAATGTGCATATGTAGTAAGATACGATGCAAAGTCATCAACCATTAGGCGGCAATTTTTGAGGCCCTTGAGACCAGTTGAGGGGTGACTTAAGAAGGTCCAAGTTATTAGCTAGATATGTTCGTATTAATCGGATTTTTGACAAAAGTACGATTTTTACACCATAAAAAAGAAGTATGTACTTTTTTTTTGGAAATTAACACTTTCTAAGTTTACCTCACCCATATGTTTGTCGACGAATCTTATGTTCAAATTTAAATAATTAGGCGATGATTCCGTATGTGTTTCGATAAGGTCTTGTGCCCATTAGACGAAGATTTTGCCTACACAGAATTTTAGTTTACTTGTTTATTCTTCAACATTGCTCTGTGTATTTGCTCCCGTTGACAGCTAAGGTAAAGTATGGAAGCAAAAAATTCAAGAAGATGCTCAATGAGCTCTACAAAGAAGCAGCGGAATTGTCTAACGACCACAATTGCAAGGTGGGAATTTTCGTGGCCCCAAAGAAAATAGATGAAAAATCAACAATGTATGCTTTCGGCTCCCCCTCTGTGGAGTCCGTCGTGGAGGAGTTGAAGGCGAAGGCGAAGAAAGAGAAAAAGAAAAAGAAGAGGTTTATGGCCAAAATCAAAAGAAAGGCCAAATTGAATATCCTACAGAGCAATTGTGCTACTCGTGTTTGTGGTTGTAAACTTGGCGCGGCTCGTGTTACGGAGGAAGATGCTAGTGTTGAGCATGAGGGAAACCAAAATGAAGTGTAATCTTATCCTTCATGAATATTTAATAAGGACAATATTGGCACAATAAAGTTACTATTGTTGAGCATGCCATTGAATACAATTTCAAAACACAATTACATTTTCAATCCTAGGTATGGCAACAGGATTGAAACTATTTCGATTCAATATGGCATCGGTTAAACTGAGTTAGCATAATTATGTGTTCTCCTGCACGTACGCCAACCCTACTTGAACTTATTTCACTTTTCCCATTTTTGACAATGGGATACAAACTCATTCAAAATTTGTGTATGCGCGGCTGCGAATGCTTCTCAAAATCGGTTGATTTTCCCCATTTTCATAAATACTATAAAATAAAACTCACTCAATTCATTAGGTGGCATCAGTTGTATTAATAGTCAAAATCCATTTGGGTAAATTGAGTAGGAGGACATACTACAATAGTTTTTACCATGATAAGAACATAAATATTTTCCTTTAAAGTCTAAAGGACATTATGTCCAAGATTTACAAATAGCCCCCCCAAAGTTGACCAGCGTTGACCAATATTGACCGGCGTTGACCGGCGTTGACTAACGTTGACCGGCGTTGACCGGAGTTGACTGGCGTTGACCAAAGTTGACCAAAGTTGACCAAAGTTGACCGGCGTTAAAAGTGCCTAAAACCCTAGGGTACTCTATGAAAGTGCCTAAAATCTTAGGGTACCCTATATATGAAAGTGCCTAAAACCCTAAGGTACCCTATGAAAGTGCCTAAACCGCTAAAACTCTATAATAGAAAAATGAACCCTAAAACCCTATAAAAGTGCCTAAAACCGTAGGGTACTCCATGAAAGTGCCTAAAATTTTAGGGTACCCTATATATGAAAGTGCCTAAAACTCTAGGGTACCCTATGAAAGTGCCTAAACCGCTAAAATCCTATAATAGGAAAATGAACCCTAAAACCCTATAAAAGTGCCTAAAACCTTAAGATACCCTATGAAAGTGTCTAAAATCCTAGGGTACCCTATGAAAGTGCAACAGAATCGAAAAACACAAAAAAAGACATATTTTGTGTTAGCCAAATAAGGCCCTTGTCTCATTTAAAATCATTTAAATGAAAAAAGACATTTTTTGTGTTAGCCAAACAAGGCCCTTGTCTCATTAAAGGCAATTTGGTCTTTTCACGGACCTTAAACTCTAAAATATTTTCATTAATGGACTTTACACATCACTGAAACTTAAGCTGGACTAAATCTACTTTGGTACCTCTTCTTTTGGACTTTAGACTAATTTGTTGAATCCATTTTAGCCATGGTAATGATCCCCTCCTATCAAAGCAAATTAATAGTCGCATTTTGTGTACATACTACAATGCGCCTATTACTCTTTTTTCAATTTAAATTCACATACTCTTATTCATTTTCACACATTTTTCCAATTTCAATAAAAGTCCAATTGGCTGCTTTTAGCTTTTTCTTCTTGGAAAGGTATGGATGGGTTTGGTTGGAGGAATGATTTTTTCCTTTACTCAAGAAAAGTGCTCATGGCATGCAAAAAGTTGTAGGCCGATTGACCTGATTTTAGAGCTTGCTTTATTATGAGATTTACACGTGGGGAGGCCACTCTGGATACATCACAGCGAAATGAAATAATGCTCCGGTCCGGTTTTGAGGTATTCATGTCCCATTTTCCTTCAACCGCTAGAGTACAGATTTTGACCACACATTGTGATAAGTATGGTCATACACTGGTCATATATTATGATAATTATGATCATACATTGCAGTAAGTGTGGTCGGAGGAAAATCAAAAAACAACCTTGTTTTTTAAGTGATTTTGGTCTAATTGATGAGATTTATCCATTTTGCAATCTAAAGCTTCATATTAATGGGGTATAATATTCCGAAGTACCAAAAAAAATGAAAAGAAAAATAGGGCATCTTTGTCCAGATATCATTGTGTGGCATCACAAAAAACTTCCTTCATAATGTTTGGTTAATGTCGGCAGATAGCCAAATGCGTCGCAACAAAGCTGTAATCTTTTCCGCTCCTCCCGTCTCACAACTGCATATATGCGTATTACAGTAAAAAATTTAAAACTTTATGGGTACTTTTTTTTTCCTTGGGAGCCGAACAATCTTTCTGAGACGGAATGAATACTTTTTTTGGCGTGTCCAAAAATACCTAACTCCTTACCATACATTCAGAACAAAAATTGTTCGACCCTCGCCGTATATGGGTATCACAAATATATCGTGAAAGTAAAATATATTATTGAACGACTCATGTATATATGTGTTGGAATCTTATCTTTTCCTAGAGAAGAATGGTACACTTTTTTGACAAATCAAGATCATCCCATATATATGAAAAACAAAATACAAAGGATCGGAACTCCATCGGTCTGAAAACAAAGAAAATATAACAAAACAAAAACAAAGAAAAGCTGCAACAAATTAGCACCGAAGTTGAACCCACCAGACACACTCGTGAAAGAGGGTGGACCAGATTTGCCCCAAGCTTATGCTGGTTCACGCCGTAGACTGAAAGAACACCACCAGATCCGCTGCAAACGCCGCCATTGATGCGTTAACACTGATCAGATCAAAGAGCCAAAACCCAAACCGAATCCCCAGGCCTCTCGAGTCCAAAAATGATGGGAGAGAGGAGATATCCCTCCCTAAGGAGAGAGTCTCAACCGACTCACAACTCTGGAGTCAAAGAAGAGATGAGAGGAAAGGAGAGGAGAGAGAGAGGGGTTATATAGAAGAAGGGGGACGGAGGGATGAGGAAGAAGGAAGAGAGCTAAGAGGGGGGGAAAATGAAATGTGTGTGTGTGCGAGAGTTGAGAAACCCAATTGCCCACTCTTTTTCTCTCCCTAGAGCTCTTGAGACTTCTTCGTAAAATTAAGAATGGTACTCGTTATTCATTGCATATTTGTACCTATCAGCGGTAAACACAATTTTGGCTATTTTTGCTTAACTTTCGTAATTATAATGAATACTTTTAACTTTCGTGATTATAATGAATACTTTTAACTTGTGATGTGAATTTACGATATTGTCCTTCAAAGTGTGAAAAAATATACAAATGAAAGGTTAATTTTATAAATTTATGTCACAAGATGACCAAAAGGGAGTTTTGTTTAAAAAATAAAGTACGAAAATCAATTACGTTCACAATTATCTTTTCTTATCTTTTTTTTTTAAGTAACAAAACTCAGCTGGCCCAAAACACTGAATTTCAGCCCACATCCAAAAATACCTAATAGTGTAGGACCCAGGCCTGGACATTATGGGCCGGCCTTTTTAAATAGGCCACTGCAAAACCAAATGTTTGGATTGAACTTAAATCTCATTACCAAAATTAAAATGTCTTTGCCATAATTGAATTTTATTTCCAACCTACTTGAGTCATTTCACATTTGCCATTCTTGAAAAGAGGATAGAAATAGTAACCAGGATTTTGCATGCCATTTCCTATCCTACTCGAAATCATTTCGTTTTCTCCATATTTGGAAATAGAATAATGTTCACACAATCCATTCGGTGGCATCCGTTTCGTTTTAAAACAGGGACCACATCATATAAACCAATATATGTTCACCTTATGTACAGGGATGGAATTTCAGTACCTATACAGACATGAATATGAATTGAATGAGTTTGTAATGCTGATTGTGTGAACGAGTATAGTAAATGAAATTTTAGTCAGATAAACGACAAATATTCCAATTTTGTGTACTTAATTTTTTAGGTAAATTCTTTAGAATTATTAACTTCATTACCAAATTTGTACATTCGAGTCGTGTATTTTACCTAATTAGGATTTAGTAGAAGGATATCGGGAGGGCTCCCTTTAGGTTTTGGTACTATATAAAGGGGTCTCGGCTCACTTCTCCACTAGTGCATTACAAAAAAACAATGAAGAAAGACTGATAATGGCCTGAAATAAATTCCGGTTCATGTCTTTCTTTCTTTCGTTCTTTCTTTTTCTTTCATCGTCTTATCTCTATTTCTTTGAAAATTCAGAAAATTTTGTTCATCACAAAGGTCAAATTTGATCGGTGGAAGTCAGTATTATTAGAATAGTTAGATTAACACATTGGAAAAAAGAGTCAAACTCCGAATCTCCTTAATAGCTAGTCTATACACTTCAAAGTCATCCGTCACTAGGCAACCATTGTTGAAGCCCTTGGGGGTCACTTAAGAAGGTCCATGTTAATTTAGATTTATTTTTATTAGAATTGCATATTAGCATAAATATAAATCTTATATCATAAAATATGTTGACAGGAATGTTTCACTCGTTGAGTTTACTTCGCCCATATGTTTGTCAAAATGTCTCTCTCTTTTCAAAATTTATGATCTAATTTAAATATATTAGACGATGAAGGAATTAAGATTATGGCTCTGTCTTTGCATACATTTACAGATGTATATTTTCAAGTATGTGGATATGCTAGCATTGCCAAGTGAGGCAAAGTTCTTACTTTTTAAGTGCTTATTTTTCGTTTTACGAAACATGTTATTCTTTCACAATAAATCACCTTTAATTGAAAAAATAAGTACTTATTAGAACATATATAAGTATTTGTTTCACTCAGTGGAACGGGGATATAGAAGCCAAAAGTTCAAGGATATGTGCGACGAACTCTACAAAGAATCAGCAGAACTATCCATGGAATATTACAAATGCAAAGGTGGGCATTTTCATATATAGCCTGGCCTCCAAGGAATGAACTAGAAAAATCAACTATTTGTGCTTTCGATTTCCCTTTTCCGGAGTCAAATCGTGGAGGAGATGGAGGCAAACGGCAGAGAATAGGAGAAAGAAGAAGCTTATGGTGAACATGAAGAGAAAGGCCAAGCTGAAAAGTTTCTTGTTTTAGTAGTGGTTGGTTCGTGTTAGGAAAGATGATGTTAAGCATGAGGAAAAATGAATCTGTGTAATGTAGTGCATGAATTCAAGATCATGCTCGATAACAATGATAATAGATATGCAGTGATACTATGGTGATCATATTTCTTACGTACGTAATATATTGTTTACTATCTCAACCAAAATATGATGTAAAAATACGATCACGATATCATTGTTGATGAAAATTAGTAGAATTTTCTTGTTATGGAAGATTCTTATTCACCCATTTTTACTACGGCCCAAGTCTTTTGGGGGCTTGTTTTCTTTCCGGGGTAGTTTTGAATTACCATTTCCTGCTATTTGACTATCCCATCGAACAAACCCGAATTTTCCCAAAAGTCATTTGCGCACAGGACTATAGCTTAGAAGTTTTTGTATCTATTTTCGCGTAAAAAGAACCAAACAAAATAACAATAGGAAATAATGTCAAACTTAGAGCTAGCCAACTAGTCAATTCATGAGTGGAATAGTAGTTGCAGGATCTAAGCAATCCAGTGAAATTTTTTATCAAAAACACTTACGCATATATCACACTTATTACATGTAAATCAGGCAGTCTATGATATATAAATTCATGATTGCAAAAATATAGTAATATCCAACAACAATAGGGCAGCTCCCCATGGTGAGAAATTGAAATATCAAAGGCGCGCATAATATTATTACGAGCTAACACGACGCGTTTAATAGAGAATAACTAATTAAGGACACTCGAAGGAATTTTTCTAAATAACTAAACTAAAAGAGCCTGGGTAGGAATTCTAATAATAGTTCATAACCTCACATGAATCGCATGCAGCTCGGGCCCATCACTGAGGCAAAGCGAGCAAGGCTTGCGGCATGCAGCTCAGGCCCGTCACTGAGGCAAAGCGAGCAAGGCTTGCGGCTTGCGCAATGTTGTGAACACCATAATTTTACAGTCACAATGTTGGAACTTGACACATGTAATCAAATCTGTAGAGTTCTTGCAATCATGCCGACGTTGCTCAACTTCGAAGTTTCTAAGGCCTTTAGAGTTAGACCCTGTTCAATTTGAGTTTTGAGAGAGGTTTTTTTTAGAGTAATGAATGGATAGATATAGATAGAGAAAACCTATTGTAGACCGCGCCCAAAGATTTTGACATCCTAAAACGAACGAGGCCTTAATGAATATGTCTGCAACTTGGTTCCCGGTCTTCACGTGGCTCATCTCTATCTCCTTCCCTTGACAGAGTGATAGCGTACCACCACATGCTAAGTCATATATAGCAGGAAACACTGGATTCTCGGGCAAGCAAATTACTGATTGATTTTGGTGTTCTACGTTTGTACACATACTGACATACACTCCACTTTGTACATAAAGTTACTAGTAATTTCACAGTAAAAATGGAGCTCTAAAATCAGCATCCATGAATTTTTTACGAGTTTTCATTTTGTATGTTGGTTATATTTCTTGTATCGTCTCGGACCTGTGGGCCCTTTGTATTAACTGGGTTATTAATATATCTTCAATTTCTGCTTTCCAAAAAAAAAAAAAGAGGAGTTCAGTCCAGTGAGAAATTTTTGGATGCTGGTAGAGTACCACACATGTAGTACTCTGTCAACGATTCAGAAAGTCTAAACGTATTTTGGACGGTCCGGATTTTAGAGAGAGAAAAATAGGAGAGAGAGTGGTGGGGTGAGGAGATAGATAGGAAACAAATCTAGTCCATTGGATCACTGCTTGGACAATTCGAATCACCGACGGATATGGCCACGTGGTACCTGCACGGGACCTAAAAACTCCTACACCCACCTGGAACAAAAGAGTGAATGCCAGCTCACTAATTGAAAGCCATGCCTTAACCAATATGGGCTCACATATAGTAGTGTGTGTGGAGTCCACATGTATGTGAGAGGTTGTATTTGGTGCTGTGTTTGGATTGTTGTGTGAGTATCATTTTTGAATATGGGCGACCTTTTCAAATACTAACTTAACTCTTACCATAATTGTCCATGCCTTTTCAAACGCTACTTGAAATCATTTTTTTCCCCCAATTTATGGCAATATTCAAACAATAATTGAACATGTCATTGAATCCACTTTCAAAAAAAAATAATTACTTCTTTCCATATTTGGCAACATATAGGATAGAACTATTTCAATTCAATATGGTATCAGTTAAACTGTGTTAGCATAAGCATTCCCCTGCCAACCCTACTTGAAGTTATTTCACTTTTTACATTTTTTGACAATGGAATATTAATACCTTCGAAACTTTGTATGCGGTTGTCAACCCTACTCGAATCGGTTAATTTTTCTCGTATTTGGAAATAAAATAAAATTCAAACAATTCTTAATTATCTAGTACCAGTTACTTCTTAATAATCCCTTTTGTCAATCTTAAGGTATGAAATCCATGCCAAGTTGTGCTTATTTGGAAAAATGTTTACTCGGTGCATCACATAAAGTAACAGACGCGCTCCTTATGTACCGTGATGGAATTTCAGTAACTAGCACCAAATATGGTTTTTTTGAGTGTATTAAAATCCATTTTAGCCATGCAAATGATTCCCCTCCTATCAAAGCAAATAGTCTCATTTTTTGCGTACGTATTAGGACACATACTTTAGAACTTAGGATTCATAACCAAATTTGAGCAATCTAGGTGTATATTTTATCAAATTATCAAGATAAAACATAAATATTGGGAGGACTACCTTTAGGTTTTGGTACTATATAAAGGGAGTCAGTTCTCTTCTCCAGTACCACTCCGCCGCTAATTCTGAAAGTGCATTATCAAAAAAAAACAAAAACAAAAAAACATTGATAATGGCCGAAGGTAAATCCTGCTTCATGTCTATTTCTCTTCTACTGTATTTTTTTTTTTCTTTCGAGAATTCGCATAAAATTTATTTTATCACACAAGATCAAATATAATGCGATTGTGCACAGCTAGTAATTAGATACGCTGCAAAGTCATCAATTAGTTATTAGATCTGTTTGTATTAATCGAATTTTTGACACAAGTACGATTTTTACACCACAAGAAAAGAAGTATACTTTAATACGTGGTCTATCACTTTCTGAGTTTACTTCACCTATATGTTTGTCGAAATGTTTGCTCTTTTTGAATCTTATGATCAAATTTAAACAATTAGGTGATGATTGCGTATGTGTTTCAATAAGTTTATTCATACGTACGTTCTTCAACTTTGCTATGTTTATTTGCTCCCATTGACAGCTAAGATAAAGTATGGAAGCAAAATGTTCAAGAAGATGCTCAATGAGCTCTGCAAAGAAGCAGCGGAGTTGTCCATCGACCACAATTGCAAGGTGGGGATTTTCGTGACCCCGAAGGAAATAGACGAAAAATCAACAATGTATGCTTTCGGCTCCCCCTCTGTGGAGTCTGTCATGGAGGAGATGAAGGCGAAGGCGAAGGCGGAGAAAAGGAAACAGAAGAAGCTTATGGCCAAAATCAAAAAGAAGGCCAAATTCAATGCTGCTCCTGTTTGTGGTTGTAAGCTTGCCGGTGCGGGTGTTGCAGAAGATGCTAATGTTAAGCATGAGGGGAAATAAAATGTGGTATAATTTGATGCATGAATTAATTCATGGTCATCATGCTCTAAATTAGTAACACAAAAAAAAAAAAAATCGGTAATTCTATGGTGACTACAGTTTTACAGCAATAGTTATATTTGTTTTTTTATCAGCAAAGAAAAGTTTTCATACCATTAATAAGAATGATACAAAACAGAAACCCTACAGATTGTAGCGATACACCAGAGAGCATCATGCATAGACGGTAGTACTTCACCTTACAACAATAGTTTTTTTTATTTTTTATTTTTGGTAATGCAAGGTGTCTTGCGCGCGCCTGGACTAATCCCTACAGTCCCTTCTACAGTCGTTTCACATACTTAACGCGTAGGGGTGAGATGACCTCAAAAGTTGTTGACAAGGAGAATCGAACTTAAGACCTTAGAATGAAGCAAATATCTAAGTTTCAAGTCAAAACCACTCAGCCAACCCTATGGGTTACAACAATAGTTATTGGTTCCTATAAAAGGCTGCCATAATTAGCTCTCTTCACAACACCAATATGAAACAATGGAGATGCTACAAATAGTGAAGGAAATGGGCAAAATAATAAAATCAAGGAGAACTGGAGAAGCTATGGCGAAAAGAACTTTTGGTTCTCCACCACCTGTTGAAAATGGAACAAATAGTTTTTTTTTTTTTGAACGGCAAAAAATATTTTATTAATCTTTAAAATGTTACAAAGATTAAAAGAACATGGGATGATGGCATCAAATTCTAAACTAAGCTAAGAACTATCATCTGCCCATCCGAGACCCAAAACCTAGGTTAGCAAGGAACCAACCCAGAGAAACACCCATTAAGGCGAATCCCCATTACACCCATTGGGCCAAGCCCAAAAAACCTATGGGTTTCAAACCCAGATCTACAACAAAACAGCTCAACACCTAAACAAGCCCAGCCCAACACCTAAGCAAAACCCTAACAATAAGCAAGAATACATCCGCCGCCGACCACCCAACCACCACGGCTTCGAACCGACAAGCCCAACCGGGACAACAAATAGTTAAAAGAGCAAAAGACTAAAAATATCGTCTCTATCAGAAGGGAGAGAATACCATACGGTAGCCAAATCTGTTGCAACAAATTAACACCTCTAATATTACTCTTGGGCATGTTCGATCAGAAGTCTAAAAATGTAACAAATGGTACTGAAAATATCCTCTCTATCAGCATGGTGATATTGTTTTCATTTTTTTGGCAATAGGGTAGATGAGGGGACGATACTCTCCCATAGCCCATAGGCATGACCATGCATATAGACTCCAGATGCGTGGCACACCCGGTAGTCATGAGCGGACCTACATAAAGACAAGCGGGATTACCTGACCTCACTTGATTGGAATTCTCTACAGAGATATGCATATATTTTTGGATGTTTTGATAATTTGCCCCATGACATTAGAGTATCCACAGTGGAATAAGTAAATTAAAAGATTGCTAAAGTTAACAATGTTTGTTCAAAAAAATGCTCACATTAGAATAATCAAACTTAGCAACCTCTAGCAACTCATCAAATTTTGGCATTTGAATAATTAAAAGTAACAATCTTTTGTCAATAACCAAATTTAGTACTTCTCATATTTTCTCAATCAAGTACACTCATTATTACACAAAAATCCTTCCCCTCTCTCTCTCTCTCTCTCTCTCTCTACAATATTTTCAAAAAATAATTTTAAGAAACTATTTTTTTCAGAAACTTTTTAAAAAAACTGTTTTTTTACGATTTTCTTTCATAAAAACTTCCTTTTTTTTACAATTTTTTTTTCATAACCTATTTTTTTATACAACTGTTTTTAACTTAAACTTTTTTTGTGCTTCCAAAAACTGTTTTTCCAACTATTTTTAACATAAACTGTTTCTCCAGCTGTTTTTTCCCCCTTCTATCCCCTTCTCTTTTTCCCCCTCCCCTTCTTCGATGTACCCATTATCGAGTTTCTCATTAATAATTATTTTACCGTTTCAAAAAAAACATAAACCATTTTTTCAAAAACTAATTTTTCAAAAAAATATACGTGAAATGAATGGGAAAACTTTGGAGGAAACTCTGGAAAGGAACAAATGGGCCCATTGGTTATGATTATGAGCAAAAAATAATCAGTGTAGAATTTGACATTGCTAACTTTAGCAACCTCTAAATAGATAATCAAAATCTGATGTGGCGTGTTTTGATTATTCACTTTTGCTTATTCCACTATGGATGCTCTCATTCTTATATCTTGCTCCAAGTAGTATTAAAAAATTACAATCTTGCCTAACTTGTTTCACCCCGCGCCTAATCTTTTTTTATTTTTTTAAGTCCCATCTACTTTTTAACTCAAGTAATGCATATACTTTTTTATTTTTTTTAGTAATCTTTAATTTGAATAGAAGTTAAAAAGATTAAAAGAATAAGGACATGACAACGTCACAATAAGAAGCACACCTTCCAATGGATTCCAACTAAGATGGCATTCATGGTTACCGACAATCATATATATGCCATTAGGAACCAACCATAATTTTTCGAATACAGAAGTATTTTTGCTGTGAATATTTGACTGCAGTGCCATAAAATTCTAGGTCTGCCCATGCTAGTAGCTAGGGACCAAATAGCTATGACTTCTACGGCCACAAAGAGCTAATGGATCACAACCGGACTTCGTAGGAGGGCAAAATTCAAGGCTACGTGGATCGACTTGAACCTTAAACGAATTGGCCCCACAAACCACTAAGGGCTGGGCACAACAACTCAAACATTGGACCTTTAGAATTCCCAAACCACTTGGAAGTAAGCCATTATGGATGGCTCAAATCTTCAAGGGCCTAGCTGAAATCCAAACAATTATTTGTGCGTGAGCTGGGCGACTTGGATGCCGCACTATAATCCTATGGTACGCTCCTGCACTACATGTACAGAGTTCTCGGTTCTGCAATGGAAAATATTGTAGGGTCCGTTTTGGTCCAAACGGCTCGAATTTAATCTGAGCTCCTATTTATCTGGACCATTTATTGATTGAATTAAAATCCTAACTGTCCTACCCTATAGGGGTTGTTGGGCGCCCCGGCATAGAGGTGAAATCAATTGTGAAAAGAACTGGTCCTGTCCTTCTGTTTCTAAACATGGTCCCTTACGAAAAGCCATGCCACTTTTTGAATTAAAAAATCAAGTACCTATGAGAGTATAAATTTTTATGCACCAAATTCAATATTTTACTTTAATTAGGTGCAAAAAAATTTAAAAAACTATACACCCAATTACTTTTAATGTTTTAGTGCGACAAGTTTCACGGCTATTTATGGTATGGACCATCATTGAAGAACGGAGAGAGTATCGACTCTGATCAATCATTCTACCGCTACAAATACTTACACAAACTCACTCACATTCACATTGAGGCCCACACACACCACACTTCTAGTGTGTGTGTGTGACCTATCAAAAGATGTGAATGTTTGTATAAAGTGTTTATGTGAGTACGTCATTATATAATAATTGCAATTCTAATTTCTTTGGGTAGGTACTAGGTAGCCCAATCTGTTTCAACAAACAACTCTAATAGTATTCATGGGCAAGTTCAGAAGTCTAAAAAAGGAACAAATGGTAATGAAAATATCCAAGCTATAAAAAGGAACAAATGGTACTGAAATATCCACGCTATCAACGTGGTGATTGTTTTTTTTTTTTTTTTCAACAGGGTAGAGGAGGGGACATACTCTCCCCTAAGTATGATCATAGAGACTCCAGCAAAGGTGGTATCACAAATCTAACATGCTATAGGCTAACTGATGCAGGCCGATATTTTAATTATTTAAGAAATATGGGAATTTTAGTTTATTATTTTGCAATTAGTATTTTATTAGGAATCTTTCCGTTTGAAGCATAAATTGCTTAGAATATTGGGTTTTCTTAATTAGGTTGATTCTATTTCCTCTTTATTGTTTTCTTGCCCTCTAAGATGTAGATTTAGTTTTCCCTTATTTAGGTTTCCTTTTTAGTATTTCTAGTTTATTATAAATTGAGTTGTAAGCCCTAGGGCTGAGGAAGTTGTTTTTATGATTTGATTAATGAAAATTGAAATTATTTCTCATTATTGTGTGTTCGTAGAGGGAGTACCTCTAGTTCATACTTGTTCGTGATTGTCCTTGTTGCGCGTTCTTCTTTTTCGACACGCCTCCCTGCATCAGTTGGTATCAGAGCCAGGTTCGATTCCGGATCATGGTGCGAAGAGGAGTTTGTTATGGTCGTTATGCTGTTGCCGAAGATGTGTATAATCTAAGTAAAACTGCACAAGAAGCACGAATGGAGGAGAGGTTCCAACAACTTGAGCAATGTGTGATGGATGCGATTGGCGTCCTAACCAATCAAATGGCTGCCATGGCTGTTGGGGGAAACCCACCTCACCGTTGTCCGGTTCAACCTCGGTTTCCGAAAGAGGAAGAGGTGTCGGATGATGTTTCTATCACCAAACCTTTGGCTGGTAACCATCAGTCGAGGGGGAGGACAATGGTGGATAAAGCTACCAGTGCGTGACCATTCACATCTAGTATTATTCCAGATCCAATTGTAGATTGGAGTAAACCATCAGTTTTTTACGAAGAACTAGTGGAGAAAATTACAAAAGTAGAAAATCAAAAAATATTGCAAAAAAAAATTGTTACCAATCTTGAAGGTGGTGAAATTGGATGGGGTGATCGATCAATTCGTGGATCCTTTTGGGGAATATATTGGAGTTGCTATGAAGAAGAATATTTGGTTTGCGTACTTAGAGAAAATTAGGAAGAAAATTCTTACTTCTATTTTTCATAACTCTTCTTTACAGTTTGGGTTGAAGAAAATCAATTTGAAGTACAAGCTTGATGCAGACAAGGTTGTAACACCCCGACCTAAAATTCGTCCGTGGTTCGATTTAAAATGAAGGCAATGTTGGGACCAGCATGTAAAATTATTTAATTTTAGTCTGGAACAAAATTAGAAACATTTCTTGAAAAATGGAAAATACCATAACATGAAACATATATGTATATATATGTTAAGTATGTACAGAGACTTGAAAAAAAAAAAAAAAGAAACGAAAAAGAGTAACGGCATGCCTGCCAAGTAACCTATAGCTACTAATGTAGCTTTGCCAAATCACCACTTAGCTTGGCTTACCCAAGGTAAGAGAATGACATGTGTGGCATTATGTGTCAAAATTAGATCTAATTTGGAATACTATAAATAGCAGCCCTACTCGAGGTTCATAGCCAAAAATAGCAAACTATTCCTACTTACTAAGTACGAAAAAAAGAAAGGGAAGAAAGAAATGAGTGCTGAATGGTAGTAAATTATTATCAAAAAAGAATAGTAGTAGGTCAGTATAATAATAAAAGGAAAAAGAGGTACTGGACTCCCAGCCAGCCGTGCTCTACGTTGTTCAGAGGTTAACAAGTATACGTAACAAAGAACTTCAAGGTGAGATACTTATACTCTAGTTACATGATTTTCCTTTATAAAGGTAGCATGATTTTATGTTAAGAAAAGATTACAATTTTTTTAGATATGCCATGGGAAAAATGTGACAAAATTTTCATGTTAAAGATTAGAAGCACGTCAGACAGAGGTGATGACGCTATAAAGTTTAAGCTTAGAAAATAAAAGTGGTCAGACAAAGGAGATGACCTATTGATGCATCCAGACAGTTGTCCCGAGTTTGGGGGACGCTTAAAAAGATACCATAACACAGAATGGAGTTATATGAACGGAAAGAATAGGGTCCTAGTGGCCAGTGACTTGATCATTTCGCACAGCAAGAGGGGTCGCTCCCCTACAGAAAGATTAAGCTGTTGGATGAACATCATAAGATTATTTGTTTCAATTTATGCAAGCTTTTATGTTAAAATTGTTTCCATGGTATAAAACGTGCAACTTTTGTATTTGTATCTCACACGAGCATTCGGCTTATGAAAATTGATATTTTTCACAGATATTGAAGAATAGAGATGGAATTGCTACTGTCCTGGGACATGCTTGTTGTACTTTTGTGTAGATATTGTAAAAATGTTATCTTTTCAAAAGACTTGGGTTTTGTAATAAGAATTTTAGAAATAAAATAGTCATGTTTTTATCTCCAAATTTAATTATGAAAAAGAGGCCTGGATGAGCGTTAGGTCTTATCGGCCGGTCACGATGACTCGACAAATTTCTAGAATCGGGGTCGTGACAAAGGTTCAGCATATTCAACTATATAAACTCGAGGACGAGTTTCTTCAAGCCGGGGAGAATAATGCAGGCCGATATTTTAATTATTTAAGAAAAATATTAGGAATTTTAGTTTATTATTTTGCAATTAGTTTTTTATTAGGAATCTTTCCGTTTTAAGCATAAATTGCTTAGAATATTGGGTTTTCTTAATTAGGTTGATTCTATTTCCTCTTTATTGTTTTCTTGCTCTCTAAGATGTAGATTTAGTTTTCTCCTATTTAGGTTTCCTTTTTAGTACTTCTAGTTTATTATAAATTGAGTTGTAAGCCTTAGGGCTAAGGAAGTTATTTTTATGATTTGATTAATGAAAATTGAGATTATTTCTCATTATTGTGTGTTCGTAGAGGGAGTACCTCTAGTTCATACTTATTCGTGATTGTCCTTGTTGCGCGTTCTTCTTTTTAGACACGCCTCCCTGCATCACTAACCCACAATTTAATAGACTAAAAAATAGATTTATATTTAATATTGTCCTGCAAACCTGTACAAAAGTTGGTAGATGTACAAAAATGAGACAAAAAGAAACATTAAAAAAAAAAACTTACATTAAACAATACAGGGTTTTCTAAAATTATTGTTGAAGGTGACTCATTGCAGGTAGTTCATGCTTTGATTCAAGATGGAATGTCTCTCTCAGATTGTAGCTCTATTCTTGCTAATTGTGCAGAGCTTTTACCTTTATTTTCATTTTGTTACTTTATTTATGTTAAGCGTTTTTGTAATAGGGTAATTCATTCGTTAGCTAAGTATTCCCTATTAGGTGCTAGACAGTCCCTCAATATCTCGCTAGTCTTGCCCGTGATGATATTCGGTTCTCAGACTGCTCTTCGTCTTAATAAAATCATCCCTTCTTCCGTGAAAAAAAGAAAAAGAAAAGAAGAAGTTTTACCCTTATTGAAGTTGTGTCATACGTAGTTTTAGAGGGTAGAAATAACTTATTTTCGAATCTAAATCGATATCTTGAATAAATTCTCTTTTAGTAAAGATAATTATATAGGATGGATTGAGCTATAAAAAGAAAATGAGTTAGATTAAAACGTATGGAACTAAAATGTTACATATATATTTTTTACTTTTCCACCTTAAGGTATATGTAGTTCCGTCGTTAGACTCCAAATTCGTGACGGACCCTGCATATGTAGTTCCGCCGTTAGACTCCAGATCCATGACGGACCCTGCAGGTAGGGACCAAATAGCCATAACTTCTACGGTCCACCAATAGCTAGTGGATTACAACCGGGCCTAAACGAATTGGCCGCACAAACCACTAAGGGGCAGAGCAACTCTAACATTGGACCATTTGAATTTCCAAACCACTTGGGAGTAAGCCATGATGGATGGCGCTCTCTGCCTAGTGGGGGGTGGGGGGGGACCTAGCCATTCCTAGATCCTTAGTATTTAGCTGCTTCTTTTAGGTACGGCACAGCAAAAAGTACATTTAATGAGCTTTGTTCATTGGAGGTATTCAAAATTTTTGCGTACGGTTTTTAATAAAAAAATTTAACTATCTCTCTCCACTCATTACACTTTAAAACTACTCTCAAAACTCAAACCGAAGAAGCCCGGTTTTGTTGGTTAATCATACTTTCTAGTATTATGATTAACGCCAATTCTAAAGGGCGCCCCTAGGGCACACTTTTGGGCACAAGTTAAGTACATTAATTGCATTTTTGTTGTATCTATCCCAAGATTCATTAATAATCACATTGAGAATACAAATCATTCCATCAAAAGAAGTTCAAAAGTATTTTGAATGACAAAAATGACCATAACTATTTATCTTCCTCCATTTTTAAAATTAAAAAATAAAATAAAAAATAAAAAAGGGTAAAAAATTTTGCTTGATGATGTTGGGGGGTCTCTTCCTTTCCTTGCTTCCCGTATCTACGATTCTCAACCAACCAAATAATGCGAGGAAAGACTAACAGAAACCTGTGGTAATATGGCATGGTGTTTCTTATTCCACTTTGTGCTTATCTTGTTTTAGAACGAAAAAGTCACGAAATTGGGTACCAAAATGCTAGTTTTTCATGAAACATACCGGCCAATTATTCAATACTCCCGAAGCATCATGTGACATTGTCTTGAGGTATTTCCTACAAATAAAAAATCGCTACTACATAATGTGGGTCATTCCTTGTTTGGCAACCACTTAACAAAGATTAACGATAATTTCTTTGCCACAACATTTGTTGCAACGCGGTACTGGGGCTGAATAATTACTCCAGTGGGGTTCCTTCCCAAAAATTACTGTAGGTGTATGGGTAATTAGCAGTAATTGGTTTGGAAAATAAGTTACACGAACAAGAAAATAAAAATGTATAATCTACAAGTTCTATTTGTATTGAAACCTTTAGCATACCTAATTTCTAAAAGAAAATGAGGGTAATATTGTCTTTACAAGAAATATAAACATTTAATTCAGGCTAGTTTAGAAAAATAGTATTAAAAGTGGGGTTCAGCTCCTGTCCAGTGAGCATTACGGTCCAGTCCGGGCCAGTCGGCCTTTTTCCGGCAAGCTTCGATTTCCTTCAATGATCGGATTCGTCCATATTGTAGATCTCGTCGAGACGTATAACCCTGTCAAAAATCATATCCATCCGATATCGTTCAATACCTATTGTAATCAATTTATTTTGAAAAAAAAAACATACCTACACTGGATTGGAACCCCTTTCATCCATTTCTCAAAAATAAATCTGTCACTACTACAAAATGATATAACGATCACGGTACAAGAACTAAAAAGATATCACTTTTTGTAAAAGCGTAATAAAATATTATAGACTATAGTTTTCATCTCAGTTATACGAAAAAACTGAGATGGAAAGATTTTTTAATCTCAGTAATCTAAAAAATGAGATCGTAACTTGAAGAATAGATCTCATTCTCAAAAAACTGAGATTATATATGAAAGAATATGTCTCGTTTCGAAAAAAAACTGAGATGAAAAGATTTTTTAGTCTCAATAATTTAAAAGTGAGATTGTATATGAAAGAATATATCTCATTTCAGAAAAACTGAGATAAAAAGAATCTTTAATCTCAATCATCTAAAAACTGAGGTCGTAAGTTAAACACAAATGTTATATAATAAATATTTCAATGGTATACTTAAAAGTGTGTGTGGTATAGTTGGTTAAAGCTTCTGTGTAAGTCTCAAGAGACTTGAGTTCAAAACCCAACAGGAGAAATAGAGTAGGATTTTTTCCCTTAGGAAAACACCACTTTTAATCTCGGTTTTTTCAAAAACTGAGATTATTTCTCTCTAAACAACCACGGTTTTACAATAAAACTGAGATGTTAAGCTATTAAAGGTCACGGTTTTATCATTTTAATCATAATTTTATGTTTTTAGTCACGGTTTAAATGAGTTTTAATCACGGTTTTTATCCTGTGGTTAAAAGATAGAGACTTTTAGTTACACCTTGATAGACCATGGTTTTGAATGCGAGATTAAAAGTGAAAGATCACACCAAATGACTGAGGCCTTTATCTATTTTTGTAGTAGTGTGTTCCTATCGGGTATTGAACGATATCGGATGGATATGATTTTTGACAGGATTATACTTCTCGACGAGATCTACAATATGGACGAATCCGATCATTGAACGAACTCGACGCTTGCCGGAAAAAGGCCCACTGGCCCGGATTGGACGGTAATGCTCACTGGACAGGAGCTGAACCCCTAAAAGTGATGTTTTGTGAGTACCCATAAACACAATTCATAGATATAGATTTAGGTATATTAATTGCACCTAAACTATTGCCCCAGGAGCATCTATTAGCGGGAGCGTATCATTGTTGTTACACATGCAATAGCTGCTTTGAAATCTGTCCAAGTTAAAAATTGTCGAGAGCTCATCCTTTGAGTGCTCTAAGAGCATCCACATTAGGATCTCTACTTGCCCCATTTAGCTAAAGTAGAGAGGAAAACTTCATTTATAGGAATGCATAAGCCTCGCCTTTGCTCACTCCAAGTTAACATTGCTATAGTTCCACGCTGAACAAGACGAGGAACTGTTCAAATGGTATACATTATTATATTATTATCTTGACCTGGCACACTCCCAAAAATAGAACCTGTTTGGTACATGCAATGAAAGTTTGATTTTTTTTTAATTTTTTGGAGCCCATTACGGGTCCTACAAAGATGATTCAAACCGCAAATCATTCTTACAATATTTTTTTATGTGTTCTTAAAAAATATTAGCTCAATCCGATATCGATAAGAGCTGTTTCAGAATTCATAGAGAGCACCCTATGAATTCTGAAACACCATACGAATTTTGAAACAGCTCTTACCGATATCGGATTGAGCTAATTTTTTTTAGGAACCCATAAAAAAAATATTTTAAGAATGACCTGTGGTTTGAATCATCTTTGTATGATCCGTAATGGGCCCCAAAAAATCATCAATTTCTTGCACATTTGTTGTGCTCCAAACAGGGTCTTTGGCAATAAATATTTAATTGAGAAGAGAGTGAGAATAAATAATAATTTTAATGGAATAACTTTAATATAGAGAGCCTGATGCAGTAGTCATTTTAAAAGTGAGTAGCTAAAGTAATAAAGTGAGTTTTTAAGATCAAATTTGGTCCAAAATTTAAAGAGTCTGATGCGGATGCTCTAATACTTGATTGCAAGTACCTTTTTGAAGGCTTATCGATGGTGAGGATCAAGCATGATCACCGGGAAGCTAATATATTGCACCGACATCCTAGCGAAGGATGATCTTAGTCATCTGATCAGCTGTAGTTCTTTTTCATTTATCGATGGCGAGGATCAAGCATGATCACCGGGAAGCTAATATGTGCGCCGACATCCTGACGAAAGATGCTCTCAGTTCTTTTTCATTTGTTCCGTCTGTATTGTCTTTTAAATTTCACAAAGACTTTATAGGGGTAAAATATCCCGACTTATTCGTATTTCCTAATCTATGCTAGTACCTTTCTTATAAAAATAAAATAAAATAAAATTTTGATTTATGATTATATATATAATAGTACTAGAGTAAAATTTGAAACGGCACCCGTTATTTGACCGTTACCGATACGTACCGTCCCAGAAGAAAAATCGGTACCCAATCTAATACGGTATTCAAAAGATTCAAAACCTTTGTAATACCGACTTTTTATTGAACTTAAACGGCCTTATCACAATTGAGCATGCCTTAACTCTCATTACCAAAATCAAACGGCTTCACTTCTCATTACCAAAACTAAACGGCATTACCATAAAGAGTGATGTAGAATGCGTGGAGGCCCAATTTCAAGAGCAATTGGACCGGTCGAAGTCCCAGAAGCCCAAACGTTGCTTAATAGCCAACTACCCGATTTGGCAAATTTCAGACGAGCTCGGATCTGGCCTAAACTTGGTGGGCTGACTTATTTTCGCGTTGTGGTCAATACTCACCATCCTAAGTCATGACTGATGGTATTTTTCAGCCTAATTCCTTCATTTAGGCCTTCAATTTGATAATTTTGCCGTTTTAGAAAAGTTTTCGTTCGTTAATAACTCTTAGACTATAATTCTATTTAAGTTGATTCTTTTGGGAAAAGTATTATTTTTGTTTCCTTTTTCTAATTTTATTATTTTCCCCAAATTTAGTTAAACTTCGTTTTTAAGTTAGGGTTACACTTTTTCTCTATAAAAGGGTTGTAACCGCATTACGTAAGCAACTATTATTCAAAAATATTCAAACTTTATCTCTTTCTCACGTGGACTCAAGTTTATCATTCATTTGGATTAATACGTAACTAATTTCTTTGTTAATTTCGCTGGATCATTGAGCATGCCTACTCAAACCCTACTGGAAATCATTTAATTTCCCCTATTTTGTGGCATGTGCATACAAGGACAGTGGCGCATTAAAGTTGCCGTTGAACATGCCATTGATTACAGTTACCAACCACAATTACATTTTTCAATATTTGGCAATAGGATTGAAACTATAAAATTGTTTATGCATGGTTGCGAATCCTCCTCAAAATCGGTTAATTTTCCTCATTTTCATAAATATAAAATAAAACTCACACAATTCATTAGGTGACATCAGTTATGTCATAATAGTCCCATCTGTCAATCTTAGGGTAGGGGTGCTCAAGAAAATAATCTTAGGGTTTGGGTGCTCAAGAAAATCACCTGAACCACAAAATCAGTTTGATTCGCACCGAATTGTCTTATTTTGTCCGGTTTTGCGATTTATTGGTCCGGTTATGGTTCCAAAAAAAATAAGAACAGTTAATTTTGGTTCGGTTACATATTGGTTCTCAATTAAAGAACCATGGTTAGAACCGAATTAGACCGTTTTGAACCAAAAAAATATATAAAAATATATGTATATGTGTGTGTACTAAAATATGTATATAGATTTGGTAGGTTAATCTTTTCCTTCCTAAAGTACTCGATCCTATGTATTTAGATTTGGCAGGTTAATCTTTTTCTATTAATGAATTTGATTATTCCATTAGTGGTTTTGGCTACTTTACTGATGGTTTTCGTCAATTTTAGGAGTTGTTTTAGTGAGGGTAGAGTGTTAAGTATTTCGTGGACCATATTGGGTTTCAATTTTAACAAAATTTCTATTATTATTTTATTGAGTTATTTGGTGCTTTAAATTTTTAACTTTATGAGTTCATATTTTGTGAATAAATGTTTGGATACTAATTGGATAGAACCGGAACTGAACCAAAATCGGACCAGTCTTACGGTTTGAATTTAGTTAGGTTTTGGTTCGTAGACCAATCCAGATTGTGTGCACCCCTATCTTAGGGTATGAAATCCACGTTGTGTTCTACTTTTTTTGTCAACATTGTTTACATCAACGGGAGTTAGTAGGGAGTATTAGAGTGAGCATATAGGGGTCTACAGACTATCCATAACCCTGGCCCCCAAAGCCCTGCCCCCCTTGGGAGTCACTAATGGGGGGGAGGAACGTGTTCTACTTATTCAAGAAATAATGTTTACTAGATGCATCACATAAAGTAATAGGTGCGTGGCTTATGTACTATGACAGAATTTCAACACCTAGCAACTATAGGGCTGTTCGCGGTTCGGTTTTTGGCGGATCGGTTCGTTTCCTAGGCGGATTTGTATCTGCAAAATTGTTGTTTTCTCCATCTGCAACTGTCCGTGAGTGTTTCACAGTTCGGTTGGTTTGATTTGCGGTTTAGGCAGTTCGACTTGGTCGGTTTGGGCGGATTTGAAACAATCCAAGTACTTCAAAAAATCTAAAAAGCTTCCAAAACTTTGCATCTGAAAAAATGTTAAATTACTCAAGTAACATTTTTTAAAATAAAGTACGTTCATATCTACTCTAAAAACTCTTAATTTGAAGCCTAAAAATCATAGAGCAAAACAACACAATTGTACTTACCTCATCCACCACCCGTCCATGAGCGTTGTTCGGTCAGATCGGTTTGGATGTGATTTGAGTGGATTTAAGCTTGTAATTTATTTTTTATAAATACCAAAAATTTAAAAAGTATAGTAGCACAATAAAATATCATACCATTCCGTATTGCCCCAAGACTAGCCAATAATTTTCCGTATTAACATAACATTGAAATTTCTATGTCAATAACAAGCAGCATGGTACATGTAAGTACTGTCGAATTTACTAGTACTATTTTGGTGGGGCTAATTGTGAAGGGCTTGACTCTTTCTCACATTTTATTTTTACTTTTGGCGGATTGGGCGATTTGAGCAGATTAGTCAAATCTAATCCGCATCCGATCCGCACGCGGCGAATTGTTATTTTTTTTTCATCTGGATCCATTCGTCACATACCTCGGTTTGGTTCATGGACGGATCAGTTTTGGCAGATTGATCGATTTCGGCAGTTCGATTGATCCGCTAGACAGCCTTACTAGCAACAAATATTTTTTTTAATTATGCGAATGAGTTTAATAAAATCCATTTTAGCCATGTAAATGGTCCGATCCCTCTTATCAAAGCAATTTTTTTTCAAAAGTGAGAAGATTGTATTGATAAACGCTTAGTGGCACTTACAAAATGGACATCGTTAGAAAGAACTCAGACAAAGTCAAACTAATCGTCTAACAAATACAGAATGAATGAATCACAAGACAATCAATGTCTTTCATCCTAACCCGCATGGCCTAACGCAACAGAGATACTTTTAAACTGTCAAATATCTAATTAGGGGTCTCAAACGAGAAAAAAGTGCAAAGTTAGAACAAAAGACACCAAATACCCAAACGATCAGATACACTACAACCAAGTATGAATGCACCGATAAAACTCCCAAGAACTACTGATCTACTAGAGCCACAAGTTGCCTCGGCAAAGACATCGTGTAAGGATAGAACGAAAAAGCACATATATTGGTGTGAAGCAACCTCAATCGAGAGAACCCGATCTGTAGACAAAATTCGTCAAAAGACTATGAAAGCAAATTAATAGTCTCATTTTGTGTACTTATTAAGGTACATAATTTAGGACTTTGAACCCGATCCGTAGACTATCAAAGCAAATTAATAGTCTCATTGTGTACTTATTATACATACTCTTTCCGTCCTATTTTCTTTGCCCCTTTTCGTTATTCGTGTTGTTCTTAAACGCTTATATTCATGTCCTAATTTATAAAATTTTTTCTAATTTTTCTAATTTTGTATTATAGGCCTAATCGAAAACTATCAAACAAGATATGTATTACATATTTTTTAAGATTCATGGTATAATATATAAGTGATTTAAAATTTACACGAACTTCGAAAAAAGACAGAGAAAATGAGACGGGAGAGTATTTAAAGATTCCCTCAGAGGTTTTGGTACTATATAAAGGGAGTCAGTTAGTTCTCTTCTCCACCGCTCGACTTCTAATTCTGGAAGTGCATTATCGGAAAAAAGAGACATTGACAATGGCCCAAGGTAAATTCTAGTGCATGTCATTTCTTTTTTCCTTCATCTCCTTATTTCTATTAATATCTTTCGAGAATTCACGTAAAATTTATTTTATCTCAACGTCAAATATAATGGGAATCTGCATATATAGCTAGTAAGATACACTGCAAATTCATCAACCAATAGGTGACACAGTTGTACAGGCCCTTGAGGGGTGACTTAAGAAGGTCCAAGTAATTTTAGGTTCCGATTTTTTGTTTGCCTTGCGGGTTTTGCTTAGGTTTTTTTGATTCGGTTTGTTATTCGGTTTTCTTTCTGGTGTTTTGGTTGTTGGTGTTGCTGCTCAAGGTTAGCTTTTTGGTCTTTGGGTTAGTTTGATGCTTTGGGTTTTTTTGGTATTTTTGGGTCTTGTTAGGCGTTTTGTTTGTGTTTGTCTTTTTGGGGTTTCAGTGTTTCGGTTGACGTATTATCTTCCTTTCGGTCTCAGATGGCTTCGTACGTACCGGTGTGTTTTTGATCCGTTTAATCTTTTTAATTTTTTTATAAAGATTAATAAATCTTTTTTGCTGAGAAAAAAAAAGTATAATTTTTACAACCATAAAAAAGAAGTGTACTTTTATATGACTTATCGCTTTCTGAGTTTATTCGACCCATATACTTGTCGAAATGTTTGCTCTTTTCAAATTTTATGATCAAATCTAAATATTATTAGGCAGCGAATCCGTATTGTGTTATAAAAGTCTTGCCTCCATTGAACGAATATTATGGCATTGCCTTTCCACACAGATAAGGTAATTTTAGTTGTATATTATTCAAATTTAAATAATTAGGCAATAATTGTGTATATATGCGTTTCGATAAGGTCTTGCATGCCCTCGTTGAACGAAGATTATAGCGCAAGTAGAGTAGAGTGTAGTTGGTGCCTCCTTTATACTCTCATACACATGGGCAGACGAAGTCCCCTAGGATAGAGTGTATTAGGTTTAACGAATGAAAAAAAAAACAAAAAACTTCCATTGTATATAATATTTTAGTTTATTAGAATATTCTTCAACTTTGCTATGTGTATGAGCGTATCTGCAAAAAGTTTTTGGGTGCTGGGTGGGTACCATACACGTGGTACTCCGTGGATGATCTCATCCGTCCAAACATGTTTCGGACGGTTGGGATCACCAATGGGTACTACCACCACGTGGTACCGGCTTGGCACCCAAAAATTTCTCGTGTATCTGCTCCCATTGACAGATAAGATAAAGTATGGAAGCAAGAAGTTCAAGAAGATGGTCAATGAGCTCTACAAAGAAGCAGCGGAATTGTCCAACGACCACAATTGCAAGGTGAGAATTTTCGTTACCCCAAAGAAAATAGACAAGAATTCGAAAATGTATGCTTCTGGCTCCCCCTCGACGGAGTCTGTCGTGAAGGAGTTGGAGGCGAACGCGAAGGCCACTCCTGTTGGTGGTTGTAAACTTGGCGGAGAAGATGCTAATGTTAATCATGAGGGGAAATAAAATTTGGTGTAATTTGATGCATGAATTGGTCGTCTTGCCCTAAATTACCAACAATAAAAACTCAGTAATACTATGGTGACTACAGTTTTACAACAATAGTTGTTTGATTAATTCTATCATAGAATTAGCTCTCTTCACAACCCCAATATGAAAATGAAACCAAGGAGGGTAAAAACTTCAATACACTTGGTATAACTAATTTTGTCACACCTCTCAATGGTAATTGGTAAGGTTATGCCATCTCAGATTGTTAAGGTTATGCCTCTCAATGGTTTGATTATGCCTACGGTATGCACATAGTTACGCCTCTCAATAGTTTTGATTATGCCTATATGTTATGCTCTATTTGTAAAATGTTATGCTTATGTTACGCCTCTCAATGATTTAGTTATATGGGTAAATACTATACATGGATGCATGTATAGACTATAGTAGACGTTCTCACCAAGGAGATATTACAATACTTAAGGAAGGGCAAAATAATGGAATCAAAACACCGAGGAGAATTCTAAAACCACAAACCTTTGCACAAACAAAACAGGAATGACTTTGGTGTCCCCAGTTATTTTGGGAACACCGTAACTTTTAGTATAACAAAATCATTATGAGTATAACCAAAACTCATAACAAACATAACAGAACCATAGCAAGGCATAACTTATTTATTATGCCTTGGTTGAGTTTGGTTATGCCTTGGTTGGTTTTTTAGATAGGAAAATACTACGATGTCCACCCACCATTTGGGGACACCGTAATTTTTAGCATAACCGACCATTACAAGCATCACCAAAATCAGTGATATGTATAACCAATGCCTTACAAAGGCATAACCCCCAAAATCCCCAAAAAATTCTGGAGATTTTGAGGGTTATGCCTTTGCAAGACCTTAGTTATGGGAAGACTTTGGTGTCCCCGGTCATTTTGGGAACACCGTAACTTTTGGCATAACAAAACCATTATGAGTATAACCAAAACCTATTATGAGCATAATCAAAACCATTATGAGCATAACAGAACCATAGTAAGGCATAACATTATTTGTTATGCCTTAGTTGGGTTTGGTTATGCCTTGGTTGGTTTTCTGGATATTCCTTGGTTATACCTTGTTTGCGTTCAGTTATGCTTGTAATGGGTTTTAGTTATGCTCATAATGGTTTTGTTATGCCAAAAATTACAGTGTCCCCGAAATGATCGGGGACACCATAGCATCATCCGTTAGTTATACATATCACTGGTCTTGGTTATGCTTGCAATTACTGGTGGAGAATGACTTCGGTGTCCCCGCTCATTTCGGGGACACCGTAACTTTTGGCATAACAAAATCATTATGAGTATAACCAAAACCCATTACAAGCATAACAAAACCATAATAACGCATAACCAAAACCATAATAAGGCATAACCAAAATCATAGTAAGGCATAATTTATTTGTTATGCCTTGGTTGGGTTTAGTTACGCCTTGGTTGGTTTTTTGGATATTCCTTGGTTATGCCTTGTTTGGATTTTGTTATGCTTGTAATTGATTTTAGTTATGCTCCTAGTGGTAAAATTACGCCAAAAATTACGGTGTTCCCAAAATAACTAGGGACACCATATCATCATCCTTAATGGTGAGGTTATACCAAAAATTACAGTGTCCTCAAAATGACCGGGGATATCATAGCATCATCTTTTTGAATATTCCTTGGTTATGCCTTGTTTGGGTTCTATTATACCTGTAATGGATTTTAGTTATGCTCATAATAGTGAAGTTATGTCAAAAAATTACGGTGTTTCCAAAATGACCGGGGACACCATAGCATCATTCAACAAAAACACAACACGCTCTCATAAGGTGTGTGGGTTGCACCACACGCCAATGGTGTAGTGTGTGAAGCCTACACACTTTTGTGAGTGTTTGTGCAAAAGTTTAAAGCGACAAAAAATTGTTAGGGGAAATGCTAGAGCATTTCAAGTCCTTTTTCAAATCTACGGCATATTATGTTTTACTCAATTTTTGGCTCAAAGTTTTGTCAAGGCCCTTTTTTTTTTCTCTCTCTCTCTCAAATTTAGAACTATGTGCCTCTTTAAACAAAGTTTTGAACTACGCCATTGAGGAAGCTTAATTTTAACTCCTAGTGGGGAGGATAGGATTATCAATACCACCTACCCCATGGTATTGCTAATAGCCTAATACCCTCATTATGAGAGATTAATAGTCCAATAGGACTACCAATTCAACCATGCTTTACCAAACCAAACAAAGGATTAAGGGCCTGCCGCCTTATTAGTCCAATCCCATGGTTGAAGGGAGTTATCAAACGCATGGAATTGTAATCAGATTATATATGCTCAAGAGAAGCTTCTTTAAACGCTTCAAAAGAAGCACAATGATGTAACACTACAAGAAACTTTTCTGTATACCGGGGATACCAAGGGTGGTGATATTCCCTCCAGTCCGTTTTTAATTTTTCGCCATTTTCCGATCACACTTGGATGATCGGCTCCGTTCATTTTGTAGAGTTCGGCGAAAACCTTAATCAGGCAAAAAATTGTGTTCATCAGACTTTAGTAAATGCATGATCGGTGCACGTGAAAATTGCCAAAAAAAAAAAAAAAAAAACTTGGTTGCGATTCAATGTGGTTTTGGATCCAGTTTTGGTTTTCTTTAATTTTCATGTGTGCCGATCATGTATCTACAAAAATTCTATGAACACGATTTTTAGTATAGTTAAGGTTCTTGCCAAATTCTACCAAATGAACGGAGCCGATTATCCAAGTGTGATAAGAAAATGGCCGGAAAATTAGAAATAGACCGGAGGGGATAGTAACACCCTTGGTATCTTTATTTGTTAGGGAGGGCAACTTCTTGGGTTAGGTTTTGGGTTTTTTTTGGCTGATCTTTATTTGTTAAATTTGGGTTGTTTAGGCCTTTTGGGTGTTTTGAGATGTATTTGTTTTTATCTGGACATTTTAGGCCCTCAGGTGTTGTTTGAGACTCTGTCCCTCAGGCAATATTTTCCAAGTTTTTGTGGGAAACCCCATCTCTTATCCCTAATAAATTGTTACTTTTGCCGATAAAAAAAAACATCCTTGATATCCCCGGTTTTAAAAAAAAAAGTTTCTCAGTACTCTAATTGCCTTGAGGAAAGCTCCTATTATTCCAGTATGATTCTTGAGTAGGTAACCCTGAATTAAGTTGCAACAAACACAAGTCTACATACTATTCATGGGCATGTTCACAAGAATTTTCAGGAATTGAAAAGTTCAAATAACATTTTTAAAAAGGGAGCTTAATCATTTTGAGTATAATATCGTTCGGAATCCAGAATTCTTACAATTGGGAAGTATTTCCGGACTATGTCAATAGTTGATCTTGTCTACAGAATAGTGGTACGTGTACTTACTTTGCATAGGATGCGGTTGATTGCCCTCAACACTCAAGAGTAGCCTTCGTTGAGATGCAATTATGCAAAACAAAATGCTCAAAGCCAAAATAGAAACAGTTCGGGAATGCAATATTGCCAATATATATCAAATTTCATCGGTTTGAGATGACAATAAGATAGGAGTACTATTTTTGGGGTCCCCCACAGGAACGTAATTCCTATTTGAAAGACGAATACTTTGACTGAGTTGCGGTGGACGGCGTTGACTCTAGGACGCCAGAGATGAGGAGTGAGATGAAGACGCCGAGGTGTGTGAGAGAGAGAGACTAGTGCATGATGAGAGAGAGGTCATTTTTTTTTAATTAAAGTTTTTTTCCGAGTGATTTCATAAAAAATCAGTTCAATCGGATATGTATAATTGTTTAATTCAATATTCTAATTTTTCATTAAGATCTGTGGATTCTACCAAAGAATGAAACCTGGCGCGCTCACTCTGGAGATCAGCTTTATCCTCTTCCAAGTACACCCGATTTTGATTTGATTTTCTTGTATGAAATACAATTAAATACAATCAAGCGGAATCCCATTTTAATGCAATGAAAATGTGGTGGCCTCGGCTACCGTTTCGGTAACCGGGCCAGGTGTGCCGAGCCTAAGCCCCTGCTGGTTCGGTCAACGGGCTGATGAAATCTAATGGTCCCGACTTGCTGCTCGGTATAGCGTTCGGTGAATACCAGCAAGACTTATTTCTGCTTCGGTGATTCCGAAGCCACCTGGAGGAGCTAGTTATACCAGATGGGTCCCATGTTGATTACGTAGCAGCAGATATCATTTGGATCAGGTCTGGCCATGTGCTCCATAACCGCTTTGTGTTAGGATGAAATCTATTTAAGCTGAGCGCAAACCGAGATGCGCGTGGGCCAGCCTTTTTTAGGGTTTCAGTCTATTGTATGCTTATGATATAAAAGCAAAACTAGGGCTGCCTCCTTTTGTAACTCTGACATATTTTACATCATAGTGAAACACCCCAGCACCCCGTGGACGTACGATTGAGTTCATCGCTCAAGTCGGAACCACGTAAAATCTCTGTGTCTCTCTTCTCTCTGTTTGTGATTGTTTTCTCTTTGTTGGTTTATTCTTCAATTGTGTGTGTGTTGATTGTGGGTTTGCGCGATCGAATTCCCAACAACTGGTATCAGAGCTCCGGGTTAGGAGATCCAGGGTTTCACGCAATGGCAGAAGACAAAGTCAAGATCGAGAAGTTCAATGGTACGAACTATGCTTTCTGGAAGATGCAGATGGAGGATATTCTGTATCAGAAGGATCTATAACATCCGATCAGCGGCGTTAAGCTAGAAAACATAACAAGCAGATTGGGATATTTTGGATCGCAAAGCTTTAGGGACTGTGCGATTAACCCTCGCGCCGTCGGTTGCGTCAAATATTGCCAAAGAAAAGACTACAGCAAATTTGTTCAAAGCCCTAGAAAAGATGTTCGAAAAGCCTTCAGCGGTGAATAAGGTATATCTTATGAAAAAGTTGTTTAACCTAAAGATGCCTGAAAATTCTAATGTTGCTGAACATCTCAATGAATTTAATACGGTCACGAATCAGCTAGAATCCGTGGGTATTAATTTCGATGATGAAATTAGAGCTCTTGTTTTACTATCAAGTTTGCTAGAAAGTTGGAATGGACTTGTCGTGGCAGTAAGCAATTCTTCTGCGGCTGAAAAGATAAAACAGGAGGATGTTGCTGGTTTGATATTAGGCGAAGAGGCTCGGAGGAGGGTATCGGGTAAGGATACTGCTTCGGGTTTAGCATTGAGTACAGAGGATAGGGGCAGGTCTGCGAAGAGGGGAAATAATAAGAACAAAAACAAGGGCAGAGTGGCTTCAAAGAACAAGGGCCGTAATAAATCTCAAGGAGGAGATACGAAGACTGAGGAGTGCTTCAACTGTGGTCATAAAGGGCACTGGAGGCGAGATTGTAAGGCACCGGTAAAGCAGTAGAACGGGAAAAATCAAGGGGGTAAGAACACTGCCTATGTAACTGATGAGTCTGATAATGATTGCTTGATTTGTTGGCTGGATTCTCGAAGTGAGTCTTGGATTGTAGACTCTGGAGCCTCATTCCATGCTACTCCACACATGGATGTGTTACAAAATTATGTGCAAGGAAATTTCGGCAAAGTGTATTTGGGCGATGATGAAGCTTGCAACATAGTTGGGAAAGGAGATGTACAGATTACTCAGACAGACGGGACAATTCTGAAATTGAAGAATGTTAGACATGTGCCTAGTCTAACACGGAATCTTATTTCAGTGGGCCAGTTGTCAGAGGGTGAAGTTGTTACATCATTTTCTTCAGACACATGGAAGATGAGCAAAGGGGCCTTGACTATTGCTCGTGGTAAGAAAGATGGAACCCTCTATGTATCTACAGGTACATATAGTAGCATCGCGGTGGCAGCAAAAGGGATTGATTGCACTACGTGGCATCGTAGGCTCGGTCACATGAGCGAAAAGGGGATAAAAGTAATGTTGTCAAAGAGGAAATTGCCGGGTTGTAAGTCGCTGGACTTAGAGTTCTGTGAGGACTGTGTTCTCGGGAAACAAAGGAAAGTTAGCTTTACAAAGGTGGCTAGGACCCTGAAAACAAAGAAGCTGGAGCTTGTGCACACCGATGTGTGGGGTCCTTCTAAGGTAACCTCTCGTGGTGGTGCTAATTATTTTGTTACTTTCATTGATAACGCTACTAGAAAATTGTGGGTTTATTTTCTTAAACATAAGTCTGATGTGTTTAGTGTCTTTAAGAATTGGAGAGCACTAGTTCAGAATGAAACAGGAAAGAAATTGAAGTGCCTGAAATCAGATAACGGTGGCGAGTATTGTAGTGGTGAGTTTGAGGCTCATTGCGCTGCAGAAGGGATTCGTAGGATAAAAACAGTCCCAAGAAAGCCAAGGCAGAATGGAGTTGCTGAACACATGAATAAGACGATCCTAGAGCATGCGAGGAGCATGAGGTTACATGCTGGGTTGCCTAAACAGTTCTGGGCTCATGCAGTAGATACGGCCGTGTACTTGATCAATAGGGGACCTTCAGTTCCTTTGAATTGTGGATTACCAGAAGAGGCTTGGACAGGTAAAGAGGTAAATTTATCCCATTTACGAGTTTTTGGTTGCATTGCTTATATGCATATAGAACTGGCAGAAAGGGGTAAACTTGATGCTAAGTCTCGTAAGTGCGTGTTCATAGGCTATGGTACTGATAACTATGGTTATAGGCTGTATGATTTTGAAAATCAGAAAACACGCAGGAGTGTGGATGTGGTATTTAATGAATCTGCTCTGTATAGAAACAGGAATAGTCAACCCGAGGAGGATGAGGAAAATTCAGACTTGGTAGAGTTTGAAGGGATCCCAGATAGCAAAGTCCTACAGCCTCAGGATATTAATACCGAATCCATTCCACAGGAAAATCCACAGACTCCCCCTCCTAGGAGGTCTACACGTGTTGCTAAACCTCCAATACGTTATTCTCCATCTTTACATTATTTGTTGCTAACAGATAGTGGTGAACCAGAATGTTTTAAAGAAGCATTGCAGGTTGAGACCAGGGAGGAGTGGGAGCACGCCATGGATGATGAGATGGATTCTCTCTCATCAAAACAAACTTGGGAATTGGTTCAGTTGCCCAAAGGGAAGAGAGCTTTGCACAACAAATGGGTTTACAGGATTAAGGAAGAATCTGATGGTAGCAAACGGTTCAAGGCAAGGTTGGTAGTGAAGGGTTTTGAGCAGAAACCAGGTATCGACTTCACTGAAATTTTTTCACCTGTTGTGAAGATTTGTACTATCAGATGTGTTCTTAATATTGTGGCTATTGAGAACTTGCACTTAGAGCAGTTAGATGTCAAAACTGCTTTCCTTCATGGGGACTTGGAGGAGGACATCTATATGTATCAGCCAGAAGGTTATGTTGTGGAAGGAAAAGAGAATCAAGTATGCAAGCTTAAGAAGAGCCTGTATGGGTTGAAACAGGCTCCCAAACAGTGGTATAAAATGTTTGATACTTTTATGACTAATACGGGTTTTAGTAGGTGTCATGGGGATCACTGTTGTTACTTTAAAAAGCTTGGTACATCGTATCTCATACTTTTGTTGTATGTAGATGATATGCTTGTTGCAGGTTCAAGCATGGATGAGATTGTGAATCTCAAGTTACAACTGTCCAAAGAATTTGCAATGAAGGATTTGGGTTCTGCGAAGAAAATCCTTGAGATGCAAATTAGTAGGGACAGAGCAAGGGAAAATTTGAAGTTGTCACAGGAAGAGTATGTTAAAAAGGTACTGAAACGTTTTAACATGGAGAATGCTAAGCCAGTTAGCACACCTTTGGCAAGTCACTTCAAGCTTTCAAGTGAAAAGAATGCAGTAACTGATGAAGAACAGAGCTACATGGCAAGTGTTCTATATGCCTCGGCAATAGGCAGTTTGATGTATGCCATGGTTAATACAAGGCCAGACATTGCTCATGCAGTGGGAGTTGTCAGCATGTTCATGGCAAATCCGAATATGGAGCATTGGGAAGCAGTCAAGCGGATTCTGCGGTATCTGAAAGGTACTACGGATTTGGCTTTGTGTTATGGGGGTTCTGATATTTGTCTGCAAGGTTTTGTGGATTCAGATTTAGCAGGGGATATTGACAGCAGGAAGAGCACTACTGGGTATGTGTTTACTTTGGGGAGGGCAGCAGTCAGTTGGGTCTCACGGCTACAGAGAATAGTGACTATTTCCACGACAGAGGCAGAGTATGTTGCAGCCACGGAGGCGTGCAAAGAGATGGTATGGTTGAAGAGCTTCATGAAAGAGTTGGGTAAAGAACAAGACAAATGCAGATTGTTCAGTGACAGTCAGAGTGCTATACATCTGGCAAAGAATGCAGCCTTTCATTCGAGGACCAAATATATCGACATAAAGTATCACTTTATTCACTCTCTGTTGGAGGAAGGACAGTTCACTTTGGAGAAAATTCACACAAGTGAAAATTCGGCAGACATGTTCACGAAGGTGGTTACTGTGGGGAAGCTGAAGACTTGTTCAGCTTCTGTGGGTCTCCAAGCTTGAGTGGGAGACTGGGTGCTGGTGGTGTTTATGATTGGTGATGTCTGAAGATGACAGTTGATGTTTGGGGGTGCCGCTGTAAACAGTTTTCAAGTGGGAGAATTGTTAGGATGATCTATTTAAGCTGAGCGCAAACCGAGATGCGCGTGGGCCAGCCTTTTTTAGGGTTTCAGTCTATTGTATGCTTATGATATAAAAGCAAAACTAGGGCTGCCTCCTTTTGTAACTCTGACATATTTTACATCATAGTGAAACACCCCAGCACCCCGTGGACGTACGATTGAGTTCATCGCTCAAGTCGGAACCACGTAAAATCTCTGTGTCTCTCTTCTCTCTGTTTGTGATTGTTTTCTCTTCGTTGGTTTGTTCTTCGATTGTGTGTGTGTTGATTGTGGGTTTGCGTGATCGAATTCCCAACACTTTAATCCTCTCATCACATATGATGTCACCCGAAGCGGTTATCCGAGCGTATGCTTCACGCATTGGCTTGAGGGCCAAGTAAGCCTAGGTCTATAAATACGAAGGGATGCTCATTGCAAGAGGTAGGCCATTCTTCCCTAACCCTAGACCTAAACTTCACCCCTGAGATCAAACTTGGTCGTCGGAGGGTCACTGGGGGCTGTTGAAGCCCTAGTGACTTGCTGCAGGTCCGGGAGCAGGAGCTGCGAAGGAAGGAGCCAAGCCCTGAACGGGATATAGGTTCCAACAAATCAAGCTCCTACAGAAAAATAAATAAAAAATCAATGAAAAAGAGGTGGATAAAAAAACTTATTAGATACCATTGACTCTGATATCTAATCGTGCAGATTGGTTTAACAGTTAGAACTAGGATCTAATCTAGAATTCGGTCTTCTAGGAAGGGTTCCAGAGATGCTGGTGGTGAGGTCGAGGTTGACAATTGGATTAAAAACTGCGTGCTCGGATGCTTCCTCCTGTCGTGCGGTGACCTCTGCACCCCACAGGAGGCGACCAAAGGGCAAGCGATGGCAAATCTACTAGCTAGCGAAAAACTCGGTGCTGGACAGCGAGGAAGTGTCAAGCAAAATGACCTACTTAACTCAGTGGTTAGAGTATTGCTTTCATACGGCAGGAGTCATTGATTGAAATCCAATAGCGGAGTATCACAGGGGGACTGTCACGAATCCGGGAATTTGGAGTTACGAAGGTGTGGCTGGGGCACATATTGTCTTTTCTAGCTTGTGCTTCTTGGTAGCTATCTGGCCGATCTTCCTTTCTTTTCTGCTGGGCTAAGCGCCACTCTCTTTCTGAGTTATTCCAGATTTTAGCTTTTCCATGTGGCCCCATTTTCGCCTTACCAACCTCAGGAGGTTCTCGTATACATATGTACCAATATATTTTGCAGACTTGACTGTTACTATAATGATACGGACTCCGCAATTCAAGATGCTATAATGCACACAATAATATGAAATGCAGGCCGTAACCCAACGCCATAAAGGACAACAGGCAAGCGAAGCATCCTACCCTCTAAAGATTTTGACCCAATTTCAATTTTATCATTATTGTTCAAAAAAAGAAAATAAAAATTCAAGATAGCAAAGATTCTCCAGAATTTTCTTAGATTCGAATCCATAGCTAATGATAGAATTGGGATTCTCTAGTCTAGTAGCTATCAGTCTACGTACAAGAGGGGTCTTCCCATTGGTGGAGGGTTCCAAACCTTGCCTAACTGTTAGTTGAGGACGATCTTTTTAGGGCTCAAATTTAAATAAAAAATTAGAAGATTGGATCAACTACATAATTTGATTTTTTGCGGGATCATTCAGAAAAATATTTTAAATTTAATGAACGAATTGCATGATTTGCATGAGATCCCAAAATGCACCCCCTCAAAAAGGTCTATGCGCACAATCTACGCAGGCAGTGACTAGTGAGGTCGTAAGGACTAGATGTGGGCATGTGACCCAATTTTACACATCACAAGCTTATAGAACCAAATCAAACATTCACATTAAATTTGAAAGCTTACCAAACTTTAAAAATATTTGAGCTCTTTCGTTGGGACCCTTGTGTTTTATAAGGTGTATATTTAGATGTGTGATTTTGCGTGTGGTTGTAGCACATCTAGTTAATAATACTCCCTATGTTCTTAAATAATAATTTACTACGAAAAGTCGTGCACTTTTCAAAAAAGTCAAAACTCCCTTAATTAGTTTCTTAAATTTTTTGACATCAAACAAAATCTCAATGGACATCTTTTCGTAATAGACTATCGTTTCAAAACAGAGGGAGTACTTGAAGATACACAACCACTTATCCACACAAAGCCTTTATTTTAAGCCCGTTTAGCCACTTGCGGCCCACGAAAATATGGCAACAAAGTGCGTTGAAGAAGCAATCAACTCTGCTGGGATGAAAGTCAAGTGTAATTACCAAAGGACTTAACCCCAAAACAAGAAAAAAGCATTTAGCAGCAGTATTCCCTAAAGAGAGGAGCATTTTTTGTACTCCTTCATAAGAGTATCGACAAAGCTTATCGGATACTGTAAAAATGCGACCTGAGAAATCTGTGCATATCAGGAGCTTTAAACTGAAAAAACTGCTACTAATTCAAGCCACGGGCCCATTACTCAGCGAAACCAGAACATAATTTGATCTGGAATAAACATATAAAACTAGAAACCAGTTTTATATTTTATACCAGAAACTAAACTGATTAAGACCATCTGTTTCCAAAAAACTGACAACAGGAAGGAACAAAATATTTTTGGAAATGTGTTGAAGAAAAGCAGAAATCCCAGAAGCGAAATCAATCGGGGGTCTCGAACCATATTCAACAGGAAAAAACAAGTGTCGCTCTAAGTGCTCCTTCAATGGATGTTCCCAGCGAGTTGCAGTACAGAGAATTGACCTTCTGTTGAAGCTCAAATTGCAGTCAAGTGCGATTCAAAAACCCTTTGGAAGGCACATCAGGAGCTACAACAAAACAAGGGTTTTACTATGGTCAGTGCAGTGAGATTTGAGAGAGAGAGAGAGAGAGAGAGAGAGAGAGAGAGAAAGGCATAAGAAAAAGTGTCAAACTAAGTCGTGGCAGAATGAAACAGATTAAATTAGTGGTAGTACCGCAAGTACTTTTCTTTACTTTTTCAAGGAGAGCTACTGAGAATTATTTCTTCAAGCAGGCAAAAACTTGGATCCTTTCTTTTCCATGGACTTGGTACGCAACCTCTCCATGAACTGTGTATTGGCTCTGAGTCTCCCCTTGGCATAACGAGTTCGAACCTCCTCTACAAGCTTATCAGCTTTTCCGGCTTCCTCAATGAGCGCGAATAGAGTCCTAAGACAATCCTTTCTGTTCTCCTCCCGATGTTCAAACCTGACAACAAGACCAATAGGAACAATTAAATCAAAATTTTGCAAGGAAAACTATTTCACCTACTTCATAGGTTTGATGATTAGACCAATGTTCCTCTCCTCTGACAAGCAGGATAATATGTTTATTAGAAGTGCACCCATGGAGCTCAAATTCAAAAGTCTGCTATGAGCCAAAATGCAAGTCTTTGACAAATGTTTTATACCTTCCAATTCCTGTAGTGAAAATCCTAACAAGTGAATCGATGAGTATTGGGATTTACCTCTCACTGGTGATTGTTAGCTCATCTTTCCCCGGATGGTAGCGCTTTCCAACGAGTTCCCGCAGACGCCGAAATTGATGTTTTGAGAGCCCAAGTTCTTTGACAGTAACAGCCATCTTCACTTTTCTGTTTTTGGGATGCCATGCATCACCACCGGGAGCCAAGACAACACGGGTCTGCCACCTGAGAACTGGCCCCTCACCTGGCGGGTCATCTATATTCTTTTTCTTGTCTAGCACAGAGGTATCATTACACTGTGGAGGTCCCTCTGCCTCCATCATCTTACCACATTCCAAAACCATCTCATCTTCAAATTCCTTGAAAAGCTCATAACCTCTTTCAACTTCAATCTCCCCCCTTTCAACCATGTCACCTATCTCATTAAATTTCTTCTCCACTTTCTGCTTTATCTCATCTGAGAAAATTGCACCGGGGGAAAATTTAACACTTCCCTCATAGAAATAGAATGAATAGCATGCTAATATTTCACCGCTACAAAAAATACTCTTTTTTTATTATCAAAGGAATCGAATCAAACATACTCCAGACAACTTGTATGGGAAAGAAAAATGTTTGACGACTCCAACATATGTGCTCATAGCGAAAACCCAGATAACTATCAGAAACCAAATCGAGGGGGAAAAATGACTGCAAAAAACTAACTTAAATGTAGATAATAACATCCTCCATACGTGGAAAGGGCCATTCTTCCAATAAATTGGAAGTTTCTTCACACAAAAAGTTCTTCCAAATCATATAATTATTATCTGGCTAGCCCCTAAACAATGCAACAGTAGGAGATGGGACCCTTCTACAACTTTTCCCTTCTTTGGTTTTCAGCGAATGGAGAGTAAATCAAGGAAAAAATGAAAAGGTGAAGATGGAATCATCGTGAGATGTTAGATCCTTCAAAATCCTACTTCGTTTTCCTTAACCCAAACCCTTGATCCAAATGTAGTGTGAATGGAGAAATCAAAAAAGAGAAACATTCATGAAGAAAAGTCATCATGTTCTACTTGAGAAGAGTTGCATATAGGGTCAAAAGTTCTAAAAAATGGTAAACGGTCACCAAATTGCAATTGTCCATTCGAATCCACAAAGACTTGGAAGGTGAGGCACACCATCCTAGAAACTCGAATGAAGGGTTCCATTAAAAGAAGCCAAGAACAACAAATTGGTTGATAGAACCAAGATATCCATGTAGAAACAAACTACTTGGAAGAAAAGCAGAAGATACAAAGACTCCATCAATATCACAAGCATATAAGGATATACCTGGAAGGAGCTTATCCCAGCTAAGCATGTCCTCTAGAATTGCCTCACATTTCCTGGTGTCCTTAAGAAATCCATGATTCATTGCCTCATTAATCATATCTTCCCACTTCTTGTCGTCCATGTGGAAGAATTCATCTTTAACCATCCTCTTCTTCACAATATCCGTTGCATTATACAAATCATCAATATCTTCATCAGTATCGTACAACTCCTCAAAATCAGATTCAAACTCATCATCCTTAACATTGTCCATCGGCTTGCTACTAAGTTCTTCTATCAGCTCATCATCGGTTTCCTCATGCTTTCCTGCTAACTTTCTTTGGATTATTGCTTCAAGAATGGATGGGAGTGCCTCTTCATCACCTTTTTTAAAGTACTTTTCAATACGTATTTTCAGCTCTGCAACAAAAAGAATAAAAAGCGCAGATAAGCAAGACCGAAAAAATAATCAGATCTCAAGAATTTGAGGGAAACACTCGGATAAATTTGCATAGGATGAATACTTTTGATAACCAAAGATCCATAAACAGAAGATGTACCCAGTACTATTAAATTACAAAACAGGTAGGACAGAGCTCAACTCATAGATAATGTATGTGTACGCATGTATACCAATACAAGAAACAAAATGCCATGTCTTCCATGTTTGATGGTCAAAACCAAAATGCCATGTGTGGTAGACCAGAATAGGCATTTGTATTTCAAATTTCGAGGGAGGCCATTTCAGTTTTCAAGCGCAACATCTGGTGAAAATATTACATAATTGTAGGATAACCAGTAACACACACACACACACAAAGGTGACAGAAACCAACAATCACTCACAAAATATAGCAAGCCGTTAGGAAAGTACTGACACTATGAGTAGATGAATCAACTAAGAATCATTTGCCACTCGAGTGCATTACAGATCGTTAATGCATATGTATGCACAAGTCCTTAAATTTTCGACCATTTGGAGTTAGTTAATCTAGTTTTTTAACATCATGGAAAAGCCAATAGTGCTGAGCAACATGTTTAAACACAAAAACAAAAACAAGAAAAAAAAACTTATTTTCCAAACAAATTCACAGGAAGCAAAAGAACAGCACCTTTGTTGCTGACGTCTTGAACATCCACAGAGACATCCCTCTTTTTCTGGGTTTGGGGCTGCAAGCTAGTTTCTTCTGGAAGGGGATCAGGGTTAGAACTAGGGTTTCCATGGGGCGAATCGCTTTCGGATGAGAAAAGCCTCCTCAAGTTGGAAGAAGAAGAAATCACGTCAGAGAGAGAAGAAATGCGAGAAGGGTTGCTGCTATTGGGATTTTGATTTGGACGGGCGACCGGAAGATGAGAAGGAAGATTGCGAGCGTTGTAGAACCAAACTCTGCTGAGTTGAAAAGCCCCTCGCCTCATGGATTACTACCAGGGTTTTTGGGTTTTGCACTGTTCTTTATTCTCTCTACAAGTACCCAAGAAAAGCAGGACAGGGTTATTCAAGGAGAGAAATAACAAATAAAGCGAAAGTTCCATTGTTAGCAACTTCAAATGATATTGCAAATATGGTGTCAAACCCAATTCATTTTCTCGTTTTGATTTCTACATCGAAGCAAAAGTTCCATTGCTAGCAACTTCAAATGATATTGCAAATATGGTGTGTGACACCCAATTCATTTTTCGTTTTGATTTCAACATCGAGGCGGAAGTTCCATTGTTAGCAACTTCAAATGGTATTGCAAACATCGTGTCAAACCCAATTCATTTTTCGTTCTGATTTCTACATCGAACACCAGATCATCAAGAATGATGGAAGAACAAAACATCATTAAGTAATACGCCAATTTCTCTGTCCAAACATCTCACTCGCTCCAGGAGATAGAACTTTTCTACTATTAAACAACAAGAACAATTCACTCAGCTGCTGACCTTTTGTAAAGATTTCATTTCCAGAATTCCACTAATCGCCATGTGGAATTTGTTATTCGAAATGAACTGATTCCAATGATTAAAAAAGGATGGGTTTGGAAAGTATTACCTTTGAGGGATGAGTAGTTTGAATCGAGGGTGCCACAGGTGGGGAGAGACGCCGGCTTGAGATGGAGACTTCAACTGGGAAGGGAGACGGCAAGAAGCTATAGTGGCACCGAGAGAAGAGAGACAAGATAGAGAAGGGAGACGGCGAGAAGCTACAGTGGCGCCAAGAGGAGAGAGAGAAGGGAGATTTCGACTAGGAAGGGAGACAGCGAGAAGCTACAGTGGCGCCGAGAGGAGAGAGAGATGAGGCGGGGCTCCATATACGTGGACGACTACGATTCATCTGGGTAAAAAACCATTTTTGTTTCTTTTTTCGAGGTTTTTTTTTTTTTGAAAACTCTTTTTCCTCTTTCAAAATTACTACTTGCTCTAAATAAATACCTGGCGCATAAACCTGATCTTTCAAAAGATGCATTATTTTTTCTTAAAAAGAATCAATTTTTTTTCACAAATTGATAAATATCAATGAGTTGTATTAAGTTGTGAATTTTTTTTTATAATTTTTTAATGAAAAAATGGTTCTTTTTAAAAACCTAAGTTTAGGACGAGACTAAAACTAATGCTAAGGTAATATAATATAAAATAAAAAATCTCAAATATTTGAAAAACAAAATTCAAAAAATACGTACTTTCAGAGATGAGCATAAAGCAACATTGATGGACATTAAGTGAATTGTAGGATTCTTTAATCTTATTTAATTGAATGAAATATACTCCCTCGATCTTTCCTACAAAGATAGTACCTTACAATTTATAATTTTTGCATAGAAAGTAATGCACATCTGTGCATAATTTGTAAAATTTCTTAGCACCATTTTAAATGTCTCAACTAATTTTTAAAATTATTGTGAAATTATTTTAAAAAATAATGCACAAAAATACACATTCTTATATGTGCGAATTAGACATCTTCTGTGGAATACTACTATCTTTGCGAGACAGAAGAAATATGAGTACTAGTTTTTCGATTTAACCACCCTTGTTGGAACTAAGGAAAATTGAGAGAAAAGAAAGGAAAGCTAAAAAAAATTCCCTCCAATTGTTTGAATTGGAGAGAAAGAGAAGAAAAAATAAAGAATTCAAATTTAATATATGCTGAAATTTTTCTCTCATTTTTTTCCCCTCACTTCCCATAAAAAAAAAAAATAAAGGGTGGGAGAGTAATTGGGAGGTTTTTTTTTTTTTTCCATATTTTATAGTTACCGGGAGTTGGTGGAAAGTTAGTCAGCGAGGGAGCTCAGAGACTATCCGTAATCCTGAAATCTCAAACCCTGCCCCTCGTGGGACTCAAACCTTGGTCTTGACAGAGGAGGGACATGAGCAAACCATCTCACAAAACATTGTTTCTATGAGTAATTGGGAGATTTAATGAGGTCTTTTTTAATTTTTAATTTTTAATTTAAATTTAATGGAAACCTATTGGGCCGGGCGGGTTTTGTTCTAGTACGCCTCCATAGTTCACACGAAACCGAGCTGGAAAGGGGGAAAATTTATCACGAGGTAGACAGACGAGGGAGAGGCTAAAAAGCGTTCTAGGGTTTATCTCTCTCCTCCCCAAAATCCACACCGTTACTGGTTTATTTGTGACTGTATTAGTAGCACTGTAGCAATTTAATATTTGAGGATTAGCACGAATTTCCTGTAACTGGTGTACGACCTTAGGATACTATAAATGATGACAAAACTCGTATAAGATTAATCAAATTTCTCCCAAATGAATTCGCTGGGCCCGATTGGATGCCGTATTAGAAGGGTGTATTGTGTTATACACCCCGATGAGGGGTTGACATGACAGATTTGGCCCCGTTTGGATGCCATTTCTTCGGGTGTATAAGCTCATCCCCCTTGTAGCTTTATCTCGGCGAAGCCGGATTTGGGGCCATAGATTATTGCTACCTCTCGAGCTGTGCATAGCTCATCCGGCCTAATAGACCTGGTTTTTTTGACCTTTCTACCCTCCCTCTACCCCCTCTTCATCTGCCCTCTTCATCACAAACAGTCACACACCCACACCCACATACACACACTGTTCGCCTGAATTTTAAGAGATGAACAGTGACAGCAAACAAGAAGAAGATGAACAACAACAACAGATCAGAGAGAGGGAGGGATCGAACCTTGGCCGTGACGTTCACCAGGATCGGAGAGAGAAGGGATCGAACCAGCCCATAGCTTTTCTTCTTCTGCTGCTTTTGCCGTTCTCTCTCTCTCTCTCTCTCTCTCTCAAAACGGCGACAAGAACAACTGAACAAGGAGGGGAAGAACAAGAAAAATGATTGTGTGCATGTGTGACGACTGACAAGTTCCCCACTTAAAAACAATGAAATTAATAAATAAATAAAACACTTAAAAAACGAATTTTAATTTTTATACGTATTGAATTAATAATTAATTTATTAGTAAACTAAATTATTATTGTTTAATTAAGAAAACATAATTTATTTTATTTTTCAATTTTATACTTAATTTAATGAATAAATTAATTTAATACTGCACAAGAACAAATGAGTCATTTGACAATTTTTTATATTATACACCCTTCATCATACCCCATTTATCTTTCATTCATATTATTTTATCCTTCCTCTCTTTTGGGGTGGAAAATAAGTTGGGCATGTGGCAAACGTGTAGCCATAGATATGAGTGTGGATGGATTGATTTAATCTCAGCCACACAACAGAGCATACTATATTTATCATACTGGAGGGGAGCCGAACCCCTCTAGTACCTCATTCAAACCATATACTTTTTTATCTCTCCTCAATAAATAATAGTATGTCACATCAATGTGTGATTTTCTTTCTTAACTAATGTCTCCCATTATCTTATCTCATTTCATCTAAATAATACATCCAAAACTCATATAGTATCCAATTGAGCATAAAAAATAAAAAATAAAAACAGAAGAATAGAAGGTGGTTAATTGTGCACCAAGCCTTACAGGCACCAATATGGCAATACTACCCTTACCTTTTCTATTGAATCCAGCATTTTTTTGATCAAGAGCGACCTAATTGGTCTGTTGTAGAGACGGAACTAGTTGGGGTGCGGTGGCCCGGTCCACCCCAGGAGTTTTATTTTACTGTACTGGATTAGGCAGCGTCAAAACAAACTTTGATTTTTTACTCGGTACGATCATTGCTCAATGCATACAGCAGTTGGGAGTATTTAATTTTAATTTCTATATGCCTAACTTGGGCAGTGGCACTGTTGAAAATACCAGTAAAAGAGTACCCCTGGCATGTAAATTGTCCTTTATTCCTTTGGCTGAAGAATGAACAAAAAGTAGTAGCAGACGAGTAGTTGCTGTTGAAGTTGCCAAAGCCCCCACTAGGGTCTTCTAATTGTAATTTGGTAAATGGTCCAAATCTTTTTGCGCGCGTGTATGAGAGAGAGAGAGAGAGAGAGAGAGAGAGAGTATCTGACAGGCTTCATTGCAAATTAAAGTGTGCATGTTGAGAGAGAGACCTCTTGGCAAATTAAAGTCATCGGTCGTCATAGGCAATTTTAGGTACTCTTCATGAAAATAAAAGTGCTTTCCACTTGACTTTTACTGCCCGATTGGATGCGAATGGAATATGAGTTTTGAATGTATTATTTATGAAGGAGAATAAGATAGCAAGGAATATTACTTTAGTCAAAAAGAGAAAGACCCACATTGAGGTAATTTTTATAGAAGGGATGTTAAAACGCCACTTGATGTGCACGAAGTGCATGCACCACACGCACTATAACTACGCATGCACAAACTGGCCATAACATGCTCTCATCAACCATTGGTAACTCGATTTCCGAGATGACAACATTATACCCACAAATTTCTTCAACACAATCGAAAACAAACAATCTCGTGAATTTACGAAATGAGCCTTGTTAAGTTACAACTAATATACATGCAGCAAAACTGCAGATGCAATACACGTGTTTCAATAGAAATCGTCCAAGTATTCTGAAATGAGAAATTATAAGAAGGAAAACAGAACAATTCAATCAGACTGATACTCTCTGCCCTTTATAGGAACTAGTGTTGTCTACTTCCAAGTAGAGCCTCCAAGCCTGATAACCTCTTCACCACCACTATCCCTACTAGGAACCCTATCTCTGGACTCATCTTCTTTCTTCATGCTCAGGTCACCGTACATATCCCTAAGCTTGGCTAGATTACTAGACGCAGATGCCTTCTCTTTGCTTCCATTTTCATGCTCATACCGCGCACTATGAGTTTGGATACTTCGGCTTCGACTTCTGCTTCTGCTCCTGCTCCGACTACGGCCGTCTCTTCTGCTTCTTTCTCTGGACCTCCTGTCATAGTCATCTCTTCTACTATCTCTGTCCCTTTCTCGTTCCCTATCCCTTTCTCGGTCTCTTACCCTTTCCCTTTCCCTGTCCCTGTCCCTGTCCCTGTCCCTGTCTCTGTCCCTGTCCCGATCCCTTTCTCTATATCTGTCCCGATCACTTTCTCTATCTCTGTCCCGTACCCGTTCCCGATCCCTGTCACTTTCTCTATCATGAGCTGGGGGAGGCAGTGTCCGGCGAACAGGGGATGAACCCCTAGTTGATGCACGATGTGGGGCCCGCTGACCAAAGGAGACTGAAAGGGAAGCTTTGACAGAAGGCGGCCGACGGGCAGTGTCCTCAGACCCGCGGGAGTCGTCTCCGGTCACTCCCGAGTGTTTAGCGGGGAGCTTCATCTTTTCAAGGTGGGCCATGATCTGCCTCACCACGGGAACGGGGACACGGGGAAAGAGCGTATCGAAATAGTACTGCAAGATTAGACCAAACCGTAATTACTTCGTTTAGTTCAAGAAAAGAAGAAACATAAATAAAGGCTTGTTAGTGCATAAGCTTCATGAAACCAAATGGAACGAGTTTAAACAGATGAAGCGCAATGACAATGTTATTTAGGAATGAAACACACAAAGCATGCTAGTAGAGAGTAAATCTGACCACTTAATGAACACCAGCAGGGGATGTTGATGAAATCTGACTGAAAGTCATCACTTGAGGGCCATTGTCGTTAATCAGGACGAAGCTAAGGAAACACACCAGTTGGCTAATTCAACCAGACAGAGTGAAGGGTCATTGTCAAGAAACCACCTCTAAATAATTGACAAGGGCAAGCAATTTTAATCACTACCTAATTTCTTGCTAAAGTGTTTAAAAATCAAAGAGAGAGGGCAACCCAACAGATGATGGCTCCTCCCTTAGGCCCCTACAGATGGTTAGAGTGGATGCAAATAGGAACCTCTCACATTGGGCAGCTCTGGACACGTCTCTGTCCAGATCTGTGTCCTACATGCGTGTCCATAGCATTTTTGTTATCCTTCCGACCTACGTCAATTTTATTGGCGTCAACATTCAAACTAGAGCTTTCACATCTCTTATAAAACTAGCGTGGAAAGATTGGCTCCTGCATGGAAATTTTCTCATCCGTTTCGTGAATTTCATAGTAAATTTTCAGACTAATTTTTTAGAGGTCGATTTTATGAGAATTCGGCATGAGACACCATTTACACAGCCATGCAGCCTAATGCATGACAAAGGTGCACAATGTTTTATTTTAACTTTTGATACACGAGATACATCTTCACAAATAGTTTTGTGCGAGCCATTTGTCAAATGAAACCTACGGCCAGCCGAGTCCGACCAACAAAAGAATGATCATCTAAACTTAACCAAACGAAGCCTTATTTCCAATCAAGCAGAGTTGGCAACATGCATCCTTCTATGCAATACCACTCTGTCAAGGACTCAAGGGTTATGCAAAGTTAATGATTCACCAAAACTCAATGACAAAACTGTTGTTTAGGGAGGATGATTAGAGAAATGTAGACACTAGGATGTCAATCACAGAAAACAAAATTCTGCCAATAGGATAACCTGAGGGTGTGTAACCCTTGATTCTCACTTGTCACTGCTTGTAGACAGTATGGTCCTGTTGTTGTCTTGCGAAGTCAGTTCCTGAAATGAAACTCCGACTGTGCTGCAGCTTGAGTTTCAAAAACTTGTTTGTTGTTGTTAATAGACGCATCAGTGAACATGACGAACGAGATATAATTCTCACAGCATTTTCAAAAGCTATCTCTCTAAAAATTTCAAGCTGTGGCCCCAATCATATGACCATTGGTTTTTTTAGAAAGATGAAACTGAACCTGTAAATTATATGATTGTAAACTATTCAAAAAGCTCACACTCTAAACCAAAAAATAGATAGCAGGCGACCATCCTGCTTAACTGTAATGAAAGATATATAATCTACTTTTATGAACAAAAAGCACACATGTAGTAATACCAGTGAAATAAAAACCATGAGCATTATGCCTTTTCCCCATCTTTAACAAAAATGAAGACCCATCAATACTCTGGACTCGCCATGAATACAGCATATTTTGATGTTTTTGTTGAATAGCTTGATATACATTATACATTGTCGGCCTCGGACCTAATTTCTGCTTAGCTTATCATGAATTAGAGCTTAGCTTGGAGAGGTTGGGGTTCAACACGCTCCCTTTGCTTTTGGTCTCAATGAACATTCTGCTTATCCCCTTCATATTCTGTCTCGCTCTATTTATGGATAGCTGCATCTCCACGTGCAAGACCGGATCGCAAGTGAGGAAGTTGTTGAACAACTTGATATACACCGTTATGCCCCTTTCCTAATAGCTTGCTTTTAAGACAATGGTACCTTACTAGTTTAGTGAAGGAGCATCAAGTGTAAGACAAGCACTAGATTAATCAATGCCATTTTAAAATTAAAAAGTCTAATCAACACAAAAAATGCTTCATAAACTTCAGATTAAGACTCAGAAGCTTCATTATTTAAATTTATCATGGATAATGGCTACCTGTAGCATTAACCGACCTCAAGAGATTGGGACATAAGGCTCGGTTTGGTTTGGTTTGGTTTAATGGCTACCTGTAGCTTTATGGAAGTTGAAAAACATACCCAAACAAGACATTCATCAGAGGTGAAAAACTCAAAAGTATTCCTGCTGTGTACCCAACAGTCACAATGACTTACTAATAAGAATGATCAGAAAAGCAATAAAATAGGAAAAAATCTAAAGTGAGCAAGAAGTATGTGATGCGCATATAGTAACTAACCTGTCCAAGAAGTAAATCACGCACGTACACACCCATTGTGGTCATTCGGCCACTGGAGCCTGGAGAGAATTCCTGAAAACAGAAAATCAGGAATGTAAGGCCTTTAAATAGTCAAAAGCATGTCTCTTTCCATAAGTTAAGCTCATCAATTCACTTCGGACCACACAAGAATGAGAAGTGATAAACAACCAAATTGAATGTCAAATAAAAGCATAAGACAATAACACAAAGACATCCACACTCTGGTTCAACTTTAATGATCTAAATCTTTAGACAACAAATCATCTTTATAAACTTAAACCTTGAGGTTAAGACTTAAGTAAGACACTAGACCAGCACACTATCTGGAGCACGATCCTTAGGCCAAAGTAAAGTGACATACTAAACTACATCCATTCCAGGTTTTAGTGCTGTAATCTGCCTTAACCATCTCCATAGATCGACAGTTCAGCTTCCCCTTCAAGAGAAATAAAGCCAGATGTGATCTCACAGTGAAATAAAATCAGCATTCAGCAAGGGCCCTGATTGGTTCTCACAGCAATATATCTGACATTTCCTAGTTCAACAGCCGTTACATGGATTCAGGGTACAAGTACATTAAATCCAAGCAACTGACATTACTGAACCCTAATCTTATTGTGGGGAGATATTTAAGCAAAACATTAGGCATGCGTATGAACAAGGACACGTCCTGAACATCACAGCATATTCAATATGGAAGAACACCCAACATAAGAGAAGATAGATTACTTGTGAGTGTACTTACGTTCTTCTTCTAGAAACATAATAAAGATACAAAAGGATCCAACTTCCAAGTGTCTAGTTTAAGAAATGGGCTCATACCCTCAACTTCGTTATATAAGGTGGGCATGGTAAAACTTCAGATGTACTTGGTTAAGTGGCCTTATAAAGACGACAAGATATGCACGTTCCCAAGTTCATAAACATGGCATGGGGGAAAGGACGGCTTTCTAGCGAAGGTGGTGGAGCACAAGCGTTCCCAACTGAGAGTACTCTATTCTTGGACAGAGATGTGGCAAAGGACATAAACAACCCATCATTTAACTGAAAATAAGTATAAAAAACGAGAGATAATCTGGCTATAATTGGAAAAAGTGATGAAGTGGCATCTTCCGGACAGTACCTCATCATCTTTGACATATGGTTCAAACCAGCTCCACAATGTTTTTGGATCTCCAGCAATTCTCAAGTAAAGAAATCCAACCTGCAAAACAAGTTTCATGAGCCAAACTGGTACACACCGTAGTATCTCACTATGTGTGGCATTAGGAAAAAGTAATACCAACGTTCCAAACAGTACTATGAAAAAGTAGAGCAAGGCTACAGTTCTCGACCGGGAACTCCCGACCGAAATCCCAACGCCGCTCCGGGCCCGTTCCGGCCACCGGATGGCTGATCGGAGCCGACCAAAAATTCTAAAAAAAATATACAAAAAACTGGAGTGTTTGGATCGGCCACCTACACACATCGGATGCCGTTGATTCTCACGCGGACCCACTCGGTTTTTTTTTTTAGAATTTTTGGTCGGCTCTGATCAGTCGTCCGGTGGCCGGAACGGGCCCGGAGCAGCGTCGGGATTTCGGTTGGGAGTTCCCGGTCGGGATACTCAGACTTTCTGGAAAAAGTAATAGGTCCATATGCCAATGGTATTACCTCAATTTTCATGCCAGAATACCTAACATCCTTTTCAAATGTTCGACAAACAAAAGACACCAGGAACTGTTTTAAGAAAATTGAAGAAAGATACAGAACGCAGAGCTTATGACAGTTTCTTTTGAATATGATTCCATCAAGGCATCAAGATTGTGAACTGTAACGAGAGTTTCCCCGTTCAATCTCAGCAAAGTTGTATCAATAAATTACGGTAATACTTTCTCCTGACACTGCCCCACTAAACTAAAATCTAAGCTTAAAAAGGTATTAGTTATATCATTAAGGTCATCATCTGGACATAAACTTCAAGCATAGAAGCACAGTACAACTCAGAAAATCAGAAAGCATCGAATATACCAAGGGCTACTTACAGCTCTTATATAAGGTGAATCTGGATGCTTTAACAGGCCATGCATTTGCTTAACAGTGAGCTTCATAGTGAAAAACTTGTACAGAAGACAAAATGCCGTTGAAGGGCCTCGACAGTTTCCAGTCATCCATGGCTCCACGTGATCAACTTGATTGTAAATCTCATCTACCACTTCATGATAAGTTTTCAATCGGTAAAGCTCTTTGAAGTAATCGGAAGAGAGAATGTTCATGCAAAGAACCTTCTCCAAAAGTTGATCAATCGGTTTCCCCGAAGTTTTAACCTCCATAATGGGTCGTCAAACACACACACCCTTGCACTCCAGTACCTGAAATCCATCAAGCAGCCACACTGCAGAAAATGAGAGCTCCTTCTTATAGCAAAAAGATTAAACCATCAGACATCAAAATCACCAACAAGTAAGAAGAATAAGAAATAAAAATCCAATATTTGGTACAATAAACAAAGAGAACACAACAAAAGAACAGATTCCATGAGTATAGAAACCCAAGGCCTAGGGTCCTTTAAGTAACCAGAAAACGGTAGAAAGTGATGGAAAGAGCAAACATTCTTGACTTTTCACTAGTTTGATTACCAAGAAAATGATGAAAAGGGCAAGAATATACAATTCTCCTACAACCCAATCATGTATCTACAGTTTTCTTTTTCTTTCCCGGAATAGAAACAACACATTTTATATTTTCTAGTGAAATAATTCGGTACAACTTCAATTCCAGTTCATCCCTCCATCTTTGTCAACAACTTGAGCAATAGCCACAGCTATCTTAGGCAAACATACAAAATTTCTAGTGACTTCTGTGATACCCAGACCATGTACCGAAAACTTCCGCATAACTTCAACCGGTATACAGTCAAATACAACCGGGAAAAAAATAAAAAAAAAAATCTTTCCTTTTCTTCCAATCTTTGACTTCACTTCAACCATTTTCACTTTCCTATCTTATTTTTCTTCCTCATCATAAAGACCATAAGTCACATAATCACTCAGTTGGACCCTTCGCTACCACTCTCATCCTCGCTCTCATGAATCTTAGAAGTTTGTGAAGTTTTCGGAAGTCGCTTCAACTCTCACACACCCGGCCCGGCTTGTGCTAACCCACCTGGATTATGTGACAAAGAACAGACCAAAGGCGAAACTCTATATGAAAAAACCGGGAATTCAAAACAAAGTCAAAACTTTTCAGACCGCTACCCTAAAAAAATCAAATTCACATTTCGTCCGATAACATATAATTGCCACATACAATACGCAAATTGAACAAATTGAGCAAATACAAGCCTATTATACGAAATAGGCACACTTTCTTCTACAATATAAGCAGCGTATTAACAACTACATCTAGTCTCGAGCAATGGAACAAATTGAGCACGAAAAGGAACGACTCGATTTAGGAAATTTGGGTTTTTTCTTACCTGATTGATCTGCTGATGAAGGTATCCGTGCAGAGCGAGGGCAAAACCAGAGACGAAGATCGACGCTTGGTAACGGTGTGTATTTTGGGGAGGAGAGAGATAAACCCTAGAACGCTTTTTAGCCTCTCCCTCGTCTGTCTACCTCGTGATAAATTTTTCCCCCTTTTCAGCTCCGTTTCGTGTGAACTATGGAGACGTACCAGAACAAAAACCCGCCCGGCCCAATAGGTTTCCATTAAATTTAAATTAAATTAAAAAAGACCTCATTAAATCTCCCAATTACTCATAGAAACAATGCTTGGTGAGATGGAGATGGTTTGCTCATGTCCCTCCTCCGTAAAGACCAAGGTTTGAGTTTCACGAGGGGCGGGGTATGGGATTTCAGGATTACGGATAGTTTCTGAGCTCCCTCACTGACTAACTTTCCACCAACTCCTGCTAACTATAAAATATGAAAACAAAAAAAAATCTCCCAATTACTCTCCCACCCATTTTTTTTTTGGAAGTTTAGGAAAAATGATGGGAAGTGAGGGGAAAAAAATGAGAGAAAAATTTCAGTATATATTAAATTTGAATTCTTTATTTTTTCTTCTCTTTCTCTCCAATCCAAACAATTGGAGGGAATTTTTTTTAGCTTTCCTTTCTTTTCTCTCACTTTTCTTAAGTTCCAACAAGGGTGGTTAAATCGAAAAACTAATACTCATATTTCTTCTGTCTCGCAAGTATTCCAAGAAGATGTCTAATTCGCACATATAAGAACATGTATTTTTGTGCATTATTTTTAAAATAATTTCATAACAATTTTAAATATTAGTTGAGACATTTAAAATGGTGCTAAGAAATTTTACAAATTATGCACAGATGTGCATTACTTTCTATGCAAAAATTATAAATGGTACGGTACTATCTTTGCAGGAAAGATCGAGGGAGTATATTTCATTCAATTAAATAAGATAAAAGAATCCTACAATTCACTTAATGTCCATCAATGTTGCTTTATGTTCATCTCTAAAAGTACGTATTTTGAATTTTGTTTTTCAAAAATTTGAGATTTTTTATTTTATACTATATTTTCCTTAGCATTAGTTTTAGTCTCGTCCTAAACTTAGGCTTTTAAAAAGAACCATTTTTTCGTTAAAAAATTATAAAAAAAAATTCACAACTTAATAATACAACTCATTGATATTTATCAATTTGTGAAAAAAAATTGATTCTTTTTAAGAAAAAATAATGCATCTTTTGAAATATCAGGTTTATGCGCCGGGTATTTATTTAGAGCAAGTAGTCATTTTGAAAGAGGAAAAAGAGTTTTCAAAAAATATAAACCACAGAAAAAAGAAACAAAAATGGTTTTTTACCCATAGTGTAGATAACTAAATGGTTTGATCATATATTTTTTTTCAGTGCATACAATATAGTTAATACGAAGGCCTTGGCCTCCAAAACTTAAACTTGATTTGGCCAAGCTCTATGACAAGAAAAAAATCGAATTCAAAAATAAAAGAAGAGAAAACAAAACATACCCAAAAAAACCAAGAAAAGAAGAGGACACCGGAATGTTTAATCTCCTTATAGTTCTTCCATATTTATAGTTTCTCTGACTTCGTTATCCATTTCAAAGTGGCTTGGACATCGAAGTGCAAAATGAAAATAATGTTCCAAACTCCAACTTGGCTTGTTCTAAGCTCAATCTAAAATGATTTGAGCAATAAATTCAATTTTAAACATTTCTAGCTACTTCTTACACATTTTAAACATTTCTCAAAATTTCAAAGCTGGGTTTGGGTAGCTTTTGGGATTCTACGGCACAAATTTTTAAAAAAGGAAAGAAATTCTTATAATCTCACAGCTGCAACAAACATGTTTCTCAACTTCTACACAAATCCAGAATCTAAAAATCCGCATCAAAATGTAAAGCTAAAATCTCAAAAAAGAAGTGAAATCCTCATAATCTCGTAGCTGCAACAAACAGATTTCTCAACTTCTATTAAAATTCAGAATCTAAAATCTGCAGCAGAATTTGCATGTAGCTAAAATCTAAAATCTGTATCCATACCTATCATAAACACGCCCTCTCTGTTATTTCGTTGATGTGAGCTGTGTTAATTATACCCTAGTGCTTACTAATTAGACCACTTGTTAAACATGCATGCTGATTGAATGTTGGCAACTGCATGATTACTCTACATTAGTTTAATTTCAAACAATTTAACGGCTAATAGCTACATAACTGGACAACCTTAAAATTTAGAGCTATTTCCCGCACCCCTACAAGGCATCATGAAGTATGAAGCAACCTCTTCTAAACATAAGTAAATTAAGATATTAACAAGCTTGTCAAAAAAGGTTCAGATCATGTATACCGACAAAATGGACACAAGATCAGGTCAATGTATGCTAACACTACCGAAGTTTAAGAGAACCAATATAGTTTGAGACAGTCACCCATATGACAAAATCAAAATATGTTTTGAATTCAGGTGAATTGTTCAAGAGAACCAATATAGTAGTCTTACCTACCCCTCCTATTCCCCAAATACCAATCTTTTGAGTGCTCTCATCTCGAAGTTTATTCAATACCCGGTAATTGAAAAAGATAAGCAGTTATGTCAAGCTATAAACTAAAAAAAGTTTATTTTAAGACAAAAATTAATCAAATAATATTTTTGGCTTGTTTTTGTCTTTTCTAAATTCTTTCAAGTTCGGTCCTTATTTTTCTATTGTTTTAATTTTTCTTGTAGAGCCGAATCGGGAAAAGAGGTTCACCAACAACGACATAAGCCAATTGTTCATCTGGAAAAAATTATTGGCTTCCAATGCAGAGCATGGGCTTCCAACTATGAAAAAAGATGCACAGCTGAAGCCAAGTGGTTCATAAGTATCTTACATAACATATTTGTACTATAGTATCAGCTTTTTGTAGGGGTATGCTTTAGCATCAGCTTTTTGTAGGGGTATATGCCCCTCTAGTTTAATAGTATTGATCGATAGCTACAAACAAAATCTATATATTAAATATTAATGAATGTATGTTCTTTCGGAATAAAATGAAAGAATAGTAATCTAGCCAAGCTTAGGGATATGTATGGTGACCTGAGCCATTAAGAAATAAGATGAGTCCAGAGATAGGGTTCTCACTTCTCAGTATGGCTGGTGGTGGAGAGGTTATCAAGCTTGGCGGCTCTACTTGGAAGTAGACAACACTAGTTCCTATTAAGGGCAGAGAGTATCAGTCTGATTGAATTGTTCTGATTTCCTTCGTATAACCTCTCATTTCAGATACTTGGACGATTTCTATTCAAACGCATGTATTGCATCTGCAGTTTTGTTGCGTGAATACCTGTTGTAACTTAACAAGGCTCATTTCGTAATTTCTTGGGATTGTTGTGTTAGATTGTGTAGAAGAAATTTGTGGGTATAATGTTGTCATCTCGGAAATTGAGTTACCGATGGCTGATGAGAGCATGTTATGGCCAATTTGTGCATACGTAGTTATAGTGCGTGTGGTGCGTGAACACAGACCGACCCTTCTTACATGAGGGGGTTCTATTTCTCGTCACATGAGAATCACGCTATAGGATCTTAATTCTTCAGATTTACTTGCTTGCTTGCTTGTGGCGTTCAACTGAGGAAGTCGTTAGAAGTAGTTTATTCATGTTTTGCATAGGGTGTATTTCGATGTTTGATTTCTCAAACGATTTGGAGAAGGAAATACAAGCATAGGGAAAAAAGAGAGAGAGATTAATTAGCTTAGCTATACCGTTTCGCCATCCATTTCTACATGCTTGTGCAAATTTAAGATCTAAACACTGTCAAAGTATCTCATCTTTGTCTACTCTGTGTACGATTTAAGGATTGATGAAGTTTCATATTATCTTGATTGTCATTGTACATATGAATGTAATTTTCCCATCCTAGCTGAAAAACTCCATTGATACTCTTTTCTTGGTCTTCTATTTAAATTTCTTTCTAAATTTCCCTTTCATTTGCCAAAAAAGTGCATCAAGATTCAAGAATTGATAAATACAATTACTATTAAATCTCCATATATAACGTTGCACTTCCATGCGTGTCTACTACTAAATGAAAAAATGTGCGCAGGTACGTGCATGGGGGAGAGTAAGGGAAAATTAATACTCGTATGATCAGAAGACAAAATACTCCATCAAATTCCACATTTACCACATTTCACGCCCGAATATTGGATACCATTGCTACTTATATATATCTCCCTTTCAGTTAGTTATTCCCTCACTTCCCACTCTGTATCTACTATACAAACACAGGAGAGAGAGAGAGAGAGAGAGAGAGAGAGAGAGAGAGAGCTAGCTGCAGAGTGAGGCATTGCAATGGACATCTACATTGAACCCACAAGAGGAATTCCATTCGCATTACAAGTGGGTTATTTCGATACTATCTCAGAAATCAAACAAAAAATCCAAAAAGAACAAGGAATACCCATATCCAAACAGACCCTAATGCTCAACGGCGAACCACTCTCCGACAACCTCGACATCCACCACTCCGACATCATCGACAGCACCCTCCTTCGACTCCTCGTCAAACCCGGAGCGCAAAAAATCCATAAGGGAAACAGAGTTGAAATGGGAAAAATGGAGAAACAAATGAAGTGAAAATAAAAGAAAGACAAAAGAGATGGGGGTATGGGAGAGATTTCCAAAGAAAAGAGAGAAAGGAGGGTCAGAGAAAGCACAGTAAGATAGGAACAAAAACAAAATGGAGATGATATAATGCTCGTGATCTTTTTAATCTTCTTCAAATATTAGTAAAAAAATTAAATTTAACCAATTAAAAAAAAAAACAGAGAGGTGTAACTGTTAGACATAGGGGTTGGAAAATTTTGGGAGGCTAGGGTGTTCATTTGTATACTTGGGTTGTATGTAATATGATGATAAATTTGTAATCCATTCTACTACGTAATATACATATACATACAGTATATAAAGGGAGAGCACAATTTGGCATCTGTCGAAGCCCTATCACAATTGCGATTTCCACAATTGCCCAACACAATTGACTAGCGAATTAACTAACTGTCGGGGTGGTAATTTTAAATTGTGCTCTCGAAGCCCTGTCACAATTGTGATTTCCACAATTGCCCGACACAATTGACTATGGAATTAACTAACAGTCGGGGTGAAATTGTAAAATTACCACCCCCAACCCAACTTCCCATGCACCCACGTCTCCCTCTCGGAATAGCATTTAGGTAAAACAGAGTATTTATTTTTTTTTTTTTTAAATTGCTACTCTGAATACATAGGTAAAAAACAGGGTTGCTTTCCCACTATTCCTTCTCTCTCCTCTTGGAATTGTTTTCTCCCCCTACAAATTGGTTGTCGTCTTCAGGAATCTATGATCATAAAACCCATCAATCAAGTCTCATTTCCAATACTCGATTCTTGATTCTCCATCACCAATTCAGAGCCAATCGGCTCTTGAGAAAGAAGAAGTTGTTCGGGTTACCTATATATGTAATAATCTATCTTGACCATCCACGTTGTATGATGAGTACTGATGACTCCTGAACGAACGTAAATTGCCGGCACTCGGAAACGCATGAAAAAAAAAAAGGGTCTTGCTGCATACTGCCCACAGGGCATCACTGTCTTTTATATTTTATTATATATTTCAATCAACTTTAAGGTTTGCACTTGCTTCTGTCAAGTGTACTACAGGATTGTTCGGATAAATAAGTGAAAGTGGCTTATTTTTTGTCCTTATTCAAATTTTTTTCGTATTACTTGGCTTATTGTCAATTTTTTGGGGATTATTGCATCTTCATGACAAGAGAAATCTAAAAAGTAAAATTTTTTGACCGAAATCCAATTTTTTATTTTTTTTGAATAAAGACAAAATAAGTGGCTTATTTTCGTTTTTTTGTGACTTTATTTGGCTCATTTTTGGAGGGAAAGCCAATGGCTTTTTAAGCCGAACAAGCCCACGTAGAGACTAAATTGATACCACTGACTATCATTACTTTTTTTCAATTGGACACTTTTGCCCTTCTATCACCTGTTTTATTTGCACCTTAAAGCAACACATTTCTCCGGGAAAAGTCTGTCCACATACTCAGACTTTCCATCCACAGATTGTGATGTGGAGCCCATCACAGGTTTCACACAAATTGATTCGAGTAGTTCATTAAATTTAAAATATTTTTTTGAGAGCACTTGCAAAATATTAGTTTAATCCGATACCTATAAATGTTCGATTTAATCATTTAATTTTTCATTCAAATTATAGGATTCTAAAACATGAATGAAAAATTAGATGATTGGATCGAGTAATTATGTGTATCGTATTGAGCTGATTTTTGGTGAGAATTCTCAAAAAATAAATATTAAAATTTTAATGAATGGCTTGGATTGCTTGTGTGCGACCTGTAATAGACCCTATATAGCAATCTGTGCACAAAAAATCTGTGCCAATAACACCTCTGTACCGAAGAACCATTTCCAGTAAGTTTGGGTTCTTATTTATTTTTTCTCCTTTTTATAGTAGTATCTACTTTATTCATTTTTACTTGATAAACAAAAAATTAACAGAAATAGAATAACACTGAATAATCTTTTCTTTTATCAACACTGAATGCACTGAGGCACTTTGTCCTCTCTCTTTTTTTATAATTTTTTTTTCAGGCGACACTTCTCTCCTCTTTTTTCCGTTCACTGATGAAGTATTTTATTTTCTTTTTCACTTTCATCACAAACTCCATTTACTTTAAAATAATTTTTCGTGTGACCTTGTAAAAAATCAGCGCATCTAGACAATTGTAAGTACTTAGGCCTATTTTGGCCATAATCCAAAAGGATTATTTTTTATCCTTATTTAATTTTTTTTTTGCATTTATTAATTTTGTGTTCATTTTTTGTGAATTATTGCTTCATCATGAATTGAGGAATCTAAAAGTAGTAAAAATTAACATTTGAACTCAATTTTTTTTAAAGAAGTCGAAATAAGCCGCTTATTGGCTTATATATTTTGGTCCTTATTAAAAAAAACTTGGGCTTTGATCTGGTCTTTATTAAAAAAAAAATTTGGGTTTTGATCATAATCTTTTAGTTTTTAGATTTCTCTCGTCACGACGAATCAATAATCCGAAAAAATGGACAAAAAACAAACAAATGTGAAAAAAATTTGAATAAATACAAAAAATTAATCCATTTGGATTATTTGGCCAAAATAAGCCTTAGGTGGCACTCCCCTAAGAGATTATTGGGCTTTTTTTTTCGTTTTTTGTTCTTATTCAATTTTTTTTCACGTTTGTTAGTTTTGCAACAAACTTTTTTGGATTATTGATTCGTCCCGACAAAAAGAACCGACAAAGTAAAAAAATATGACTTTTACCCAAATATTTTTTGAATATCCAAGATAAAGCCCAAAAGAGCAAAAAGCCTGCTTTATCTTCGATATTTCAAAAAAAATAATTTGAAGAAATTTAAAAAATTGTGCATGGATGGACTTCATGTTTTATCCAAAAATTTAGGAATTTTTCGTAGTATACCTTAATAGCTATCTCATTTCGGGAGTAAAAAATACAAGACATAAGAAATTGATCCAAAAAGACATAGGAGTAAAGAAAAATTAAAGAGTAGCTGGGCCTGATGAGGTGTTTGCTAAAAGAGTAAAAAGGTTAAAGTTCGAAGGTTAAAATAGACATTTAATGACGTTATAAAGGTTACCCTGCAAACTTTTCAAGGAGCCCACGGAATGAAAATATAGACCCTACACGTGTACCATTGTGATGAAAACAACTGTCAATTGTCTTCCCGATGCAAATGCCCTTTAGGCTGTTTCTAGCAAAACCCAAAAAAAATATAGGCACAAAATTTGACTCTCACACGGATCGCGCGCGTACTCCGACCTCCGACTGTTTTGTTCCAATCAGCTTTTTTGTATTTTGTTTGTTGTTTTGTGTTGTTTTCTTTTTATATTTATATATGGTATGTTACTTTCTGGTTTTTTAAAAAAAAAATGTGTGTGATGTGAAAGACAGTAATTTTTTTTTAACTTTCCAAAAAAAAAAAAAAGGATGGACGAGGGGACCACCGAGCATAGCAAGCAGCAACCCTCCATTTGGCATGACTAAGAGGAGTCCCAAACCTGCAGCGGGTCTGGGAAAGGACCAAAGAGCCATAGTAACCACCGTGCCACCAAGGGCTAGTGGACCAAAGCTAGGCCTCATAGGAGGACCAAGTTTGAGAGGTCGTCATTAGCAGTGGCATAGCAAAAAATTTGGATCTGTGGGGGCACCACTAGACATGGTCTTAGAATTTTCTATCTTGTACTTGTAACAAACAACCATAACATGAAAGATATGAACTTAATACATAAAATTTGCTACAATATACATATATATAACGAGTCTTTATGGAAAACAAATATTTATAAAAGAATTTTTTTTTAAAAACTTGACAAAGATACTAAGGAGGTAAGTGTTATAAGAGAAAAAATGTGTATAATTTTCGGAATACAACTTGTGATGACCTTTATAATTTGGAATAAAAGTGAAATTATTGAAAATTGCAATGCCCCAATGAATTTCATGTGGCTCCGTCACTAATCATTAGTACAACCTGAACCCGTAACCTCCTGGCTACCAAACGGAGTGAGCCATGAGACACCAGGCCACCAGCCCCTTGTGGCCATGAAAAATTGAAAATCATTTTGCCAAGAAGAAAATGTGAAGATAAAAAAAACACACTAGTTCTAATAAAAAGGAGAAAATGTCAAATATCCATATTTCCCACATTCTCCCGCATACGGTAAATCTGTCCACACAGATTTTTCAAGCACAGATCGTGTACATATTGGGGTGTGGGGCCCACTATGGATTCCACACAAATTATTCGAGCCGTTCATTAAATTTAAAACATATTTTCAAGGGCCTTAGCAAGAAATCAGCTCAATCCGCTACATATAAGTGTTCGATCCAGTCATATAACTTTTCATTCAAGTTTTAAGATCCTAAAAACTGAATGAAAAATTGGATGATTGGTTCGAGCACTTCTAGGTAGCGGATTGAGCTGATTTCTCACGAGGTGGTCTTCAAACCATGTTTTAAATTTAATGAACGGCTTGAATCGTTTGTATAAGACCCGTAGTGGACCCCACATCTTAATCTGTGCAAAATCTGTGCGTAAAAAATCTGTGCCATTATTAAGAGCTACTACTACCGCTTACCCGCATGTATCGGATACCGTTACAACTTACACATCCTTCTTTCAGTTACCTCACTTCCCACTCTGTATCCACTATACACATGCTTATATATACAGAGAGAGAGAGAGAGAGAGAGAGAGAGAGAGAGAGAGAGAGAGGCAAAGGCAATGGACGTCTTCTTTGAACCCACAAGAGGAATTCCATTCGCATTAGAAGTGGGCTACTTCGATACTATCTCAGAAATCAAACAAAGAATCCACAAGAAACACAAGATACCCACATCCAAACAGACCCTAATCCTCAACGGCGAACCGCTCGCCGACGACCTCAACATCTACCAGTCCGACATCCTCGACCGTACCCTCCTCCAACTCCTCGTCGAACCCGAGACGCCGCGAAAAATCCAAATCCTCGCGAAAATGTCCACGTCCAAACACGGCCTTAAAGTCGAGATGAACTCGAACGACACCGTTCGCCGCCTCAAAGAGCTTTTGATCAACCAAATGGACGGTACTGTTCCCATCAACCGACTAGTACTCAAGTTCAACGGCCACGATTTGAAAGAAGATGGAGGATGGGTCTTGCATGATTACGATGTATCGGACGGCTCGGAGATCGAGATGGGTATCAAGCCTTCGCCGGCGACGTCGTCGTCGACGGGATCAGGGAATCCGAGCGGTGGGTCCAGGCGGAAGATGAGGGTGATGGTGAGGAGCAAGTGCGGGAGCATGAAGGTTCCGGTGGAGGTGAGGGCAGGGGATAATGTTGGAGTGCTGAGGAATGAGGTGATGAAACTGGTGGAAAGCGGTGGGTTTTTAGTGCCCGCGGACGGGTTCTTCTTCATATACAAGCAGAATGTGATGGATGAAGATAGGTCGTTTAGGTGGCACAATGTGGGCCCAGGAGATACTATTGAGGTCTTCAATGGGAGTGTTAGTGGTGGATTATGAAACTAGTTAGCAGTATGATTTAGATTAGGAATTTTGTTTTTGTCTAGTTTTGTTTTTGCGCAGTGTTAGGGTTTACAAGCTTACAAGTCATGCCATTGAATAGAATCGGTGGTCACATAACGGAACTTTATCTCTACGATGTGCATGCATCGCTAATATTGACGTCAATTTAGAATCGTGAGATGATTGATGCATTGGTGCATTCACATTGAGGTCTTCAATGGGAGTATTGGTGGTGCATCAAGAAATGAGTTAGGCTCGGATTAGGAATTTTGTTTTACTTAGTTTTTTTGTGGAGTTAGGGTTTCACAGGCGTATTGGTCGGTGACCACGTAATGGAATTTTGAATCTTAAGATGAACAATGCATGGCGGCATTCATAGATATATTCTGTAGTAGTGTTACTGGTGGATGATAGAAATGATATGAACTCCATTTTTAAGTTGTTTTGTTGCAATGTCGTTGCAACTTAGAATGTGTGATGCACAAATCATGAAACTTAGGCTCACATTTTGTGGAGGGTGTCTTGTTCAAGGAGCTCTTTTCACAATGGCATGTTCCCTCTATAACGTTTATGAAGCTCTTTTTCAATCTCATGTTTCCTCTGCAATCTTTCTTACGTGTTTATTAGAATCATTAACTAAACCAAATTGTTTTAGCTTGACTCATACTTGTCTCGCCTAAAACATCGTTTAAGATCGATACTTCTAATAAACAAGCTAAACAGGTACACATCTTTTGATCTCATTAAGCATTCAAGTTGCGGCCTGAAGAATTCAAACTACTCTAGCTAGCTTGGTTCACAATCTCCTCGTTAAAACTCATTCAACGTCAACAAATGAAAAAATTTCGAATGCATTTTTAGAACTCCTTAAGTTTTCAAACCCGGCCTTCGACAACTCAACATTCGACTCATTCAACTCGTTTCCGAACCCTATTTATTTCTAGTCACGCCGGTGACTTTGGGGAAGAGCTATTGTTTGGATGATACATTAGGCAACTCATTTGTGAGTATTTGACTCTTTTGTGAGTGTTGGGCTATATTAGGCTTGAAGTGCTCTAGTACATCCATAACTCTGTAATTACTACTCCCTTCGTCCCCAAATGAGATTCCAATATTCCATTTTGGATTGTCCTCCATTAAGAGAACTAAGCAAAAAGAGCATTGTCAAAAATTTATGGAGTGATCGACCGCCACGTGATGGCCCAATACCCATAAACACCACACATTTCTATAGGCCCACTTCTAACTGTATAGATCCCACAGAAATGTGTGGTGTTGGGGCACCACATGGCGGTGCCCTAAGACCGCTGAATAATTACTGGCGTCAGAACTACCCCATATCACTTGAACTGCAGTTTAAGACACTGTTGGTCCGACAAAAACCGAGAAATGGAAACAAATTACACATCACATATTAGACAAACATAGCACCCTGTTCACTTTGTACAAGGAAACAAAAAACCATAACTTGAAAATAGCTTAACTACAATGACAACATCAAATGCTAGAGGAATGATTTCCACACTGCTACTGTATTGTACATTATACAACCTTCCTTCTACAAAGCCTTTGTCCTACCTACATGGTCCACCTTCATCAAAGATCTGCATACCAGTTTTGTTGATGATGCATGCCCGACCACTCCCAGGAGCATCGGCATTTAACTCAAAGACATTCTGGAAAACAGCCGCCAATTAGTCCTGATGTTTTTATCAGGGATGACATGCAATGATATTCTCTATGCTCCATTTGTTTCAGCAGTTTTTTCCAACGGAAACATTTTCAACGAAAACAAGTATTTGGTTGCAGCCGTGAAGACGACGATGGTGCTTGTGGTGGCGGCGGAGTAGCGGTTGGTTGGTTGTGGTTGCGTGGTAATGTTGGTAATATTTATTGTCCGCAAAACATTTTCCACTTTTGAAAAGTGCGAAACATATTTGCTGAAATTAACTAATTTTCCATTAAAATTACGCGTTTTCATGGAGAAAAAAACCGAGTTGTTTTGTTTTCCATCGCACAAAGTTCCAAAAGTACATAAAACGTTTATAGCTTTCCGTCATAAACAAAAGGGGCGTAGGTGTCCATTTACAAGTTGAACTTATGATCAGAACGAACTAAAAGAGGAAACAGACCTGATGAGCAAAGAAGCAGCATAATCCAACTTGCTACTCGCACTTGATAGAGCGGTATATGTGGCGGACAAAGAACAAAGCAGCACGGAAACCCACAGCCCCAAGCATGAGGAAGAAACCATAGCAGATGCAAGCCATGTATCCAAAGAAAAAGGAGGTTTGCATGAAACCAGACATATCTGAACGGGCATGATAATAGTATAAGCAGTAGCCATAGATGAACAAGCCAGTTGATCCACCACAAAGGAATGACCTGGTAATGAAAATGAACCACGTACGGGTCAGTGCTTGGAGCAATAACAACCCTCTAAATCCAACAATATCCTGTGGGAATCATTTAAAAAAGGAAATCTGCTTACACATGCAATTAAGAATTCAACATTTGACCATTCTTAGACAAGGACAGTTCTATAGCTAGTATAATGTACCAAAGTTTGCACTAACCATTTACTGGGTTCCTTAACATTGGACAAAAGTGATATATTTGCATGCAAAATAATGTTTAGTGTATACAAACCACACTCATACTACTTTGGCCTATAATGTTAAATGGCCCCTTCTACTTATAACAAGTACTCATGCCAGACACTCCAGTCCTCAACACGCAGATAAAGCTACGGGATCCGTGACCGATATGTTTAGTTGGACATACACCTAATAAGCATGCTTTGTAACATGCATGTGTTGTTTGAAGTTCTCATGAACTATACAGAAGGCTCCTCTATTATGCATAAAAGGCCCCAATGGCGCCTCCCATTTAGCCAAGACAATAATAGATAGAATGAGAAATAAGAATATCTCGGCTTGTCCTCTTATCCTTGAGATGAGAATAGATGAATCCAACCGATGGGGCATGTCTACTTGTATTTATACCTATATATAATGCACGCTAGGTTGGCCTTCAGAAAGAGAACATAATTGAACCAACTCGAGACATCAAACAAGTTTATGCGGTCAAATCATTAAGATGAAAACTGTTGTAATGGCATATAAGGGAGGGAAAGATAATTAGAAACAAAATAGGAGTATGGGCAGAACCGTCCACAAGGAAAAGAAGATAAAGAAGAAGAAAACGAATGAAAACTTGAACATAGAAACACATTACAAGAAGCAATTAAGGAGAATATCAATTCCTGCAGAGTAGCCTTGTTAACATGAAACAGAATGAAGCATTCGGTAGTTAACAGTTTGCACAACCGTTCAGTTAAGAATGATGCAGAAATGACAAAAACACAATTATTAGTACCTACCTCCACCACCATTTATGATCCTCAGCAGCAAGTTGGAAGTACGTCAAAGCCACGGTAATAAAAGCAGTCACGATCACAAGAATGATGAATACTATAAATAAGATGCTGTATATCGTGTAAATTTTGTGACCCCAAACACTTGCAAATATGTAATAAAGTTCAATGTATATTGCACTGAAAGGGAGAAACCCAGCCATAGCCATCTGAGGAAGGGCTCCACGAAACCAAGGCAACGGTGGGATCTCTCTAGGAAATTTTGCTGTCCGCACAGGAGCTTGAAACTCTGACTTGCTATTCTTTCCAGCTATACCACCCAATACCAGCAAAGGTGATGTTACCAGAGTCCAAATAAGAAATATTACCACAATTGTACCAAATGGAAGTGCTGCAGTTGCTCTGTAGGCAATCGCAACAGTATTAAGAAAGCAGAATGTGAGAAACAGGGGTCCACAAAAGAGGCTTCCAGTCAATAACAAATTTCTCACCTGCCAAGTCAAGAATGGAAATTTTGACTAGTGAATTTTCAATAGAAGTTCCAATTACAATAACAATAACTAGTTGTTTGGACAACATGATCAGCCTTATTGGCTACAAGTATATCGATGATTACGAAGAAACATATCCCAATATATACATAATAAACCAAAGTCAATTTCCTTTACTCAGTTTTTTTTTTTTGAACATCATTTCCTTTACTCAGTTTAATCCAAGAATTCTTTTCCCTGGGATGATCAACAAGACAGATTGTGAGAAAGAAGAAAGAAAAAAGAAGAGGAATCTTGTGTGCTGCAGACAAACAAAATGGAATTCCTATGACCATTTTTTTCGATATTCCAGATGAATTTAAATCAAGATTTTATTTATTTATACTAGAGAAATAATAAAGAATTTCTATGGTTTCTGCTTGCATCAAAAACTGCTAAAAGCTTCAAACCAAACCTACCTCCAAATAAAAGTAATGAGATTATTCTACTCTAACAGGTACGGACAGGGGACACGAGACGACACGACACAGATACACAGACAAGTGGCGGGATATGTTAAATACATAAATATTTTTATACACATACATGTATCATTCATATATTACGTAAAGATATTAAACTATAACTTTGAAATTTCTTAATTTCAACATAAAGTATTACATTTTTCATTCTTAAATTATTTAATATTAGTTTTTAATTTGTTCTCGCGTGTGCCCTCTAAGTGTCGGGTACGTTAGTGTGTGTCTAAAACGTGTCCGACTTAGAAAAAAATAAGTAAAAACTTGAACACAATTTTCCATGTGTCGGGAAGTGTCCGAAAGTGTAGTACTCCTCCCTCCCCCCTTCTCTCTCTCTCATGAGGAGGGAGTGTGATTTGATTGAGAAGTACAGACGTTGAAACAACTAAATTACCAATGTCAATTGTCAAAACAAATTTTCGCACAGATTTGACAGAAATACCATTGTTAACTGAAACTACGCACATTTTGCCAGTCATTCTTACAGAAGCCCGGTTTTCTACTGTACCAAGGGGATAAGCACCATAAAATAAGTATTTTCCCAATACAAAATCAGGACCATCACCCAACAGAATGCTTGATGACCATTAAGTTCAAAGCTAAATTTTTCAAAACACAAGCATCCCATTAAACCATGCTTACAATAAAGACAAAATAACTTGACAAGAAATAAGAAATGTATGCTTAAGAGTCAGATAGAAAGCTTCAGTACTGTGAGAGTGAGACTAAATGGCTCTCTCACATGGACACATCTAAATGTATTAAGTAACAAGTACCATTGACAATATGCACCCATGACCCAGCTTTGTTTCTGACATGACTTTTGGCTACCACCCAAGCACGAACATGGGATAAGGTGCCTGAGATCCTTTGGACATGTGCAGCATGCCTTGTAAAATATGTGTACCTTAATGACAAGTTAATATGTTCCCTCCATTACATGGTTGCTTCAAGATGAGTAGAGCGCCCAAGCTGAAATCTCCATGTTACATGAAAACACGATTTTACGCTGGGAACAGAACAAAGTATGTTCATGTCTCCCAAAATTCTTAGGATTTGGGGACTTCATGACCAAACAGACCAAAAATTGACACGTGCACCTAATTTTCGGCAACATAAGCATAGCTAACTAGTACCCTATCCAGAGCTTGCAACTAGCGAATCGGATAAACAGCTAAAGTATGCAATGCTGAAACAAACTCTCAACAATGTATCTGAAAAACACGGGCAATAAAGAAAACTCATGTCTACGTACCCAGTTTGTTCCTTCAAGCTGGCAATAGAAAGAGGTTGCAGTATAGCCTGCTATCCCAGACGTGAGTGCGTATATAACAACGAGGGCAGTAAACAAAGCTCCACGGTTGTACGGATAAAAAACGCCAACAAGAGCAAGTATAAAGATAAAGATAGTACTGAAAAACAAAAAATCATGGTTACCAAATTGCTAAAAATACTCTGATTAAGAGATATAGGGGGCATAGGGGAAAACTTTGCTCATCAATTAGTGACAAGCAGAGATAAAAATGATCACGTAAAAAGCTCTGAAAAGATAATTACAGGGCGAACAGCTGGGTGCCAGAACCAACAGCAGCAGCTAACAAAGATTTGTACTTCGGGAACCTGAAAACGTCACCATGAATATACTTCCACCCGGTTTCCTCTTGATCATCAGCTGTGTCCTCATCATGAGTGTACCTTTAAAGTATGAAAAGACGTAGCTTACAAATAACTTTAAAAGAATTTTTCAAATGATTGCATGTGTTTAAGCACTGACATTAAGAGATGGGGAATATTCCTTACTTAACAAAATCATTCTTCAGAACTCGCATGAGAATCGTGGCAAGAAAACCAGTTAAAAGGAGAACTGTCACGCAAGAATTGATTATCGAAAACCAATGAATCTCCAAGTGAAATGGAAGTGAAGAAGAATGCGAGTACTTCTCCATCCTTTTCTCAAAAGGAGTACTAGTTCCCTTCCATTTCACCGTGTACATGAAGTCTATATGAACTTCCTTATCCTCGGTAAGGTCCACAAGGGCATTCGGGTCAGTTTTCGCATTGATCTCAATTACACGATCCACGTTGTAGAAGACCTCGAAATGAATATGATTAAATAGGTAATATTTGTAGTCACTAGGGTCATCCTTGCCTTCCTTGTCAACCTTTCCTATAAAACCCCAAATGGGCAAGTCGTCGTAGTACATTTGGAAGTAGTAATCTTTTATGACAGCATTTCGGAACTGAACAACGTCTTCCTTCTTTAGCTTCTTCTTGCAAACAATTTCAGAGTTTTTTTCAACTAAAAAGTCAAGTTTATAGGGTGCCGTGACCAGCCGATCCCCATTCAACACTTCACCGAGAGCTTCTGTTTTATCTTTCACAACACCTGAAATTGATACCCCGTCAGAGAATAAAAATTAACAATCGGAGAGAGAGAGAGAGAGAGAGAGAGAGAGAGAGAGACAGAGAGAACCTGGTGAACAGAATGGGAGATCGAAGTAGCGGTATGTTTCACTAAATCAAAAAGACATACCAGTATTTGATTAGTCAAGAAAATGAAAGAAAAATAATAAACAAGAGCAGAGAACGATATCGTACCACATGTTTTTTTGAAGCTAGCTATCCACGTTACACGTTACTGAACTTTAGAGATTAACACTATAAAACAACTTGGAAATGATTAAAATGCACTATTTGTTGCTGGGACAATGACTGACCATGAAAGCCAGAAAACATGGAGAGTTGTTTAAGAGCTTGAAAGAATATCCAAAACTTCAAAATCATAAAGTTGCAAGAACTGAAAAAAAAATGACTTAATTTTATTTGCAAAGTTTATCTCTCATTCTTAAAATAAACAATACATTCAGTACAGAACTGCTAGAGTTTTTCAATATAGAAATTAATTTTTGCTTTTTTGGTTGTACTACATTAGTAGCCTATTAGAGAACTGAAACACAATACTACAAGCTAGGGAGAAACATATTTCAAAGTTGTGACAATGTACTTGTTGGACCAGCATTAAATAAGTACCAAGAGAGAGAACTTCACCCTTAATTCCCTTACATCAGTCATCAGGCAAGGGACCTTACATATCAGGACATTTCAGCCTAAATGGTTGAAGTCGTTGATGTCTACCAGCTGAGTTAAAAGAACTATGTTGACTTTTTTGTTTGCTTTGGGTTGAAAAAAATTTGCTTAGATTTAGTTCACTTTCCCAACGGTAAGGTTGCCTCACTATGACAGTGTGGGTGCAGGTTTGAGTCAAGGAAGGATACATACATCCAACCCTTCCCCAACCCCAGACCAGAGCCTCGTGCATGTGTAACACCTTTTTACTTCACTTTCCAAATCTGTCGGTAACCGCATAACCCTACATAAACATAAACATATACGTGTACATATAGATACACGGTATGATCTATGACCCATGCAGATGATAAAGTTTCTTATCCCAGTGTATGCTGTGCTAGAATATATATCATCTCTCTTGTTGGATAAGTTAAAACAAGCCGAGTCATAAGCTTTAATTCCCATCTTCTAAGAAAGAAACCTAGTTTTGGAACTAACGGACAAGATAAATCGACCGGAACACCATAAGTCCATTTTGAAAACCAGGCTAATCCAATTATTCATACAATTGTGCTTCAAAAGAAAGCACGCCACTGAGCTATATTACATGGACTAGGGCGCAAGTATCGGGTGCACCCAGTCCAAGCGTCGCACCTTCCTAAACTTAAATCTTATGATACTGGGATATGTGTCCCCAAATTGGATATGGGTATGGCCGTATGGCAATACTTCCTGAAAACTGGTTTGTAGTTCATATTGCATAATTTTTTCAGATTATGTACCACAAATTATACTATTTCGAAAGGTATTTAAACAGAAGGGGTTACGAAAAACATGTATTTGCTATTTCTTGTCCCCGTGAAATACTCGAAATATTGCTTTTCTAACTAATTTGATATTCGTTTTTTTGTAAATATCATTAACAATTAGAGATTCCGAGTGCCCAAAATGGATACAGGTGTCGGACACATCAGCACGAGTACTTGAGCCAAAATGAATGATCCATGTAACATAGCGCCTATTTTTTTGTTTTTCATAACTCAGGCGTCCGAACCAGTTTACGCATATATTAGTTTTTACTAATAACTCAGTTTATCGAGCCAACTTATGCACATAGACGAACAAAATCACAGCACGGAGATGGGCATATTTTATTTTCATAACTCAAGGTGCCTGAGCCAGCTTACGCATATATTTGGGTAATCATATATCCCGTTTTCTAATAACTCAGTTGTTCGAGCCAGCGCATAGTAGATAACGAAGAAGAACAAAATCACACCGTGGAGACACACATACTATTTTTTAATAACTCAGGTTAATAATTCAGGTCTCCGAGCCAATTTACGCGCGTAATAGTTAACGGAGACGGACAAAATGAGACGATAGGGGGGGAATAGATCGATTACCTAGGGTTGTGGAAAGGGCCGACCTTGTTGGCGTAGAGAGGGACGGCATCTTCGATTTTGTATTTGTGATCAGACGCGTCTGATCTCACCTGAGTTGCACTGCACATGATGGTGAAAAGTGTGACGGCGACGAACCACCAGTCCATCGTCTTCTTCTCCGTTTTCGCTGGACAGCACTTCCACTGGGAAGGTTCCACTGCAGGAGAGAGAGAGAGAGAGAGAGAGAGAGAAAGAGAGAAAAAAGAGTGATGATTACTCTGGTGGGGTTCGAAACGGAAGTAGTGAATGAGGAGTGGGAGAGTGTGTCCACGCGCTTTCCTAGAGAGTGGAGAATGCATACGATTCGACGTGACTTCCAAACGGCAACGCCGGCTAAAATTTGCGAAAGTTGAATGTTTCGGAAACATTTCTAATTTAGGCTGATTTTTTTTTGTGTCATTTATTTTGGGTAGCGATTTTGCCACATCATTTTTTGATAATGTCACATCCTGCAAGTGTATTTTTGGGTATAAAAATACATTTGTAGGGTATGGCATTATCAAAAAATGGTGTGGCAATATCATTTCCCTTCATTTTTTTTTAAAAAACCTCATTCGTTAATTTTGTCATAAAATTTTGTGGATTATTAATTTTTTTCGGTAAGAGTAATTGAAAAGGTAAAAAATTTGACCAAAATTTTAATATTTTATTAAATAAAGACAAAAATAAGTCACAAAAGTTAAGAGTTTTGAAATTTTTTGACCTTTTGACTTATTTTTGGGAAATTAATTTTCACGTTCCTCTTTTAACCATTCACACTCCTTTTTTTTTTTTTTCCAATGCACTTGAATTTTTTTATCTTGTCCTTTATTCAATACATTTTTTCTACACATTCAAGGATAATATGGACAAAAACAAAAAAGGGAGTGAAAATCATTTTTCTATTTTTATCTTTATTCAAAAACTGTGAGTTTCAATCATAAATTTTTACCTTTTCAATTCCTTTCGTCGAGACGAATCAATAATTTACAAAAGTTTGATACAAAACTATCAACATCCAAAAAAAATTTAATAAAGAAAAACCAATCTGAATGAAATGACCCGTTCGTAAAAATACCAATATGAAACCATTCCCCTAATACCAATCTGAACAAAACGACCGGTTCGGATCATTTTTGTAGAATCTGAGACGGATCCAAATTCCGCATGTACGCGCTTTATGTACATTTAGTGACGCTGGACGTGGACGTGATTGAATGAAATTTTTTATGATACAGAAAAACAATTGATAAATAATCCAAAAGAGTTGAAAATAGGTTATTTGAAATTTTTTTGAAGTCATAAATTGCTCCAAAAATATAATCAAATTCTTGCCACGCGAATCAATATCAAATATTAGCCGCTCTCTAGTAACGTGAATTGCTTAACGATCTCCACAAGATATACAAACTCGATCGATCGCAAACACAAATTTTAACATACCAACACAATTCAAACTCAAAATAGTTTGTCTCGTTAATCAACTCTACTAGAACTTCAAATTTGTAATGAAAAGAAATTGATTTGAAACTTCAAAGCCGCGTGTGCTGTTACAATGGGAAAATAGTACATGAAATGGAAAAAAAAAAAAAAAAAAAAAAACACACAGCAAAAGGCATATTTATTTTGAACACTGCAACATTTGCATTTTCTAAATGGAACAAAAATAAGTTACAAAAAATGACTAAAAACTAGGATACCAGTATAAAATGGAGTAATGCGAAGATGATGTCAAAAAACGGAGTTGTTTCCAGTTTTCATGAAACACAGTCGTATTCGGTACAAGCTTCCTCATTCCTTAGAAATCCTGCTTTCCCACATGTTCCTTTATGATCAATGATCCGGCTGCACATTTCATATAGAGCAAGCCGCAGGACGTAGAAGGCTAACCATCCAATATTCTACTCGCATTTGATTGAACGGTAGATATGGCGGACAAAGAATAGAGATGCACGGAATCCTATTGTTCCGAGCATGAGAAAGAAACCATAGCATATGCAAGCCATGTAGCCGAAGAAGAACGAGGTTTGCATGAAACCAGACATATCTGATCTTGCGTGGTAGTAGTACAAGCAGTAGGCATATATGAATATACCGGTTGATCCACCACAAAGGAAAGACCTGATAAGAACACCAAAAGGATGTGTGAGTGCTTCAAAAAGCACATCAAATTCCAAAAATGCCGGGAAAAACCCAAAAACCAGCCACGGTGTATCAAGCACCCATTGGCATATGATAATCTGGAAGGGAGACATGATGCATATAGCAATTGCGAATGTAGTACCGGGACATACATCATGACAAAAAGAACTGATCTTTTGACAAACAGGGCAGTGAAAACCCACCAGTGTGTTGATGTTTCCTAAGTTTGTTAAACTGTAGCAGGTCTCCTACAAATCACCACCTTCGGGGTGAATTACTTGTATAATCCATGATTCTCACATATACTTCTCTTTTCTCTACACCACATGGAACAAGTACTGTTTTTTTCGTTTGTAGGGAAAAAAAATGACCCAATATCCAGCTCAAACAAGTTACGAAAATATTAGTAGAGTGAGGTCAAATGGAAAACTAAATTCATCACATTGAAAGGGAGACAATAAGCAAACCATTGGACTGAAAAGTGGCTAATGTGCCAATTAATAATTTCATTTTGAAGAAAATGTAAAATAAAAACTCATGAGATATACTTCACAACTCACAACACAGAAATAATAGAAACTGGTGAATTGCGCACGTACCTCCACCACCACTCATGATCTTCAGAAGCGAGTTGAAAATATGTCAAAGCCACCGTAATAAATGCAGTCACAATTACGAGAATGATGAAGACTACAAATAAGATGCTGTATATGGTGTAGATCCTGTGACCCCAAACACTGGCGAATATATAGTAGAGTTCAATATATATTGCACTAAAAGGCAGAAACCCAGCCATTGCCATTTGAGGAAGAGTTCCACGATACCATGGCGATGGGGGGATCTCTCTCGGATACTTTGTAGTCCGTACAGGAGCCTGAAACTCGACCTTGCTATTCTTTCCAGCTATACCACCCAAAACTAGCAAAGGTGATGTGACTAGAGTCCATATAAGGACTATAACAGTAATTGTACCTACTGGCAGTGCAGCTGTGGCACTGTAAAAAATTGCAACAGTGTTGAGGAAGCAGAACGTGAGAAGCAGAGGCCCACAGAACAGGCATCCAGTCAACAACAGATTTCTCACCTGAAAAAGTTTGGGTTGCAAGTTGGATCAGCACATTTCCACTTGATTTAGGTAGCAGTGACCAGTGAGCATGTCTAAAAAGTAGAACAAAGACAACAGTAGAACATTGGCTATGCCGTATATGGTGTAAAACCCATTTCAGGAAAACTTCCAAAAGAAACGGAAGTTGGATACAATTTGATGATTTTGGAGAACAGATATTTACGAGCCATTACTACCATGGTCCATGACACAAGAATGAACACCAAGGTATCCACCCCAATCACCAAGCAACGAGACGTCAGTTGCAATGTCATTTGAAATGGTTTAACAAGTCTGTACCTGACACTAGGCTGAGATAAAGCAATCTTACTGCCACTATATTTTCAGATATGAAAAAAGTGCCCTCTTCCTCTTTGACATCAATGCTTAAATATGCTACAATATTGAACGAAGTAGGAGGATTTCTCAACTCAATATAATCACGTTAGCTTTCCATGGTCCTATATTACGTAAAGAGGAGTACTTTACGAGAATTTTTACTAAACCTGTCTCTCGCGAGAAATCAGACTCTCTCATCCTATTACTGTCAAGACACATTAATACAAGAAATCCAAACTATGCGCACGGTGTGTGAACATCAGGAACTTGAAGAGACAAGAAACAAATGTGAGCTCAATTATATGTGAGAATATTATCCAACACAATTCAGAGATCCACTAAGGACAAACATATAGAATATTTTTCTTTCCATCTTTCTACTCTTGTTGAATCCGAAAAAGTTCACAAACATGACAAAGCTGCAAACACAAGGCTAAACAAAGTTGATATAAACTGGGCACAACTCTTGAAAGTAAATCAAGATAACAGCACAATAATGTCCAAGGCCACATACCCAATTTATTCCTTCCAGTTGGCAATAGAAAGTAGTCGCTGTATAGCCTGCAATCCCTGATGTTAGCGCATATATGACAACCAGTGCAGTGAACAGAGCTCCCCGGTTGTATGGATAAAAAACACCGACCAATGCTAGTATGAAGATAAAAGTTGTACTGACAGAAAAGGCAGAAAAGACAAAAATCAGTCACTGAACAAAGTGACTTGCACAATCAAGCTACATCCAATAGAACAAGACAGCTTTTAAAAACATATTTACAGGGTGAATAGCTGGGTGCCAGAACCGAGAGCTGCAGCAAGCAGTGACTTGTACTTTGGGAACCTAAAAACATCACCATGGATGTACTTCCACCCAGTTTCTTCTTGGTCATCAGCTGCCTCCTCATCATTAGCATACCTTTGGTCAAATAAAAACATATGAATATAATCGCGTAAAATTACGGAAGAACATGGTAATATAAAACAGATGACAAGTGTTCCTTACTTGACAAAATCATTCTTTAGGACTCGCATGAGAATCGTGGCAAGAAAACCAGTCAAGAGGAGAACTGTCACACACGAATTGATTATTGAAAACCAATGGATTTCCAAGTGATGCGGTAGCGAAGAAGACTGTGAGTACTTCTCCATCCGCTTTTCAAAAGTAGTTTCAGTTGCTTTCCACTTGACGGTGTACATGAAATCCGCATCAATTTCCTTATCCTCGGTGACGTCGATAAGGGAACTAGGGTCAGTCCGCGCATTAATCTCAATAACGCGATCCTTATTGTAAAAAATCTCAAAATAAAGACGCCTAAATAGGTAGTATTTGTAATCCCTAGGGTCAGCTTTGCCTTCCTTGTCAACCTTTCCTAAGAAACCCCAAAGGGGCAAATCGTCATAGTACATTTGGAAGTAGTAGTCTTTTGTGACAGCACTTCTGAACTGCACAACTTCATCCTTCGTCAGCTTCTTTGTACAAACAATCTCAGAGTCTTTGTCAACTAAAAATTCAATTTTATATGGGGCACTGACTAACCGGTCTCCATTCAATACTTCACCCAGAGCTTCCTTTTTCTCTTTGACATGATCTGGCATAAAGACCCAATCTCACATAAATTACTAACGAAAACAAACAATTACTGTAAAACAGAAAAGATAAAAAAGGATGACTGTTTTTGAACCTGGAACACAGAAAGGAAGATCAAAATAGCGGTATGTTTCACTGGAAAAAAGAAGGAACACCCCATTAGCTGATCATCAATAAAATATCTCACATTATCTTCCATTAATTCGAGAACTAACCCCATACAAAATCAACAAAATGTAATGCATTATCTTTCATTGTGATTTTCCCACTAAATCAAACGCATAATTTACTATCTATCTTGAAGTGGCTCAAATTTAATTGATAAATAAACTAACTCACTCAACCCATTTCATTGCCGTTGAAGATCTCCATATTACAAATTCTTACAAGACTGTTGACACAATGACACAATCAATTCACTTGTAAAATAGAATGTTCTCTTACGAAGCTCATCTCTATGACCTTAACGGCTTAACCATATAATTGCCTGTATGGTTTTATAACCTTCTTTATCTTGTATTTTTTCTAGGAGTGATGATATATTGCTACACTCATTTCAATTGTCCCCCTCCCTCTACGTGATTTTTAGCATATTGAGGTCGCCTAACAGCAAACCAAAATGCAGCCTATTTCATAAGTAGTAATATCAAGTCATCTTGGGCTCAACTGAACTCCAAACTCCAGCCTGATACGAGTTCAAATGAAGAAGCTTTTTTACGGACGATCTAAACTCAAGCATGAGAATGCTATTTCTAATATCTTGAATTTATTGGATTAAACAACCTAGGTTTCTTGCAAATCACGAAACACGATGCCGTGGATATACCTCACAGGTCAAAACTCAAAACAGATTCAAGTAGCCGATCCGAATTGATTGGGACCAAAGGTTTTAAATATCGACCGCTATGTCTCATATCGGCCAATACATAACGGTTTGTGAGTCATCCGATACTGTTACACCCCGATATACTCGTGATATGACAAATCACATGCGTCGCCGGTTCCCATTACGTATTAGTTGGTTTCTAATTCAAGGGGCCGATACTCGACTGTTACAAATGATTTGAAGTTAAAAATTACTTCACAAAATTCACAACCACGACAACTGATTTCCGTTACATATCGCTCGATATTTCCACTACTGTTACACCGCGACCGTTACCTTGAAGTGTCCCGATACAGTTATTTAAAACCTTGACCGGGACTTAAGGCTCGGTTTGGTTTAGTCATAGGTAATGCATACTTTGCTCTGATCATGATCCACCACCTACTGGGCCCCAACACATAATTTCACAAATACCATTCTGTATTTGTATCCAACAAGATTCAAAAAGCATGCACGTTCAGTAAATAGATCCCAAAAGGTCAAATGCTAGGAAAGTACTTGCAACTGAGAAGAATATATCATGACAAAAACCAAATGATGATGGATAGCTATCAAGATCTGCACCTAGGGTTTTGAAAAGGGCCGACTTTGTTGGCGTAGAGAGGGACCGGGTCGCCTTCGTTGTACCTGTGATCCGACCCGTCTGATCTGACCTGCGTTAGGCTGCAAGTTACGAGCAATGATATTGCGACGGCGGCGACGAAGAACCCCGCCATTTCTCTCACGAACCCTCTGGGAGTTCTAGAGAGAGATTAGAAGATGAAATGTAGAGAGAGAGAGAGAGAGAGAGAGAGAGAGAGAGAGAGAGAGGGAGGGAGGGAGATAGCACAGGTGCAATGCAAGCCAGGCCTCCAATGGACGAGTACATGTAGAACTGTCCAACTGTAGAAGGAGTATAATAGTGGAGGTTTGATTCAAAGGCAATTCAAGGCAGGTTTGATTCAAGGTAGTGCAATGCAAGCCAGGCCTCTAATGGATATACTCCCTCCGTCCCATAATATTTATTCGGTCCGCAAAACGGAGACTACAAAATCATTCATTTCTTTCAAGAAAAAATTCAAATTTTTTTCGCAAGTTAAAAGAACTCGTCGAGATCTAGTAAGTTGTTGAATTTTTTCTCAACTTTTCTTACAAAAATAGTATTATTTTTACGTCTCTGTTTTGCGGACCAGACAAATATTATGGGACGGAGGGAGCAGTATTTTTTGTCTGGAGAGTTGGACCCTAACTCACATAATCCGCTCGGGGTACAAGTACGAGACCTCGAGCGTGAAAAGTTTTTCCAAACGATAGCATAATAAAATTCTCCGAAATATTTTTCAAGGATAAAAATTCTCCAAATACTAAAACAACCTGCTTATTTTTGGGTTGACTTTTGTTTATTTTTTTGCTCTTTTTGGCCGCCCTCGTGGGATGTGAATTAGACTGTTTGGTTAAGAAGTCATGTGTTGGGGTGTCTATCGGGAATTTTTTAATTTTTATTTTGTATCCGACGGGTACCACACACGTGTACCCGTCGGAGATCCGGAACATCCAAACGTGCTTTGGACGGTCCGTATTCTAAAGAGAGAAGGAAGAGAGAGAGTGGTGGTCCGGTGGAGTGAGGAAGAGAGAGAATAAATCTTAGCCGTTTGGAATCGCTAACGAGTACCGTCACGTGATACCGCTCGACACCCAAAAATTTATCGTGTTTATCAAATAGTAATTGTTTTCTAAGAAAGAGAACGAGCACATGACTAGTTTAATTAATCCAACTTGGGCGCTATTTGTGACCCCTTCACATGCCTCCGAATAAAATAAATTCGATGCTCAGATGGCATTCTTTTACTTTATACACAGTTGACTTATCCCACGACCAAGACGTACAAGTACAACCAAACGAATTTTAAAAAAAAAAATTCAATTTGATTTCCCATCTTTTCCTATGAATTTGTTTCATAGATCAGGGCATTAATTTGCGGTTTTCATAGATCCAAGCTTGCGTTTGTTTTGCGCAGTACTATAGCTCTTGTTGATACGTGCTATGGGTTGGAGGGGATTGTAATCGGATTGGCAGCGCAGAGAGTTTAATAGCGAGGTTGGTGATTCGGTTTTAATGTAGAAATTGTATGGGAATTATTATAATCATGTTTTTTTTTTTTTTTTGGAGGAATAAAGAAACTCAGATCCCATCCTTTGCTAGTCTCCCATTTTGAGGGATTTGGCGGACTCGTAAGCCTTTCTTTAGAAAAAATGCAACCAAATAACGGATTAGTGGACGTACGGAACCCCGTAGTCTAATGACATCAATCCCCCTCTAAAGAAGGCATCGAACAGAGATGGTTTCTCAAGATTAGTTTAGGTGTGTACAAATTAACCCGAACAGCTGAGTTTAAAAAAAAAAAACCCCAAAGATTGTATTACCAGTCCATGGCAAGTGCTTGTTTTGAAATTGCAAATGAAGGATGAGATTTAAAGCTTGGTTTCCATTTTCACCTTTGTCAATGACAGGTCATGTGCAACACAAGACAAGGCCAAAAAGGCTAATATCATGGCCTAAACCATTGACCACTCTTTACAAGATCAATAACTGATCTTTTTTTTTTTATTATTATTATTTGAACAGAACTTGAAAAAATTAAAACCACGAAGAGGTCTGAAAAACAGTTTTCGAACAAGGTAATATAAACAAATTTCCAAAAACTGCTGAAAAAATTAATTGAACGAGGAGTACTGTGATATGCAGAGATCACTTTTTTTCCGGTCAAGCTTTCCTCGTTATCTTCTTCTAGCTCAGAGGAAGAATGGATAAAATGCTATCAAATGGTGGGGGGCTATCTAGTATTACAAAGGAAAATCAATTTTGGCTTCAAAAGAGAAGAAATCCATTGGACAGGCAGATTCACACATCTCTTACAACCGACGTCTGAGCATCTCGATGATAGGTTAGCCATTGCTTCGTTTAACGGTTAACCTAGGCAATTTCGTCTTTGTCCTAGAACCCATGCACCTTGAATTCCTAATACTATTACTAATACCTAGTCCATCTGGGGAACCTTGAATTACTTCTACCTAAGTCCATGTGGGGACTATGAATCCACTCATTGGACTTGGGCCTGATTGCTCATTTCATGGCTTCATAGTCCAGAGAGACTGCTTTTGGGTTACCAAACTGGGGATTGGTGCCCCTTTGAGATTGTTAGTCTAATCCTTGGCTCACGAAAAATATTAGGAAAGTGCTCCGTTCCGTTAATATTCTTATTTTGTTAATATTTATTTTTTGTTTGACGAGACATGTTTTTCTCTCATAATACATCTTCTTTAATTCAAAAAATAAGTACTAATTTCCCTTAGCAGAACGAGGACTGTACTAAAACTTGGGATATAATTCAAGTGGTAAAAGAGGGCTAGTAAGTATTCTTTCTTCTGTTTTTTCTCCAAGTAAGAGGGCTAAATAAGAAACCGAGTAACATGTACTTTAATTTTGTGGTGTTCTTGCACTCCCTAAAACAAAAAAAGAGTTGTCTTTCTAAAGAAGACATATATCGAATCTTGAAATACATGATAGGGTTAATATTCCAACCAAACGGTTAACAAAACTTAGTCGAGTAAGATGGCTCGAACACCAACTGAGGCTAGCTCAGTTGGTCAGGACTCTTGTATCTCACTAGAAGGTTAAGAGTTTGAGTTTCCCTACCTACGTGTGGATATAGTGTCCTGGGAATTGTACTCTGTAATTCGTACAGGAATGCAGTGATCTCTCATCGATTTAAAAAAAAAAAAACCACCTGAGTTATATATTAGTCCGTTTTCCATGCAAACCTTCCCTTCACTAGGTTCATCTCTTTTAAGGTCTGGTTGATTTTCTGTATCTCTTTTTTTGAGTGGTTATTAGTAACTGTACTATATGGCTTGAACTATATCTAGGTAATTTTTGTAGATGTTGTATGACTTGTTTAAATGAATTGAATAGGTATGCTTTTTCCATGGGAAAAAAAAAGATAGGAGAATTTTCTTTTTACTCTTTTGATGAAACTCTCTACCAATAGTTGATGTGTGAACATGAACTTTTCATAATTCTATCGACCAATTTGAAATCCTAGCACAAAACCCAAATGAATGAACAAATAAAACAAACTTTTAGCATCTTCGGACACTTGGATGTATTGACGATTGAGACTTATAGCTATAGTATTAAGGTACGAGCTGAATTTCCGTTTGACCCAAAAAAAAAAAAAAAAATATTAAGGAACGAGATACTGTTCGAATTTTGATTTAACTTGGTAGATATGCACGCAACAATTAAATATGTTTAAGTAAAAGCGATTAAGTATGAAACTAATAGGGAACTGATTTTCGCGCTCCAAGATTTACTGCAGGCGCTCCCCTTTTTGTTTTTACACTATGATATTGCTGGCAATATCAGTGTATATTTTGTGTTTTTTTGTTTTTACACTGTGATGTTGCTGTTTTTTTGTTTTTACACTGTGATGTTGCCAGCAACATCACAGTGTAAAAACAATAAAGGGAGCGCCTGCAGTAAATTTTGGAGCGCGAATATCAATTCCCAACTAATAAACACGAGATAAAATCTAGGTTTGTAAACAATTGTATATATATACGGAGTATTTTCTTTCCTTATTGTTCTCTTTCCTCTAAAGAAACCCTTTCGTATCGTAAATTAAACTACGGCAAAAAATAATAAATTTGGAATTGAGAGTATAATAAGGTTCTTATTTTTCAAGTTCTTAATTCTACCATAAGAACTAGTAGGAGTAGTCCTCTCTATGACAGGTTTCCTCTTGCGCGCTCTGCAAGTTTGTCTCCGGCTAGCCTTGGCAGCGGAGTTTTTTCATCTCCCTTGCCCCCTTCTTTCTTTCTATCCTTCCCTCTCTTCGCCCCCATTGTCTCCCTCTATACGCTCTACCCTTCTTCCTTTTAGCCATACACAGATCTCAGTCTCTCCTCTTAGACTCCATTAGTGTGGTTGGTCCGGTCTATGGACTTCCATTTTGCTCTCATGGAATTTCTAACTGTCTGATGTTTAGTCTTTTATGCCTTTCAGATTAATAACACTTCTCTCTTTTTGTCAAAAAAAAAAAATCTTCTTCTTGCTTTACGAGACAGGTCATAAATTCTCTCAAAATATAAATACTTATTTTCAAATAAATACTTATTTTTCTTAACGGAATGGGGCCTTAATCACACGATAAAAATTACAGAATCAAAATTCATAACTTGATGCGCACTTAACAACTTACATGAATTCTCTTTCACTTTCTATCAACTTTATCCATATTAAATTCCTGACTGGTCCAAAGAATATTGAGTTCAGAGAGGAAAAAAAAGGTAAAATGTACTAAGAATAAATTTCTTTTTGATGGGAAAAAGAGAGAATAAATTGCTTTACTTGCATTTGCAGATTGTGAAAACAATGGGCTGGTTGGTTTCTCTTTGTGGGCGTCCGGTTTTTGAGTTGGTGTCAACTGTCGACCAAACCACTATGCTAAGTTCCTCTACCAAAAAGTGGATCGGACCAGGTTATCCGGACTTATCGATTTTCATAATACCAACGACGCTTCATTCAAATTTCTGCCCTATAAATTTTCAATACAAGGATATTGACCTACTATGATGGTGACGGATGACGGAAAATTATGGTTTGATTTCGGAGTTTCGTTTTTCAGTAACTAAGAAAAAGAGATTTTAATTGATTCTTGATTATAAAAAAAAGAAGGTGGTACCCGGTAGAGCCAATTACTCCAAACTACTATATATTGGGCCAAGCCAGAAGGTGCTATTGGATAATAGGATAGCAATCAAATCTCAAAGATCAATTCTTCAAGTTTATCAAAATCGTTCTATATTAAATTCCAAATAACTAGAATTAATTTTTTTTTTTAAATCCCATGGTTATCTCTCATATTTGGCCCTCTTGACTTCAATTCCTGAATCTGGCCTTGCTAAAGCTAAAAACATAAATAAATAAATAAATAAACCCTGCTGAAATTCCTTGGGAAACCCTGCTCGAACCAAAAAACAGAAAAAGAAAAACTTTGTGCTGAAATTCCTTCATGGAACTGATTTTCGCGCTCTAAGATTTACTGCAGGCGCTCCACCTTTTTGTTTTTATACTGTGATGTTGCTGACAACATCAGTGTATATTTTGTTTTTACACTGTGATGTTGCCAGCAACAAGTAACATCACAGTGTAAAAACAAAAAGATGGAGCGCCTGCAGTAAATCTTGGAATGCGAATATCAATTCCCTTCCTTTAACTTAAAGATTTATAATTAATTAGATCGAAGTGTCTTGTCATGGCCACCAAGGAGGAATAATAAATTGGAAAGCTCCAAATTATTCCCAACGGAGAAGTTTTTGGGTGTAAATTGGGTACCATTACGTGGTATATATTCAGCGCGCAGTCGGGCCGTCCAAACGTGTATTGGATGGTTCAAGTCTGAACACTTTCGCTCCTACTCAACCGAATCAACCGATTGCTCTATCTCATCATTTTCTTTCTCTAAAATCCTAACCGTCCAAAACACGTTTGAATGCTTCGGATGCGCGCTCGAGTTCCACATTAACTATACCACCTACAAAAAGTTCCCCTCCCACTAGTTCCTTCAAGAACATTCCTCCATCCCCTTCTCCCTACAAAAGAATCCCAACCCCTCCAAACTCCCAAGCACAAAAAAAAAAAACCCATAAGAGGTTTGGCGGCACAACTTAAATACTTCATTCCTAGAGAGAGAGAAGAGAGAGATGGGGAAGGCACGGACGGTGGGGATTGGCATGGACTATTCACCAACCAGCAAATCAGCCCTCCGATGGACTATCGAGAACCTGATCGAACCAGGTGATCTCGTCGTGGTCGTCCACGTTTTGTCTTCCAAATCTGATCCTACCAATAAGAAGCTGTTCGAGGACACCGGATCACGTACGTCAATCTACCATGTCTATCTCCTGTTGACTTTAATTTGTAGTTGAACTGCGTTACTCTCTCTCTCTCTCTCCAAAGGTTGTAAACGAATCGAGCTTGTTTTGTTTGAACGAAACTTTTTAACTTGTTTTATAAATAAGTCGAGCTTAAACTAGCCGTAGCTCAGCTCGGATAGATATAACTCGTATCGTATGCATTGATTCCGCGATTTTTGTAATAAACTTTATATCATTATGAGTGAGTAATTAAAATTGTAAGTGTCTTATTTATTTTTGTTTAGCTTTGGTACCTCTGGAGGAATTTAAAGACATTAATGTGTGCAAGAAATATGGGCTCATCCCTGATCCAGAGGTTCTTGATTTGCTTGATACCGCCTCAAGGACTAAAGCGGTACACACACTCTCTCTCTCTCTCTCTCTCGATCGATCGATCGATTGATCAGACGCTTCTATAAACAGAACTTTGTATAACGTGGGCAATTTTGAATCTATATACATGTGTGTGTATATATAAGGTGGTTAATTTTGTTTTTAAATAGGCTAAGGTGGTGGCCAAGATATATTGGGGGGATCCAAGGGAGAAGCTGTGTGATTGCGTGCAGGATCTAAAGCTTGATTCACTTGTTCTTGGAAGCAGAGGTTTAGGGGCCATTAAAAGGTAATTAATTTGCCTTAATCACATTTCATTTCTCCTTTCAAACTGATCAACATAGTACATTCCCGCCAATCTTTAAGATGTTTTTAATTAGTCAATATGCGTTTAAACTGACCGGGACATCTGAATCGTTATAAAAAAAAAAAATTGTTTTTGAATCGTAAGATTTATAGAAGGATTTATTGAGGTGAAAGAAAGGCAAATGAAACAAAGCAAATTTGCTCATTCAATTTTTTTAGCCATTGAAGCAAAAGTTTAGATGGCATCCAGAACCCCATCATGAGAAATTCTCCAAATTAGGGAAGAAAATAGCAATTCCTAAAGCTATTTATATTACTTTAATTCTTCAGCATTTTAAGTTTAAAAAAAAATTCTATCTTACTCCCTTAATCTTGTATTCGAACGTTGAATTTGTCCAGAAAATTAAACGAGTTCCTTCAACATATTCAAATTTTTTTTTCATGAATTTCCTTTATTTTCTTCTTAACTGGTAGATCAAAAGCTCTCTAGTCACACGTTTAAACTTTGTTTTTAATACAAAAAAAAATAAAAAATTTATGTTCCCACACCTCCCGCCCAACTAGAATGGGACATAAAACGTCTTCAGGTCTTGCACAACCGAAACGTCCCCCTTTCTTGGTCCTTACTCTAAGGGTCGTAGTCTTGCCTAACTGTTCTGTCAGAGATGCATGTCATATTAACAAAGCTGTGTTTTTTAGTAGTGTGGGGTGGGAGAGCAACTATAATAGTAGTTGGGTTAATTTTTTGTTGTTACATCATCATGGTCCATGGAGTTAAAAAGTGATGTTTCTAGAGAAATGTCTTTATAGCTAGTTAATTTGATTAATTACGTTTAATTAGTACATCAATTCAAGCAATAGTGCTAGAGGTAATGATTAATACGTGATCAAATGTCATTATATTATTGGATAGCATGCTTTGGTGGGCAAGACAAGATAATATGCACTCATACTCTAGATTGAGTTGAGTGTGTCCCCTAACATTATTACATGGCATGCTTTTGGTGGCAAGAAAAATTAATACTAAGCACTAATATTATTAATTAATGGAAAAACACGTCCCTGGCCGTCATTTTCCCTTAGGCCCCGTTCAGTTGCCAGAAAAGTAAAGGAAAGGATGGGAAAATCAATTTTCCCATAACTTTCCTAGTGTTCAAATTGAGTCTCGTAATTAAATTTGTGGAACCTACATACATTGGCGTAGTTAAGTCAGAATTTGTGTCTTAATCATTATTGTTACATAGAAATATCTACGTATTATATATATATATATATGTGTATATATATATATATATATAAACGTATGATCCATGTACAAAAATTTCATAACCCACATCAAATGTGTACGGTATGCAGTCCCTGAATTATGTAAAAATTTATAACATTTGTAGAGAAGTTTTTAAATCAGCGCCGACCTTAAGCTAAAGCATTTGTTGGGGTCGCTTTAGGCCTCCAAATTTTTTCGAATATTAGGGGGTCCTCCTACTTTTTTACCCCTTATAATAGTTCAACAAAAGGGGCTTATTTTTTTTATTTTTACTTTAACCCCCTAAAAAATCAGCGGCGACTCTATCTTAAATATCTATTTATATGTAAAGTAATTTTACATGCTTATATGCTGCAGGGTGTTGCTTGGGAGTGTGAGCAACTACGTGGTGCAAAATGCTGTGTGCCCAGTCACTGTAGTGAAGGGTCCCAACATGCCCAGGCCTTAATTTTCTGGTCCCATTTATATCAACCTAACTCCAAAGAGAGAGAGAAATGGGAATTAAAGTGGAGAGTAGATGGAAGCAATTATTATTGTTGATGGGGGAAATGCTTAATTACTGGTTAATTAAGGGTTCTATATGTGTTTGTAGCAGCTGGTTTGTTGTTTCTATCTCTTTTGGGTTTTGCTTATCATGTGTAAGTATCTGTGTAAGGATATTGGGTTTGATGAAAACTTTTAGCTACCTTTTGTATTACTAGAATTTGTTCTAGTCATGATTATATTATGAGTTTGGCATTATACGTACCCAAAGTCGCATAATTTGTATGCGCGTGCATGAGCAAAAGCGCGAGCGTGGAAGTCTTTTTAAAACACATTTCAAATTGTTAAAGTTCCGTAAGAGCGAGAATTGAGAGCACGAGCGCAATGCAAAGATTGAGAGCGATAAGGCTGGACGTTTAAATGAATTATTGACTATGGTATAATACCAAAATTATAGCTAGTGGTTATCCTTAGGTAATGCACATGCAAGAGTGAATCAAGATTAGATGCAAGCAAAAAATTTCGAATGCTGCCTTTTTCAATGGGTAGATAAAATTTGGGTTTTCAATTAATGATTGATGAAAAGTGTCCAATTCATGATCCTAAGAATCAATGAATCATTTTGCAACAAAATCTGATGCTTAATTTGGAGACAAAATTGATTCGTCACGATCGGTGAATTTTGTTGTGGTGGATAACCGGACCTACCAGTCAGTCTGAATTAAGATTATTTTATGTGATGATTCCTCATGTGGTTTCTCACGCGACGCAGAATAGAACCTATAAAAATCTCATTTGATAATCTGAGAGTCGTTCATTTCTTAACCTTCAGGGCTCGTTTGGATACGGAATAAGGATTGTGGGTATTATTTATGAAGTGAAGATAAAATAGTAAGAGGTATTGATTAATAAAGGATAACCCACATTAATGTGATGTTTATAGAGGGAATTAAATAGTAGTTGGTTTGGATGAGATATTAAAAATGAGGGGATAAAATAGTACTTGATTTGGGTGAGGGATAAAATGGGGGATAAGATTGATTTGTAGTTGAAATAGAGGAAGATGGGGTATTATTTCGGCCTTATCTGGAAGTATTAACTAATAACACCCAAAACCCACCAGTAAATAATCCTCCCGCAGGGGTATTAGCCGGTACAAGAGAAGAGGGAGGAAGCCTAATACCTCCGCGTTTTTTGGTTGCCAAACCAAATGATAAACCTAGGCCCACGGTCTTTGGAGGGGGAAAACTAATACCCTTTCTCAATATCCCATCCAAACGAGCCCTCAATGTGTTAAAATTGAACTTTAGTATCTGCCTAAACGAAATATGGTCACAAGAGAAATGCAATTGCTGATCATACATTTCTTGTCAGACATATATGTGTCGACAAAGCGCTTTCTGTTCTTTAGACAACCTAATTTTTAGCATAGAATATAAACACATCTAGACCTATAAAATAAACGGCCCGAATCATCTCATGAGACTGTGGTAAATTTTGTTTTACGTTACATTACTATACTTGAGAGACCACATAAAAGACGAGCACATGAACGGGTCTTGTTTCCTCCCTTCTAAACGACTAAACTCAAGTTGAAAAGAACCCAAACTCAAAAATACAAGCCCCTGGCTTGTATTTTGGAAATTTACTTCTTTCTTCTTCTTTTTTTGAAAGCGAAAATTTGCTTGATTAATTCGTATCTGAATTTGACTGTTTGGATAGATCGAATTGCCAGTACAATTGGCTCAATACCATCCAAATTTTCCTCTAACTTAACACAAATCTCCATAAGTTGCAAGAAAGAAAATACTAATTGAAAATGATGGAAAATAAGGGAGAAGACCTTGAGTGTTCCCTTTTGTTTTTTTCCCCCTCATGTTATCGAAAGTCTACTGGGCTTTCATTACACTAAATAAAATGATTTTAAAAACAAAGGGAAAATGACGGTCCGGTCAAAGAACATTTGTTAATACTGAAAATGTTCTTGACGGATATTAATTATCAAAATACATCATTGGCCATCATTTTTCCTAAAAAGAAACAAATTTCAATACACTTTTTATACTTTTCTATACAGTTTCACATATGTTGATGTACTTTCTACACATTTCAATACATTTTTTTAACCTTAACAAAAGCCCATTAGACTCTAGAGAAACTGGAAAAGTAAAATTACTACGTTGCGTAGGAGCAGCAAATCTAACACGAAAGAAAACTTTCCTTAGATTTAGAAAACTTTCTGAAAACCGGTCGGTGTTGGGCCCGGAGCGGTTTCAATTACGTTTTTTATGACATTCAACATCGCACTCAAAAATTTATTTTTAGACTAGCGGTGGCATGGAGTGGCATTGTGTAACTAAACCGTGGAGGCACTCTGGGCCCAATAATCCCTCGCAATGACACGTTGCAATTCGAACCCATGATTTTCTGGCTCAGATATCGCAGACGCATCTTTTATGACATTGGTTTCAGTCTGTTTTTAGAGTTATTGCAGGAAGTGACATTTTGTAACCAAATCCATCAGGGGCGGAGGGAGCAAGGGACAAGGGGGGGCGGCCGACCCCGCTGCCTCCCAAATTTTGTTAGAGATTGGTATAATTTTTACTCATTTGACCCCCCTTTAAAATTCATTTTCGCCCCAACCCATATGTAAAGGTTTTGTACTTAGGAAAAAGAGGAGTCAAAATAGAATTTCTACCCACAAAAATTCTCAAAACGTCGTTCTTGCACTCTGAATCATACATAGTTCAATTTTCGACCCCACTGGACGAAAATCCTGACTCCGCCCCTGAAATCCATGGAGGCACCCCATGCCAGCTACTACGATGTTTCACATCAAGTAATTACTAAAACGCAGTAACAAAACAGCAAGTATTGACAACAAAATGTCATCTGGAATCGATGATTTCGAATCACTCAAATGATGTTTTTTGACCCCAAAAAAAATCACTCAAATGATGTTTACCATAGTCTTATCGACCACAAATTTCCGCATGTTTGGATAATATCCAGCAAAAAATTCACACCTACAATACAAAGGCAGAGAGATACACAATCAATACTAATAACACCTCATGCCGGTAGCGGTAGCGCCAACCAATAAGCCAGACACGAAACATTAGGAATGGCAATGAGGCGGATATATAGCGGCCCGCAAAAGGGGCGCTATAATCCCTCAGCACACACCACTAGTCTTCTTCTTGTTCTGAACAAATTTCTTCCACGCCGTAGTGATCTCCCTCTGCACCTCGATCGCGGTTTTCTTCACGAGCTTGCCTTCACTGCTTTCCTCGCTCGCGGCCAGCTTGCAGGTGACCCTGGCCGGGATTTGGTCGAGCTCCTCGAGGACCTTCACTATGTCACCCACCAGGCGCTCGGCCAGGGTCCGCGAGAAGTCCTCCCTTATGACCACGCGGAGCACAGTCACGTGCTGCGCGTCGGGTGGCATTGTGTAGGCCGGCACGATCCAACCGAACCGGCGGAGGAAGTCGGAGATCTCGAATTCCGTTTGCCTGCTGCTGTCCTTCAGGGAGAAGGCCACGAGGGGGACTCCTTGCTCCTTGGACACAATGTTAAACCTGCCGGTTTTCACTAGGCCTTCTTTCAGGACCATTGCGTTTTCTTGGCAATTCTCCATTATGTTCTTGTATCCCTGGTAAACAACAATAATGGAATTACAATCATCTCATCTCCATGTAATTGAGTGCATCAAATATCATGGGACAAGATCCGAATACCACGTGGTGGTACCCAGCGCCCATCCGAACCATCCAAACGTGTTTAGGACGGCCAAGATCCGAGCACTCTCTCTTGGCCTCTCCTACTTAACCGAGCACTCTCTCTCCTACTCAGCCGAGCACTCTCTCTCCTCTTTTCCTCTGCTCGGATCTGGGCCGTCCAAAACACATATGGACGGCTCGGATGGGGTGCTGGATACCAAGTGAACAATACCCAATTTGCACCAAAAAATTCCTTGCTCATAAATCCTTGTGGATAGTATTAATATTATGGTTTGTCCAAGAAAAAGAAGAAGTGGTGATTATTTAAGTTACGGTGGACTCACCTCAAAACCCAAGCGAATGAGCTGATAATACTGAGCAATTACTTGACTAGATCCTGCGAAAAAGAAAAAGTATAACCCATGAGAAACACTATAAAAAAAAACTTGCAGAAAGCTCATACGGGATTAATGATCGATATCTTATAGCCATAAATGATTCAAAGGACGAGCAACAGAGTGAATTTTAGCGAGTAGCAGCATGCGAGCAGGAGGAGAGCTTTATACTCTTTGACGCTCTCGCAATGCATTTCTTTTCTTACTGTCATGATTTCACTCTTCGTGATCAACAAAAAATATGCATTGTAGCGTGTGATTACATAAATGCTTTTGTAATGTCGTTTGATCTGCATGGTATTAAGGAAATAAATCTCACATTGCTTGAGAGTAGAATAAGTGATCATTTAATAACATTTGGGACCTCTCCACTCATTGCAAATTGATTTTGAGATGGATATAAAGTTTGTACATAGTATTAGAGCGGGGCCCGTTCCACTCCACATTTTAAAAATTCACAATCCACACCCCACGGGCCACGATGACAGACCAGCAAAAAAAGGCTGCACGTTAATAGGACCCAAAAGTGGTCACATATGATAGACCTCAAACGCGGTTGCACGTGAGGGAGATGTTAAAGAAACAAATCCCACATTGCTTGAAAGTGGAATGAGTGATCACTTAATAACATCTGGGATCTCTCCACTCATTGCCAATTGATTTTGAGATGGACATAAAATTTCTACACATGGGTTTGGGACAAGAAATTACTAGTCATTTTTTTGTTAGGATCGCTCATACTCAACCGTCAGTATTCGTTCCTCAGTCTCCCAGATATGCATGCCAAGGAGCAAACATTCTCACTTGTCTGAACGACATAAACAGAACCCTAGTTTTGAAGCTTTCCACAACCTATGCCTTACTGAAATGAAGGGGTCAGTCTCACTACCTCTTCAGTTTTAGCTCAAAAAACAAGGGCACTGACCCATCATTACTATTCTTCTGAATCTCCTGGTAGTGCGATTTCCTCTTTCAATATAACTTTTTCGCTACGAATTTCTACTAATGAGAAGGAAATACTGAAGTATCTACCTTTGGAGAAGTTGAGGGTGAAAGTGGGCTGATCAGCACCAAGATAGTTGATGTGGAAGATGAGCTCTTCAGGCAAATCCAATTTGCTCCTCCAAATGCACCACCCAATTCCAGCATAGACAAGCCCATACTTATGGCCACTGACATTGATACTCTTCACAAGGGGCAAGGTGAAGTCCCACTCCAGCTCTGGGTACAGGAATGGGGCAATGAAACCACCACTTGCTGCATCCACATGAATTGGTGTGTCCCATCTGCAAAAATACCAACCAAAAGTAAAATTACGTGAGACGAGCAAGACGATAATTATGCGCAAAATTTGAAAAAAAAAATCTGGGACACATCCGAAAAGGCAAAAACAGATGTGTCCAGAGCTATTCGGTGTGTGTGGATCTCATATACATCATGTGAGACTTATGTGGATCGGGTGATTCTGGACCTATCTGTCTCGTAAAACTGCCCATCAAACTTTGTTTTCTATAGAAGTACTTCAAATATTGTAAAACAAAAAGGTACCCTGTTTGTTTGTTCTTCTCCACCAAGAGGTCATTCAAGAGTTTAACATCCTCGAATTCTCCATTGAGAGTGGACCCCAGAATAGCAGCCACACAGATTGTGTTCTCATCCACCATCTCCACAGCTTTAGCCGGGTTCATTACATAGTACCCTTCGCTTAGCTTCACTTCCTTCAACTCCACTTCGAAATACCTTGCAAATTTCTCCCAGCATACCTACACATGGTCAAAAGGGTATGGTAAATTTGCTTTTTGGTGTTTGGAATAGGGCTGGATCCACTAACACCTATTGTTCACACCTTTTGTATTTAAAGTAGTAGCAAATGATCGGAACCGTTCAATGTGTTTAAAACATGTTTTTTTATAGCCTCCATAAAAACTTAGCTCATTCTGATCCTGGAATTAATGCTATTATTTAGAATTTTGGTCATTTCCTCTGGTTAAAAATACGATCTCATCAAAATTTGCGTGGTAAACATTGGTAAGCTCTCAATTCAAACTTGAACAAGCTACTTCTTGGCTTGTTCGTCTTCAAATGTTATAGAAATTGCACTCAAAGTCGGCTCAATTAAAGCTTGTTTAAGATCAAATCGTGTAATAAACAAGTCAAAACATAAAGCATACAATTTAAGCTCGTTATGTGCTCAACCGCTTCAACAATCCTCTACTCAGCTTATTCGGCTCTTTTATCAGCACCAGCAACAGACATGATGTTGAAAATAAAGTATGTTATTCTTTGATTTTTGCTACCCGATTTGCTATGTAGAGTTCGTAAATGAAATGGAATTTAAAAAAAAAACTTGAAACGGAATTTTCATTTAGAGAATTCTGCAGTCATAAACTTAAGCTTCAAGTTGAATCATACGGGAATACATGAACATCTAGTACGCAGAAAGTATTGTAAAACCATAATCAAAATGGACCAATGTGGCACAAAAAGAAAGAGCAAATGTGTCAATCGCAAAGTACAGGGGACCAAATTGTAAGGTACAATACTTAAGGAACCATTAGCATATTGCCCAAAACAAAAGCCAGGACACATTCGTCTTAACTGGATTTCCCTCTGTTTGAGGGTGGAATTGGTTCTGTGAAGTAGTCTTAAGCAGGGCAGAGCTACATTGTGGCACGTGGGGTTGCTTGACCCTACTCAAATGCAAAATTTTCCAATGTAAGTACAGATTTTGATGATAACTAAATTGCCCCAAGAAATTCAAGTTGGAACTGCAACTGTCGTCATATTTTCAAACACTATTTAGGTACTTGACCCCACTACTTAACAATCCTGGCTCCGCCCCTGTTATTAAATACCGAAACACAAAAGCATATATTGACAACATGCGTACCTGAACATTGGCGCCGGTGACAATATTGGGCTTGTCATGGGGTTTTCCGGCAGCTTTCATCTTGTTTTGCCACCTCCTCTTGAATGCTAATCCGGCCAACATTATAGCCTCCGATGAACCAACTGTTCCCACTCCCACTGCCGTCTCTGCTTCCCCGAGTGGCGCGTGAAACAAGTTTGCTATCATGTTTACGCACCGGTTCTGCATTGATCAAAAATTAATGCATGAGTTCAGAATTTGATGGACTTGGAATACATAAGTGCCACAACTTGTTTTGTTTATCCTGTAAAGTATCCTACGTTTGTGTGGATTTTGGCAAAAAAAAAAATAAAATCTTTTTACGAAATGTCGTGGGATTGGTAGAGTGGAAGCATAGGTCCAAGAGATCGTCGCTTTAGGCCCCACGAAACGTGTAAAAATCCCCTAATTATTTTTAGTAGCCAGTACATAAGTTCGACATTTTTTGTGCATAATAACACTGGGGGCCCAATTTAATACAAAAAAATGAGCAGTTGCAGTAAAATTCATCTCACCATCTCTGTAGTTAATAGTTCACTAAAGTTGCAATTTTAATCAATTTCGATCTTATAGCCTTCAATTCTAAACTTATTGCAAGTGGTATTTTCTTCATTTTAACATAAGACAAAATCCGCATTCAGAATCCCAGCCTATAACCCATTTTCTTATTTGATGAGCAATGTTATGTATCACTTGTTTCTTCGATATTTTTTTACTTACCAACATGGATATGGGGACAGATATTTATATTTATCATTTAATGTGGGAAACCATTTAATGTAGAAATTTTGGCCCCCGCAAAGGCTCCGGGGATGCTGCCAAGCACCCTCTGCCAAGTGGGTGTCAAGCGAACAGTTCAAATATGTATATGTTCAGATCCAATCCGAACCGTTCACGCCGAAATAAATAGCCGAACGCCGCTCGACATCCATTTGGTAGGGATGTTTGGCAGCATCTCCCATTCCCTCGCTAAAGGGTCTACTGTCTACAGTACTGGATTGTTTCCATCGATTGTCTACCAGTCAAAGATAAAGAAAAATCAACATTTCATAATTCAGACTGAGGAAACGAGAGAGAGAAGGTTCCACCGAACCCAACTGGTCAGAGTATATGGGCTGTCATGTCCCCTCAATTAGGGCCCCAATTTATTGCCAGAGGATTTTCTTCTTTGACATTTTTGGCATACGCAGCCGACGTAACTCCTCTATTTGACAAATAGAGAAATTGATGTGGATCGTAGACATAGTAAAACTGATGTGAGTCGTAAATGTACTCAATTATAAGGTTGAAAAACCAAGTAAAACTCTCTAGTCTTCGTATTTGCCTTCTTATACTGATTTTTTGTATGCTTGTTTGTGCGTCTGGGGGTTTGACTAATTTCTCAATGTAGGCTCAACATATTTGCTCCGATTCGGGCTCAAAAAAGTTAATCAAATTGTTCATTTTGATTGACTCGTCGAGTTTATCTACCAGCTTCTGGAGAGGAATTGTGGTAGTACTTGCATTGCAACTTTGCAAGATCTATCCCGAGCTCTCCAAATGCCATGGTTGGTAGTTATCGATAAAAAGAATCCGTCTTTGTTCTGGAGATCTCAATCAAGTGGCGGCCAGAGATGAGAAGAGGGGGAGCACCCGCGGTTCAGCATTCGTGAAAAGAAATAAATTAATTGCCGACTATAATGATTTTGAAAAAAATACCAAAGCAATACTAATATTTCATTTTTCGGATATCGCAGATTGATTTTTTGCGTACGCCACAATTTAAAATCAAAATAAAACTGATGATTTGAATCAATTTTTTGGGCCCCTGCGGGAAGTGTTATCCAATCTCGTTCCCGGAATCAGATAAAGGGCAGTTGACCAAATCCAATCACTGTGCCGACAAAGAGAAGATGGGATTGGGAAGAGCCCCTCTACCACTCACAAAAAGAAGATGGGATTGGGAAGAGCCCCTCTACCATTCAACGCCATGTGCCCACAGAACAAACAAAAAAAAAATTGTTTCCGACTTTCTACTCCAACAAATGGAATCTGCCCTCTCAATTTGAAAAAAAATTCTCTAACTCAAAAAATATTTCATTACCTCTGCTTGCAATCATTAATCTCATTTTTTTTTCGAGCTCTGTCAGGCGCAGAGACAATTCGCAGAGAACCACGCAGAGACGTTTGGTCCCATTTCGGGTCCCGAAAAATTGAGCTCTGCTACGCGCAGAGACAATTCGCAGAGAATCACGCAGAGACAAATGCGTCTTGCCCCATTTCGGGTCCCGAAAAAATCTAAAAAAATATCCATAAATTTTTGAATATTATTTTATGGAGCCCTATAAAAAATCAACTCCAGTAGATATCGATAAGTGTTACTTTTGGATTCGTAGGGGCGAATTGAGCAGTTTTGTCTCTACGAATCCAAAAGTAATACTTCTCGATATCCACTGGAGTTGATTTTTAACAGGGCTCCATAAAATAATATTCAAAAATTTATGGATATTTTTCTAGATTTTTTCAGGACCCGAAATGGGGTCAAACGCATTTGTCTCTGCGTGGATCTCTGCAGATTGTCTCTGCTGGTAGTATTTTTGCGAAAAATTCTAGAAAAACATCCATAAATTTTTGAATATTATTTTATGGAGCCTTGTAAAAAATCAACTCCAGTGGATATCGATAAGTATTACTTTTGGATTCGTAGGGGCGAACTGAGCAGTTTCGCCTCTACGAATCCAAAAGTAATACTTATCGATATCCACTGGAGTTGATTTTTTATAGGGCTCCATAAAATAATATTCAAAAATTTATGGATATTTTTCTAGATTTTTTCGGGACCCAAAATGGGGCCAAACGCATTTGTCTCTGCGTGGTTCTCTGCAGATTGTCTCTGCTGTTAGTATTTTTGTTTTTTTTCTCTCTAATCATTATTCTCATTTATCTCTTTATCTTGCTCTACTTATCACCTCTATCTCTAATAATTACCCTATTTTCCCTCTCTATTCATTATCCAAAAATTCAACTCAAAAAATTTCAAAACATCATCCAAACAGGCCAACAGGCAAGTCCTCGAAATAGCAACATAGCTCATTCATTTTGGGATTTGGATTTGAATTTGTAGGTAATGAGTGTACAAAAAAATAGAGTAATAATTAAAAACAAAGGTAACAATTGGAGAGAGTAATGATTAGAAAAAAATAGAATAACGATTAGAATCCAAAATCCTTAAATGAATGGGGTCCTCAGAGAGAGAAAAGACATATTGCAAGTCATTCAGATTATAAATATCTGAATTATGATTAGAAATTGAAAAAATTGATTGGAGGACATGTCTAGAATCGATTTTGCCAAAGAATTTTATGAATTGAAGTATAATTAGAAACTAAAAAAGTTTCTTCAGGTTTGATTTTTAAGTTTTGCAGTCTGCGTTCTCTTGGACTTAACTTAAATTTAAAATTTTCTTCCTTATTTGAATTTTTTTCGCATTTGTTAATTTTATGCCAAATTTTTGTGGATTATAAATTCGTCTCGACGAGAGGAATGTGAAAAGTAATTTTTTTTACTTTGTTATTTTTGCACTAAAAAATGGTTATTTCTCAAAATACTTGGGTAAAAATGCCAAAATTTTACTTTTTCAATTCCTCTCGTCGAGACAAATTAATAGCTCACAAAAGTTTGATGCAAAACTAACAAATACGAAAAAAATTCAAATAAGGACAACTTTCAGATTTAAGTTAAGTACAAGAGAACGTTAGTCGGGGCATTTTCAAGATGCAAGGTTGACAAAACGCATTCCATCGTTGGGTTCCAAACTCTAGGCCAGGTTTTCGTTTGGTTTAAGATTTGGGGGAGGTTTTTTTGGTTAACAAGTGAAGAGAAATAGATACTAGAAAAATGAGACTAATAATTGATGAAAAAACTTATTGAAAACCATACGCAGAGAGAAAATGATTGGGTCTAGAGATCCAATGATTCTAAAATGCATAACTAGGCCTCCCGAATACCCTCGTGCACTAGTTTAAACACGCCGAGTTATTAAAAATAGAACCATATTGAGCCTAGGGTGGAATAGGATAAGAGAGCGGATCCTCTCCGGTTCAAATGTTTTGGACCGGAGGAGACGGTCGCAATAGGAAACACAACTACCAGTCTACCACGTTGGGGTCCATGCATGCGTGTGAGGCGGGGGAATCGCCTCTTTCTTCTTTCATTTTCCGTTGTGTACCAATTTGGGAAATAGATTTCCAGGCCCCCACTAGGCCTTAGGTTTGCTCCACACTGGGTTCTAGTTTTGTGTAGTAGTAGTAGTAGTATGTGGCTATGGACCACTTCCACAGGACCACATCTTACCATTATCCTCTTCCACCGGCAACTAGATAATGAATGAATTGATTGTCGAGACGAACGGATGAGATTGTGCGCTGCTGTAAATAACTTATCCACGGAGGAGCAGTGAATATGTTATTCTCATATTGTATTGTATATATATAGGTTATGTAATTTTGAAATGACGTGAAAAAAGTTGTATTCCCCCTATTCAATCATGGCGGGTACAGATTTCTACAAGAATGTTAAAAGGAGCACAATTGTTGTCGGTGCCGATGAGAGACTAGACATAGCATGGACATCCTCCTTCACCAAAGAAGGCTCTATTTGGTTCATCTTTTGAACTGCTAGAATTTTTTTTTTTTTGCCAAAATAAAATTGAAATACTCCAACAAGAAGGCTCTGGTCTGTTCATCTTTTGAATTGATTTTTTTTCCTAAAATCAGATTTCAGATCAGTTCTTGTTTAGGTGATTTCACATTATTGCTCCGGTGTTCCCTTATGACAAAATTTGGAGCGCATGTATAAAAAAGTGGAGTGTAACAAGTTTTTGAATTCTTGTCAAAAAAAACAAGTTTTTGAATTAGTTTTGTTTTTTCAAAGGATTTTTTTGTTTTGAATAAAATTCGGTTACTAAACCCAAAAAAAAAAATTCTCAAACAGACATATATTAAAAACTTTTAAAACCCTTTTCAAAATGGATGTATATTTTCTTTTCCCTATTTTCCTCATCAAGTCCATTGGAAAACTTAAAATTTAACCCAAAAAAATCTCTCTACGAAAATAGAACACTTACGAACAAGAATTAAGTGAAATTATGGCAAACCCATTATTTGTAGGACCGCATATCTGCAGGATAACATTTTTTAAGGGCATTTTCCAGATGGGAATATGCCAAGTTGCGAAATATAAGACTAATTTATTATGTACACTTTTTTTATTGGTGCCCATTTAATATAATATATAGTCCCACAGGTGAACTAATTCGTTGGTCAAAGCAATGTTTGATTCCTACGCGAACAATAAAATATCACATACACGGGATTAGGGGCATGTTTGATAAGTGTGTTAGGGCTTGGGAGAGGATTGCTAATCCTCTAGGTTTTCCAACTCTTTGTTTGATTGTAAAACTAAGGATGGGATTGCAAATCCCACACTATTCCCGGATTACTAATACCATGGGGTACTAGGTATTAGTAATCTTGTCCCAAGCTCCCTCATGTAAAATGACCACCTTACCCATGGTTTTTTAACTCAATACCAATAATACTCTCCATTATACGCTGCTATTTATGCGCTTCCCCCGCCAAATCCATATACTCTGCTTCCATAGCTGCTTCCAGAGGGGGAGAACGACCCAACTGTTGGTGGCGCAAGTTTGACGACATTCGACAGCTCGGAAAAAAATAAAACCTTCAACCTCATTTTTCTGGGTTGTTTTGAGAGAGAAAAAAAAGGTTGTATCCTATTTTAAATTGACAAAGGGACATTTTGGGATTGGTAAAAAAATTAGTTTCGGGGAAAAAATAAAGAGAAGGAAAGTATTTATTTTTATTGTCTTTGAAATTGGACCCAGTTTTCTAAGGGAAGGAAAAATAAGTGCATGAAGTTGGAATATCATTGTTTGATTATTGGTGATTTCTCGGTGTAATTTCACCCATGAGTATAATTGAAAAATATAATTTGTATCCTATCCCTTGGTGTTCCAATCAAATAAAGGATTGAGATTGAAAATCACAATCCCATGATTTAATCATTATACAATCAAACACCTACTTGAGATTACACTAAATATTACTAATCTCATCTCCTTATTAATTTTATCTAATCTAACACACTTATCAAACGGGGCCTAAGGGTACAAACTTTTCCATCTCGAAAATTCTTGTACTTTTGTCTTGATGGATTTTCTGACTATTGAATTATGCAATTTCACCACCGTGGGTGGTAGCCTGGTGGGCAGGTGCCCCTTCACTCCCAGGCAAGGTCTCGGTTTCGAGCCTTGCCAGTGGCATGGGGGTGTGGGATAACGCATTATGCCCACTTGTACCTAGGTGGTGCTGTGGTGACGGTCTGTCCTCACGGACAGTAGCTATGGCTCAAACCGGACATTCCACAGCGGGTCGGGAGCCCCTATGGTCACGCCCAAGGGGAGTTGCTACGCTGGTTGCCTCCTCCCACCCTTTTGTTTATCAAAAAAAAAAAAAAAATTATGCAATTTCTTTTATATTTTAAATTCAAGGACCAAAAAACACAAAAGTTTCCGCATAAAAATTCTTGCCTCCGCAGGATAGTACAGTCCAATAATCTTGTGCATAGATTTTTATATTACAGTATATTTTTTCTTTAACTTGAGTGTCTCAGAATACCACCTACCCTGGGTAGCTCTTTGCAAAAGATCTTTTTTCCTCGGGTCACTTGCATTCACCTCAGAGTTTCAGACTGGGGAATGACTTCAGTGTTTTCAGTTATTTATTTTGAGGACAATATAATTTTTAACATAACATAATTATTATTAATATAATCAAAATTCATTACAAGCATAACAAAACCATAACAAGACAACCTATTTGTTATGCCTTTGTTGGATTTAGTTATGTCATGGTTGATTTTTTGAATATTTCTTGATTATGCCTTATTTGGATTCTGTTATGCTTTTAATAGGTTTTAGTTATATTCATAATGATTTTATTATACCAAAAGTTACGGTGTCCCCAAAATAACCGGGGATACCGTAACTTACTTCTTCTGTAGATGTGTTTTTTCTTTTACATCTTATGTGGAGTAGTTGTTTTACACCTACGCGTGCAGGGTAAAGTTGCCGGCAAAGCACTTTGGTACAAAGGGGACTTGATTGAGGTAAGTGTAAACTAGTTTGATAACTGGATTATTATAATGAAAAAAACTGTATATTTTGTATAAGTAAGTAGGACATGCCTGGAGCTCGGTGGTGACGGGGTACTCATCCATGTCGACGTAGTTCTTGTTGATGGAGGCCATGATCAGCTTGTCGCACTCCGGCTCCATCCACGTCGTCACGAAGGAAGCCAGATTCAGTCTCGGATTCCCGTCCAGCATCAGCTCGTCGTTTATGATCTGCCATGCCGCCTCCTTCGGGATCGAATCATCCGGCATTTTGAACCTAATTCAGATCCAAACCACCCCATGATCAGTTTTCAGTACTAATCTCTAAGATCCACAGACAGAGACAGAGACAGAGACAGAGGATAATTACCTGGGAAGGGCGGTTCGGACGTATCGAGATGCGAAGGTTGAGTGGACGGAGACATCGGAATTGGATGCAGTCTTGGACAGAACCATGGTGTTAGAGAGAGAGAGAGAGAGAGAGAGAGAGAGGATTGTTAGGAAAGGAAAGCGAGGCTAGAGAGCAGGAAACTGCCCGGTATTTGTCGTCCGTGAAAGGTTCATCTGGTAGGTAATTCTAGAGCAAATAAATTAATTCGGACCCTTGGATCTCAAAAGTAGTATGAAAACATAAAAAGTGTTACAATATGCACTGAATTTGAGTACGTATCCTCGTGAGCGGTCTTGAAATTCATAACGTTTGCATAGTAAATCATAACAATCGGGTTTAAAATGCATAAACTTTAACGTATCGGACCGTAAAAATGTTGCAAACGAAATCTTGCCGAATTACCTTTTCTATAAGCTTGCGCATCATTTCCGCAACGGTGTGTACATATTATGTGTTAATGTCGCGAGACGATTACACCATGCTCGGACTTTTTATACACTGGACAAAATTCCTTTCAATTTTATGTACATGTTGATGCCTAGACAATGGAAGTTTCATAATAATAAAAGGAATTTTGCTTTTTAACGTGAAGTAGTTTTTAATGGTCATTGAGATGAGGTGTTAAATTATCTGGCAAGGTGTGATTATAAAGGTTTTTTTTTTTTTTTTTTAGTTGGCAAGCTGTGATTGGTTAAAAGATTTTTTTTTTTTTGCCAGGTGGTACGTGGCCTATCTGCTCCCAAAAACTTCTCTAATATTATAGTAAAATGATCCAGATGTCTAATATTGCATAAAATGTGTTCACCTCAAAAAAATATATATGTGTGGGGATTTTTAATTGGATGTGATGCAAAAGTAGACACATCATCATAATTGACTATCCAAACCGTTCCTTTGTCGAATTGAATTAATGATTCATGTTCTTGTAGGACCAATTTATTCGATTAATCGGGTTTTTTGCATGGATAATATACACATGTAGGTTTATCAAATTGTTTTTTTCGACCAATCAGAAAATGCTGGAGTGCCTCTATAGATTTGATTACACAATACCACTCAATGCGACCGTTCTAAAAACAGATTTGCTGGTGCGATGTCGAATGCATGTCATAAAAAACTTAATTGAAACCCTCTCTAGCTAGCAACAATTGATTTTAGGAGAGATGATGAAAAAACGGTCAGACAGAAAAGAATGAGTTATATCTTCAAATGGGACGACAATAAATCTCATTTTGCATCGGATGAAGTTCTCATAAGGGGATTCCGATTTATAGTTGTGCTTATACTATTGTCCAATTTCTTGGAGTAGTTACTTTTCACGAGTCATGTTGGTACTATATATGACAAGCAAATAATGTCATTTCGTGAAAAATATTTCACGAATTTTATACTAGTTCAAATATTTCTTTCGACGATTGCTGTAAAAACCATCTTCAAAATGTAATTGATTTTGTGAAATGCTCAAAGTATGTTTAAATCTCACGGAGGTCAAACAATTTAAATTTTGGAGTCACTTGAGGGTTAATTTCTGGGATCGTTAAATTCAAGGCTTCGGAAATTAGTTGAGGTACACGCAAGCTAACTGGCCCGGACCTCCGGTTATCGAAGCAGAATTTATAAAATTTTAATTGGTTAACTCCAACTGATTAAACCTACCCCAGAAGGCCAGAACCACCTCCAATTGACTCGTTAAACCATGGCACGTGCAATAGATAAATTCACATTTATATATTTTGTAAAAGAACATTTGATTCCCAGTTTATCTGTTCGGTTAACCGGTCTTAAACGATATGCAATAAAGGATACCAAAGATGATTGCAGAAAACGATATGCAATAAAGGATCGATCAGTATGCTAACCTTGTGTTGGAGGAAAAGAGACTGCAAATATTATTCAAGAGAAAGAGTGGCGGAAGCTGATTACAGAGAGGGGAGGAAAACTGTCTGAAAAAGAAGGTAAAAGAAGGTACCTAGCAAATGAAAGACGCGTCCTTTATATTGAGGACTCAACAGGACTTAGTGGGTAAAAGAAAATGACATAACAACTTAAGGAAAATATTAGCCGGGTGCTAGGGAGCCCCATCGTCACCAACCATTTCACCTAAAAGTTGTTAAACCTAACATTGACAATACCCCTTAATTGAGTATTTTGAAAATTACTCCATTCATTGAGTGTGCTCCCGGACTTTATTTGGAAGCATCCATAATTGAAAATTTGAATTGAAGTTGAAGCAACATCATTGATGCTTCTCCTTGCCCTTGCGAGAGGACAGCTGTTCGGCCATCATTTCCGTCATGCTGTCCCAAAAATCTCCTAGAGTAGGAGCTTGAGTGGTCCCTTCATCTTCATAGGGGTCTTGTGATTCCCCTGCCAGGCATGTGAAAGGATTTGTATCTTCATCATTGCTTTTTGCTGATGTCATGGATTCGTCATCAGCTGCCGATTGGGTTGCCTGCACTGTCTGCAAGAACTGTTCTTTCATGAAGTCCATAGTTTTAATTACAACTTCATCATCAGACAAATTAGGTTGTTTGGCCCTTATTTGAGCTGAAATTTCCAAGAAAGGATTTTTAACTACCAATTGTTCCTTTCTTTTAACTTGTGTCTTTAATTTGTTGGTAGCAGTCCGAATTTCTGAAAAAGTCTGCTCCAAATCTATTCCTTTCCACCATTTATATTGGAAAGTGCGCTGAAGGATAGGAAGACCCAAATTATTTCTTCCAACTGCGAGATCCCATTTCCATATCCAAGGAATCCCAAATGTGATCATTATAAAGAGGAATGATTTTCCTTCAGATGTATTAGTTCCTCTTATTTGAGGATGATGCTCTTGAAAGAACTCAAGTTCCTTCTGTACCTCATTGGGTAGAAAATCTGATTTTGGTCCAAATTTAGACCACCAATTAACAAACCAATTTGGTAAATCATTTTTGCCAATCAATTTTGGACAAATTTTCAGAAACCATGAGTGTTTCCGCTTTTGATTTTGATCATAAAAGGCCTTTGACCAGGCTTCGATGTAATCCCAGTAGTTAAAATGAACTGGAACGCCATTTTCACCTTTTATTGTCAAAGTTTTGGATTGCTGTGGGTGAATTCCCCACTTGTTAATTGGAATGACCATCTTAATTATGGCCCTGCTATAACTGATCGGACTCTTATTGTCCATCTTGCCTTCATAGGTATGGCGGAATTCCACCGAATTTGTTTCTGAGAGCATTGCCTCATATAAGTATCTGTATTTGCCCTCTGGGGCTGGATATCCCATTATATCCATGTAGCGGGACCTTATTTCCCACGGATTGTTGCTATTATCTTCATCCTGAGATTCCAGGATCATAATTGTTTCTCGGTTTTCACCCAATTTGAAAACCTCTTCAGTTTGGACCACTTCCGCCATTGAAGGGCCTGATGATGCTGATGCAGCATCGGTAAGTGATGGAAACTGCAATTTGTTAGCCTTCAAGTAGGCTTCAATATCAGCTTGCGTGACCCTCGATTTGCCACGCCCACGAGAGGAATTTCCTCTTCCTCGACCCCTATCAGGTGGCCGATTCATCCTGCAAAATTTATGCACGAGATAAAATATTCAGTTGATTCTGAAGTCTCTGTATTGTCAACTGGATCATTTCTATTTCCCAGTCTTGGTCATCATCGTAACCATAATATTGATAATGTCGAAGCAGTGCTTCTCTAACATTAATCCAACGTATAAGAGTAGCCCTATTATGAGGCCGATGAAATATTGTCATCTCAGCATTTGTTTGGAGAACTCTTCTTCTCAATATTAACCATTGCTCAAATTGAGTTCTTTGCTGGGCAAAGTTATTATTCATCCCTGCAGAAATTCACGGGTGAGAAAATCAGGGAGGGAATTATTTTCTCCCTTGATGTGTTCAATATCAAAGTCAAAGGCAGATAATTCTGACTGCCACCTAGCAAAAATTTGCTTTGAAGCTAAGTTTTTAATATCTTGCTTCAAGACTTGCTTTGCTGCACTACAATCAACCCTAAGTAAAAATTGTTGATTGAGTAAATCATCTTGAAATTTATTAACACATTTTATAATAGAAAGAATTTCTTTCTTCACAGTGCTGTAATTAGTCTGTGCATTTTTAAACAAACCAGAAGTAAATCTAACCAACTCTTCCTTATTAGAATTTTTATTATGTTGCTTCAAGATACCTCCATAACCAATATTTGAGGCATCAGTTTCAACAATTTTCTTCCAATCCGGATTAGCTATCGCTAAGCAAGGTAATTGTTTAGCTTTCAATTTTATTTTGCGAACAGCCCGAGTATGCTGTTCTGACCAAGGGGGAGGATTCTTCTTCAACCTATTATACAAGGGTGCAGAATCCTGTGCCAATTCTTTATAGTAGTCTCCAATATAATTGAGACTTCCAAGAAATCTTTGCAATTGGGTTTTATCCCTTATTTCATCTGGAAACTTTGAAGCAAATTCTATGCTCCTGTCAATGGGAATAATTTTCCCTTGGTGGATATTGTGTCCTAAGAATCTCACATTAGTCTGAAACAATTTCATCTTAGGAGCTGAAACAACTAGACCATTTCTTTTAATTACATCTTTAAAAATTCTAAGATGTTTGAGATGTTGATCTATGTTCTCTGAAAATATTAGAACATCATCAATATAGCATATTGCAAAATCAGCATATTGATAGAAAATATCATTCATAATATTTTGAAATTCTGAAGGTGCATTCTTCAGACCAAATGGCATCACATTCCATTCGTAATGGCCAAAAGAAACAGTAAAAGCTGTTTTATATCGATCAGGTTCCTGTATTTGAATCTGCCAATATCCAGATTTTAAATCAAATTTAGAAAAGATGACTGCCTTATTCAGTCGATCCAACAAATCTTTTTTATTAGGAATGGGATATCTTATCCACATTAAGACTTCATTTAATGGTTTATAATTTATAACCAATCTAGGAACACCTCGTTCCTTTTCGGCATTTTTGTTCACATAAAAAGCTGTGCAACTCCAAGAAGAGTAACTTTTTCTTATTAATTGCTTCTTGAGCAAACTGTCAATTTCATTTTGACACAATTTCAAATATTCTTGTTTCATCTGAGAAGGTCGAGCTTTTGTAGGAATTCTTTTTTCATCAAAATCCTTCTCATAAGGTAATGAAACAATATATTTTTTCCTATCCCAGAAAGCATTTGGGATATCACTGCAAATTTCTTTTTTGAAATTTTCTTCAATTTGAGAAATTTTCTCTTTTAAAGAAGTTTTTTGTAAAGCTTCTTCAATATTCATAATTTGAATTTCTTTTTTGAGAAAATTTATTTGTTTATCTTTTTGAGAAATTTTTCTCACTATATCATTTATTTCTTTGTATACAGGTGGAGATACAAATTCAAAATATACTTCGTGACCTTCTACCTGTGCAGTTATACCTGAAGTGCTGGTCTTCATTGGCAGCAGCATTGAGAGAAAAGGAGTGCCAAGTATTAACTCCTGTTGCAGATTTCTTATACAAAGAAAAGTTGTTTCCAAACAAACTCCTTTGTTACAAATGTAAACATTATTGAGCTTGTATTTAATTATCATTCTTGCTCCAATAGCATTAGTGAGGCTTTGAGAAGTTTTCTCAAAATATTGGGTTGGAATTATTCCTTCTTGATATTGTTGATAGTATATTCTTTGTGAATTACCAAATTAACTTTGATGTGCCATTTTTGGTACACCACTCTATTAATGGAATTCAAGTAAGCCAAATCATCAGCCTTACTCGATTCACCTTGGTTTTCCAAGACAACCAATCTTGTCTTAATGTCATACAACTCCTGAGCTCTATTCTTGAATGTTGTTAACAACTTGATTTCTGCTTTAAGAGTGTTTATTTCTCCTTTTAATTCAGGAATTGTGACAGGTTTCAAATTGTCTACCTGTTCCAATCTATCAAGAACAGTTTTTAAACTGTAATTTTCATTAGGAAGTCGGGGCTTTTCTTCCTCTTCTTCTTTTATTGAAGATAAACAAGTTTCAATTATTTTCATTTTTAATTGAGGATCTTCAATCTGATCAATGATTTCTAAAAGACCCTGTTGTTTCTCAGTAAGCACATTAATACTGAGACCATTCATCTCAACTATTGCCTTCCAATAATTATCGGAAGTAGAACATTCAATGTCATTGCAACTGCAATTTTTTGCTATTTCTTCTTCACCTGAAGAAGTTGAAGAAGTGTCTTCTTCGCTAGAAAGATCATTTATTTGATCTTCAAGTTCAGATTCACTTGAATCAAGCAATATTTTATAAAGAGTTGCTTTTAACTCTTCATCTAATTGGAGTTCATCTATCTTCTTTTTGGCCTTGCACTTATTTGCATAATGACCAATTTTACCGCATTTAAAACATTTTGCAGTAATTTTCTTATCAGATTTATTTTTCTGCTTCATAGCAGAGCTATTCTTTGAACTAGATGGTTCATTTTTATCTTTGTCCTTGTGTTTCTTTTTACCCGATTTTCTTTTCGAGTAGTGTCGAGTAGCCTTATTACTACTCTTATTCTTTTGAGGTTTCCCATATTGGGGCATAACGTAACCAAATTTGTCACAAAATTGTCCTAACTCTTGCTTACCAGTTAGGTTCTGTTTTTTCAATTGATCATGCAATTTTATATCATTGCACAAAGTTAAACCTTCTTGTATTATTATGGCTATTAACTGACCATAAGTATATCTATCATAATCGATAGTTAGACCATTATTTTGGTCTCTCGTTTTCTTCCTTATTTTCTCCGCAAAGAAATAAGGTAAACCATCCACAAATTTGGATTTCCAATGCTCACTATTAGCATCAACTCTCTGCATGACTTTTGCAAGAAACACATCCTTATACCAACGAAAATGAGTTAACGTTGGACACTTTAGATTTTGAAGTAATTCTCTACTTCTTTCCCGTTGGTTATCCCAATGACCAACAAAATGTAAAATTATTGCCTGGACAAGTGTATAAACAGCATCTTGTTTTACAATTCCAGGTTCATTTTTAACAGCATTTAAAATTTCTTGTCGTTGGCTTTCTGTGAGAACATTATCCCACCAACCTTTGATCATGCCAGTGAATCCAACTGTGATCCATCCAGCAATCTCCTTATCTTCATTTCTATTATTACGACATATTGTGCTATACATCATCATTTGATGTACCACACCAAAGATTTGGTATTCGGTCATTCCATCTATGTTCCATTCATAAATGGTTCTACCACTATAAGACATCTGCTTCCGGTAACCAGATTCTTCATATAACATATCCTGAGGAGTAGGTCTCGGGTAGTAATACCTATCGGCTCCACCACTATGGAATGTTTTAGGAGTGTATTGAATTTTATTAATAGTCTCTATTTGAGGCTGAACAAAAGAATTTTCTATTTCAGCAACCTCTTGCTGAGATATTTCATGTTCTTCTGTTATTGTCATAAGAGTTAAGCCTTTAAATCTTTTTTGTAACTCTTCAACTAATTCAATATTTTTACTAGGATTTGTCAAATTAAATCCTGAAATAGGTAACGGTGGTCGGATATTTGAAGGTGAAATTTCATCTTCTTTTTTCTCAGTCTTAGAAGACATATTCCTAATGTCTTCTCTGGTTTGAGCTATTTGCTCTTCCATACGAATCAATTGGTCTCCTATGGTATTGAGACAAATATTGGTATAATTATTCTGCTTATAAACCTTTCCGTTTGGATCTGTATTTGTAGGTTTAACAAAAGCAGTGGTTTCCAAAGGTGGATCATTACTAGTGTTGCCCTCTATTGACAACGGTACTGTTGGAGGATGGACAGCTTTAATGACATTTCCTGCCATATCTCTCCAATTTCTATGATAGTCTTGTATTACATTAATAGACTTATCAATTTCTATCCAATGCCTTCCATAAAACCATTGTGTAAAAGGCATTATTTTTCCTGAATATTCAAGCCAATTATAAAATTCTTTTTTGAATTTTTGTTTTTGATCAGCATTGTATTTGGCAAAAAACCAAGTTCTAAATTCTTGGTATTTAGGCTGTTGAAATTCTTTATTAATTTCTTTTCTCTGTTCAGGCGTTATTATCATTATTAATGGTAAAAACCATCTCACTTGCAGTAGGTGATTCTACTGCGTTATTGTGATGTGTATAAACACCATGTGGTATTTGATTTTCAGATAATCTTATTCCAATCAAATTATCATCCTCTCTCGGATGTTGTGTTTGGTGTGACTCCGGAATTTCCGAAACCGAGTGCCGACTAGTAGCTGGGATACTAACCCTATATGGCACTTGGGTTGTTGGTTGGCTATTTCTAGAGCTTCTGCTCCTGAGCAATCTATCTGGTTGGGGACTCCTAAAATTTAGGAAAACCGTGCCATCATTATCTTGAACAATGTGTTCTATCCTATTAGCAATTGGTCTAGGAGGAACAGCATTTGTTATAGTCCAATTTTCTGGAAAAGTAATTTCTTCCCAATTAATCAACCTATTAGTTGCAATATTAGATGTCAACACATTAGACTCTATCAAAACAGTTTGATCAGGGGGACGCATCATTCGCACCCTAGGTTTAAGTGTATTCATGACTTTATAGTAAATTCTATAAATCACAGCTATTACTTCAGATCCAGGTAAAAAATCATATCCCCTAGTCTGAATTCTACAATTTAAAGCTTCTCCTATATTTCTATCAGTAAGAGACAAAGAGAAATCAGGATAAGCATTAAAATATACAGGACCATGACTCAAACTGGTCTCTACGGCCCCTATGATTGAGGACCGCCAACTATTACACCTGCCATCACGCAAAGTAACTTGCAGACAAGTATCTGTTCCAAGTAATGTTAATGGTTTAAGGTCAATTTGCACTAAACCAATATGAACATAATTATAGTTATTCATGTGAGCAAGTAAATCCCTACGGTCTAAGAGATTTATTATTTTATCATTGAGCTCTAGGCTCTCAGTTTTTTCCACGGTTTTAATTGCCATGGTACTTCTAAAATCAAATAGTCCACGCCCATATATGGTTGAAGGGCGCACTGGAGGAATTGTCCAGTGATTCAATTGTTCTTGCACATTTGAGGCTGAAATGTTACAGAGCACACTTTTGAGGCTGAATTTTGTTACTTCCCGCTCGAGATGCTCTTATATTGTCTAAACGAAGTAAACAGGCTAAATTTGAAAAAATACAAATTTCGAAACAGATAATTCTCTTTATGTACATTAACAAAAAAAAAATTCATTTGGCAAAAACAACTTCTCTAAAGAAACTACCCTTAATTATTAGATGAAGAAAATTAATTGCGAACAACTAGGAGCCCAGTTTTTTTTTTCTTTCCATTTTTCATGTGTGTCAATCATTTATCTATTAAAGTCCGATGAACATAATTTTTAAAAAATTAATGGTCTTGCCGAGCTCTACAAAATGAACAGAGCAAATCATCCAAATGTGCTAAAAAATGGCCGAAAAATTAAAATTAATCCGGTAGGGAACGCCACCACCTGTCCCATACCGGGGATATATAAAAGTTTCACTGGAATGGGTTCACCTTTTGCATTAGAGCAGAGGATTACGAGAGGAGATCAATTAATAATTCTGAAGTACTGGGAAAGTTTAAAAACCGAGTAAAGATATAGGTACCGACAGCCGGGAGGGAAATCGGTCCGACCGGTCGCGCCGGGCCCCCGGCCTCTGGCCACCGACTTGGCCAAAATCCTTCATTCATTAACATTCGGGCCTTATTTATTTTGGAGTCTCAAAATCCTTAGGCATGGTCTTCACTAAATTTTCTTTATCTCTCCGCTAATTACTCTCAAAAACCTCCTTCAAAACCTAAATCTTTGATTAACTGTTTGCACACTTCCTGGCCTGTTTAAATACAGTTCTTGTTATGTAGGAATAAGTGTTTTAGTGAATAAAGTTACGTAGAAGAAAAATTCTAACACGGCATTAATTTAAATTTAGAACTTAATTATATCATTATATGTAACTTTCACATCATAAAAAAGAAAGTGCATTTTTATTTTAAAACGACATGATAATTAGTTAATACGTTAGACTATTAGTAATTATTACGAGAGCCAACCTCTTGCTCATAGGAGTGGTAAAACGATCGACAACTCATTTCTTCTTTGTTTTATTTATTGACGATTCACAGGACAAAAAGCATATGCAATTATAAATTATTCAGCGTCTAAGGTGGCGTTCTACTTTTAGAAAAAGAAGGTTTTGGAAAAAAGAAGGTAATTTCAAGGTTAAAAATCATGTATTGATGTAAATAATTTTTCTACCAATATAGATCTTGTTTGATAGATCTCATTGAGATCTTTTAAACGGTAAAAAAAAATTAAAATTTTATTTTTTATTTTCTTTATATTTGAATTTGAAATTACGTTCTTTTTGAAAAAAAATATTTTGGGAGAAAACGAAACGGGGCCTAAACTAAACTATTCTTTTGAATGAGTAAATTCGAACCATTTAGTAGTCTTTTGTTTTTTTGGGGGGAAAATAATTTTGTTATTCTCTTTTTTGTTAACGTCATTCATCTGCAAGTGTATTTTTGAATCAAAAATACACTTATAGAAAAATAACGGTAACAAAAAAAGATGTAGCAAAATCACGTCCCTTTCTTTTTTTCCTTTTTGTCTATTGTGGCATGTGGGGCCTGCACTGAATTTTCCTTTTGATGCATGAAGGGTCAGAAGTTACCGGTAAGTAATCCATGTCAAATCAAATCAAATTGATCCAGAGTGTGAGGCACATTGATCCAGAGTCGGTTCAGCTCCTCTGGCGTTTCTCATATTTCAGCGCCGGGGGCAGAACTTCTGCAGACAGTACCGATATTGCTCGGTGTTTTTGTGGAGTAGTGTCTTATTTTCTATTAGGGTTGAGTTTGGGTTAGTTTTTCTTTTTGGTCTTTTGGTTCTTTTCTTTGGTGTCCTCAGATTTCTCTCCATATGTGGGGCTTCTCTCACCCCTGCGTGGGTGGTTCTACTGTGCTTCGCCTGTTTGGAGTTGAGGGTTTAGTTGGAGTTAGATGTAGTCTTTGGACGAAGTCCCCTCCTTTTGATTTCTTGATCCTTGTTTAGGGATTGAGTTTTCTCTTGATGTTCTGTTATTTTGATCTATAATATTTTCCTGTTATCGTTGTAGCAAAAAAAAAAAAGCAATCCGTGTCAACTAATAATTTGGTGGAAAATCATGTGAAAATGCGACATAGTACGAAGAACTCCGACTTTTTAATGTCATTTTAGATGGAATTGGATCATCTTCCGTCTTTAATTTGGACCAAACAGAACAGTTCAAGTTTGGATCGTCAATTGCTGCAATTAATTTTCTCAGAAACTCTTATTCTGAACAAAATTTGAACCATTGACTATACCAATACATGCAAGGTCCAAATTTGAATTATCACGTCTAGTGTAAAACTCGGATTTAAGAGTATCCGAAACCCTTTGCATATAGGTTTTGACCGGATTGAGTTTGTTTTTTTTTTGATCCTTACCGGATTGAGTTTGATACCGTAATTGATATGAAATAACTCAAAAAGAGTGATCTGAAATCTTTCAGGCGGAGGATTAGGATCGACATTTATATATCATCTTCTATTTCATAGATTCACAAGCCAAATGTACACAAACATTATATATTATGGAGTACTATTGGTGAAAATTCAATTTCATCATGTAAATTTCACATCTATGATCTCTATCCAAAGAGAGCACAAATTCGGTATAATTAATTAGATCCAAAGGAACCATTTTGGTGAAATTTTGAGGTCTGTTCCGATTCATTTTGCTGGTTTTTTATCGCCATGTTCTACTGAGGCTTTGGAATTTTGTGAAGCCCATGTCACTGCGGCTAATAGAGTCATTGCAGGTAGTTTAGGCTTTGATTCAAGATGGAAAGTCTCTCTCCGACTGTAGCTCTATTCTTTCTGATTGTGTAGAGTTACCTTTACTTTCATCTTATTCCGTTATTCATATTAAGCATTCTTGTAAAAGGATAGCCCATTCATTGGCTAAGCGTTCCTTATTAGGTGCTAGACTGGAGTGTTGGGGGGTCCTATCCCCCAACATCTCGCTAGTCTTGCCCGTGATGATTTTCGATCCTCAGACCGCTTTGTCTTAATAAAATTATCCCTTCTTCCGGAATTTTTTTTCTCTCTCACATATAAAGTAGGTGAAAACTACAGATAACTTTGGCTGGCACTTTAGGTACTGTGAAATTAATAAAGCTTATCAACGAAGTTTGGACTTTTCACCTAATCCCACTTGAAACAAGGGAGCTCATCGACCACCAATGGGAAAAACTGAAAAAGGATTCCCGATACTTGCGCTCTGTTGTTTAAGAGCAATGCCAAGAACACAAATATTTGGACTTAAATCCGAATATAGGTGTGTTCAATTTTTTTTTGATTGGTGTAAATTACACGTTATAGATCATCTGTATCCAAACATCCGCATTATACGTAGCATTATCAGGGACCGATCGAGCAAAAAGATTACTAGTAGCGTGACGGAGCAATGAATATCAATGACCATGTGATCATCTCCCTCTAATGTAGCATGTTGTGAGGAACCAGGGGGGCTGTTGTACCTTCTAGTCCCGAGTTCTAAAATGTGATGTGAAATGTTTGTTTTGTAGATCTTGATACGGAGAACAACCCTGTAAAAAGTCAAGAAAATGGAAATATTGGCAACCCAATAAGGCCCCGTTCAGTTGCCAGGAAAGTACAGGAAAAGTTAGAAAAATCAAATTTTCCATAACTTTTCTAGTGTTCAGTTGGCAGGAAAATTTTAGGACTTACCAATTTAAGTTTTCCTGCAGGAATTACTTTCCTGCAAAAGTGATCCTGCAAAAAACACAGGATTTTGCATCGCGGGAAAAGGAAAATGAGTAAACACTCACAAAATTTTCCCAAAAGTTTCTTTTTCCTGACAAATGAACAACTAAATCTTAATTTTTCTTGCAAAATTCTTTTGTCAAATGAACACTCACAGGAAAATAATTTTCTTTTTCTTTTGCTTCACCTCACTTCACTTTTTCTAGGAACCAATTTCCCACACTACTTTCTCGACAACTGAACAGAGCCTAAGTAAATTACCTTGTTCTTCGGTTAGTGAAACAACAAATACGGTTAGTGAAACAACAAATACACTTTAAGAATATACATCAAGATTATGATTCACACAGTAAGCAACTATTGCTTGATCGACTTTGTTTTCTATGGGTTATTGCTCACTTTTAGCTAGCTCTAAATAGTGAGCGGTTCAGAATATATTTTCGAACTCAAGACGAGGCCCGAAAAGAAAGCATAGTAGCCCCCCTTGTCAAAAAAATTTCTATCATCCTTAATTAAAATTTTGTGATTTACCACAAGACTATCTCGATGTATTCACACAAATACCAAATCAGAAAATAAAGAAAGAAATTAGAGCGACAAATACAATTTTTCAAACAAAAGGATTACAATCTTGGATGAATCACTACAACAAAATGGAGATTTAGGGGCACTTTTGAAAGGGCATTTTTTCAACACTGCCTTATCAAGTTATTAATGAGGCACCACTTACTAAAGTGCCCCATTTGAATCTGTCTATTGTGGCAGTTAGCTTTGGCCCCAAATTTAATGTATTTAATTATTTTATGGTAATTTGATAGGGCGGTTGAAAGTGCCTCGAAAAGTTGGGTTTAATAGGGCACTCACTTAAAGATATAAAACTACAACGTTTTTTGAAGTCAACTTTTTTTTTTTTTTTTTAAATCAACGTATTCTGATCAATCTAATAGGGCATCTTTGCACCTCTACACAAAATTAAGGAAAAAATTCAAAATACCCCCCAACCTATACACCCAAATTCAATTAGACTCCCAACCTTTTAAAAACTTCAATTTTACTCCCAACGTTATATTCCGTTAATCAAAATGCCTCCTTCCGTCCAAATTACTAACGGATTCCGTTAAAGGCTCCGTTAAATAGTATTCGGATCGAATTTCGATGATCCGAGCCGCTCAATGTGTTCAAAACGTGATTTTAAGGGTACCAATGAGAAATCAACAAAAAAAATGACCGGGAAGGGCTTCATCTGAACAGTTTTTTATTGAACTATTCAATAAAAAACTGTTCAGATGAAGCCCTTCCCGGTCATTTTTTTTGCTGATTTTTCGCGGGTACCCTTAAAATCACATTTTAAACACATTGAGCGGCTCGGATCATCGAAATTCAATCGAAAAAGGGGAGGTACAGACCGAAGCAAAATCCGGACGTCCGTACTTGAATAAAATCCGGATCGATCCACACCTCCCCTTTTTCGATCTAATTTCGATGATCCGAGCCGCTCAATGTGTTCAAAACGTGATTTTAAAGGTACCCGCGAAAAATCAGCAAAAAAAATGACCGGGAAGGGCTTCATCTGAACAATTTTTTATTGAACTATTCAATAAAAAATTATTCAGATGAAGCCCTTCCCGGTCATTTTTTTTGCTGATTTTTCGCGGGTACCTTTAAAATCACATTTTAAACACATTGAGCGGCTCGGATCATCGAAATTCGATCCGAATACTATTTAACGGAGCCTTTAACGGAATCCGTTAGTAATTTGGACGGAAGGGGGCATTTTGATTAACGGAATATAACGTTGGGAGTAAAATTGAAGTTTTTAAAAGGTTGGGAGTCTAATTGAACTTGGGTATATAGGTTGGGGGGGTATTTTGAATTTTTCCCCAAAATTAAACTGAAAGTCCAAAACCCGAAAAGCCTGTAATTTGAGTGAACTCCATTAAATGATTGAGGGACAAAGAGTCAAAAGTTTATACGAGTGGTACCCAAAGCAACCATGTGTATTGTGATTTTGAGAGTTGTTATATTTTGCTCTTCAATGTACAGGTCTTGTCAAATTTGACTACAGCAATACTCAGAATTCATGGTATGCAACAAATACATATGGAGTTGATGATTTGCTTGTGGATATATTAGTTCATGTTTAACATGTCTGTCTCTCTTGGACAAACGATCAATTCGAATTCTCATTATTATGTTGTGAAGAAAAAGCAGAGTATGACTTTTGTCTTTAGTTTTTCTGATTTTTTTATTCTTGGCAACAATTATAGAACTCCTTAAATTTCCTTTTTCTATATGAGCGAGTGTTTCTTATTGTATATCATTGTTTGTCAATTCAGGTAGCAAAAGATTAAGATAATGCTTGCGGAGAGGATTTCACGGGTGTTATATTTTTTAGCTTCAGTAACTTGTAAATATGGTTGATCAACTATTTCTCTTAAGCCTAGTTGTAACTTAGTAGGAGTTGCGGGATCTTGTATTTAATCCAAGTATTTGTAAGGTAAATTGGCAATTTTCTATGTTTAAGAAGTTGAGTTCTCATATGCTTGGTGAGTAGTATGGGATTGAATTAGCATCTAGCTGGTAAATTTTTTTTTAAAAGAAAAACTTCTTTTGGGGCAGTTAAAAGTGCCTTATTAAGAAATCTATGGAGGCAGTTCCAAGTGCATCATCAATGAATCTATTGCAGCACCTCAAAATGTCGCTATAAATGATTAACCATGGTTAAGCATTCATGATTAACATGCTGTAGCAGCTCCGTGAAGTGCCTTAATACATATGTTTATGTGGTAGTTTTTTGTGCCTCTTCAAACACTTCTTGCGGCACTTAAAAGTGCAAAAACCAAGAGATTTAGAGGCTCCACAATGAGCCCCATAAAAAGTGCAGCATTACATCTATAGTTGTATCGATACACGCGGCACTAAGGCGTGGTGCCTCAGTAGTTTAACTGCCCCAACAAGTCCCTTATTGAGGCAGTTTTGACTACCCTAACAAGCCTTTTTTTGTTGTAGTGAATTTCTAATCTAAGAAATCAATTCCCCCATTCAACCCTACTATGGTTTTAAATTCATTTTTCTGGTACTAAAAAGAAAAGAAAGGAAAATCCATCCACCTAACCTGACCTGGCAGATGTTATTGCTATACCGATACAAGTAGCCAGCAAACACAAATGAGGAATTAGTTCAGTTATGGAAACTCGCATTTAATTGGACAACTTGGAAAAAATTTAACTCAACGCCAAAAGTCAAAGGGAGTAAACTCAATATCTGAAAGGACCACTTTGCCCCTCTTCTTCCATCCTAATGCTTAAAGGCCCCGTTTAATAACTTGATTCAGCCATGGGATTGGACTAATAGCCCCTTCGGACTATTAATTCCTTATTTGGTAACACAAATGACTCCGGATTGGGAATCCCATGGGACGAGGAAGCCGAACTTTAGGAGGTATTAGCAATACCCCGTGGGACTTAGTATTCATAGTCTAATCTCAACTCCTTCTCATTACCAATTTCTTCTATCAATCCAATCCCATCTCAAACAAACATGATATTAATAATCTCATCATCTAATCCCATCCCAAACAAATATATTCATTATTAATCCATTCTCATTACCAATCCCTTCTCATTACCAATCTCAATCTTAATCTCATCTCCTTACGAATCACATCCATCTATCACTTTTATCAAACGGGGCTAAAGAGTGTTACTAATTGGACTTCACTGCAGATCAAAAAAAAAATTGGACTTCACTGAGAACCCATAACAATATTGAAGGTCAAAACAAACACAATCTATACTACAGGGACGAATATGAGATTTAAATAAAAGTAGAGGTATGATCTATATCTACGCCGACACCATTGGCTCAGATGCCGTTATCTTTTGTAGGAATCAAATTTGTTGCGGGATGTTTAGATTAATTAAGTAATCTTTTTTTGAGAGTAGGAGTAATATTTTTTGAAAATATTTTAATGTTAAACGTTTCATTTTCATATTGATCGAGTTAGAAATTCAAGATTTTCAAGGATTGAAGAGATCAAATTCCTTCTTTTTTTAAAGAATGTAATTCCTCTTGAATTAAGAGATCAATAAATTCGTTCTCATTCCTACTTTTCACAAACCTAAAGTTCCGAAATCACTTTCCCCTAAAATACATGCCATCCAAACACAGCCTATTCGTCACTCCGGTTCCATCGGCCCTGCGAGCCCAAAAAAACGTACACCGATTATCGGCCAGAAAAACTTGTCATGAGGAGGATATTCAAGCTTCCCGCCACCGCCGCCAAAACCTCTGTCTACCTTCTCACGGCCGCCGGCGCCGCCGCCCTCGCCTCCCAAACCATTTCCCCCACTCACGTCCCCGAGGAAATCAGGGCTGGAATTAGCGGGATCGTCCGATCTTCCCGTGCCGTCTGGACCGTCTGAATCTCTCTCTCTCTCTCTCTCTCTCCCTCTCTCCTGCAAATTTTACTCATTCTATGCGCTAAGAATAAATTGCTTGGATGTATGACTGCGTAGACTTACATTTTGTTGTTCATTCTTCGTTGCAGATCGCTTCGACGGTTGTGGATTACAAGTATTCGTTGCATGGATTATCGGAGGATTCGGATGACTATAGACGTGTATTATCTGAGGTTTGTGCGATAGTTTTACTGGAATAACTTTTGTTTCTGGTAGACATGTTAAATGAGCTTGAGTTCATTTTGATTAACTCACGTATGAGCCAGCTTACGCGCACCTCGACTAATTCCGGAAATGCTAAATGACTAATTCCGTTAACGAATGCCGACTGGGCAATCCCTCCAGTAGCCCCAAAGGTTTGAAATGTTTGATCTCCGTGGATTTTGAACATGCCACCCCATGGAAGACGAGCACTTATTTGTTTTCTCATGCCCACTTGGCGAAACCCCATTACTATGAAAAGCTTGGTAAAAGCTGGCTCGACATCATCTGACTTGTTAGAGAATCTCTAATTGGTAGAGTCAAAGCTTGATATCACAATCCTCTTGAATCTTACCTCAAAATGTAAAGCCAAATATTGCATGGATTTGGTAGCAACCAATTTGCTTCAAAATTGGCAGAAGGTGCTGCCATTTACAAAAGCGTTTTTAGAGTACAAAAAGTAACTTTTGGGGTTTTTTCAGACCATGAGAGCAAATTTGAAGCAATGGTCGGAGATGCTCTTACATGAAAAAATCAAGTTTGAACATATTTTTGAAGCTGTTTATGTTTTTAAACAAGCTTGAGCAACTAGCTTAGCTCGACTCATTTGCATTCATATTATCTAATATTAGTTGTTGAAATGAGGCTGATTTGAATCAAGAAATCTCCTCATTCCACTCACAACAGCTGATTGACGATTTTGAAAAGCAAAATGCATTGCTCGCACTGAGTTTAACATTTAGGTGTAAATCAGGAAGTTCGTAACTCCGTGCTTAAATTGCAGCGTATTGGATTGACAGATTCAAGTCTGCACGTAGTTGTATTGTTTTGTAACTTTTGTATGTGCCTATGTCTTGCAACTTCAGAGATAGCAATTGTAAATTCCTGAGAAATACAGATGCCCCATGTTGATTGGGCTGTCTTAATCAGGCCCTGGCATATTCGTGAACCTGTATCTTTTTCCTTGATTGGGCTGAGAGTGAGATAATTGGGTTACCTATGGCGATTTGCCTTCTTGTGACCGTTGTAATGAGTAATCACATTACAGAGCCTTGAAAAAAGATGCGGGCACTGAGTTGGCTCCAGACAACAAGCGGAGGTGACAGAGGTTGTGTGTTGAGCTTTAGTAGGAATAAGAGGTTTTAAGTTAGGCATATTAAGCAGGAGGAGGCCTCTTTTCTTAGGAGATTCGGGACATTGGGGCTATCTCAACCTTGGATATCCATCTTAGCCAGTTAGCCCCACAAATCAGATGTTTCCCAACTGCCAATGCTCATTGATTTGATTCAGGATTTTAAACTGATGCTGTGTCCTAAAGATATCTTCTTGCAGTAGAAATCCTGTATACGAGCTTGGTCAAAATAAATAAGGGTTCTCATCTATCCTGAGCAGTAAGTAATATCACAGTTGATTTTATGCAACAGAGGCGATTTCCAAGGAAGTAACAATGTCCTTGTCAAAATACCATTCCATTTAGAAGAGACACAGGTTATGTGTGTTATAGGTCAAGTTAGCCCAAAGGAAAAATGAACCCATGTAAAGTGAGGATATTACTTGAAATTTTGCTTGGAGTAGTTACATCGAGATCCATATTTCAACCTTGCCTGTGTGGTGAATTCTTGATGCTTCCTTTGTATTTTAGGTTCATTTATGCTCAGCCAGGAGAATTCTACAATTATGTGAAGCCAATAAAGGTTTCTATGTGAAAGCTGGTCAGTTTGTTGCAGCCCTGCGGCAGGTCCCAAAAGAATACTCATCCACTCTTTCATCCTTACAGGATCAGGTTCTAATTATCCAGTGTGTCTCCTGGACATATGTTTCTACTCATACAAAAGACAATTGCTTTGATTGCTTTTTATGCTAATTTGTGTTCACAATGCTTAGGCAGTTCCTTTTCATTTCAAAGCTATTAAAGAAGTACTAACCAGCAGTTTGGGACCAGATTTATCAGAGATGTAAGTAGTTGGGACCAGATTTATCATTCATGTTATTTACATGCCGATGATTCGTCCACCCTCCTTTCCTCCAAGGTGCAACTTTAAATTATGAGTTCTCCAGCTAAGCAACTATCAACTTTTGCCTGTCTATTTGAGGGGCCATATTCCTATATCCACGGCACTGATATCATATTTACTGGTCCATTTCTCCTCTAAAAAGACGTCTACCATTTTTCTCTTCTGTATGATCTAAAATTTCAGTTTTAGCATCTCGAACTCTTAAGTACTAGTTGGTCATTGGATAGAGAAATGCCTAAATGGAATTCATGAAATTGCTTTAATTTTTATACCATGCAATGTAATGGAGGGGGAAATGTATTGACATCAATTGCCTTCAGGAAAGGTTTTGTAACGAAAAACTGGCCCTTTAGCTTTACACTCTGTTTGCGTTTGGAACTTAGAGAAAGGAAGAGAAGAGAAAACAAAATAATGAAGGAAAGATGGACGTAAATGTAGGAAAAATTTTACTGTGTTCAATTCTTTTGTTTTGGTATTTCTCCTCACTGCTTCTCATACTGAACAATTGAAGATATTTTTTTCCTAATTTTCTCTTCTCTTCCATTCCTTTTTAGAAGTTCTAAACAAACCCTTACGTTCTTGGTTCTGTCCATGTTCATCATTCTTCATTGAGGTCGACATTTGTTTTTCGTTTTTAGATCTCCTCTTCTAAAGCTTGGGCTAGACTTAATGCCTTGAGCTCATGGTTGACACTATATTCTAGAGATCCCTTTGACTGTACTGTCCGTAATTGGGAAGTTATGCAATTCTTTTACTTGAGCTTTCTCCAAAATCAGCATGCATAGTCAATCTGTACACCTTAGATTGTGCTTTAGGACACCTAGCTTCGCTGTTGACTTGGGAACTAATTGTATCTAACAGATTTCTATCATTTGATGAACATCCCGTTGCTGCGGCTTCTATTGCTCAAGTGCACCGTGCTGTGCTGAAAGATCATCAAGAAGTAGCAGTTAAGGTTGGTCAGTTATGCAATGTCATTTCTGTCAGAGTATTTCTTGGCAAGCCTTTTTATTGTTATTGTTTTGTTATTTATACTTTTGGAAATTAGGAACAAGCAAAAGGGTTTTAAAGAGTTTTTTCCATAGTTGACAAATTAGGTAGGTAAACCATTCACTTTCACTTTTGCATGGGTAATATTCGACTTTTTATATAGGAAAGCCATTGCTAAATGAAATTCAAAAAATCAGTGTGCTACAGGTGTGATGCAGTTTCTTATGAAAAAAAACAGGACTACAGCTACTACATTAGCAAATAACTTTGTAAAAAATATATTGCTATAGAGATCAATTTCTTTTTTTTAACCTATTATTTTGGAATATTTGTTCTTGTTTCTTGGAAGGTAGATACTATTTTGTTAGCATCACTTGTACTGTATGAGTGTATGTAGTTAGTTGTAGTTGTAGGTTCTGGGAATGCCTTTAAGGGGATTTACTGTTTTTGTTGTTTCTTTGATTTTCGTCATGTTCCTTTTTCCAGTAAATGTTGTGCTTCTCAGTACTAGTTATTAAATTTACGTCATCTATTGTGAAGCACCAACCTAAGAACCTTTCTAGTGAATCTAAGGATTAGCCATTTAAATTGGTTCGGTCATTGAACTAACAACATAGAATATTGAACACGGAGTTTTCATTGGCACAATTCTAGGACAATCTTTATCTAACGGTAACTGGGGATGTTAGATAGGCTACTGTTTGGATGTCTTGCTTCGTAAGGGAACCTTCCTATTTATTTTGATTTACGAATACCTTCAACCAATCAGCCTTGTGTGTAGTTATTACGTAAAATAGTTCATTTGCATACTGGCCATCTTACATGCAGGAACTAGCTTGTTTCTGGCTTTCAGCATACTCATTTGTACTTCTAATGTTGTGTAGATTCTGCACTTCTTTGAATTTATACACTTTTTGAAGAAATACAGAAAACGTAGCGTACCTAAATGCATCCGGTACTTATCACAATGTTTACCAATTTCTGCAGGTGCAATATCCTGGGTTAGAGCACCAGTTCAAAATAGACATTGCTGCCATGTCCTTTCTGTCCAAATTCGTTGCATTGGTATCACCAAAATTCCTTATCATAGTGGTTTCCATTTGGTGGTAGTTGTATATGATTGAGCATGATCTTTGGTGAAATGATGATCTTTGCTTAGTGGGTATTTAGAGAGGGTTCTGTCTTCATTTTTGTTTTTGACCATATTAAGTTTGTTTCAGAGGCATGGGGATAGGCTGTTAACGCATCTCCACCTAGTAATTGTCCTTCCATAAACAGTCACGTGATATGCACAATGTATAGGGAAAAAACAATTGGAACAAATATTTTGTACTCATGAAGACTAGTAGTGCTGATCTGATGAAATCACCTACGAATAGGAGCACCTTGGGAAGTTAGAAAACATTTACAAGGGTCTAAAGAGAAAAGCCCAAATCAGCTATCAGGCTCTGTTTTCAGAAATCTACAAATGGGACATGGCAGTTTTTTGCACAACTCTGTCTGTGCCTAACAGCCTATGTCATGAATTGCTACTGAAAAGCGGATCATTTGAGAATGAGTGTTGACCATGATACTGGAAGGCCACTCGGGCTAGTCGTAGGTCTCACAAGTTATCAATAGTGATTTTGTAGTGCAAAAAAAAATTCCAATAACCGGTTGCATTTTGGTACGCTCGAGCATGGAGGTTGGTTGAGGAGATCATGGGTTGCTTGAGCAAGTTATGATGTATAGCTGCATACAAAGCTCCGTTTTGGAGCGCACTTTTGGTGTTTCCCTCAGAATTTGGTTTGGGTTTTATAATTAGATACAATGATCCTAGATCCTCCTACACCTTTGGGGTGTGGCCTGTGGAGTTTGGGGCCCTCAGAATGTTCGTGTGTGAGTTTCTTTTTAAGGAACAGTGAAAAGAGGGGTGACCAATACCCCAATAAATCCTTTACTGTATTGAAGAAGAATAAGAGTGATAGAGTTTGATATTGTGAAAGCATGGAGAAGAACGCAAGAGAGGACGGAAAGAGGGATACAAAAAGAGAGACCTGATCTCGTGAGGACTGTGAACCATATTGCTTGGGTACCAAATTTACGTGAGGGCACCCTCACTTCAATAGATTGTTTTTGGGGTTGAGTTTTACCTAAGACTGTGTAACATGGTATCAGAGCTAGGTACAGGGACAGTAGGTGGATGTCTCTATCCTGCATGTGTCTTGCCAAGTGAGCACGCTGCGCATGAGGGAGGGTGTGAAGCGAAATTACACATGGCTTGGGAACAAAATTAAGGTGAAGTATATCAGTGTGTGGGCACCTGCCTTTAATAGCTAGCTTTTGGGGTTAAGTTCTACCAAAGACCGTGTAACAAGGACATCATTATGTTGCCGGAATGAATCCATGACCACTTAGCCCTGGCTAATTTGGGTTTTGCACTTGTACCTGGGCTCGAAATTTTTGTTTATTTGACATGCACCAGGACTCAGAAGTTGTATTTTTGTCTTTGAAGCTGATTAGGTAATGTTTCCTCGACTTCTTTCCTTTGGTAAGCTGTTGTAGAAGCTTGTAGATATGCATTTCTATGATTATGCTACAGTAGGATGAATTTATATATCCACTTGAATTTTTGAACATTTTTTTTTTCTTTTGTTTGAAAGCTTCTCATTTGATGTTTTTGTTTTTGTTCTTGTCATTGTTGGTTTCTTCCACCATGTGTCTTTTTGTTCACTTGATTTTTTTTCGTCATTCTCTTTCTACAGTTTTTCCCTGAGTACAGGTTTGGATGGCTGGTCTCAGAATTTGCAGAGTCTGTTGCTTTAGAATTAGGTGAGTTCTGAACCAATAAAATCCGTTTCTAGATGTTGCCCCTCATTAGTAGCTGTACCCCTTTGTTGTCTGGACTCTCCTTGTTGTACATATGAGTTTTAATTAGGGGTGCAAACCAGCCGAATCGAGCCGAACCCTGTCAGGCTCAGCTCGGCTCGATAAAATACTGGTCTAGCTTGAGTTGGCTTGTCTAAAATTTTGGAAGCTTGGACTTGGTTTGATTTGCCCATACCCCCAATGATTGCGGGCTACATGGGTTTTGTTGTTGTTGCGTGTGTTGTGGACTTGGTTTGATTCAGCTCATTTGAGTTCAACAAACTGAATCGAGCCGAATTCAGTCTCAAATTTGGCTCGTTTAAAATTTTTGAAGTTCAGGTCGGCTTGTCGAAGCTTGTTAAACTCAAACGAGCTGAAATCAGGCTCGAGTTTGGTAAATTTTATTTTACCGCCAGGTCCGCCACATATCAATATTACCTAGTATAAGCAAAAATGTTCAAATTAAAATCCAACAAAAACCTTATATGATATCTCTATAACAATGCACATCAGCACATATATACCACAGGAGTACAATGTTATCTATGAATAGTCCTCCAAAAAGTTATTATTTATATTTTGATCCCAGCTTCGTGAGCCTAATGGCCCTAATCGAACCGAATGGTCTTAGGTTTGGGCGTTTATGGAACAAGCCTATAAATTAGGTGTGGATTTGGTTCATTCAATAAACAAATGGAACTCGAATGAGTTATTGCAGAGCCTCAAATAGTTTGCGAACGACTCAGTTCATTTGCAGCCCTAGTTTTAATAACCCTTTTGCCACTTATGATTTCAACAGCTCTAGAAATTTTCGGGGTAGTTCCATCGAAAGCGAGGATAAGTAATTTTTTTATTACGCCAATCTTTCCTCCTTGGAGAAATTTTCTTGTGATCTGGATTAACTATGTGTAGCATCCATAGAAGAGAAGTTGAGGGAAAATAGGCTAAGGTGGTTTGGACATGTCTACCGTCGACCAGGAGATGCAGTAGTTAAGAGAGCGGATAGGATAGCTTTGGGTAGCAATGCCACGGGGAGGGGTAGACCTAAATTGACATTAGATGCTGTGCTGCGCAACGATATGAGTATAGTAGGTTTGTGTGAACAAGTTGCCCTTGATAGAGCTCAATGGAGGAAAAGGATTCATGTTGCCGACCCCAAGTGATTGGGACTTAAGGCTCGGTTTGGTTTGGTTTGGTTTGGTTTGCAGTGGAATTTAGTGAAAATCGCATTGACATGAAGCTGGTTATCAGAACTTCTGTTCGTCGTAGTAGTAGATCGTGTATCCCTGTAGCAAGTGCTTCTGTCTTTCTTTTGTGTTTCTCGTTTCCGTGAATGCAGTCTATGTTGCGTCATTCTTAATCCTGAAAGGATGGTACTTTTATGCAGTATATAATGGGAGTCTTTTGTCATTTTTTTTATGCAATTCACTTATAGGAATGTGTTGATGGATAAATAGTGTTTTGGGTTATTTGACAGACTTCATTCACGAAGCAAGAAATGCAGAGAGAACAGCAAGAAACTTCAAAAATAATATTGTGGTTAGGGTACCTCATATTTTTTGGGTATGTATTTAACAGCTGTCACATCAGTATAAATTTTGATCTCTATAATTTGAGATCTTTCCCATGTTTGGTTTCTAGTTATGCCAACTGACAATGATTTAATTGGATCCAGGATTTCACGAGTAGACGGGTTTTGACAATGGAATTTTGCCAGGGATGCAAGGTACGTCAGTGTAACTAGCAACTGCATATGGTGGGGTGTGGTGTACTTTCCTAATTAATTCTTCTTCAGTTCTTCCAATCTTTCTCATTGTACTCCTACTTGTTTAAAAGAGCTGGTGTCATACTTATGGATGAGACTTTCTTGTGTTGCTTGTTGCGCTGCTTCAAACTCCACTTTGCCATTTTAACTTTGATTTACCTCTTATTGTGGCTCTTAGTTCCTTTAATGTCAATTTTTAATTGGTAATTTCTGTCCACATTTTAACCATAATGTATAGTACAAGCAACACTTGGATACACATCAAGTGGAAGTGATGGTCATTGGTTATTTGCTTGGAAAAAGTGAGGATGTTGGGGTCTCGGGTATGATGTTTAAAAGGCCTGGCCGCCTGGATATGAAATTTTTTATTCATTATTGGTTAGATAAAAGTTCACGTGCCACCACGTGTTGCCAACATTTCATTTTCCGTCAATGAAGTGGGCAGCATTTGACAATTGATGTATATTGACTACAATCAGAGAAGTAAGAGATGAAATTGGAAAAAAGTACTAAATGAGCCAAAGTGAGAAAGAGTGTAAAGTAATTTACGATTATAGTTCTATGAGCTTCCCCAACTAAGTTTTTAGAAGGTAATACATAAATTCGGGTTTGAGATTAATTTGATTAAAAGTGGAAGCTAAAAGAAGCAAAACCCAGCTAAATTGTAAAAATAAATCATAGAAGAATGACTTTAATTATTCAAACATGTTCTGAATATATGGTCCTAAAAGCCCCTGCTTTGGACGGAATAGTTCTTGTAAATCCCTTAGACTGTGTAACTTCTTCAAGAATGGAACGAATTTACAAGCATATAAAGTGTCTGGTGTATGTGCTTGGTGTCTTTACTTTATTCAACCAGTATCCATACTGGGAAAGGAGTGATGGTGCAGCCCTTAGTTGGTTGGAGTGGAATAATGCTCTTTGGAAGCCTCGGGTCAAGTCACATGGGAATAAATCTTTTTGGTCCAATAATTGTGCTTGGTAGTTAAGTTATTTATTTTATTTAGAATAGGATTTGTTTACCTTGAAGATGGGGATAGGATTTGATCAGTTTGTTGCTAGATTGAGTTTATCTTTTATTTATTTTGTTAGTCTATAAATAAGATGATTAAGATTGTAATCATCAGACTTTGATTAATGAAAATAAGAGTTGTTTGAAGTTAGAGCTGTGGCCCCTTGTGTGTTTCCCTCTTTCCTATTCTCTCTCATGGTCCTGCATCAAGGAGGGTTTCCTTAGTTGGACAATTCGTGTCTTTAAACTTTTTAAGACACACTAACATGAAGCACATCTAAGATATTATGGTTTAGATTTCAGATTCCCAACTTAAGAGTATAAGAAATACTGCCAGATGAAGGGATATAATTTTTGGATGCTATGATTAGAAGCAGTGGTAGAGCCACATTTGGAGTCAGGATGAGGAGGGACACATGCTTGACGCAGCGGAATTCACGAGAGACTAGTTAGCGTACTAGTCCAAATGAGATAAACAACTCGTTGCAACGAGTAAATCTTGCGCACAAGAAAGAAAGAGAATCTCTGCAATATTATTGATTAAAAGTTTTAAAAGTTGAATAATTGAATATGTTACAACCCTTATTTATACTAGTAGAGAAATCCTATCTTAGGTAAGAATCTAGTCAGGCAATTTATTGCTAGTCAACAAATTATAAAGAAGAAAATAAAATAAAATAAAAGACTTATAAAATCCTAAAAGGAAAGAAAATAAAATTCCTAGAAGAAATCCTAAATCATGCCAAAACAAGAAGATTAAAAACGTGCAAAACAGGTAGCACAAATAAGATTTCCTAATAATATAATTTCAAAAATAAAATTATAATTCTAACCAAGATTTTAGATTCTTATTTTTATAATTATGGAATCATAAAAATAAGAATGAAATCTTTCAGAATCTTGTCCTACATCAATGCTCCTCTCTTTCCATATAGTTGTTAAGTAAAATCCGTGCAGTTTACTCCAATTTAAGTTTTAGTTTCTAACTTTCTATAATACACCCCTTTTCATGTTCTCTCGTCATTTGTACAACTCTCCATTCTCTTTCACTCTTCTCCACTTGTGTGGTACTATACCCATCGCATTACTATTAGACTAACAAGGGGTGCTTTTGGGTTTAATTCCCTTTCAAGCTATTTTTGCCCTATATGGGTATTTTGAGAGGATATACAGCACTATGTAAAGAAGTATCTAAAAGAAAAGTTTGGACACTAATAGAAAAAGTATGAGACTATAGTAATGAAATAGGAGAAGATTTAACCCATCTTGTATGAGCATCGACTTCATACAGGTGAATTCACTTGACAAACAGTTTGAAAAGTCTATGAATATTGGGTTGTCTTTCAGCTGAAATATGGTGGTGGGTGTTTCAGGCATGCATCAAGTACACCTGATTACCAGTCCACGTCTAGATGATTCTGAGTTTCACCATAGTGGGTGTACTTGGCTTTAGGCTCATTGTTGAGGTCTTGTTTAGTTGCCTCCTGCAGATCACATTTGGTTTTGTTGAGCCCTGACCATCTATGGTTTACAATAAAGACACTTATTCAGTTCATCTTCCTGAGATGGTTCAGATTTTATGGCAACTGTTGTCAACTTTATCATTATAATCCTTCTGTCCAACGCCTTGTCTTACAGAGTCATAGAATGTGTAAACTTCAAGGAGGATTGTTTGATGAAAACATGCCCATAGTTTTCGTCCTCTTCTTTTTTCCTTTTCTTCCGACCTTTCTGCTAGCAGTTATTCAAACTAGTAAAATTCAGATAATTTTCAACATTCCAGTGACCTATATGCATATCTAAAATGATGGCTATGAGCACAGGCATTTAAGCTGCAATATCCTTTTGACTTGCTATTCTTGATGTGCTATTAACAGGAAGTTCCTTAGCTTTCAGGTTGACGACTTGGAATTCATGATTGATATGGGGATAGAACCCATAAAGGTTAGGCTTTTTTTTGGCAATAAATTAAACCTGTAATTTTACTCTATATAGTAGTCTTGAAATCCCATTCAGTTTTTTGTTCTTTGTCGTCTCATGGTCTTTATGTTCATGTGTCAGAAAACAACTGTGCATTTCATTGAAATGTATGATTTGATAATGACGGTTGTTAGAGTAAGTGTATAACTAATATTACAATGTCATCTTACTATGAAATGTATGTTGTGTGGGCCTGCATGCATGTATGTATGCACATTGTTTCCCCTTTTCACGTCTGCTCGTATGGCACTCCATTAATTATGTATGATGTCCGTAAGTTAACTGGCTCAAGAATCTGGATTAATAACGTGTGATAGCCATAAGTTGTCATCATCTTGCTTATGATATTTTTATTAGTGCGAATTGTAGGTTGCAAAAGCATTAGTAGAAGTGTTCGCTGAAATGATTTTTGTCCATGGCTTCGTGCATGGGGATCCACATCCTGGTAATATTTTGGTTTCTCCTGAAGGGCCCAACAGCTTTTGTTTAGGTATATCCTTATTCATCTTTGTAGATCTTCTGATTTTCTGTCGCAGATAAAAAAAAAATACTGTTTTCTGTGTATTATGGTTATGGAACCTGCTTTTATCCTGTATGACACATCTATTATCCAGTTCTTCTGGATCATGGTATCTATAAAGAGTTGGATGAAGGATTTAGACAGGACTATTGCCAACTTTGGAAGGCTTTGATTCTGCTAGATGCAAATAAAATACTACAGCTAGGTGAACGCTTTGGTGTTGGGAAGTACTCTAGGTACTTTCCCCTCATATTCACAGGAAGAACGATTGACAGGTATTTTTTTATTTTTATTTTTGGTTTTTTAGTTAGTTTTGTCTGGGTAAAACAAAGCTGAGTTGATACTTGAAATTCTGGTTGAATCTGAATCTAAAAGAAGAGAGGAACCTTTTATTTGAAACCAGAGCATGGAACACAAATGTGGTAAATCATTGACACCAAATACTTGGCCAGTCTCGGCAGTGAAGTTTGCGCCATATTTTCTTCTCTATACATATGGGCTACGGCCTGATTTTTTTAATTATAGATTTATGTTACTCAGCCTCACCTGATTGAATGCTGATTCTGTGCTTTGTAGTGGAGCTTAATGTAAGCTATGTCATGTATCATGGGCAGCTAGGACATTTTTGGCATTCTTACTGCACCATTTACGTGGAGGTGTAAACTGGGTTACACCAACACATGCTTGGCTAGAGGCTAAGGTACTACAAGTGTTGTCTCATTGGTCTAGGTGTTGTCTCATGATGTTTTGCCATAGCCAGCCACAGTTTTTGTTGGCTAGCTTGATACTCATTGTTGGCCAATTTCCTGACAATTATGCTTTTAGGTCAATTGTGTTCAAACATGTCAAACATGGTACTAGAGCTTTGTTTCTTGAAGGCCTTGGATCAAGCCTCTCTGTTTACATACGTACCCTGCCTACATTATGCTTTTCTCGGTGAATGGTTTTTCTGATCTCCAGTTGGAAAAAAGGATGTGCACGAGGGAGGGTGTTAAATCTCTTGATAAACCTTTTTTTTCCAGTTCCCTACAACTTAAATCTTTTGAAGAATTGGTAACTTAATTCAAAGATAGTCAATTGTGGAACTTGGTTTCACGAGGAATGTAAGCAACACATTGACAATGAAGATGGATGATATCTTCACGAGACATCTCTCGTTAGCCCACCTGACAATTAAGATGTGAAGGACTTGGGCAATATTTGATGGGAATTGGATTGGATGGACAAGATTGAACGAGTCCCCTTGAGGTATCAGAGAGTGGATTAGGGTTAAACATTATGGGATATGCCCCTTGATCTAAGATGATATGCCTCAAAATTGCCAATTTCACTGTAAAGTAAGTCCCACAGCTTTCCTTGATTATCACTTGCCCTTGTAAACCTAGATTCTTTCATGTATTTGTCTGTAATTGCTTTATGAAGGCAAAGTTGGAAGTAGCAGTGTTTGATCAATAGTGATTGATGAGTATACGCTGAATAGTGTTGGCTCATCCTCCATAGAAACAATGACAGGCATAAAAGTAAGATTATGGAACATGTTCTGTGTACCTACGTTACAACACAACTTGCATAATAAATGTTTCCTTCCATTGTGGTAGAAAGAGGATATGTGGGCCGCCAACCCCAATTGATTGCGACATAACTCTTAGTTTGGTTTGGTTTTGACAATTGTAATGTCAAATATTTTAGCAGTTAAAACAGTGGCGCATGAATACACACATAGCTGTATGTTTTTGTGATTGGGCAGTAAATCGGCTCTTGGAAGAGGAATGTCAGCTGAAGATAGAAAGAACATAAAGCAGGAGTTGCAGTCTTTGAAGATGGAGGATCTGTCTTCATTCATGGAATCTCTGCCCTCGGACTTCCTAACGATTTTGCGCACTGAGTAATATTTCTGCTTCTATTCCATCTGAACATATAGAGATTTGATTATGTAAGCATTACTACGTCACTCTTGTTTTATATTTCTTCTGTTTCAGTGGGCTACTAAGGTCCTTACTTAGCAAGTTAGGTGCTCCACACCGTGTCCGGCTGCTGGCTTATGCTAAATATGCAATACAAGGGCTTTCTCCAAAATCGAATCCTGAATCTGGTAAGGTTCACTAGTTAACAATTGTGATTTTTGATTTTAAATTTTACAGAATAATCTTTCCGATAAGTCTAATTATAGAATCTGGCTGTAGTACGATGAAACCAGTTTGGCATCATTTCCAATAGACATTCATTTTTGTTGTCGTTTTTGTGGAACAAAAACAATGGGAAGTCCAAAACACGATCATTATTTTTCATGTGAAAATATTTTCGAGAATTTGAAAGGTTTATAACTATTTCCTAGGAATAGTTGTGTCGAAGAACTTTCCTGAAATCTGTTTCAAATACAGTTCGTCAACCAAATTTCTCACACGATTTTTCCCCCCCTTCATATTTTCCATGAGAATGAAACCGTTTTGGAAAACAAACTGCACCTGTGGATAAATGTTATGTTCTTTTCATCTTTGATTCAAAGGGACATATACGATGCAAAACTGAAACCTACAGGGAGATCTTTTAATGAACACACAAATGAACAAGTCTACTGTGAGTCAGAGATAGAATTGTTCATTCTGGGCATTTATTCTTCAACAACCTCAAGCAATTGCCCAGATTTATGGACTACTTGTCTCCTGACTTTTGAGACTAAAGAAGGCAGCCTTCAATCCTTGTCCTCCAAGGATTGTAAGTTGTGCAAATTGGTTAGTCCTTTAAGAACCTGTAAGTTTGGTGGGACTAATAGTGATGGGATATAAATCTCACTGGATAAATAGTGATTGTATTAAAAATACCACACACCATGGTATTGTATATACCGCACTTTATGAATTATACATCTAATGCATGTTTAATCCAGTCATAAATAGTTTAACCAATCACCGGTTATTCGGTTACCATGGATTCAATCTGATTGGTCATATCCGTCTAACAAACGGACACTGAAACTAGTTTGATGTTATGCTTTCAGATTATGCAGCAAAAGTGATGTTCTCCAGATTTGTCGCGAAAATGAGTTACCTTCAATTGAGACTTATTCTCGGTAAGTATGCATATATTTTTTTTCTTAGTCAAAAACCAGCATGTCTAGAGACTTAAAGAGGATATGGTAGTAATTTGTTCTCTTTTTCAGAGTTACTGGAGTTGCTCTCTTGGACCGAGCAAGTCAGGAATTCGTTAATTAAGTTCCTTAAGCAGATTCTCGTTCCAGCTGGTTATCGACTTAGAAATTTATACCCTTTTTATTCCCTAACCCCTTGATTTGTGGAAAGGATTTCCGATCAAAATTAGAGAGACAAGAACATATCCAGTAAACATTTTAGAGCTCGTAGAGAATATATATATGTATCGTGAGCAAGTGTTAATTGATGTCTAACTAACATTTTGGTCATTGATATACTATACGAGTTTTGGAAAATAGATTCTCTTGTAAGGATGAAAATCACTTCTTCTTTGGTCATAAAAAGGCAGTTTTAGCCACCACCACCCAGATGGCAGGACAGTGCTCACCCCCAGAAATGACTCAAGGTTTGAGTCTCACTAAGGGGGAAAATGGACTATTGTCATTTAGTACCCAGGTGGTGTTGTGGTGAGGCATGTCCTCACGAGCAGCGAACAGTAGTTATGGCTCGAATCAGACATTTCATTGTGGGTCAAGAGCGCCCTTGGTCACACGCAAAAGGGGGCAGTTTTAGCCTATGAATTTGCTCTATTGTTGCAAGACATTTTCTTTCTTTTCAAAAAACAAAAACCGAGGTTCTTAAGGTTATTTTGGGAACTCAAAAAACAAATGCAAAATAAAAAGTATATTTATGAAATGATCCAATGCATTATCTTCATATCGGTGTCTAAATCGTGGCATAAAACAAGCTCAAAGTTACTAATGGACATAAAATAATTCCAAGTTACTAAAACTAGCAAAGGTGCATATTGAAGTTTTTAAATCAATACACCCAACGTACACATGCAAAGTGAAAACTCTTGTTTGACCTAGTTTTCAAGACCTTTTCCGGATAGAATGTTATGTATGAAACTGTCATGTATGAAACATGCAAAGTGAAAACTCTTGTTTGACCTAGTTTTCAAGACCTTTTCCGGATAGAATGTTATGTATGAAACTGTCATGTATGAAACGTAGTTGCAAAAGGACCCGGCTTCTCTACAATTGAACTGCAGAGAGGCCTCTACCGTTTCATCATGGCCAGCCATCTTTGCATTCAACGGTCCAAATTTTTAAAAAAACTCTTCCAAGGATGGCTAGAATCACGTAGATGGCAGTCTACAATCCAACAATAGACTACAAAGACGCCAGATTCATGGTGAAAATAACCCAATTACCGGACAGAATGTCATGTATGCTCAACTGGCAAAACCTTTTCCGGATAGAATGTTATGTATGAAACTGTCATGTATGAAACGTAGTTGCAAAAGGACCCGGCTTCTCTACAATTGAACTGCAGAGAGGCCTCTACCGTTTCATCATGGCCAGCCATCTTTGCATTCAACGGTCCAAATTTTTAAAAAAACTCTTCCAAGGATGGCTAGAATCACGTAGATGGCAGTCTACAATCCAACAATAGACTACAAAGACGCCAGATTCATGGTGAAAATAACCCAATTACCGGACAGAATGTCATGTATGCTCAACTGGCAAAATTAGACAGATGACGATTACCAGATCAGTGTAATGTTGCTTGAACTGGCAAAATTAAACACAGACGACGATTCAGTTCAATCAAGATGATAAATTGAAATAAAGGATATCAAATCTAAAACATCTTTGATAGCAATTAGAAACGACTAGTCCAACGTAATCCAACGCTAGTCCACAACAGCTCTATTCCCCGAGCATGACTACCTCAATATCCTCTTAGTCTCACACCCCTTTATTCTTCTCTGCAGTAACCCAAATCACAGCCTTCAAATCTCCTTTCCGACCTAAAAACAAAAACAGAGGGAGAACGATAAGAACGATAACAGCTCCATGAATGGCATAGTTCGGATTTGGGGTAAGAAAAAAAATAGTTAGAAGGGAATAAAATTAGCAAACTATGAACTCACAGTTATGCTTTGCAACCAAGTTTTGCTCTCAGCTCATCCGCCACAGCATCAATGAACTCTTCAGTATTCAGATACAAGTTTCTAGAAAGCCTGCACCATGTATGAAATGTCATGCAACATATGAAATCCAATAAAGGAGAATGGATAAAACAAATGCCAAGTACAAGCAAAATTACTTAGATCCATGGATAATAAGTGCAAGATCCTTGGTCATCTTTCCAGACTCCACGGTTCCAATACAAGCCGCTTCTAGTTTCTCAGTGAAATCCAAGAGTTTTGCATTGTCGTCCAACTTGGCTCTGTTATGATCAAAGTAGGTTGCTCATTTACTACAATTATGGATCCAAAGAGATGTCTGGTTGTAAAACATCAAAACGTACAGAATTTTGCAGAAGCCAACTTTAACAAATAAGCAAATCATTCTCTCTGTACCTGTGTGCAAGCCCTCTGGACCATGCAAAAATGGAGGCTATGCTATTTGTGCTGGTTTCACCACCTTTCTGGTGAACCCTGAAATGGCGTGTAACAGTGCCATGGGCTGCTTCAGCTTCTATTGTCTTTCCATCAGGGCACACCTAAAACCAATTCAAAATCCAATAGCGTAAATTCACGTTAGTCCTCGATTGGGATAAACTACAGACCCAATTTTCTGCATTTTTAACCAAAAAGCCAGCTACGTTGGGGTTCCAGCTTTTATATTAAACAAGCATATAAGCCAGACTTTTCTAGTGCCCAATTGGTGGTTGCTAGTCTAGCCTAATCATTTAGCAAATTTATTTACCATCCCTATTTATCTTATCTACAAGTTAGAGACTAATTTATGATAATAATTGAATTAGAAATAAAATAAGTAATCTGCCAATTTCAGCAGTATTAGTAAGAAATCAAAATGAATATGCACCAAATTTCAGGGTGCATAACAAGCTAGAGAACTGGGTATAGGCGTTGGTTGAAAAATAAACATACCAGGACAGATGTCATCAGACCAAGAGATCCAAACCCTGCAAGAGTGCAGCTAGAAATTTGAGATCAAATAAAGCACTAAAAGTAAAGATGAAAACAGTAACACTTCAATTAGTAGCAAATCCAATCCAGGGAGTCAAACTAACAGAGATTATAATAATCTGCACAATTGTTGATACGTCGAGGTTCCATTAAGTGTTACATACAAACCTTGTGCCAAGAAATCACTCTGCACATCCCCATCATAGTTTTTGCATGCCCATACATAACCTCCTTCGCTCTTAAGACAATAAGCAACCATGTCATCAATGAGGCGGTGCTCATACCTGCCAAATTATATCATTTCACATCCATAACTTATGGAATTCACCAGAATCGAAAATATAGAAAAGTAAAAGTTGGGTCGCATAGCCAGCTACTCACCATATCCCGGCAGCATCATACTTTGATTTCCACTTAGCTTCATACACTTCCTGAAATATGTCCTTGAATCTTCACCAGGAAAAAAAAAACGCAACAAGAAAATTAGATGCATGACAGCATGAGTGAATAATAATACCGGGTCATAACAAACTCATAAAAAATTGACCTGAAGATTAAAAGTGAAAAAGGCCTCTAAAAGAAAAGAAGAGGAAAATTTCAACATCACAACCCTAAGGGAGCTGCATACCTTCCATCGTATTTCTTAAGAATAGTGTTTTTTGTGCTAAGATAGAGTGGCCACTTCTTCTGGAAAGCAACATCCATTGAAGCCTCCGCAAAAGCACGGATGGACTGTTTTCCAAGACACAAAAATGAGTAGAAACATAGTTCAGTTTCCTGCTGCAAGCTAGATAGTGAATCAACAAACCATAAATAATCAGCTAACTCATACCTCATCAGTATTGTACATAGACAACGCTACTCCTCCAGCACCAGTAAAGTTATAAACCTCCAACTCTGTATTTTCTCCTTTTCCTTCTGGTACTGCACAAATATTGAGCACCTTTTCTTATAAACACCTCTCTCTAAGAACTCTGAAAGTGGAAATAGCATAAATGTGAACAATGTGAAGTGAAAGGAGAAGGAGACAAAATAATTTTACCGAACACCATTTTGAGTTTTCCAGGTCCTTTGATGACTGTATCAGTTGCTTTATATTGATCACCAAAAGCGTGCCTTCCAATGCATATAGGCTTTGTCCATCCTGATAACACAATCAACTAGTATAGCTCTATTACATCAAACAAACAGAATGGAAGCAGCATTATAAGAAAATATGAAGCACCTGGGATGAGCCGAGGGACGTTTTTGCAAATAATTGGTTCTCTGAAGACAGTTCCTGCAACCAGTGTCACCAATGAATACCACAAGCAATCAACAGTCACAAGTATTTATTCTAAAACAACTAACACGTTCACCAACCATTCAGAATGTTCCTAATTGTTCCATTTGGACTCTTCCACATCTGCTTCAATTTAAATTCCTCCATACGTGCTTCATCTGCAATTACCATCCCAAGTGTTATTAAGATTCTGTCCATGCCCAATGATCACAATACAACAATAACTACCTAACATTTAAAGGATTCAAGGAGTTCATTTCTTTCCAGTCGGAATAGGTCATGTGTACCTGGAGTAATGGTTGCACACTTAATTGCCACATTGTACCTATAATTAGGTCATCGTCATGAGACGTCAAGACAAGTGAAAAAGAAGTGCAGCAAAGGTGGGCAGCAGCTCATGACCCATTAAATTTGGAAAAAACGTAAAAAAATTAAAATGCAGAAACAAAAAAAGGAGGGAGAGAGAGAGAGAGAGAGAGAGAGAGAGAGAGAGAGAGAGAGAGAACCAGAACTTATGACAATCCTTACTTGAGAGTAGCTTCGGCACTTTCAATAGTAACTTTGTCATTAGTTTCATCACGATAAGGAAGGCCAAGGTCAAAGTACTTTATATCTAACTCCACAAAGGGGAAGATAAGCTGTGACATAACACAGATACTGGCATAAGCAATTTCCTACGTATTAAGAAAAGAGAAAGAAATAGAAGAACAGGATAAACTTATAAAGCACAAGAGCAATCACAAATAAACGAAGAAAGCATAATACCTTCTCCTTGATTGATTTCCAGAAGACTCGAGTCATCTCATCTCCTGCATCATAGAATCCAGAAGAATATTATGCACATTTACTTGCATTGTAGGTACTAATACCTATGTTCATGATAGACAGTGAAAAACAATAGTGCATAACATCTCCATAATAGGTTAAACACACGACATACGCCCTCTTATATGCTCCAAGCCCCGACATGGGTATGGCAATGCAGTTAAATGGGATTATTACGGATTAGTAAGACGCCATAATCACTGTTTCTGACCAGAAGATTATATGATGAAACCTTGAAATGAGGGCATCTAATGGGATTATAATGCAAATCTGGCTAATCCTAATCCGTATCCATAAAAAAAAAGCAAAAAAGATCCAAGCAAATCATTTAAAAGTGAATTTTCTGTACAAAACACACACTTCTTTTCTTGTCTTTATTTTGGACATGGCTATCATAGATCCATCGATGCGGCAGTTAGAAGTAGTGATATGTCTACAGTAAATAGTATCTCTAAAGGGAGGGTGGAACAAAATTGATTTAAGAGGCGGTAATTCAAAAAGACCAAGTTTCTTCACGATGCCCTCGATAACAGTCAATGAAGGCAACAAACTCATGCAATCAACCCCAATTGATATAAACTTAAGACTCCGTTTGGTTTGGTACTATGCAGATTTATAAAACTGCCCTTCCAATAACGGATTCGTGATACACAACCTTAGTCACATAATCCTCCAAAATACCCTGCGTTGCCACTCTCGATCCTGTGCTCGCACTTTTGAATTTTAGAAAGTTTGGATGTGTTTCAAAGACGCTTTCATACTCGCGCTCCCGCTCTAATGCAATGGCAATATTATAATTTCCCAAACCAACACGAAAAAGAGAGTAAAAGTGTATACAAAAGGCTACTTCAGCAAAAGAATATCTAGATTGGACTGTAGTTAAAACCAGGAAAAAAGTGTCAGATCGAGCAAATTATTGAGTATCCCACGAATCAGAGAGGAGCCCACTAGCTTTTTCGAGGTAGAAAAAAATGGGTATCTTTTCAAATCTAAAAAAGTAATCAGATTCATTCCCACTAAAATTCAACTTCTTTTTTTCAGGACGGAAACACAGTGATTCAAAATCCAGTGACCTAGAAAAGAATGATCAGATCTTTATCTGATTACCAGGAGCACGTAGATCGAACAAACGGTAACAAATAAAGCAAACTAAATGTTCCAAAGACGGAGAGAGAGAGGGGTATCTGACCGTCCATCTCGACGATGGGGTTGGCAACCTTGATCTTCTCGAAAGCCATGATTCCGTGAGAGAGAGAGAGAGAGAGAGTTCCGCCGGGTAGATGAGGGATAGAGAGACGTAGACACAGAGGGTGTTTCGATGGGAGTAGGATCTCAGGAGTTGTAGTTGGGGAGAGAGGGAAGGTGTAGCGGTTTACAATATAAAAAGGGGCGGTCATGCTTCAGAAGTACAGTATTGCCCTTGTTGGTAACGTTTAACCACATAACTGCCAGGGGTAATAAGAGTCCGTTCCAGGATCTAAAAAATTGTCAGGGGTAATAAGAGTCCGTTTAATCACATGACTGCCAGGGGTATAAGTTCATAATTTATGAACTTATATGGAATATAGATCTTGTTTTCATGCGATGCAAATAAAAATTAAAAAATTATTTTTCATTTACATTATTTTTAAGTTTAAAAATGTAAAATAAGCTACTTACTTTTTAAGAAGATTTTTGGAAAGATTTTCTGTTTTATAAGACAGATCATTTTTTCACAATATATTATCTTTAATTCAAAAATGTGTATTTTAATTTGTGGAACACACTCTAAAATTGGTTTCCGAGTGGGTTGGCATTGTTCGTTTTGGGGTCTCAAAACTCCTGGGTATGATCTTGAATAAATTTTTCTTTATCTATCTCTCTTTACTAATTACTCTAAAAAATCTTCTTCAAAATCCAACAGAACATGGCCATTTTGGGTGGATATCACATGACGGTATGGAATGGAGGATGCCGTCAAGCGGGTGCTGAGCGGCCAATTCGGCCGTTCATTTCGGCAATCAACAGCTTAAATCTTGACTGAGCAATGAACGGTTAAGATCTTTATGTGCTCAGATTTAATCCCAGTCGTCTATACCGAGATGAACAACTAGATGCCGCTTGTGTTGGGTTGGGGGTTGCTTGGTAGCATCCCTAGGTATATGTACACATTAATTGGTGTGCACATATAACATGAGGGTATATGTACATATAAGGACAGTTTCGGGGACACATATTTTGACATGTCTCTTGTGTGAGACCCATTTTGGAGTCTCACGCATATGATTAGAGCCGTTCAATGACCACCGGATATAAGTAATTTCCATTGATACTATCCAAAGTGAATATTAATTTTTACAGGATTGAAGTTCTCAAATGAGTTCTACAAAAGTGAACAATTTAGATCATCGAAACAAACCTTGCACAAGCCCAAACATAGGCCAACTGCACGTTGGAGCCGAGAATCCAATTCCTTTTCTTAATATGTCAGATCTTGTTACTGCAAGTGATACCATAACGAACCTTAAAAGGCAGAGAATATATATATAATAGGTAAAATGTGAATCGATATATGAAAAAAGTTTATTGACAATAGTATCTGGGAAAGTGCATTAATATCTGTGAGTATGCATTGATATCCAATTTGTTTGAAACTATTAGCATATTATCATCCATCTAATGGGTAGAGGTTAGGAGAATCGAAAATCAGAGCTAGAATTTGAACCTCCACTTGCATTTTTTATTGAGTCAATGACAATTGTTCTGAAAGATTGCAAAAAGAAACAAGGGCGCAGGTAAACCTTTTTTTTTTTTTTTTTGAGATACAAGATGATATAATAAAGAGTATTAAAAATTATCTGGGTCAATAACGATAAGATTTGTAAGCTTTATGTCCAACCAAACCTTATCTATATATATATATATATGAGGTTACTAAACTATTATTTCTTGCTTTAATGATCACCCAAATATTCAAGTCGATTGATTAAACTAAGAGATTAAATTCTTTACACTGTTGGTATCAATATTTATTTCTTTTAAATCAATTATATTGCTCTACATCGCCATATTTTATTGATTGAGGCCACTGTTTTGCAACGTGACGCAATGTAATTGATTTGGAGAAAACAAATATTTACATCATTGGTGTAAATAATTTATTCTCTTAAATTAATGCCTTACCTTTACTGCGCTAGGCTGTTTTTTAATCTTGAAGAGTAGTTGAGTCATGTGCTTGGGGAAAAAAAACTATTAAAGGATTCATTTTTCTTAGATTTCACATTGTTTTAGTAAGAGTCTGTTTGGAACTCTGGGACGAGAAGAGAAAATAAAGAAGGAGAAACGAGAGAAAAATCATAAGAAAAATATTTGGCTCTTGTTTTGTTTGGTTTTGTAAAAAGGAATAGAAAAATTTATGGGTATTGTGGGAAAAAATGAAGAGTGGAAAGGAAAGATGATTTCCACTTTCTTTTTTGTCTCTCTCTTTCTACATTACAAATTAAATAAGGAAGAATAAACTTTAACCATTTCGTCTCCCTTTTCATTTCTTTCCCTAAGTTCCAAACACATCCAAAGACTTAACCCATTAGGAAACAAAAATATGTTCGAAGAATATTCTTCAAATTTTGATCGGTACCGTGCATCCAAATAAATACTAATAATTACATCAAATGTTATTTCCTGTTAACTTAAATGATAAGAGGAAGTTGAGTTGAAATTGGAAAAAATATGGTTTATCATTTTCCTCTTTTTTGTTTTTTTTTTTAAAAAAAAGGGTGAAGTTTTTCTTTTAGCTAGTAATTAAGTACGATGGCATAGTTGGAAATAGATGTGGAGTGAGAGGGCAGTGATCTTGATGAAGATATTTGCACCAGACCTTCATCTTTAGTCCATCTTATTCACCTAACCTCATTTGACTAACATCCCATCTTCCATTATATTCCCACAGCCCAAAGACCCCACCACACAGGAATATGTCCCCAATGATTCTCCCCTGTGTACACGAGGTAGATTCTTCTGTGCCGAAAACGAAAATCCATATGTCTTTGTGCCGAACGATTTTTCGGTCGTTAAATTTAAAACATAAGAAAAAATCACACTACCCAACAACCAGAAAATCTTTTGGCAGAAAAACACAGAAATTTTCGGGACAAAAAAGATCGGACCCCTGCATACATGCATGTCCTTTTCCTAATTTTTCTCAAAGGATGGCATAACATTCTTAGCCGAAGTCATGGAAATACAAAAGGGGAAAGAAGAAAAGTGGAGCAAGTAACTACTTCTATGGTTGTAGCCAGAAATTAAGATGCATGTGGGGTCATTTTGTCCACTTTCCTTAATTTGGCATTAATTTTTCTCCAAGTTTTAATATTAACGATTGTCCTCAGGACAGTGAATAACGGATGGTAGTTAGCAAAATCGTTTTTCCTCATGATAGAATACTGGCATACAACCGAGTTTTTTGTTTGGTCAAATTTTCATGCATAATTATTTCCCTTTCATAGTTCTCTCCGTTAAAGAACTCATAATTCCACCTTTGAACTAATAAAGAACTAAAAAATCTCCATCAAGTAGATCGGATTACATCTCTCTCTCAACCCTATCTCTCTCTTCCTCTCTCAATCCTAGCCACCACAACTCCTCGATCTTCTTCCTTCCCCTCCTCTCCCGTGGGTTCCATACTCGTGTGCTGCGGCGGCGGGAGAGGGTGGCCATGGTACTTTGACTCCATTTTTTTTGTTTTTGTTTTTTTCCCTTCTATCTCTCAACATCTATGACTTGTCGTCTAATCTGTGAGAATTTTGTCTCTCGTTCAACGAGAGTTATTAGTTTCGTTTTTGGACGAATTTTGTCTGCAGATCAGGTTTTCTCAATTGAGATTGTTTCACAACGATATCTGTGCTTCAGCGTTCTGTCACTACATGATGTTTTTGGCGAGGCAACCTGTGGCGGCTTAGCAGATCTGTAGTTCTTGGAAGTTCATTGGTGCGTTTATACTTGGGTGGAGTGCATCTGATCGTCTGGGTATTTGGTATCTTTTGTTCTTTTATAATTTTGCATTTTTTCTCGTTTGAGACTCATTAGATGTTAGGTAGTTTAAAAGTGTTTCTATTACATCAGGCCCTGTCTGGGTTAGGATAAAAGACATCGATTGCCTTGTGATTTACTTGTTTTCTATTTGTTAGATGATTAGTTTGGCTTTGTCCAAGTTCTTTGTGATGATCTCCGTTTTGTAAGTGCCGCTAGGCGGTTACGATAATCTTCTCACTTTTGACAAAAAAAAATAGTTCTCTCTGTTCAAGTTAAAACACTTTCTTTTCTTTCCTTTTTTATCAGTGAAAGTCAAAATCATTAGAATAGTCAGATTTGCAATTATTCTTGATATTTCTAGAAGACTAAAGTCACCAAATAATTAGGGGAGTAATTTTGCCACTTCCCTTTGTGTCTTTAATAAATGATTTGTTTTGTGAAAGAAAGGGAGTGACATTAACAAAAAGGAAAGTGACAAAATCAATTTTCAATAATTAAGCCATTAATCAACTTTATTGTATGGTAGGTAGGGCTGTAAATGAGCCGAGCAGCTCACGAGCTCAACTTGTTAACACTTGGTTCAGCTCGGTTCAACTCATTTAGGAAACGAGCCGAACTCGAGCTCGAGTTTTCGGCTCGTTTAGTAAATGACGCTCGGCTCATTTGACAAAAAGTTTGGCTCCTTCAAGGAGGCTCGACTCGATTAAAGATGCTCGTTTAGTAAATGACTAATTAAACTCGGCTTGTTAAGGCTCAATCTCAAGTTTTTTGTTCGTTTAGTAAAAGAGCCGAGCTTGAGCTCGACAAAACTTGATTCGGCTCGTTTAGAGCCCTAAATGGGTAGGAGTAGATTACATATTTTAGTACTGAATTCGAACCACATTGACCTTGTTGGTGTGAGCTGCTCTCAGCTTTTCAACAAGGGAAGGTTAGTTTTAAGGTTGCCGAACAACCACCCTATAGAAAACCTTGGACATGGAGGCATCCATCTCACCAACCCTAGCTAGTTATGCAGTGGTCTGGCAATGAAACCATAAAATATACACTCCAGTACTGAGAGGGATCACGTGGATCCCATACAGGTATTTGTGAGGTCCACTTAGATGTGACGGTTCTAGACTCATCTACGTCTGTATCTAAGCAATATTCGTATATGAATCCAATTACTAGTTTGGTGTTCCTAAGTGTTTTGGTGTCTCCTAAGTGCATGTTCTCAAATTAGAAAACGTATTGTGTATTGTTTTTCATTAATATCTACAAATATGTTGTACTATTTAGGATGAAAATTTCCAATTCTTCCCAAGTGGCGTTTATCACATTGAGGTTTTCTGATGCCTTGATCAAGGAAAGCGAAGAAGAGCCTTAATTATCTAATTCATGCAAGGCATAGCCAAAATATATTGTTTCTTATATTCGAGCTCTAATGGTTGAGTTTTGGTTTTATTAAATGGTCTGAATGTGCAAGTGGGGTGGTAGCCAAGTTGAAAGGCGCCATGTACTTTCATGCACAAGACCAAAGGATCAAATTCCATTATTAATACTAACAACTAACACTTTCTGCATGTTTCTAAAAAACACAAAAAAAAGGTCTGAATGTCACCATAATTAGATCAAATGATTTAAAATACGCTTGGCGTTCCACTTCATGAAATATGGTGGGATTTTTTTTTCAGTATTTCCACTTGAGTCTTTTTTTTTTTTTTCCTTTCTAATTAGCATTTCCACTTGAGTCTATTAACCAAATGCTCCCTTCGTCTAAATTGCTAGTCCTTCTTTTCTTTTTTGAATGTCCCAAAAAGAATGTCTACTTTGAAAAGTTCACATAAAAAGGGATACAACATTACTATTTTTCCCTTTAAACTAAGTGTCATATCAACAAAGCATTGAATATGGGCAAATTGGAAAAGTCAATATTGATTAATTGTTCGATCATTAATGTACCCATAAAAACTCTCTTCTCCAAAATGGACAAGCAAATTAGGATAGAAAGAGTATTAAAACAGAAAAATCACGTATTATAAAGTAGGACTAATGAAGATTGTAATGACCATATCTTGAAGGTTTTTAAGAAATGAAAGCAATTTTGAAGAGATTTTTTTATTAGAAAGCATCAACAGGAATATATGTAATGAAATTTTAGAAGCCTTCAATCCGTTAGAACCTTGCTAGAATTGTTCTCTGGGTATATTTCTAGACTCCTGTGCCACAGTAACATCAGTAACTTTTGTTGGAAACGGGTTTAATAAACTTCTGAAATAGAACAAGGAATACAGATTGCAAAGAGAACTGTTGGGAACATACACTGTTAGTAAGATCAGAAACTAAATGGACCAATTTCAGGGTTCCGGAAAAATCGGATCAAGGCTAGTAGTGGAGATTAGCAGACTGTTGTGTCCTTAAAGCAAATTCGTCCATCACATTGGTGCTCAATGGGATATTAGAACGATTACTTCCCAAGATATAACGATTATTAGCACCAGAAACTCTATGTGCACAGCAAGCTGTGCGCAGCAGCTGTGCACAGATGCCGTTTTCTTCCGCCTCGGGTCGTACAAAGATGATCGAAGCCGCTCATTTTGTTCAAAATATGTCGGTTAAGGTCTTTGTAAAAAATGAGCCCTAAATTCTGAAGTGATTTTGGGTGTTTTGTTAACGCCTCTAACGATATCGAACGAAGCTCATTTTTTACAGAGACCTTAAACGACATATTTTGAATAAAATGAGCGGCTCCGATCATCTTTGTGCTACCCGAGGCGGGAGAAAACGGCATCTGTGCACAGCTGCTGTGCACATAGCACAGCTCTATTAGCACACAGAAGACGCACTGGCCGCCAGGACCAAAAAACTGTGCAATGAGTGCAAATATATGCAGGAGTCTTGTGAATGTAATGGGAAGAGAAGGGTCCTATTTGTTAGGCACCCGATCAGAAGAGATATAGTGGATGTTTGGAACCGTATAGTCACCAAACGCATCAGTCCGGAAAGAAAATCAACGGATTCCACTATTGGCCTGCGAACCGATTTGAAGAGTAGACATGCAACGGAAGAGAAAATGTTACCTTTATGCTCTGTTTGGAACTTGTGAAAAGTGAGGAAAGAAAAAGGGAAATAATTAAGAAGGAAAATGAGAAAAAGAATGGAATTCCTTTTACTATTCTTAGAATTCTATCTTGCCATTTTCTCTTCTCTTCTCCCTCAAAAAAAAAAAAATTAATAAGAGAAGGGAATTTTTTTTTCAACTTTTCCATCTTTTCCATTCATTTCCCCATGTTTTAAAGACAGCATTAAGGAGAGAAGAAATAAACTTTGGAGATGCCCAAAATAAAATAGTCATTGGGCCTATCTTTGACCCAACTCAGACTCAGTTCGTTCGTGAGCGGTGTGCGCTTAGTCATATAGTTCTTTAAAATGCATTGTATTTCTGCTCTTAATTTTCGCTCTGTGCTTATGTTCTCAATTCTCGTTCTTATAAATTTTAGTGATTTGAAATGTGTTCCAAACAAAAAAAAAAAAGAAATGTTTTTCAAAAATGCTTTCACACCTGTACTCTTGCACCACCACACATGCGCACACAAATTATGTGACTCAGGGCGTGCGTGATAAATGCCCCAAAGCCCTCATAACAGACTAAAAATAGCTTATTCGTTTCACAAATAAAGAATGGGATAATATTGAAAATCTAATCAAATTTGATTAGAAAATATGCATTAATTAACTATGTTCTTAAAAGTTGAGTTCTCCGTATGTAGCAAACAAAATGGGACGAATGGAATAGTAAATGTATCATATTTTTTCATAAATATTCACTTTCAAGTTTTTAGAATTTTTTTTATACTTTTTGCATGATTCTCAATGAATTTTTTTATCTATCTTTTTTCACTCATTACATCAAAAAAATTTCTCAAAACACAAAACCAAACAAAGTTGTATCACGAGAAATTTGAAATGGTACCTCATAACATATCGATACCGATAAATATATTATCATTCCAATAACAAAAATGATACGACGTCCGATGCGATATTCAAAACCTTCTAGAATCATAATTTAGGAGGGGATGGCCAAGATGTAGCCTGTGGGGAATTTAATAAGGTTCGGAGGGGAGCTTAACCCCATTTTTGCCCTTCCTCCACGGCCCTTCCCGCCTGAAGCTAACTTTAACTGTTTGGTCAATCTATTTGTGCAAATTCAGTTGCAGACTTCCCCAACCAAATTTTATCGAGTCCTTCCTCTGCCATCCCCAACTAAGGTCAAGTCTTCTTTATCGAGAAAGTGCCTATATCCTTGTTCCCGTACAATGGCAACTGCAAACCGAGAAAGTGTATGTATCTCTGTTCCCGTGCAATGGCAACTGCTCAAATTGTGCAATCCTGCGCATGCCATCGCACGGGACATAGATACACACACTTTTGGTACAAGAAAGTAGAAACCCCAAGAAACAGAAATCAAGCCCTCCTCAAAGGTCAATGGAGAAATCCGAAACAGTTATCCCTTCAAACTTCATTTCTTCTTGTTTGCACCCCAAAGGGTCTTCAATCCCTCCTCCTGTCGAAACCCTAGACGATAAAGCTTTGGTTTTTGGCACCAGCATTTGCGAGGGTGCCCAGAAAGATGAGTGGGTTGTAACCCAGTTCAATTTTTCAGTCAAAACACACAAAGTGAATCAGGTACACCCTTTTAGTTAATTTTTCTTTCTTGGATTTCATGTTAGTTCACAGTTAGGTTAATTTTTTGTAATTGAAATGACAAGGACCAAATTTACGCGTGAACTTCAAATTCCAGTGACCATTTATGTACTAAGCACTAACCTCCATCCCGCAATGCCACTGCGAATAGACATGCAATTTTTTAATGGAAAATGTAAAGTACCTCGGTTCAAATTTTTTTAATATTTCTTGACTCCAGATTAAAGAGATCTTTAATTTGGTGTCAAGAAATTTTAAAAACTATGCATGGAACTATTTTTAAAGTAAATATTTTTTGATCCAAAAATTGCACGGAGGGAGTAATTTGTATGATAACTAGTTATCCGAGCCAGCTTGTGCACCTCGACTGATGAAATTAACAATCGGGTGAACCTGCCTGATTTTTTTGTTGGTGGTGAGAGTCAAACTTGAACTTGAGGGCAAGCCTCTTGCTTTCTGCTCCCACTCGCCTGGCGCAGTTGGGCCATCCTGGACTTGAACCAGAGACCTCCCCCGTGAAGTAAATCATCACACCTACGGTGGAGTGCATAAGCCCCTGACGAGAGAGGGGCTACTTTCTTGTGGTAGTAATTGCGAATGAGCAAGTAGGGGGTGGCAACTAAAGAGGTAGCGAGACTGACCGCAATTGCAGGAATAGATCGACTTTCTTTCATTTTGGTTATGGAAAGTGAAAGTCGTTTCGTTACTAAGCGTATATAATAAAATAGAGTGAAAGGGATCTGTTGATAATTTGTTTGCCTTATGGATGATTTGTGGTACGAAGGACATAGGAAATGACATTAATTCTTTGCCATGCTCATTTTCCACCTAAATGTATTAGACATTTGCTCAATCACTGAATCTGGGAGTTATAATGAAGGAATCGAAAACAGAAGAAACTCCATTGCAGCATCTTAAAGCACATTTTGTAATTAGTTCGAGACTAATGATAATCTAGAAATTTGTTATTGTAATGATGTCGTACTTTGCCAGTCCTCTAATTAATTAAGTTTTTTAAATTTGCGTTAACCATACACTATATAGACCTTTTACTAAGATTAGATCAAAAGTTCACTAATTACTGATTCAACGATGATTTAGTTTTTTTGGAAATAAAAAATTTAAGTCGCACTGAGTAATTTTCTGCAAAACATGAGCCAAAAAGGAAAAAGTAAAAGAAGTTGCACTTGCTCCATCATATTTGATATACTGCATGTATACAAGATGCCTAACCTTGTTCTTAATTGTATGGAAGATGCCAAAACATTTCTTCTTGAATGATTTCAATGACCAACTTCATTACTCTATCGATAAGTCCTAATTAGCTTGAGAGTACTTTTGTTAATGTTGTAATCATTAGCTTAATCTTTGACTCGTTCAATATCTTAAGTTACTAGGGTTGGAGTTTTTATTAGACAGACATTCAGGAATAGAATGATGGATTGGGGTTGGCCATTTGGGATAGAAAACAATGTGATTGAATGAATTGCTTTGCTACCTGAAAAGGTTGATGTCTTTACATTGGGGTCCACTTCTCACTATTTTAAGACCACCGTTATTTTTATTTCGATCGATGAGGATTATCGTCTTTAATTTAGTGCATGACCTACTCAATTCATGTAGGTTGTTGACATTATGCAAATTTTGTTTCTGTACTTATGGCATTTGTTGTTTTTGCTTTGAATTTTTACTCAATGTGGAAATTACAATATCAGTTGGTTGTTCCTCTTGGTTCCCCTTTTCAAATGCAAACCCTCAGATTGATCGAGGGTTCATATATGTCCAAGAAACTCTAGTCTGATTGGCTAACAGATTTGGAATAGAAACCTGTCAATGATCTTAAATATTATACCTTCAACTCAATTTAATATAATGAGTCCTATCAGGAGCAGTCCATATAATATGTACATGATAATGCCAAATAACTTCGCACAACCTTAAAGAATTTAGTTTTAAACTTTCTGTGAGACATCGTCAACCACTGGCATTACACTTCTAACAATGCCACAGGCGCAAAATGTGTCTGGACCTCTGCGTCTCTCACTATGCTGCTAAATCTGCCACACAAGGATGTTGTGGGCCCCACCAGGCTTGTCAGAGACAGTGGTTTATGCGATGGTTCATTTGGTGTCTCAAAACTTGTACTTTCGTAAATAATTAGAGTTCATGCCTACAAGAAGTTGTGTAGATTCGTGCTGAAAATATTTCCTTTTAAGGATGATTTTGTGCATATCCCACCTTGGCTGGCCATTAAAAGTTCAAGTGGATATGCATAAGAAGTAATGATGCCAAATTAAATGCATTTACTTGTTAAGGTAAGCAGGATAAAAAGGTAGAAACCTTTTGGGCTATGTGCATCCATACCATCTGTATCTTGCTGTCTCTCTATATGAATATTTGTTTGCATCCTTCTGTTTGGGGGATTAGGAAGAAATTTTAATGGGTTACCATAAACAGGCCATCCAACTTAGGAACCTGAAGCATTGTGAACTGGCTAGGAGATAGTTCACTAATTTTTGTGGTATTACTCGCTGCCATCTGCCGAATAATCGCCTACGTGACCAATTGAATTTGGTTTGACATCATAATAAAAGAAAAATAAAAACAAATAAAGAAACAGTAGGTACATATTTTAGCTTAATTCTTGCTATCATGACATACTTGTTGACTGTTTAAGATCATGCACGTTGGGTTTTTGTGAATGTCTATTGTTATCATGTCGGCCTTGTTTGTAGTAATCGAACGACAAAGGGGTGTCCGCTTTGTTATCCAAGCGTTACTACTAGTTTGGAAACTGAAGGCTGCCTATCTGTCGGGCAGATGATCAATCACGTTTAACCGTTTAGTGTATTTGGTCGCTTTATATGCTGCAAATCTAAATGAATTTCCCTCAGCTTTGAGATTTCGGGATTCAATCTTGTGACATATTTGGTTGCTTTCTACGTTGCGAATCCAACAGGATTGCCTTCACATTCAAGAATATTTTGGAAGTTACTTTAGGTTCTTACTTCTGATAGTGTGAAATGTGAACCAAATGCAACAAAAATAAAACAAAATATGAGAAAGAAGTAGGGGAATCAAATCCTAATCCAGCTTATATCAAGAAACGGGGAAGGAAAATAATCTCCTGATATGGTTAGTTGTTTCCTGGATGTAAATGTGCTTTGTCCTTTTATGGACACAATGGACATATCTGTCAATTGCTCTAAACAGAGATGAGAAACGAGGTTAAATACATTTTTGTTTCATGTGTTGCGTGATACTTGAGCATCTGTAGAAGGGAGAAACAACCCTTCTTCTCCAGGTGAATAAAAGTAATGGACTTTAGTTATGGAGGTAACAGTAGTGGCTCAGGTGATGAACAAAAGGCCTTGAATAGTCGGAAAGGGAAGCACTATCACCGCCACACTACCTATCAGATACAACAGCTTGAGGGGTAAGACATTATTTCCTGGTTGCGGTTTTGTTTTGTGTAATGCTATAGCCATGGCTCTTGAGTCTTGCCAACTTTTCCCCCCATGGGTATAGATTTGTCCTTATTTCTTCTTCTTCTTCTATATGTATGTATTTGGAGGAGAGATTCAGATATAGGTCATAGAACTACAGAAGCCATGGGAGGTATGTTAGAGAGACAGAGAGAGAGAGAGTGCCTGCTCATCTCTTTTGTATCTCCTCATCTCTTTATCTTTGTTTGCATGTGTGTGTGCGAGAGAGAGAGAGAGAGAGAGAGAGAGAGAGAGAGAGAGAGAGAGAGAGAGCCTGCTTGGTTTACGATCTCTATCAGTAACGTAGGGCCAAGTAGTGTATATTTTTTCCTCTAATTGCTTTTCATTTACTTTATCTGTAAACAATTGTCAGTGGTGCTTTGATGATACTGATACATTCGTTGCCTTGGATTTCTTGAAATTTGTTTGGGCAATGCTGTTTCACCACAGCTTTCGTATTTTGTAGTTTTTAGCTTATTTGGTTGCGTTCGATATTGATCTGATCGTTCCTAAAGCTCTGTGTGTGTGTAATAATGGGATTTCTGGATGATGTGAATTTAAGGTTCTTCAAGGAATGCCCACATCCAGATGATAACCAGCGGCGTCAACTGAGTAGGGATCTGGGGCTTGAGCCTAAGCAGATCAAGTTTTGGTTTCAAAACAAGAGGACTCAGACAAAGGTGCTCACTTTTCATCACTCTAACCTTTCGTTTATGTGTGTTGCTTCTCCGTGTTTTATTCAAATTTGGCCTCATAACTGGTAGCTCTTCTTTACTTTGTATTTTTCAGGCTCAGAGTGAGAGAGCTGATAACAGTACTCTCAGGTTAGAGAATGAAAAAATCCAATGCGAGAACCTTGCAATCAGAGAGGCTATTAAAAATGTTATATGCCCAGCTTGCGGGGGCCCACCATTCGGCGAGGAAGAACGAAAACTTAATCTTCAGAAGCTAAAGATGGAAAATTCCCAGTTAAAACAAGAGGCTGGTTCTGTTCCTTGAAATTTAACATTGGCATGTTCATCGGTTCTTATTTATTCTTCCTGGTTTACTTGATCTGATTTTTATCACTGTATGTGTCTTTGCAGTATGAAAGGTTATCCCACATTATTTCCAACTACCTAGGAAAACCAGTTGGACAGATTCAATCGTTGTCACGCTCAACGGACTTGCAAACTGAAGGTTTCACAGGTCAAGGGATGCTGGGAGGCCAGTCTGTTGACCTTGATTTCGGAAATTCTAGCAATTCCTTCATGCAATACTCATTAAATGGAATTGAAGAGATGGAAAAATCGGTCATGATTGAGACAGCTGTTGGTGCCATGGGTGAACTGCTGAGGCTTTTGCGAGTGAATGAACCTGTGTGGGTAAAGTCTTCAGCCGATGGGAGATATATTCTTCATCGCGACAGCTATAACAAGCTTTTCCCAAAGCTTAATCACTTCACAAATTCCACTGCAAGGATAGAGTCTTCAAAAGATTCAGGCGTGGTGGCGATGAGCGCAATACACTTGGTCGACATGTTTCTGGATTCGGTTCACCCCTTATCGCATGCTTTAAATTTAATACTATCTACGATTCTTTATACCCCTTCTTTCCCTTTTTGTTTGTCAATGTCTTCAATTCAGGATGTCCCATATGAATCTCCACTTTGAAAAGCCATAGAATGGAACTTCTTAATTCGCAAAACTATCCGTTACAAATGGTTAAAAATCTTTTTAGAAGAGGGGATAGAGGGGCAATATAGGAATCTTATAACTTTTTATAAATGTGTGTTCTCATGAAAAGTTGCAACTCCCAAAATGCACTAATACTGTGGTATGGAGGGAGTTTTATAAATGAACAGTATGTGAGTAAATACTTTGATTCTGCAGAATAAATGGGGGGATCTTTTTCCTACAACAGTTACAAAAGCAAGGACAATTGAAGTAATTGATACCAGGATGTTGGGAGAGCAAGCCGGTGCCTTGCAGCTGGTAGGTAGATCACAGTCGTGGTGAATGAACTACTACTTCCCTACCGACTCTTAAAAGAGCAAAAATACCTTGTTTGTTTCCTCCATATTTATTTATCTTATAATCAGATATTGGAATGTTAAAAACAATTCATTGATGCAGATGTACGAACAAATGCATATTTTGTCCCCTCTTGTGTCACCTCGAGAATTCTACTTCCTTCGATATTGCAGAGAAGTTGAGCCAGGCATGTGGGTGATGGTTGATGTGTCATATGATTGGTCAAGAGACGACTGTCTTGACTCTTCACTCCGATCATGGCGGCTTCCTTCTGGGTGCATCATTCAAGATAAGTCCAATGGATGCTCTGAGGTTAGTGGCTCTATAATCACTTGCCTTATGGTATAACTATAAATGAAGGCTACTTCAAATGATTTTACGAAAGTTCTACCAACCCAAAGGCGTTTTTTTAATCTGTTGTCATGGTCCTTGTTAGATAGCATTTTATATTACATTGTTTGGCAATTTCCCAGCAGCTTTGGGACTAGAAACCCTCTATGTTCAACACTCATATTATGCGAGTCTTTTCCCAATCTACAAGACGACGTGCAATAGGCAAGCTTTGAAATTGTGTTGAATTTTGAGCACTTTGTTCTGTGTGCAAGTCATGGGAGTAATAGATAGCTTGATATATATATATATATATATATATATATATATATATATATATTAATTGGCGACTTATTTCCTACTTTTTGGACAATTTGTGATCTAACAGTTTACATACTTGCCCCAATGTGCTTATCCTGTGTTTGCTTTGTTAGTTTCTTGTCGTTTATTGCATTAATGAATATCAAAGGTCACAAACTCATATGTTTTACGTGGCCCTCATTTGTACTGTCATAATTATAAGCATTGTGCACTGGGCTGCCTTTTTTCCTCTCCTAAACATTGCTTAATATCAGTTTAAGTTGGAACAATAAACTCATATGCTGCATGGTTACATTTCCCTCATGCGTATTTTCAGAACTGTAAATATTGTGCATTGGGCTGCCTTTATTTCCATTTCTCAAATATACGTTGGCTTAACATCAGTTTATGTTAGATTCTGAATCCATTGCCGTTGTAATTTGCTAGGTTACATGGGTGGAACATGTGGAAGTGGATGATAAGTCAAAAACTCATCGTCTCTATAGAGATCTAGTATGTGGTAGTTTGGCTTATGGAGCCAAACGATGGATTATTACTCTCCAGAGGATGTCCGAGAGATTGGCGTACTCATCGGCAGAGACAAGTCCACCTAGTCATGAATTTGCAGGGGGTACTTAATTGCCAACTATCTTTTTTATTTTTTTATTTTATAATTAAGTCATCGTATTAGAAGAGGCATTAAGGGAATGCCAAATTGTTCCTATTATATAGGGAAAACGTAGAATCCCTAAGTAAACCCTATTACATGCCTTGTAACTAAACATTAATAACATCCTAAACATTAATATTCTAACACAAGCTATTCACCAAAAAGCTTTTGATTTTAAACAAAGGCTTTTCAACCCCTTCAAAACATCTGGAATTTCTCACGCCAAATAATCCACATCAAGTGAAGAGGAACCATGGCCCAAACCAAAGTTCCCATGCCATTGAACAATGGATAAGAAAATGATTGAACTTCTATGCATCCCTTTTGCACATTCAACGTCAATTTCACTACGATTCTCCACATTTTAATCAAGTTGTCTATAGTATGGATCTTGCCTTGAGCCACCCATCAGACAAAAAACTCACCTTTAACGGCGCCATTGTTTTCCAAATTGCACGCGAAGGGAGGGATGTATTGCCATTACCTCATAAAGCTTGATAATATGACTTCACCTGAAAAAAGCCTGATCTGGAAAGATTCTATGGCATCTTGTACTCCCCTTCTCCTATCCCTCGAATACTGTACACCAAGTAAAGCCAACAAAACCTCCTTCTCCCAATCACGATATCCCTCCGCAAGCGAATATCCCATACTGTAGCCCCGTCATTAAGAAGAAGATAATCAGAAATGGGTGCATCTCTATCACAAGCCAAATGATAAATACTTGGAAAGGACTCCCTCAAGCTCACATCCCCACACCTCAAGTGATCCCAAAACTTCACCCTTCTCCCACACCCCACTATCTAACTGACACCTTGTGTTTCTCAGGACATCCCCTGTCCTAAAAGTCCCGTTTTCCCTTTCACTAGTCCCCCTTTTAGCTGCACGTTGTGACATCTTTCAAATTATTTCCCGAAATGTTAATTATATCATCTTTTTCGTCATTTTGATACCCCAACATGACAAGATACTATTTCCTTATTTACCCAAAAGAAGATAATATTTCCTTTCACTGCTTGATTAATGATTATATCCAAACAAGGAAGGAATCATGAAATCCAACTAGAAGATAATGCAAAATGGTGACAGAAAAAACCATTACATATGTCATCATCCTTATTTTGTCACATCATGTGGCTGGGAGCGTGGTTGGGGTCGAAACTAACCAGGGCAGGAGAGATTGCCCTCCATATTTCTTGCTCTCACTTTACTTTCCCTTACCCTCTTGCTTGTTTACCTTAATTGTTTGTTTCCAGTAATTGACATGCCCGAAGGAAGGAGAAGCGTAATGGATTTATCAAACAGAATGGTGAAGAATTTCTGGGCGATGTTGAACATGTCAAGTAAACTGGACTTTCCTCATTGGTCTGAACTGAACAACAGTGGAGTTAGCGTCTCTGTTCGCCAGAGCAATGGACCAGGTCAACCCAGTGGCATGATTGTCAGTGCTGCGTCCTCTCTATGGCTCCCTCTTTCATGCGAGACTCTCTTTAATTTCTTCCAAGATGAAAAAACAAGATCCCAGGTGAATTTCCAGAAACAGGTTTCTCATCCAGTCAGTATCAGTGTTTCATATTAGGACTATGACTTTCTAAAATGTTACTCCCTCTGTCCCAATTTAATTTCTAAAGAAACGCAATCATAATACTTGTAAATCCTCAATTTCCAAGAGTCCCGTGAACTTTTTGAAAATTTCACTTTAATCCAAAAAGGGACAAAAGGGAAATTGTGTAACTCTTGGTCCATTAATATAAAATCACAATGGGACAACTAAAAGGTGGACAAACAAATTGGATGCCAGGAGTGATTTCTTCCTTTTGTGTAACAGTGGGATGTGCTCTCTGATGGAAACCCAGTGCATGAGATTGCACATATCGCTTGTGGAACTCATCCAGGAAACTGTATATCCATTATCCAGGTAATTACTTTGTCTACTTTCAGTTTTTGTTGGGAAGTGTGTGGGTCAATCATCCAAGTCCTGAAGTTAACCTGCTAAATAAACGAGGCTAAAACCTTAGAAAAATTTAAGATAGGAGTGCCTTAATGCAGTGCTACCACTTTACATTCAGCCCGGTACGAGTGAGTCTCATTAAGAATGAATACAGTCCTGGACATTTTTGCCGAACAATGATGGGGTTTTATTGGTTGTTTCTGGGATGAATTGATGCTTCTTGTTACATGAAACTTAAAAACAAGATGTTACCAGAGAAAACCTGACAATTTCTGGCAATGGCGCCAACAACCCAAAGCTCCAGATTGTTTGCTTGAAACGAGTTTTGTTGACTCTCGAGTTAGCAAAGCTAGCGCTTACCTTAGATCGATCAGTCCCGCTTGATGCTTTTTTCTTTTCGAAAGTACTTGTTAGGATATCATTAACTTTTACCTAGAGATGTGCCCTAAATGTTGCATTGGCAGCTCTGCATTCCTCCTGGACAGGTCCCACTCTACCAAGATGAATGCATGCTGTGCTGCAGCACTGCATCCTAGATACTTTCCGATGCAATTTTTATTTTTCGGGAGTATCAGAATGCAAAATTAAATTGAAATCTGTATGTAAACCAGCCATTCGCCCCCAACGACAGCAACATGCTGGTGCTTCAGGAGAGCTGCATAGACCCTCTGGGATCACTTATAGTGTATGCCCCCATAGACTTCCCAGCCATCAAGTCAGCCATAAGCGGCGAGGACTCCACCAACATTCCCATTCTCCCTTCAGGTTTCATAATATCAGGTGATGGTCGTTGTCCTGACAAAAGAACCGGCGGAGCTTCAACTAGCAGCACCGGAAACACAAGGTCAGGCGGTTCGCTTCTTACGGTGGCTTTCCAGATACTGGTGTGCACCCTCTCACATTCAAAGCAGATGGACATGGATTCCGTGACTACTGTCAATACCCTTGTTAGCTCTACTGTCCAGAAAATAAAGGCTGCCTTGGATTGCTCTGGTGTGGATCCATGACCTGGTGGGTTCGGCTGTTTTTGGTGGGTTCGGCTGTTTTTGCTCTGGTGTGGATTGCTCTGTTGCTTTTGGTTCAAAATAAAACTACAGGGAACAACTTTATGTGTTTTGAAATTTTGTGTGTGTTTAAACTGATTTTGTAGAACAACTTATTTGTTGCCTGAATAAGCTTTATGTACTATCATTTGATTTAAGTACCAAACTTCTTGAAAGTTCTTTTCAAGTTTAGTTAAAGGCTTGCAGGTGAACTCTTGCAATTATTATATATCTTTTCTGTGTATTTCACTCTCGATTTCACTTTTGCTTCTCTGATCATAAAGTAGTTTTTTCTGCGTTTCTGGTTATTTTTGAATGCTATGCGACTCACTAGAAATGGGAATTCTCGTCCCGCCACTTGTGGACGGTAGAATTAATCTCTTGGATTAGTCAAAGTAAGCGTCATTGATTAGTCTTGAACTCCCACATAGTATCGTCAGATCAGTTAATAATGATATCACCTCCTTTCTTTTTTTAACGGAAGTTGTGATACTTTTTTGGACTCCCACCCAAAGTGATATAGATTTTTATATTTTGAAATAACCTCTCTCTATATTATTATCAAGTTCATGTTATACCTATTAAAATTAAAAGGATGTTTATTATTTTTATTTGCTATATTTCATATATCAATTAGGGAAAGTAAAATTAGGTGACACGTGGCAAGCGCGGGGCTTCTCACAAAATGTCCCCTTGCAATAGTATAGATGAACACCATAAGTTTAATTTTCCATTTAAGTTTATACTCCACTTATATCAGCACATTAGCCAAATTTGCACAAAATTTCACCTCGTAATTGGATCTTGATATTTGAAAAATAATTGTAGTTTTCAAAAAGAAATCCGTGGAATAATTTGTGAAATTTTCAATTTCTACTAATCCAGATCTTTTTCCCTCTCGCATTTGGTTGATACTATGCTTTCTAACAATTTAAAGGACTGAGATATTGCTTGGTTTTGAATAATACTATGCTTTGTGATGTTTTTATGTTAGGTTTTTCGCTTCTCCATGTTGTAATTCATTGAATTTGTCACAAAATGCTTACCAGTAGTGCATAACACGGGTATTCGCTACTTTTAAAGTACTCCATTAAAATGGGTGATTCTTCATCTTAAAGTACTTCGAAATGAAAACCCATATCCTGTCCAGTTAGGTTTCATCCAGAGTCCAGACCAGTTCAGTTTGAGCCAATTTGTGGGTCTTTCCTATGTCTACGACAATGATCGGAATCGTTCATAATTTAGAGCTCGTTGAGAACAAAGATTATGTTGAAAATCAAGTTGATCCGATACAGTTTGATGTGATTTCAAAACGCATTAAGCTTTAAAAAAAAGTGTGCAGTACTAGAATACAACCCATTTGGCACAATTATGTGAATTTTGGTGCATTTCGAAATCATAATCGTGTCAAATGGTTTTTTTTTTTTTTGTCAATCGATAATAGAAGAGATCATTTTTACAGATATGAAATACATAGTACAGACTCGAAGCCCATTATAGGGTAGATATAAAGAAAGAAAGGAAAAACCCTCTAAGAAACAACACCCACACGCGCAGGTGGGGAGACTCGAACTCCTAATCTCTTAGTGAGATGCAAAAGTCTTGGCCAATTAAGGTAGTCCTAGTTGGTTATGTCAAACAGTATTGTTCCCAACAGTATTTGATAAACCTGATTTCGAACATGGTCTTTGTTCTCGACAAACTCTAGAAAATGAACGTTTCAATAATTGTTGGCAACCTGAAAAGGACCCACAAATGACCAAACTGGATGAAACTGGACACTCAGGAGCTGCTCCCGAAAGAAAACCCTAACCAGTTCCTCCACGCCGCCACAGGCCTACAACAACAATCTCCCGCCACCTTCAACCACCACAAGACCCATAAACCCCATCTCTCTCTCATCCCCTCCACCACCACCCCAACAACCGTAACATTACCACCAACACCACCGGAATCCTCCCCTCACCACCAATCCCTAATTCCTGTGCCCTAACATTTCCCCAGCCCCAGTGCCCACCTCTTCCCTCTCCTCATTCCTTGTGCATTCTGATCTCCTACTTACTAGTTCCAAAGAAATGTCGAAGAAAATAGTCCTCCGTCACCATAGTAGCAAGCCATCTCTCGCATCCTCCACCCCAGAAACAATCGCGAGCAATGTGGACCTTCTAACAGAAATACTCCTTCGAGTCCCCGCCATATCACTCATCAGATTCAAGTCCGTGTCCAAACAATGGCTATCTCTCATCTCCGACTCCCGATTCGCCTGCGACCATACCCAACGAAATCCCTCTCCTACGCCCTCCGGCGTCTACTTCTATTCCGTCCACAATCGCTCGTTGCCCTTAAACGACCAGATCACCCGTGTCTCGGTTCGTGATCACCCACGAACGACTCTTCCGGGTTTCTCATTTCTTGATGATTCAGGATCATGGTCCGGAACAACAGTACGTCACTCTTCCAATGGCTTGATGCTGTGCACCATTGGGAACTTCTTCGATTATGTGGTTTGTAATCTGACCACCCAAAAGTATGTGCTTCTTCCGACACTCACCGACTTGTTAGAATCATATATTAGTCCGGATGGATCTTACTTGGTTTTTGATCCTAAAAAATCGCCTTACTATAAAGTTGTCGTTGTTAGTTCTTCTCATGACTTCAATACTTCCAATTTTTTTGTGTATTCTTCCGAGAGTGGCTCTTGGAACAGCACGGTTGTCACTCCGAGGATGCACCAATGGGTGGTCGGACGTGGGGCTGTTTGGAATGGAGCGGTCATTTTGATGAGTTGCTGGACAGATAATGGTACGGAGAGTTGTGCGAAGCATGACCACTCCTACTATCGATTCGACATTGATGCAGAGAAGCTAACCACAACTCGAGTGCCGGCCCCAGATACCAATCTTTCTAAGTGGAATCTGTATTTCGGAGAATGTGGGGGTCATTTGCTTCTTATACAAATGCCTCAGTACAATTCTACTAAGTTCAGGGTGCTTGAGATGATGGACGGGGAGAACAACTTTCGGTGGACTGTTAAATACGTTGTAGATGTGACCCCATTAATATCTCCACGAATAAGAAACTGTAAATTTGTGGTGGTAAGTGTTGTGAATGTGGGAGCAAAGGAAAATGATCTTGCAGTGGTGTTATACATTCGAGGCAAAGTCATGTTGTATAATATCAAGTGCAAGACATTGAAGGTGCTTTGTGATTTGCCCAGAAGTGAATTGGCAATCTGGGTGGCCTATACTTTCAATTATTCGTATGAGTACATCGAAAGTCTGACGCCTGTTTGAGTGTTGTCCTTCATGTTGATGCAATGTGATAATATTTCTAGGTGGTTCAAACATTGAGTATTTTGCTCTGTAGCTGTAGTAGTTGCTTGTTCATTGAAAGTCTGACTCCTGTTTGAGTGTTGTCCTTCATGTTGATGCAATGTCATAATATTTCTAGATGGTTCAAACATTGAGTATTTTGCTCTGTAGCTGTAGTAGTTGCTTGTTCATTGAAGGCTTTAACGCCTGTTTGAGTGATGTCCTAAATGTGGATGCAATGTCATAACATTTTCTTGTGGTTGAAAAACATTGACTATATTGTTCTTTAATAAGCTGCAGGTGCCTGTTCACTTGTTGTACTAGGTGCTTGTTCAATTGAAGGGTACATGCAGTGGAATGCCACAAGAAATACATCTTTTATTAAGTACATACATTTTGCACCTATTCCTCACTCACATACAAATCTCCACAAGGGGTTCTCTCACTATTCTATACACACTCGAGCTGGACATTTGAAGTTATTGATACCAGGATGTTGGAGAGCAAGCTGGTGCCTTGCAGCTGGTAGGTAGATCACAGGCCTGGTGAATGAACACTTCCCTACTGACTCTTAAATGAGCAAAAATACCTTCAACCTATGTTTGTTTCTTTTATAATCAGATATTGGAACATTATAATTGTTAAAGAACTCATTGATGCAGATGTACCGTGTACGAGCAAGTGCATATTTTGTTGCCTCTTGTCACCTTGAGAATTCTACTACATTCGATATTGCATAGACGTTGAGCCAGGCATATGGGTGATGGTTGATGTGTCGTATGATCAAACAAGAGAGGACTCTCATGACTCTACACTCCGATCATGGCGGTGTCCTGGTTGTGGTCCAAGATATGTCTCTGTGGTTAGTGGCACTATAAACTTCAAATGATTTCCAAATTTCTACCAATCCATTGTCTCGGTCCTTCTTAGGTAGCTTTTATATGGAGTACTTTGTTTGGTTCTCAGTAGCTTGAACTTTTTTGGGACTACACATCCTCCTAGGTTCAACTCTCATATTATGCAAAACTTTTCCCAATCTACAGGATGATGTGCAATAGTCGAGATTTGATATGGCTTTAAATTTTGAGCACTTTGTTCTGCGTAGACGTTATGGGAGTATTATTAGATAGCTCGATATATTTTCATTCTTGGACTTATTTCCTACTTTTTGAGCACTTTGTTTTTTTCTTTATTCTTTCCGCCTAATCCGGAAAGAATTTGATCTCATATTACATACTATAAGAGCTGTGATGGATTCATTATTTTTTGGGTTTTCTTTTTGTTCAATTAGCCATCCCTCTCCATACATGCGAACGTATTTTGCGATTGGAGTGGAGAGGAATCTGGGTTGTCTTCGTCACCGTCTCTGTTTGCACCTAGAATCTGTACATGTTCTACTAATTAATTAGTGGATTTTTGTTAGTCCTTCAACCTATGTTTGCTCATTTTAACATCTTATTAACCTCAATCCGAGTATTTGTTTGAGGTATTAGCTTAGCAATGGCACCCATGACTGATGTCTGAAGATTACAGAGGTGGGTGTGGTGTTTATAGATTTCCAATTTTTTTTTTTTTTGTCATTTTACTACCACATTTAACACTGTTTCATTAGAATTTAACAGGAGGGGGAGTCCAAGTAATAGTTTTAAAAGTAAGGGTGGTCAGTATCTGAATTTGTTAGAAACCTCAGGAGAGGTCGGTGAAATTGACCCTTTATTTTAACTATGAGTTTTTTTTTTTTAAAATCAAATGTTCATATTACTTTTATGTTACTGTTGTGTTTTTTAAATTCAAAATTTCCAACGAAGTAATTTTGTAATTTGATTTTCGTAATATTGTTGATTGGGAATAAATAAAACGAGCCAAAACAAAATTAGAGAAATAAAGAAAGAGTTAAAAGGACCTCAACACCAAGCAAATGGTTTGTGCTACTTAAGGAAACATTGTTTTTTTGTAGTTATATGAAAGTTAAATTTCTTTTTTCGGTTTTCTCAGTCCGGGGTTGCCCAAGCCCAAGGGCTTGCTGGCTTTACCCCTGGGCTGGCTCGGCTTACTTTTGTGCAGGAAAATGCATCACCTAGGCAACCCCTGATAACTTTTTGTGTTTGGAAGAGAACCTCATGCTTACTCTTCTTCTTCTAAAATTTTGACAATCAACGTACTGATTGGTTTTGCTTTTAATTAAATGGTGATTGAACTTTCTATTTAATCATGTAAATATAGAAGCGAATTGCCAATGCCTACGACACTCCTCCAAAAATTTCCCGTATAATTATTTGGACTAAACTTACGGCAGTGGTCCATCTGGTGAATAGCTAAGTTGGTCTTCTCCATCTTCTACTTCATGTTCATTTTCTTCTTCTTCTTCTGCTTCTTCTTCTTCTTCTTCTTCGTTTTTCTGTTTGTAATTATTTATGTGGGAGCGAGAGAATACAAAGCCCGTGTAGAAATTCATCTTCACCTGGGTAAGTCCACTCTACATCTGTTTTCTCGAACATCAACTCAAATCGATCGTCTAGATTCCTCATTGTACCGCATTGTGCACATGCTATTTTATTTGAATATCTGAACACTAACATTTTTTCCGACAAACATAGATGAACGAATGAAGCACAACCGTTCGAAGTCAAAGAGCTTGATGGAGAGAAAAAATAAACGCAATTGATCCGCAGCTTCGCCACATGTACCAGGATAGTTCCCAAATAAAAGAACAAACTAGGGAAAAGTACTCGATTTTTTTTTTTTGATGATCAGAGAGGAAAACTAGATGATCTCAAACTAAGACTAATCTTTAATGAAAATAGGTGACATCATCCTCAAATAAAACTAATAATCTTAAGCGGAAAAAAAAAAAAAAAACCCTTTACCAGGTAGTCACGAAAAGGTCCATTCGTAATCGGAGGTAGACATCATGTTTTACGTTTTTTTTTTTCTAAGCAAAAAGATTTTATTAATCTTTGAAGAAGAAATGTTTTACATTAACGTCCATAGGCATACGTCGTGCTTGGAGCTGCACGTTTTATCCTGTGAATCTTAATTTTTTGAGATAGGAGTTTGTGAAGCAGAATGGCAAAATATGGTGACGGAAGAAAGATGAAAGAAAAAATGATGTGTGCAGCCGCGACCCGTGAAGACATTGAAGGGGAAGAGAGAGTAGAAGAAATCTGGCACTGGATACTACAGAACAAAGGGTGCATTTTCCGTTATAATTTTTTCACATGTCAAACGGGATGGGACGGCCCGTTTAGTTCTGTGCCGTGTCGGCCCGTTTACTTTATCATGCCATGCCGTGTCATTTTTTAATCGCGCCGTGTCATTTTTTAATTGTGTTGTGCCTGTATTAGCACATCTCTAACCGAGTTTCGTCGGAAAAAAAAAAAACTCCAAAAAGTGTAAAATTTTTATCAACGCAAAAAATGTAAAAATGTTATGTTACAGTATAAAATAAGAAATTAAAATATTTTTTGGTATTAAAATTAGAATTTGATGTGCCATGCCCGTCTAAGATCATGTCGTGCCGTGCCCATCTTAAACTATGCTTGTGCCGTGTTGTGTTGTGTCATATTTAAACGTGACGTGCCCGTCTAAAACAGTGCCCGTGCCATGTTGTGCCATTATTAAATGTGTCGTGCCTGGCTAAAACCGGACTTGTGTCGTGACATGCCACATTTAAACGTTCCGTGCCAGCCCGACCTGTTTGACACCTCATGGACTTGTCCGCGTTGTCGCAAGCTGTTTTCCACCCGAATATTTAACAGATGGCTAACAGAAGGTGGCGAATGCCGCAATGCAAATAGGTTACTGGGTCAAGTGCATTAGTTCACACATTGGGGAAGAAAATCGGAAATAAGTTACAGTTTAAGGGGGTATTTCGCAATTTATGCATTTTTTTTTTTTTTTGGTCAACGCATATTATGTTCGTATGTTTACTGTTTAGTGTTAGCAGTACTGCGATCAAAACTAGCCCAAAACCTTGTCGAACTGGTCCTCTCCAGTTCAGAAAACCAGGTACTACTAATCTCTCTCTCTCTCTCTCTCTCTGTCTCTCTGTTTGTTGTATGTTTACGGGTGATTTGATGCTTAAACACAGAAAAGTTAGGGGTCTTGTGTCTATTTGGCTTAACCTTCAAACCATTGAACTACCCAATTTGGCTTTTTGCAAGTTCAGCTGTAATTGATAATTGGATACTCCAAGTTACAGCTTCTATAATCTTTGTTTTTGAAAAGAAAGTTATCTTGCAGACAAGGACGGAACCAGAATTTTACTCTAGTGGCGAAATTTATTCTAAAAAAATCTTGCAGCGGCGAGACTTTATAAGTTGGGCATAATTTTTTTTTTTTTTTTTTTACATATAAGATTTGCATTTTCTATCCTTGCTTGCAGAATTGGATACTAAGTTACAGGTTCGATACAAGAAACATAAAATAAAAATAAAAATTCAAGGCACTTCAACGCTTAGAAAACTGTGTTTTTATCTTCTTTTTCCGATGAACACGATTTTTGGTATGTTTAAGGTTCTCGCCAAACACTACAAAATGAACAGACTCGATAATCCAAGTGTGATCGGAAAATGACCGAAAAATTAGAAATAGACCGGAGGGGATACCAAGGGTGTTGGTATACCCGGTATACAAAAAAGTTTCTCCTTATTAATGGGCTGCTATTAGCATTTTCCATCTCTATTTTGGACAAAAAAGTTATCTTCTTGCAGTTGGAGGAGATGGGTGCTGCTTGGGAAACTACGGCAGTAGAGTTCTTACATGTATGTTCTCCTTTTATTTCTTTCTGCTGGATTGCCTGATTCGGTGGAGCTTAAATTCACATGGGTTTGATTTTCATAACTGCAGGGTTCTCACAGGCAAAGTCTTTTTTTGCCAAGAAATCTCTCTGTATGGAGGAACCGTGTTCTTTGGGGTACGCTTCGCAGTCGAATCCATTCACCGAGAATTTCAGCTAAACATATTTCGTTTCGGCCTTCCTGTCGATTAAAGGTCAGAGCTGCGGTTTCAGGGGATGTCAGCAGTGTTGTAGATGACAAATCAAGGGAGCTTCAGATGCCCACTGAGAAGGTTTTACATTTTTTTCGCATCCCATTGATACAGGAGGGTGCAACAGCTGAACTTCTAAAGTCGGTCCAGATGAAGGTTTCGAATAGAATAGTTGGGTTGAAAACTGAGCAGTGCTTCAATGTTGGGCTTGATTCTGGTCTTTCGAGCGAAAAACTTTCAGTTCTTAAATGGCTTCTAGGTGAAACTTATGAGCCAGATAATTTAGGTACGGAGAGCTTTCTTGATAAGGAAAAGAAGTCAGGGTCGACTATGGTGGTTGTTGAAGTTGGACCCCGTTTGTCTTTTACGACGGCATGGTCTGCTAATGCTGTATCTATTTGTCGAGCATGTGGGTTGACAGAGGTGACCAGAATAGAAAGATCAAGGAGATACTTACTTTACATCGAGGCTGGAAATGATTCATTGCAAGATCAGCAGGTTAATGAGTTCACTGCAATGGTGCACGATAGGATGACTGAGTGTGTGTATTCCCATAAGCTCACATCCTTTGAAACGAGTGTGGTCCCTGAGGAAGTTCGAACTGTTCCAGTTGTGGAGAGGGGACGGGAGGTGCTGGAGGAAATTAATCAGAAAATGGGGTTGGCATTTGACGAACAAGATTTGGAGTATTACACTAAGCTTTTCAGAGATGACATAAAGCGGAATCCTACAACCGTTGAGCTCTTTGATATTGCGCAGTCTAACAGCGAGCACAGTCGGCACTGGTTTTTTACTGGGAAAATTGTCATCGATGGTCAACCCATGAGTAGGACTCTCATGCAGATTGTCAAGAGCACTTTGCAAGCAAATCCAAATAATTCCGTCATTGGGTTCAAAGATAACTCAAGTGCAATTAAAGGGTTTATGGTGAAGCAGTTGCTACCAGTTCAGCCTGGCTTGACCTGTCCACTGAATACAAATACTCGCGATCTTGATATCTTATTTACTGCGGAGACCCACAATTTTCCGTGCGCAGTGGCTCCTTACCCTGGTGCTGAGACTGGTGCAGGAGGTCGCATCAGGGATACTCACGCGACTGGAAGGGGGTCTTTTGTTGTTGCATCTACAGCTGGTTATTGTGTTGGGAATCTGAATATGGAGGATTCTTATGCACCGTGGGAAGATCCGTCATTCTCATACCCCTCGAATTTGGCTTCTCCTTTGCAGATCCTCATTGATGCGAGCAATGGGGCATCTGACTATGGGAACAAATTTGGAGAGCCCTTGATTCAGGGTTACACAAGATTTTTCGGAATGAGACTTCCAAATGGGGAAAGGCGAGAATGGTTGAAGCCGATCATGTTCAGTGGAGGGATTGGGATGATTGACGACACCCATATTTCAAAAGGAGAGCCTGACATTGGAATGTTAGTTGTAAAGATTGGAGGGCCCGCATATCGGATAGGAATGGGAGGTGGTGCAGCATCAAGCATGGTCAGTGGCCAGAACGACGCTGAGCTGGATTTCAATGCTGTACAACGTGGGGATGCAGAGATGGCACAGAAATTGTACCGTGTCGTTCGTGCTTGTGTTGAAATGGGAGACAAAAATCCGATCGTTAGTATTCATGATCAGGGTGCTGGAGGAAACTGTAATGTTGTTAAGGAGATAATATACCCAGAGGGTGCTGAGATTGATATTCGGGCAGTTGTAGTTGGTGACCACACCATGTCTGTTTTGGAAATATGGGGAGCTGAATACCAGGAGCAGGATGCGATATTGGTGAACCCTGAAAGCCGTAGCCTTTTGCAATCAATCTGTGATAGAGAAAGAGTCTCCATGGCTGTCATTGGGACAATTAGTGGTGAAGGGCGTGTTGTTTTAGTTGATAGCAAAGCTATTGAGAGGTTTCGTTCCAATGGACTGCCTCCACCACCACCAGCTGTAGATCTTGAGCTGGAGAAAGTGCTTGGGGACATGCCTCAGAAAACTTTTCAGTTCCAACGCATGGTCCATGCGCTTTACCCCCTTGACATTGCTCCTGGGATAACATTGATGGATGTGCTGAAGAGGGTGCTCAGACTTCCTTCTGTTTGTTCAAAACGTTTCTTAACCACCAAGGTTGATAGGTGCGTAACAGGCCTTGTGGCACAACAGCAAACTGTGGGTCCCTTGCAACTTCCTCTTTCTGATGTTGCTGTTATAGCACAAACTTACAATGATTTTACCGGGGGTGCTTGTGCAATTGGAGAACAGCCAATCAAAGGCCTTCTGGATCCTAAAGCAATGGCTCGACTAGCTGTTGGGGAAGCACTCACAAATCTTGTTTGGGCAAAAGTTACATCGCTTTCTGATGTTAAAGCTAGTGGGAATTGGATGTATGCTGCGAAACTTGATGGAGAGGGAGCAGACATGTATGATGCCGCCATTGCTCTTTCAGAAACCATGATTGAGCTTGGAATTGCAATTGATGGCGGAAAGGACAGTCTTTCAATGGCAGCCCATGCATCAGGGGAGGTGGTCAAGGCTCCTGGAAATCTTGTTATCAGTGCCTATGTTACTTGTACTGATATAACCAAAACAGTGACACCAGATTTGAAGCTTGGAGATGATGGCGTGCTGCTTCTCATTGATCTGGCAAAAGGAAAGCGGCGTCTTGGTGGGTCTGCTCTTGCTCATGCTTTTGGCCAAGTTGGGGATGATTGTCCTGATCTCGATGATGTTTCTTATCTTAAAAGAGTATTTGATGGTGTTCAGGATCTTCTTTCTAATGAGCTGATCTCTGCTGGTCATGATGTTAGTGATGGTGGGGTCATTGTAAACGTACTCGAGATGGCATTCGCTGGGAACTGTGGAATTTGCCTGGACTTAACCTCAGCAGATAATAGCCTCTTCCAAACGCTTTTTGCAGAAGAGCTTGGTCTTGTTCTTGAAATTAGTAAGAAGAACTTGGACACAGTAATGGGAAAGCTAGGCACTGCCGGTATTTCTGCTGATATCATTGGACATGTAACTGCTGAACCCCTTGTTGAGTTGAAGTTTAATGGGGTAGGTTATTTGAATGAGAAAACTTCCAACCTTAGGGACATGTGGGAAGAAACCAGTTTTCAGTTAGAAAAGTTCCAAAGGTTGGCATCTTGTGTGGATTTAGAAAAGGAAGGGCTGAAGAGTAGGCATGCACCTTCTTGGGAACTGTCCTTCACTCCAACTTTTACAGATGAGAAATATATGACTGTTACTTCAAAGCCAAAAGTAGCTGTGATTAGGGAAGAGGGTAGCAATGGGGACAGAGAAATGTCTGCCGCATTTTTCGCCGCTGGATTCGAACCATGGGATGTCACTATGTCTGACCTTCTCAATGGGGTCATTTCTCTCCAAGAATTTCGTGGGGCTGTGTTTGTGGGGGGTTTTAGCTATGCCGATGTGCTTGATTCTGCTAAAGGTTGGTCCGCTTCTATCCGATTCAATAAGCCTCTTCTAAAGCAATTTGAGGAATTTTACAAGAGACCGGATACCTTCAGTCTCGGGGTTTGCAATGGGTGCCAGCTCATGGCTCTATTGGGTTGGGTCCCAGGCCCTGAAGTTGGAGGTGTGTTTGGGGTTGGTGGGGACCCATCGCAACCGAGGTTTGTTCACAATGAATCTGGACGGTTTGAATGTCGATTCACTAGTGTGACAATAAAGGACTCCCCAGCTCTAATGTTCAAAGGAATGGAAGGAAGTACACTTGGTGTATGGGCTGCACATGGTGAGGGACGGGCATATTTTCCTGATGGGGGTGTCTTGGACAGGGTACTTGCGTCAAACTTGGTGCCTCTAAGATATTGTGATGACGATGGGAAACCAACTGAAGTCTACCCTTTCAATCTGAATGGATCTCCCTTGGGGATTGCGGCGATTTGTTCTCCTGATGGGAGGCATCTTGCATTGATGCCTCATCCGGAGCGATGCTTCTTGATGTGGCAGTTCCCTTGGTACCCAAAGCACTGGAATGTGGACAAAAAAGGCCCAAGCCCATGGTTAAGGATGTTCCAGAATGCCAGGGAGTGGTGCTCTTAGAGGGCTCTACTCAAGAGTTTTGATCAATCATGTACCGGTGTTCTAATGCACTGTTTCTGGACAGCAGTATAGCAACTTCAGAGGTCTGATTCTGCTTTTTCTTACTTTAAATTTAAAGGCTCTTGGTTTTTATAACTTTGGAGGTGGATTAAGTTTTAGATTGCTGAGAAATAGTTGTTATTTACGTTTTAGGGTAAACAGAGTTCAGTTGTTTGCTATGATTGTTCTAATGTTCATAATCGTTTTAGGGTAAACAGAGTTCAGTTGTTTGCAATGATTGTTCTAATGTTCATAATTGTGCTGCATTTGTTGGGTTATTTCTTGGTTTGTTTCGAGATTGAATGGGAGTACTTCTGTTCTTTGGGGAAGAAATACTATTTGTCGATTTTTTCTTTCTGCTTTTTCGTGTCATTTAATTTCCACTTTTATTTTCTGTTCACAGTTTGCCAAGTTCAGTTGCTGGAGGTACTACCTTCTCTCACCTTGAATTACATAAAAATTTTCTCTTATTTCGGATGATTTTCTTTGTCTTATATTTGATAAAGACATGTCTATTGAAATGGTACTGCATATCAAGTGACATAAATTGGCAAGGGCTGAAAGATTAGGATTGATTCACATTTTGTAGTTGGATATCTCCTTCCAAATTAACGACTGTTTGGTTTCTTTGAAAAGGTATATTCTCCAGTAGTAGAAAACATTTTCTCGTCTCTCTTCAAAACATTCTTATTTTGTTGAAATGGTAGCTACTAAAGGCCTGTTTTGACTTTGGATTGGGGGACAACAAAGTCTCGAGTTTCTACAACCAACAACCTGTCAAGACGAAGGTGTTCTTTTTGACAGACTTGAGTCATGCTTAAAAAAATGTTCTATCGCCGAATTCGGCTACAAGTTGAGTCATACATAAATTTTTGTTAATAGAGGACATTAGGATGCAATAGCCATAATTAGTCGTAGTTGGTGGCTGTTTCTGGCCAGCGGTTGTTGGCATCGGTGGCGGTGGAGTTTGGTCGTGATGCTGATGGATGTAGGTGGCTAGGGTTAGGGTTTGTTTTTTGCAGGTTTTGGTGGCGTTGATGGCTGTATGGGGCCCTGAGGTGGTGGCGTTGATGGCAGATTGGGACTCTGACGGTGAAGATTTCAAGGGTTCAGAGGTGTACTGGCGGTGATGGCAGAAGAGTCTTGTGGATACAGTGGAGGCGGCAGCAAGGGGAGTGGGTGGCAAGGGGAGTCGAGAGCAGAGGCAGCAAGGCGGTGGCAACAGCAAGGGGAGTTGAGGGCTGAAGCAGTAAGGCGGTATGGTGTTGCGGCATTCTGTGTGCGGAGGGACCCGGTGGCAGCAATGGTGCGGCTAGCTTTGGAGGGTTTCGGTGAAGCTCTGGGGCAGCAATAGGGGCTTGTTCCCCTGGTTCCGGTGGTGGCATGGATGCTTATCCGATGTTGGCGGCTGTTTTTGGGTGGCAGGGGTTTTTGCAGTTAGGGTTGCAGGGTTTGGGATTGGGTTTGGGCTTAGCCCATTTTTGTTGGTATCTTGTTAGAGCTTGGGTATCGGGTTAGGTTATTAATATTTCCTTCGGTTGTCCTTGTTCCTTTTAATCTTTATATATATATTTTTTTGGAGATTAATAAAATTTCTTTTGCCGATAAAAAAAAAACTAAGCCTTTTAGAAATTTGTATGGATGTCTAGCCGGGTGGATGTGATGGATGGAACTAATATTTTTTGTCTTATAAAGAACCACCCCATTGCTTGAAGTAAAAGAAAATAATAATCTATGGAACCCTAAAAGAATAAAGTAAGAAAAACAAAATGTAAGTTTATTCCTATCAATGAACTTGCTAATTGGAGCTTATGTTCTGCAGAGTTTTCGCAGGAAATGTCCAAGCGTGTAAATCTGTGCGGTCTATTTTAGTGATTTTGTTTGGATGTTCGGCAATGCTAAGCTTGTGTCCACCAAGAATTGCTTTTTTTTATGACTTGGAGCATTGAGCAATACCAGTAGAATTCTAGGGGCTTTAGCATGGTAAAAGTACCAATCTAACTGTATAAAATGTGTAAGAGTTGTAGTGGTTTGTCAATAACCATTCAATATATGTGGAATGTCTACATTCTTGATATGTTGGGCTTTCACAGGCCATTTCTGAATGAATCACTAGCCCGGGAGGGAAATTTTTACGACTACTGCGTAGAAATTTTCCTTATAATGTAGTTTCTGGTTGGTTACTTAATGTAGTCTTCATACGAGGCATTTAAATAAATAGACTTGTGTGTGACTCCATGTATGTAGTAAACTGGAAAGCTAATGTGCTTGTTAGTTTCTTTCATGGTCCATTCATTGATTATTCCAGCTCATTATTATGGAGCCTAATAAGGTTGGGTTTGATAAATTCCAGCTTTTTGAAATTAGATGTGGTTTTTCAAACTCTAGAAATGACTTAAGTAGTTTTTTCGTTTTAACAATTACAGATAACTACTCCTACATGTATCTCTTTTTTTTTGTCGTGTCTCTCGCCCTGATCGTGTCGTATTTATTTAGAATTTTTCATTTGGCATGTCATATCCGTGTCAGAAAATGTATTTGAACTTGTGCTTCTTAGTAGGGCGTATATATATTTAAAAAAAATAATGTAGGTATGAGAGTCCAGTCGAGCACTTGCGTAAGAGTTTTTTAGTGACAGCGAAGGGAATTGAAGAAAGGAAGCTGCTGTGAATCTGAAGTTGGGCAATTTTTTGAATAGTGGGGAAAGAATGACATGATAGTAGTGGATAGTAAAGGCTAGGGGAAGAGAAAGACCTAAACGGACTTTGAGTGCCGTGATACGAAAGGATTTAGGCTGTACTAAATCTCAGTGAATAGGTAGCCATGGACAGGGCTCAATGGAAAAATAGGATTTTATGTTGTAGCCTACCTCAATTGATTGGAAGTTGGGACACAAGGCTCGGTTTGGTGAAAGAATGATCTTGCAGCTCGGCTTCATTCTATTGTGCGAAGTTGTGAGAAGATAAGAGGATTTTCTAACAAACATATTATGTGTGGTGCAGAAAAAATCCAATAGAATTGATAACGCTATTGAGGGTCTTATTGTGCATTCATGCTTCATGCATATTTTTTCGTTGTTTTGAGATTGTTTGAAAGTGCGTCAAGCCCAAAGTTAAGAAGGGATTGAATTATGACAAAAGAAAATTAGAAGAGGTACACGGTCGTCATTTCCCCTAGGCGCGCGTCTGCTAACTACTTCACTTTGCAGTACATCTGGAAACCTGCATTTTAATAGAGGTTCAAATAGTTTATTGAAGTTCATATCGGGTTCTTTGATTGCTTGAAGGTACTCTTTCACGACGTTGATTGAAGTTGGAATCCAAATATTCACCTCAATGTATACTGTTGGCGCAAAACATTTGCGCCAATTCTCTTGAATGGAGCCTCCATTGGAATGTAGGTAGTCTGTTAAGTACACAATCTAGAAAACACCTACAAGTTGACCTTCAACACTTTGCCTTTTCTGCAACCTGACTGTAGCAACTATTCCTCTCGAATTACAATTACCAGAAGACCATTATACTTAACACTGACTTAGACTTATTAGCTGAGCAACAAGCACAAGATGATCGTGCATACAGAAAGCTGTAACTTGGTTTCTTGCTGCATTTCCTCTTCTCAAAATCTATTTCGTTAACTTTTGGCGGAACGTTTTTGTTTACTTTTTCCGTACTGTTTTTGCTAACTTTTGCTATTGTTGGATCTAAAGTCTTGGTTTCAGCTAACGAGGATTCCATTCTTGAGCCTTCAGTTTGCTAAATATTGTACTTTTGTCCTGCTATTACCAAAGCTCAATGGAGAAATGATGAGAAGCAGGACAAGCTCAAGACCTTTTTGAATGCGCTCGACCCTTAGTCAACTGGGTTAATGCTCTTACGGTGCTTTGTTAGTTGGTTTAATACGCTTTGTCGATGCTTTTCTCAATCTGTTTTGGTGCTTGTTTTTCCTGTCAGTTGGGTTAGTACTCTTATGCCATGTTTGATACCAGGGTTCATTTGTGGTATAGGATTGTGAAAGTGGAGGGACCTTCGAAAGTCATGTTTGTTTTGTTTATCATGGCCCTGATTGATAATCCAAAGGATTGTGAATCCCTCACTTTCACTGGATTCACCAACCCCAGGGTGTGTGTTATTACGAAACCTGTCCCATGGATTTGTAGGGTCTCAAAGGTTCATCGCAAGATTGTCCAGCTAGCCGCCAGTTTGAGATAAGCAGGCCAGGCGGTGGCTGATTTTATTCTTTGTTCAGTTGCAGGAGCAAGACATTTTTTTGGCAACTACACTTTGGTTGGAAATGCGGTCAGAGCACACTTCTCTAGGAGCAGCAATTATGTATTATTCACTTATTTTTCTTTTTCAGCTTATTTGACTAATAAAATGAGATTTTTAAGATGCAATTTTTGTTTGTTTTACCTTAAGTTGACAATTTAGACGGTCATTCAGTAATAAGGCATTCTACTATTCACAAATAATTTGAACTTATATTGAAGATTATAAAAAGCTACATCAAAACATGATACAACATATTTGAAGTATTTTAAGCAAACAATCAAAAAATCTATGATAAAAAGTTCAACTTCTAAGTGATTAGAGAGGTGACTATAATGTCGTATCATGCTTACTTTTGGCTTACTTAGAACCAAAGAGTGATTAATCAATGCTCGTCAAGCACCACCCCACGTTGTGCTGCATGGACTTTCTCCATTGCACATTGTTGGTTTGTGTGGGAATCATTTCATTATGTGATGGAGCCTACACCAATATGTGTTAGAGGAGGATCTTGGAGCACATGCACCTGTGCTCCATGAGAAATAGGCAAGATCATTTGTGGTGACTCTCTCCTAACTAATTTGTTATAGCCTAGTCTAGTTTTGAGCGTTAAAGGATCCGTCCCAAATATAAATTAATTTTTTGGAATTGTTCGGTTTGTAGCCTATAGGATTGCTCGCGAAAGCATTCATGCTAAAATTTAATTTTTGGTTTGACAACATCATCTGCTGTATGCGATGTCAATCTTGGTTTCAAATTTTAACGTACAAAATCCGGTCAAACTATTTTTTTTCATACAACACATATATCTTCAATTAAACGAGTTTTCAATTTAGTACTAACTAGTAAGTTAATTTATTTTTTTCTAAAATAAATACTATATGTCTGGAAGTCATATTAATACACATGATTTCTAGGCATTTTTAATGTTCTCGAGTATCTAAAAAAGATATGGATTGTTTGATCCAGGTTTTGACGATATATATTGGAAAATGATATTGGCACTTCAATAATTGATCGAGGCACTCCAAAAAATAAATGAAATTGATTTTGGAATTATACTGATTTTGAAGTGTCTGTATCAATATTTAGAATGCCAATATCAGTCTCCTATATATTCCTTTCTTAAACATCTCAAAACCCTGACCAGTGCCCTCCACACCCCCACAACCCCTCTCTCTCTCTCCAAGAAAGAAATTCTCCTCTCATCAACAATCCATAATATCGGTTCCATAATCTCTCTCTCTCTCTCTCTCTCTCTCTCTCCTATAAAATCCATTCTCCTCTCACCACCAATCCATAATCTCGGTTCCCACAGCCTCTGTGCATGCTTGCACTCCTCCTTGGCCAAAAAAATGTCCAAGAAAATAATACTACTATCTGACAATAAACGCAAGCTATCTCTCACATGCTCGGCGGAAATAATCGCGAGCAATGTTGATCTTCTCACAGAAATACTACTGCGAGTCCCTGCCAAATCACTCATCAGATTCAAATCCGTATCCAACCAGTGGCTCTCTCAGATCTCCGACGCCCGATTCTGCCGCAACCATACCAAACAAAATCCCTCTCCTCCCATCTCCGGCCTCTACTTCTACACCAACTGGTACAAACCAGATCGCCCGTTACCGTTACCATTAAAGGATCAAATCACCGCCGTCTCGCTTTGCGATCACCCAGGGACAACTCTTCCGAGTTTCTCATTTATGGAGGATTCAGAACTGGGATCTGCATTAACAGTTCTTCACTCTTCCAATGGCTTGATGCTGTGCACCATTAGCTTTTATTACAGTTATGTGGTTTGTAATCTGACCACCCAGAAGTTCGTGGTTCTTCCCAAACTCGCCCTTGTATCCAAATGGTACCATAGGTCTCGATATTATTGCTTGATTTATCATCCTAAGAAATCACCTTACTATAAAGTTGTGGTTGCTAGTTTTTCTTTCGACTCGGATACTTCCCAATTCGATGTGTACTCTTCCGAGAGTGGCTCTTGGAAAAGCACGGTTGCCAGTACCCCGAGGATTCCCAACCCGTGGTTGGTATATAGGGCCGTTTGGAATGGAGCAATCTTATGGATGAGTTGCAGGCCGGGTACACAGAGTTGCTCGGAGCATGATCACTTTTACGTTCAATTCGACATAGATGCAGAGAGGCCAACTACAACTGGAGTGCCATCCACCGGTTATCATCTTAATGGGATTCTGTATTTTGGAGAATGTGGGGGTCATTTGCTTCTTATACAATTTCCCTGCCGCAATGCTACAGAATTCAGGGTGCTTGAGATGATGGACGGAGAGAATAAATTTCGGTGGACTGTCAAATACAGAGTTGGTCTACAACACTTAGCACTGCCGCAAAGAAGCACCTGTAGGTTTTTGGTGATTAGCGTTATGAATGTGGGAGCAAATGAAGATGATCTGGCAGTGGTGTTATACGTTCCGCGCAAAGTCGTACAATATAACATTAAGTGTGTGTAAGACATTGAAGGTGCTTTGTGATTTGGCAGGAAGTGACTTTTCAACTTGTGTACCCCGTCCTTCCATGCATTCTTATCGCTTCATCGAAAGTCTGATGCCTGTTTGAGAGATCGATTTCCTCTACGTGCTGAAGAAATGTCAATAGTCTTTTGATTTGGTTCAAAACGTTGATTTATTTGCTATCTCATTGTAGTAGGTGCTTGCTCTTCTTCAAAATTCTCATAGCCTTTTTGTATGGTGCTTGTTGGATATCTTTTGTCATCAATTCTGCAATACATTGTCTTCTCTGTTGGTAATCCACAACCTAGCTAGTCTTTCCTATATTCAGTGGTTCGATTTCTCGAAGGAGGAAGAGGGCGATGGCGGTGGGCTATAGAAGCCTGTTTGGGGAAATTAAGAAGGTATAAGAGGGTGAGGGAAGAGGAGTTCGTCGTCAACAAAATGAACATGTTACAGCAGTCAGCAGAGATAATAAATCCAATAACGAATTCTGTTAATACCTCTTTGTATCCCTGTTTTGTCTAGTACTGGAGTATTTGTTATGTTATCACTAAATTGAAGTTGAAAAGTTCCACAAATTTTGGGTTGGTAGCACTGCTTTCCTCCATAGGCCCGAGATCTTTTGTGCCGAAAAATGGTGTGCCCCTGTTCCAAGTGTATTTGGGCGTAAGACAATGTTTTAATATTTATGTATGATTCAACGACTAAAAATACACTCGGCGCAGGGGCACACCATTTTTCGGGACCAAGGGTCTGCTGGATCATCCTCAAGCCAGGACTCAATCTCTTTCTTCGCCCCCTATTTGCGAGGCCCCACTCTCTGCCAGCATGAATGCATGCGCAGTACTGCTGCAGCCTAGATGCTTTTGTCTTGCTGGTTATTCTATTACCAGACCACTCTTGCTCGGAAAATGATGAGAAGCGGGACAAGCTCAAGACCTTTTTGAATGGGCTCAACCCTTTTGTCAACTGGGGTTAATACTTTTATGGTGCTTGTTTTTCTGTCAATTGGGTTGAAATAAACTTATCCACGGAGGCTCCGTAAACAGGTTGTTCACGGAGCGGTGCAATCTCAGCCATCCATTCGCGCAATCAATGGCTGAGATTCATTTTTAATTCTGACCGGTCACAATTAATTGTTACTTGTCATAATTGATTTTCAATACGAACCGTCCAAAAACACTTTAGACGTGCGTGATTGACCTCCGTAAAGCCTTCTTTACGGAATGGTCCGCAAATAAGATTTTCTGCAATTGGGTTAGTACTCTTATGCTATGTTTGGTACCAGGGTTCATTTGTGGTATATATAGGATTGTGAAAGTGGCGGGACCTTCATAAGTCATGTTTCTTTTGTTTATCATGGCTCAGATTGATAATCCAAGGGGATTATGAATCCCTCACTTTCACCGGATTCACCTGTCTCATGGGTTTGTAGAGTCTTAAAGGTTCATCGCAAGATTGTCCGGCTAGTCGCAAGTTTTAGATAAGCAGGCGGTGGCTGATTTTATTCCTTGTTAAGTGGGAGTTATGTCAGTTCTCACTCCAACGTATTTATGCCTTTGAAATGTGGGGAAAAAATAAATTTCAGAACAATATTTAACTGATCAAATGGTTCATGAATTTGGTCCGCGGGCAAGTTTTGGTTTGCCTTGCAATAAGGCCCCGTTTGTTATCGCTGACTTTAGATGTTTTGTTATATGATTAAAAGTCTTAATATATGTTGCAAATTAACATATTTGGTGTATCTTTTTAGAAGTTGAAATATAAGATTAAGCTTTTAGGATAAATAAGGTGTAAAATAGCTTATAACAGAATGAATGTCTAAACTGCCCTTAATCATTGTATATAGATACTTTAAAATCAAGGAGTTTTTTGTCTGGCCATTTGCTACCACTTATAAGCTAATTTAGGCTTTTGTGCTTAAGAATAGATAATGAAGAGTGTTTACTAGCAATTATGTAATTTTTTTTTTATCGGCAAAAGTAACTTTTTATTAGAGATAGGAAAAGGGTAATCCAACCAAAAATTGAAAAATACAACCAAATGGACAAGGCCCGTTACACCTAAAGGCCTACAATGCCCAAATAAACAATAAAAAGCACGTAACCCCTAAAGGCCAAAAGCCCAAATGTTACAATACAAAGCAAACATAACAGAAAACCTAGCCCACCAAAATGGGCTAGGCTCAGCCCATGAAAACCCAAAACCTAACCTATCCAATTGAGATATTTCGAGCAATACCGAGAGCCACCGCCCTCCACCGGAATCTATGACACCCAACAATGAAACACAGCGGGAGACCACGCAGCTTTACCAACCACCAACGCTCTACGACCATGCTGTCAGGCAAAATCCAATCATCCCAACAGAAAACCAGACAGCAGCAAAAACAAGAAGGCCAAGACAGATCGAGAAACCGACAAAGGTGTCGGGAAATTGGAGCCTCGCGCTCAACTCACAACAAACAAAAAATACTTCAGGATCTTGGAATACTATCGTCACAGAAAACAAACCAGAGAAAGAGGAACAGAAAAACAGAACACACAGATATACGAGGTTCGGCAACTTGCCTACGTCCTCAGGAGCCACACCAGTCCACTATGAACGAAAGAAAACGAAAGATTACAAGTCTTCTTCTTCCTCTCTGAGAAAAGTTTTCTCTTGCACTTTCTCTCACTAGAAATCCTCTCTAGAAATTCTCTCTGTACAGTCTCAAGAGATAATGAATACAACAATTAATATTTATAGGCAAACCCTAAGTGATAGCTTGACTCGTCCAACCAACTTGGGCCGCGGCCCATGGCCCATCTCTGCCGCGAGCCTATCTGTCGCGCACTACCTGCCGCGAGGCTGACCGCGTGCCTACATGTCGCGGAACTCTCCGCGCTGGTCACGGACCTTTGTTGTTGAACTCTGTTGCTGAAAATTGTTTGCATCCCCAACAATCTCCCACTTGAAGATAACTGAAGCAAACCACTATCAACAATCTCAATCAATAGCGGACGTAGTGAACTTCACCCCTCCTGGTGCGACTCCGGCCCTCCAACTCCTCATGCGCGAAGGCCAACTGAAGTTGAGCACAACTTCAGTTTCTCGATGGTGACCGACTTTGTCAACATATATGCCGGATTTTGGCTCCCCAAAATCTTCTCCAGTAACAGTTCTCCTTCTTCCAAAAGCGAGCGAATGAAATGGTACCTCAAATCGATGTGCTTTGTTCTGGCATGAAACACTGGATTCTTCGCAAGCTGTATAGCACTCTGGCTATCACTAAAAAGAACACTATTCTCCTGCTTGAAACCCAACTCACCCAAAAAAGCATTCAACCAAATCATCTCCTTAGCGGCCTCCGTGACTGTTGCATACTCAGCTTCTGTCGTGGACAAAGTTACCAACTTCTGCAGACGCGAGACCCAACTCACCGCTGTTGATCCCAAAGTGTAAACATAACCTGTGGTGCTTCGCCTTGTATCGTGATCACCCGCGAAATCTGCATCCTCATATCCTCTCACCACCAAATCTGCTCTCCCAAAACACAATGGCACATCCACGGTCCCGCGGAGATACCTCAGTATCCACTTGACAGCTTCCCAATGCTGCTTCCCCGGATTGCTGGCAAACTTGCTCACAACTCTCAATGCATGCGCGATGTCCGGCCGCATGCAGACCATCGCGTACATCAGACTACCGATGGCCGAGGCATACGGTACCATGGTCATGTGCTCCTTCTCAGTATCTGTCTTCAGAGACTGCATGTCAGAAAGTCTAAACTGACTTCCCAGAGGCGCGCCAACTGCCTTGGCGTTCTGCATATTGAACCTTTCAAGAACCCGTTCAATATACTCAGCTTGACTCAACTTCAAGACCCCTTGAGTTCTGTCCCTGTTGTTCCTCATCCCAAGTATCTGCTTCGCTGCACCCAGATCTTTCATAGCAAACTCTGTTGCCAACTGTTGCTTCAACCTGTTTATCTCCTGTAAACAGGACCCAGCCACAAGCATATCATCTACATAGAGTAGTAAAATTATGTAGCTCGCCTTACACCGTTTAAGGTAGCAACAGTGATCCGCGTGGCACCTCGTGTAACCGCTGCGCTGCATGAAACTGTCAAACTTCTTGTACCACTGTCTAGGAGCTTGTTTCAATCCATATAGACTCTTCTTAAGTCTACACACGATCCCTTCCTTGCCTTTCTCAATGAAGCCAACATGTTGCTTCATGTAGACTTCTTCATCCAAGTCTAACACAATTTTAACATCTAACTGCTCAAGGTAAAGGTTTTCTACAGCCACCAAACTCAATACCACTCTGATAGTGGTCAGCTTCACAACTGGGGAAAAAATCTCCGTGAAATCAACCCCTTCTTTCTGTTGAAAACCCTTCACAACCAATCTGGCCTTAAACCTCTTACTGCCATCACTCTCCTGCTTGACGCGGTATAGCCACTTGTTCTGTAGCGCCTTCTTCCCCGCGGAAAGCTTCGCCAACTCCCAAGTCACATTCGAGTGAAGAGAATCCATCTCCTCTTGCATAGCACGTTCCCACTTCATAGCGTCACTAACCTATAAAGCCTTGTCATAGCAAGACGGTTCCCCGCTATCTGTCAAAAGCAAATAATACAGCGACGAAAGGTATTTTGGATTAGGTTTTGGGTACCCTGATTGATCTCCTTACCACAACAGCTGGTGAGCTTGACCCTGCCTCTGGAACTGCCCCAAACTCTATCCGCGAGACTGCCTCATCCGTCTGGTCAGATCCCGACTCATCCTCACTGCTTTCTGGAAGATCCTCCAAACTAAAGTACTCAGGTGCCTTGCAATCCTCTCGCGCGACCACCCCCGCGGGACCCTCGCTCTGATCAAATCATCCATAACATTTTTGTCACATAACTGCAAGCTGTTACAGTTTCAACTCCCCATTAATTGTTCCCCCGCTCTAATTGGCTGAAAAATAACTAATGAGAGAAAAATGCAAATGTTTTACAAAAATGCCCGAGTAGAGACCGATCTCCGGATTGGGCGAGAGGGGTGCCATAAAATCCTTCCCCTTTCGTAATCTAGCTCCCAAACCTCAGATATCGAAGGTGACGACGAACGAGTCTACACCTTTTCAAACTCAAACAACGTACGTAGCGAGCGTTTCAAGTTCGGTTCCTTGGGTATTTCACCGCTAAAACCTGAGTGGTGACTCTGAATCGAAGCGTTTTGCCGCGCTTTTCCAAAAAGAGGGCCGCACCAAATTTTTCACCGTAAAATTTTTGGGGCGCGTGTCCACAGTGGCGACTTTGCTGGGGATGGGATCATTGCATTAGTTGATATTTGGAAATTAATACATGAATGAACAATTTTTCAAACGTTTGTCAAAACAGTACGCTCCGCGCTGCTGAAGAACGGAATGGTAACGTAACAGGATCTCAACATCCGATCAATCCGAACTGGGGCTTTTTGCTATTGTTCACTTGTGTAGTTTTCTCCAAGTATTAATTAATAAAAGTGAGCCAAGCTTCAAAAGGCATTTTTTAAAAAAAACATTGTGTTTCTCTCTTATTCAATCATTATTTGGCATTCTTTATGTGCATCGATGTTGGTCAGTTCCGTTGAGGTGTTTTGGGTAACCGGCACAGTTTACTGGAGCTCGGGGTCCTCGAATGCCCAACAACCTTGGACGATGATGAGTTATAATACCGTTCGACCATTGCTTTGCTACACGCGTCGTGATGGGATGTATACCGCGGCTCTAGTCAGAGGAACCCCTTTAAACCAAAACTGGTCTCTTCATGCGTACAAAGTACTAGAACCTTTCAACATAGGACAAGAACCCACAGGGTAGGATTACTTGCATCTAACCCCATATGCTGTCTATGTGTTACCGCTTTTCCTATCGCATGCCTGTACATACATTCATACCGTTTTGCATAGGAGCATGCTAGGGCGGCTTTTAGGTTGTCTTTTGTCGAGTCTATCTTATGTCTATTAGGACGTTGCCTTGGACCGATGAAGAGTCGTGCATCTCGATGTTGCATGTTATCAAATTTTCAAAATCCTTGAATCAATGAGACTTTGGGAAATCAAAATCTTCTAAATCCTTGTCTAACGCCCAATCGAGGTTTCAAACAGAAAACTAGGAACAACGGAGAGAATGCCGTGATACTTACACCACCCGGGTTAAGAGCTAAACACTTACACCGTTTTGGCTAATTGGAGTGTTGCCACCTACGCCGCCCCAGTTCCAGTATCATGTCAACTACACCGAGTTGTTCCAAACTCCAACGTTGAAACTTTGAGAAGGAAATAGCCAAAGGCTTAGGCTGTTTTGACATCTCTTAGTATCGGTCGATTCAATCAAGGATAAACTGTCGAAAAGAAAATCCGAGGATTCTATGGCAGCGTCCGAATGTTGTAAGATGGTCTCTCTCTAGTTTTAGAGTCTAAGAGGACATCAACGACGATGACATGCACATTGCATTTCTTCAAATTCTTTCAAAAGCTTGTTGCAGGAACGCCACTGAGTTCTCATTTACTTTGCTGTCAAAGCTTTAGGCCATCACCCCCATCGATCATCAATCCAAAATGACAGCACAAACAGAGATGGCTGTAGAGGAACTAGGTCACAAAATGGACAAACAATTGATCATGGTCCAGGCATTGGTTGACCTCTTTACCACCATAGCCCTGCAGCCGGATATGGGGCTAATAAAGGAAACCTCTCAAGCCTGCCACACTCCTGCGGTTGGAACCAAGCAGTGCTCGAAAGACATGTTCAAAGATCTGGCTAAGTTTCATGAAGCTAGGACTCACCCGAAGGAGGATGCTGGATTCTTGTTCAAAGCCAATGCTAAAAGGGAGGATATGCGCAACAAAGAAATCAATCCCAAAGGCAAAAAGGTGCATCATGTGAAAGGCGCAATGTTGTGCAGCTGTAAAGCAAGCAAAGCTTCTACTTTGAATCCTCAATCCGGTCGTCGGAACCCACCAAGGACCTTTTCCCGCTTCTCCACACCTTTGTCCTCGGTTTATGAGAAGCTCCTCGAAGCTGGCCTCCTTAAGCCACTCTTTCCAACTCCTTCACCACGAACATTCCCGGCGTCCTACAATTCAAATGACTATTGTGCTTTCCATCAAATGCTTGGCCATCTCACCAATGCCTGCTTCCGCCTTCGACATGAAGTTCAAGATCTCATCGATAATGGCACCATTCAAGCTCCACTCCCATCAAAGCCCAATGTCATATCCAACTTCATGCCTCACGTGGTTCCAACTCACGTGTTAGCCAGATATCCATCAGCTCCACTCAAATCAACCCAAGTTCCACCATATTCAACCCAGCCCTTTTCATTATCCCAGAAAAGCAATCCAAGCCAATCTTGTCTCTCCCGTCCGAATCAGAGGTTAACCTGATAGCCATAGGTGCAGTCGAAGTCCTCACTGCCTGGGTTGACATTGATGAGGAGCCTACAAAGGAGGAATTCAAGAGGAAGCTTAATCATTCAAAGGAGAAAACAGACTAGCTAAGATCCTTCAATCATGAGAATTTGGGATTGTTGTTCAAGGAGTTCTCTTAAGTGGGTCTAGATGAAGAAGCTGAAGAAGCCGAAGTGCTGTTGCTTGGGCCTGTCGTTCTCTAGCTCCCACTTCTCTATGAGGAAGTCAAGGGTAACTATAAAAGTTGCATTTTCAAATCGCGTCTATTTTGCATTAACACTCTCGAGTTTAAGTCTGGCACAGTGTCTGTCAAGTCGTCTAAGTCTAGCTCTAAGTCAGAGTTTGTGCCTCTTGGCCCTCCATGTCATAGCTTCTATTATCAATTCAAGTCTTTTTGCTGTACTTGGCAACCCCGAAGGTTTTATGATATGCATTATCCTGCTTCTAAGTACTTTGCTGGCTTTTGAATAAACTGTGTCGACCCTGACGACGAAGGGATAGATTTCGATGGGAATCTCCCCAAGGAAATGTGTTCCCTCGCCGAAAGGGAAGACAAAAGGCATGCTCAGCCATTAATTGAAGAAGAAATTTCAAATAAACTTGAAAGATGAGGTAGACCCCTGGATGATTCAAACTGGTTCAGTACTGTCCCCAGAAAGGCATTGCACCCGTTTAAACTTGTTCAAAGAATTCAACAACATCTTGGCATGGTCTCACAAAGACATGCCTGGTGTTGATCATGAGATAAAGAAGCATTGAATCCCTTGCTACCAGATGCCAAGCCAGAAAGTAAAAGCTCAGAAGGCTTCAAGCCTTGTACTATGTTCAAAACAGTAACAACAGCGTTCCATCAAGCGCACATTATAAAGGTGCAAAAGTGGCCTAGAGCGAGGCATTTCCAATCAAAGCAGTCAGGACCCTTTCACTATCAAAGTCATTTCATCTGGGGCTGCAGTAAAAAATCATCGACCTTGACGGCAACGAATTCAATATTGTGGTCAACATGGATCAATTCAAGAGCTACTTTTCCCTGAGAGAAGCTCGTTGGGCTGAAAACCACAAGGGTGGGCAGTTCCAAGGAAAAGTTAGAGCAGCCTGCTAGACCGAAAACCTAAAGAGGCAGTCTTGGCAAAAATAAATAGGCAAAAAGTTGAAAGCTCGCTAGACCGAAAACCCAAGTAGGCAGCACTAGGCAAAAGTTAGAGCGTAAAAGGAGAGGTAAAACACACGAGTGAACCTTGGCTTGAACTACGTTTTGACCTGATTCCCCAGAAGGGGATACGTAGGCAGTCTCTCTCTTCGAGACTCGGTCATAATCTATCAACTGGATCTCACGTTTTGGCTTTGGTGCACCACGTTGGCCGCCTGAACTATGTTTTGACAAATCCTCCCCTGAGACTCAGTCACAATTTATTCAACTGGATCACAGGTTTGTAACTTTGATACGTCGTGATGGTCGCCTAAATGGGATACATAGGCAACCCCTCCTTGAGGTTCGGCCATAATCTATCAACTTGATTTATGGTTGACGTTTTGATGCACACCAAAGGTTGAGAAAGGTCGAGAACAAGACAAGCTTCGTTGGAGTATCAAAAGGGGGAAAACTTTTCATCTTTCAATCTTATTTCAAATTACTTCTTCAATTTCAAAGATAAGCGAAAGCCTTAAAATATTTGAAGCATAAAAAACAGAACAAAATGCTAGAGGCCCCAATGGGCTGTGAGTTTATTCTAAGTCAGCAGAGTCTAGTGTAAGCAACCGTAGCAGACTTGTAGTCATGCACGCTAGTTTGAGATTCATGCGCATTTGTTCAAAGTTTTGCGCATTGGTCTCAGGCCTGTGGGCCCTTCTTCAATTCGAGCAACAGTCAGAAGCAGTCAGCTATTGCCACCGACTCATCTTTTTCCATCTTAAGTTCAGAGCACCTCGAATATCATTCAAGGGGCTTTTGCCAAGTTTTCCATGCCGTGCAGGTCATACGGACCAAACGTGACTACACGGGGGTGTCGGTTTCAGTTCGGGCCTATACAAGTCATCCCTTTGCGTCTTTTTGTCCATCTTTTTTGCATTTTTCGAATGTTTCAATCTGTTTCTCATTTTGGGGCTTTCTTCTCAATTTTGTTTGTTCGTACAAGTCATTGTACATCTATTTGACCCTATGACAGCATCAGTTTCACCTGTCTACGGGATATTTGAATTTTGGCTCATTAATGCCCAAAATTTCATTATTTTTTGCGTGTCTAAGAGTCCACGTTGAATCCTGGGGCTCTTTCTCCTTTTTCGTTCGAGCTAGGCGAATCTGTACATATATGTGTGTTTGTGTGTCGACTCAGCTCGCTTGTCAATGCCAATCAGATAATAGTGGTGGGTTTATGCGCTCTTTCTCAAAGGAGAGTCAATAAACTGAAAAATGCAATTTTTACATTGTTACCCTAGCATCTATAATCCATAAGCAGTGGAATCTCGTGAACAGTAAGGGCATGTCAGCCCAAGGCCAAACAAATCATATCTATGGGGCACATTCGCCCAAGCATCAAGGAAGGGACACACAGACACAATACTGCTACTAAATGTCAACTGGGGACATGCCGGCCCGCTCAATGCCCCTCTATTTTGGCACGCAAGCCTGAAACTCAAAAGCAAAAGGCAGTGAAGTAATGAGGCTCAGTGGTAGTCCTCAGGCGTCGTCGTCCTCTTAGGAGCTGCCATTAGCTTGTGTCTCCATTTTCAATTTGTGTATGCAATTTATTACATATCATTGCATATTGTATATCAACTGTTGAAAACAGGAAAAGTCTATCAAATGCCAAAGCATGCCTATCCAATATCGAAAGCAGCAAGTAATCAGGATTTTGGGGGTTCATACTTGGGATCTAGTCACTACTGGAACTGGAGCAGGAGGCCGCAGCTCTGGGATAATGCAATTGTAAGGGGGGGTGCCACGTGCTGTTCTCCATATCCATTTCTCCATGGAAAATGTCAAGCACATATCCTACTCTGCTAGTACCTGGGGCACACTTTGGGAATCAGAATGCATGTCAAAGCAGCAATGGCTTGGGCAAGCCAAATCAAAGTTCACCAACGGCACGTTCATCCTGAAGAATGATCCTCTGGTCCTGTTCAAATCAACGACGGTCTACCCGTTCTTCAAGTCAAATCAATTCAATCAACGACGATCAGTCATGTCGTCTATCTCAAATCAATTCAATCAACGACGATCAACCATGTCGTCCATTTCAAATCAATCAATGACGATCAGCCATGTCATCCTTCAAATCAATTCAATCAACGACGGTCTACTCGTCCTTCAAATCAATCAATCAATGACGATCAACCATGTCATCCTTCAAATCAATTCAATCAATGACGGTCTACCCGTCCTTCAAGTCAAATCAATTCAATCAACGACGATCAGCCATGTCGTCCTTCAAATCAAATCAATCAACGACGATCAGCCATGTCATCCTTCAAATCAAATCAATCAACGACGATCAGCCATGTCGTCCTTCAAATAAATTCAATCAACGACGGTCTACCCGTCCTTCAAATCAATTCAATCAAATGACGGTCTACCCGTCCTTCAAGTCAAATCAATTCAATCAACGACGATCAGCCATGTCGTCCTTCAAATCAAATCAATCAACGACGATCAGCCATGTTGTCCTTCAAATCAATTCAATCAACGACGGTCTACCCGTCCTTCAAATCAATTCAGTCAAACGACGGTCTACCCGTCCTTCAAGTCAAATCAATCCATCAATGACGATTAGAATATCGTCTGCTTCCATCAATCAACGGCGATCAGAATATCGTCATTTCAATCCAACAACGACGATCCGAGTATCGTTCTTTCAATCAATCAACGGCGATTAGAATATCGTCCGCTTCCATCAATCAACAGCGATCAGAATATTGTCTGCTTCCATCCATCAACGGCGATCAGAATATCGTCCTTTCAATCCAACAACGATGATCAGCCATGTCATCCTTTCAATCCATCAATGGCAATCAGAATATCGTCTAATCGATCCACAACGATGGTCCGCCCATCCAATCAGTCTACAACAACTGTCTACCTGTCCTAATCCACATCAGTCTACAATTAGCCCAGTTTTCAGCAGTCCTATTGCTTTGTCTCGGATGGTCTTTGATAAGGAGATTGGCTCTGATTCCCACCGGATGGAATTCAACCTACCTGACCTGGCCTACCCGTGATTGTTGGAGTTCGTTGTGCCGAAGAAGGTTTGATCCCCAGTAGCAAGGATTTATCGGCAACTGATTATTCCCCAGGAGAGTTCGCCTTGGTATTCAATGATGGTCCACCCATCCCTGCTTCTCAACGGAGTTCAAACTCTCTTCCAACGGTCTTAAGATGGTCTGCCCATCTTCGATCTCTCAATGGACGGTATTTTTATATACATGTCCGCATTTTCTATTTTCTTCTGGATAGCCTTAAGAGGGTGTCTAGAAACCTTTGACATTACTTGTACCAAGACAATGGTGCTCCAAGTGCCGTCAAAGGGGGGCAACTGTAGACACCCTATTTCGGGCTTTCCAAATTAGTTTGCTTATGGTATCTGATTCTCCGATGATGAAACGGATCAAGAACATTTCGAGGTTGCTAGTATGATTGAGCTTTGAGCATTCCAAAACCCTTTCAGATCCCTTTCAAACTCTCTAAGCCAGAAACAAAAGACCTCAACAAAACCCAACTTACATACGCCGGTACTCAATTAGCGTGCGTTGGTCCTCTGCCACGTGTTAGTCATCGGTCAACTTTGACAGTTGACTAGACTTGAACTGGTGTACGCCAGTTATCTACCGGCGTACGCCAGTAAAACTTGTGTTTTTAAGCATGCAGAAGCCATGGGTAGAGGTCTACAACACAGGGGAACCTGCCAATCCATTGAAAAAACATTCTCCACCGGGGGACATTTCTTACACCCATCCCATCACCTTTGTCCTCTCATCCAATGAGAAGGGAGTCTTAAGGGTTAAGACACTAGTCCCTTTGACTGGCCTTAACCCCTCTCTCTCTCCCTCTTCCCCTATATATAACCCCATATATACTTCCATTTGAAAGGGTTACCAAAAACTTGAAGCACTCAAGTCATCTCTCTCTCTTTTCATTAGTTCTTTGTTCTTTCTTTCCTTTCCTAGAGAAAGAAACAGCAAGAAACTCTCCCATACACTACAACTACAACTACATCCATCCACACTCACCATTCATCATCCAATCTTCAAGCTCAAGCTCAAGCACTCTTTCAAGCTAAAAAACAAAAGGTATATCACCTGGGTATATTTCTCTATTTTGATCCCTAAGGGGGGCTGGCAGGGTCAAGACTGGTAATCAATACCAGTCCTAGCCCTTAAGCTAGCAAGATTTCAAAAACCGTTTCTGACTAGAATCGGCGTGCGCTGGTTCTAAGCCTGCACACACCGGTCCGAGGCAGTACGTACAGTTTTTTAAATTTGATCTGTCTGGGGTCTGTTTGGAACTAGCGTACTCTAGTCCGGAACTGGCGTACTCCAGTTCGGAGCCCTCCAGAACTGGCGTACTTCAGTTGTGAGCTGGGGTTTGGATCTTTGTTTTATATTTTATTTCCTGTCTTTTCAACACCTTATTGCATCCTAATAACCGGTTTACAGCTTTCTGTATTTTAGAACTGTTTAGTTGTAGCATTCAATATTTATTCATATCTGTTTTGGAATGCCTCTGGGATCTTCTGGTCATGTTCCAGAACCCAGAAGGTGCAAAGCCAAACACTAGACAGAAGATGTCACCAGCGTATGTTGTCTTTCGACAGGCGTATGACAGTGATGTCAAACCCAGTGGCTGGCCCTTGCATGACAAGCTAGGCCCTGGCCTCTATTTATGTCCCCACACTGTTTATCGGGTGTTCTGTTTATTTTCATGGCTTCAAGCCATTTCATCTGCCTGTAACTGTTTATATGTTGCTTTATAAACTGCGTGGTTTGTCCTGGGTGTGCACTGGTCCATTCCAGATCCCAGAGGGTTGAAAACAGGAGCTGTGAGTTTTTGACAACTGGAGTATGCCAGTAAGAATGTGGCATGCGCAGGTCGTGCTAGCATGCAGTGTCTCGGCCAGTGCATGTTGGTTCGCTCGCCTGTGCATATCCTTTCGGGCCAGCGTACCTCAGTTTGCTTCAGTTGCTCATACAAACGCCTGTTCTCGATCTATTTCTATATTAATCGCTCTGATTAAATCATCCATAACATTTTTGTCACATAACTGCAAGCTGTTACAATTTTAACTCCACATTAATTGTTCCCCCGCTCTAATTGGCTGAAAAATGACTAATGAGAGAAAAATGCAAATATTTTACAAAAATGCCCGAGTAGAGACCGATCTCCGGATTGGGCGAGAGGGGTGCCATAAAACCCTTCCCCTCTCGTAACCTGGCTCCCGAACCTCAGATATCGAAGGTGACGACGAACCAGTCTACACCTTTTCAAACTCAAACAACGTAGCGAAGTTCGGTTCCTTGGGTATTTCACCGCTAAAACCTGAGTGGCGGCTTTGAATCGAAGCATTTCGCCGCGCTTTTCCAAAAAGAGGGCCGCACCCAATTTTTCACCGTAAAATTTTTGGGGCGCGTGTCCACAAGATGATGAACAAGATGGAAAATCCAAGATAAAGAAGCCATGGGAGAATCTCCCTTGCTTAAGGAGGCTCCACTAGGAGTGAGTTAGGCCAAGATTCCAACAAGTACAACCGATCTTATCTCTTAGCTAAGCACTTAAACTCGCACTAAAGCCAACAAACTAAACTTGTTTGTGATCATCTACTGGACATATGTTATAATCATCCTGATCTAAGGTTGGACCAGAGCCTGACATAGAACTTGAGCCGATGATGCCGCTGGTTCCGACATATTTCTGCAGCTGCATGTGAGTATCAATGGCCTCTTTGTTTATCCACACACCCATGGCTTCTTTATCTAACTAAAAGGTATTTCTCATCTACTTTACAAATGTTACAATCATCCTGATCTAAGGTTGGACTGGATTCCACCATAGAACTTGAGCCGATGCCACAGGTTCTGGAGTATTTCTGCAGCTACTCTTGAATATATATGGCATTCTTGTCCATCACACACCACTCTCATCACACGGAAAGTTAGTAAGCTTGGGGCATTCTACTTGGTGCAAGTATACTAGTTTGGGAAATAATATCCTCAATTCGCTCCAATCTATCTCTAATTCGCTCAAGTACTTCAATTGCAATACCTCCATGTTCCGGTGCTCCCCTTGGTGTTTCCTTGATTGGCCTAGATCACATAGTTGTCCTCCTCTAATGTAAAGTTTCTTTAGTCCCTTTATTCTGGCAGGCCTCAACCAATCGATTAGACCTCTGCAGGGAAACACTGAAGGTCGAGTTTTTGCAATCCTGGAGGAAGTATTAGAGGGCCTCATCTGAGTAGTTCCATGCTTGCTTCTTCTTGCCTTTGTCTACCGTTGTCACCTTGTAAAGAGCATCCTCCCCATGATATTGTCAACTTTTGCAGGCCTTCAAATTTTTTTATATCATAAAAGTTCCACAGTTTGCGAAAGTCTTTCACGCTTACATAGATGTTAAGTTTTCTCAAATACCACGGTCTTGACAAATTGTGCAGGGTACAAGATCGTTTGTAGTTGTTTAAATCTCCAATCAAGAATCCCTTAAGGACTTGGAGGTTTGATAGTTGAGCAAGACTCTTGGGCATATGTTCCAAAAAGTAACACTCGGACATATCCAAGTGTGTCAAATGCCAGAGCAAACCAATATTGTTAGGAATAGCCTCAAGATTATGACAAGCTTGGAGATCTAAGATCTTCAAAAACTTGAGCCCTAAAATGACAGTGGGAAGCTCTGAAATCATAGAAATTCCGTGAAGGCTAAGAAACTCTAACCTCTTCAGATTCTTCAGTCCATGGAAAATTTTGGCGTCTACTATTTCAATGTGGTGCGTAGCTGAGCTCTGCCATCTTCCGAGATAGAGACTTTCGGTATAAATCATCTTCTCAAATATTTTAGGCTCGCAATTGATAACGGCCTCACCAAAATTGACGAGACATGACCCATATAAACGACCATAAACCAGATCAAGGGTAACATTTGAAGTAAATCCTTTATCTTCAGCCTCTTTGCATAAAGAAGAACGAACTGAAAGGCTCATCCTGCAACTGTCTGGCACCAAGGAGCAATTTCGGGAGACAGGCTCGATGAAGCCCTTTGCAATGAGCTCGTCAAAGATCTTATTGCCAGCATCCTCTTCTAGGCTACGTTCTTCTTTACACTCTATTCTACCACTACCTAGCAGATGCAGGTAAATATATCCCTGCCCTATCCATAGATAAATCATCATTGTTCTCTTTACAGTTGCAACTGGTGGGAACTTGAAGAAGCATAACAAACAATAAAGCAATGCCAAGGGGAGGTCATTGACAGCTTTCAATACGCCATCAAAATCACCACTGTGGGCAACCATTGGCTCCCTGTAGAAGAAGTGCGTCATTTCATCCTCTGCCTTGTTTATATTAGGCCACCGCTTACGATGTGGGTTGGAATCGGCAGGATGGATATTCACCTGCGAAGGGATCTGCAACTTCGACTTCGCGATGGGCTTTCGGAGTTCGTCAAAGTCTCTCTGACTACCGCCTAATGTCTGTAGCTCCGGAAATTTCTCATGGGCCTGGTTGATTTTCACATTCATGCGGTTCATGTACTTCTTCGCCTCTGCAAAGGCCGAATCTACGAGGAGGAGATCATTACGGATCATTTTAGAAGAGAGGGAAAGAGCTTCCCAGCGGTGATCATTTCGTTTGGTGGTTTCACTGCTGGAAGCAGCATTGTGGTGGCTGTTCTCAACCGGTTTGGGTTTTGAGACACAAAATTTGGCCTTGAAATTGCCTGCCAATGATCGTATTGAGAACTTGGATTTGTTTTTTGTAGAATTGTCGATGGTTGGAGTCTCAGGAGGTGATGAGGGAGGGGCTTCATTGCTGGTACTGGCCATGCTCTTTGAAAGACAAGAGTTGAAAATTTGATAAGAAAACCAAAGCTGAGGTTTAGGGGCAACCTTCTTCCTTTGGTGGTGGTGATGATTGTTTTGGAATTTGGATGTGAATGGTTTTCTAAGCTCAGAGGTAAACGATGACCATTTGTTATTAAGAATGGTAGGCTGGTAGCAGTACTTGGATGGGGAGTTGAGCCTTGTTTTTTTGGCACTTGGCTTGCCACGTAGAATGACAAGTTTTATGGAAGGGCACTGCAAGAACAGAGAAATCGTCAAATTTAACATCCTAGTTTACAGAGTCATGAACGGGGAGAGCACATCCCATATATATTGGCACCAACAACCCCTGACAATCATAAACCACCCAAAGACCCAAAACGGAAACAAAGATGGCAAGGTGTGGTTGGGCTCATTCTTGTAGAGAAAGTAAAATGATAAATGACGGTAATAATTAGGGCTGCGCACGGTCCGGATTGGATCGGATTTTTATAAATCCAATCCTAATCCGCGAGTCACGGTTTTTTTAAAATGAAATCTATGTTCAGACCAAAAGTCTCACGGTTCAGTTCCAATCCGAACCATGAGTCATGGTTCGGTCCCGGTTTTGCTTAGGAATTGCATCAACTATAATATATGATTCGGTTCCAAGTACTTCATCACTTGTAAATACATGATTCTATAATCCGAAAATGTAAAAAGATAATTACAGTAAGCACTTAGCAAAAATTTCAAGTTCTAAAACACATTATAACAAATCATCAACTATCTAAGTAAGAATTCCACTTCCAGTTCCAGGTCCCAGCAAAGTACTAAAAAAAAAACCATGTATTGAAAGGAAAGAAAGGACTCAAACGAGTATACGGCTTTTCCCCCGACTATTAAAATTGCAGTTTACCTTCGTAGGCTTAACCATTTATATTGATATACCATATTGTCAAATAGTTACAAATAATTTATAAAAATTGGTGTAAAATTATAATTATTTACTATATGTTACATATATATTATATATAATATATTTTTTTAAATATCTCACAGTCCGGTTCAGATAATCCACGGCTTTCAAATGAAAATTCAATCCTGATCTGTGTCTTATGGTTTTTTAATTTTCGAATCCGTGTTCAGACCATTAATCCACGGACAAAAATCCAAAAAGTGTGAATCAGTTTGGTCCGAACCGGTTTCACTGTTCACCGGATTTTTTGTGCAGCCCTAGTAATAACCTAGTTGTCGTTATTGTGTAATACACATCCAATCGTGGCATGCCTTTATATATAAATATTATAAAACTTGGTGACTAAGAAACCTAAACAAAGTACGAAATTATGCATAAGTACGAAACGTGAATAATGATAAGTCTAAATAGGAAACAAAATAAAAAAAAATCTAGAAAATATGGGAACATATTATATGTGGTACTTGTTACTTGGCGATCTTGATGCCAGAAATCCGAAGGAGGTTCGAAGGGTCTGTGGGGATGCTTGCCTTTTGGTGGTAGGTAGCTTTTCTGTTATCTTTCCTGCCGATATGCTCTTAGTTTCGGTGTTGTATACTCGTTCTTATCGTCCCGATAAGAAAAATAAGTACGAGTCACCAACCATAGTTCCTCGTAAACACAAATTGTACGTACCTAGATGTATAACTTCTCATTGTTGGGGTCTATGCGCGTGTGTTTGTTTGAAAAGATAGGGAATACTGACCCATGTGGAAGACTGTACGTAGAAGAGACACTGAAAAATGTTAAGAGGAAGAGAAATACATTTATAGAGCAAAAAAGTTGCTATACAAAAACAGGGGAAGAAGAAGAAGATCCTTTTAAAATGGGAAATTCATTGGCCTCCGCTGGATTCAGGATGTGATCATATTCCTCAATTTAGATGTGTAGATTCCTCAATTTAGCCGATACACATTCGATAACAACTAATAGCGGATTGAAGTCTATCTAATGGCAATTGCTGCCACATTACACGTGCAATGAATTGGGCTTAAACTCCATTGCTAGCTCCATCATACACCAACTTAAAGGATTTAATAAATAAGTTCACTGATTCGGAACTTAATTTGGAAGCCATATTTTGACCTGTGCTTTTTTGGGATGCCTCTAACAACCAACGAATTGCAAGTGATTTTCCTTGTGGGATTTTATTTCAATGGGAACTTGGTCAGTCGATCTACGGCTACGCCTTGCTTTTGCTGCCATCTTGTGAGTTACTTGACTTGACGTACATATTGCTTGATGTAAAACAGAGTGGGTTTTATATGCCTTTCGTCGACTCTTTCAGTAAAATTTCCATCACGTACACCACACAAGATGTCCAAGCCTTTCTTGGATTTAGTTGTGATTTCTCTTCACGCACACACAAAATAGATGTACTTTGTGCTATTGGTTTAATTACAATTGTGACATGCATTAGAGGATCTTGATCCCAATCAAAGCATGGGAAGTGCACATGCGGTTTCGAAATTGGTTCTTTTCTACCTAATCTAGTGGAAGGCCGCTAGCCACTTTTCTCTGGCTAGTAAGTAGTCAAGCTTTCTATTAGAGGTTGTAAAATTAAGTAGGCAAACTATAAATTCCATTTTCCATCTATTGTGCAAACATAAAGGCAAACATTCTCTTCAGGATCCATGGGAATTAACAGAAAAAAAAGAAAGAAAGAAAAGGAAACAAATATGATCAGGAATGTTAGCCAAAGACAAAACCTATTCACTTTTTCGGGTGGAATATATTTTCACAACTCTCTCCTGTTGGGAATGTAAGCATAATTGATGGAACTGCGGTGAGGAGTGTCGGACCGCTTTCCACCATCTCTCCTAAAATCAATTGGTTGTAAAAAGGGTTTCAATTAAGTCTTTTATAGCATTCGACATCGCACCCGCAAGTCTGTTTTTAGAGCGGTCGCAAGAAGTGCCATTGTGTAACCAAATCTAAGGGGGCACTCCGGGCCCAACAAGGAGGCGAAGAGAGATTTGGATCGAACAAAGGGGTCCGAGCCAGCTACTCAGAGAGCTGGAAATTGGGTGGAAGTTGTGAGGATATTATATGTGTTGGTTGTTAGTTTGTGATTGTGATGGCTTGTAAACCAGTGTAAATCTGTATGTAGTTTGTATTAGCGAGTGAATTCAGAGTTAGATTGAGAAGGTGAGAGATGTTAGTAATTTATTTTAATAAACGGGTATCTGTAATCTTAACGTGGGAAGATTAATAAGTATTTAATATCATGTAGCTCGTAATATTAATTGAGATAAGGACGGGAGTGCAATTATAATTCTGTAATGGGGTGAATTATAATTAGTGAAATAAGAAATAGAATCCTGGTGGAATTAGGTTTTCTTATTTACACTGGGAGCCCAGACTTATTACTCCTTAGGTCTATATTGTAACCCTATATATACACGTTATGCTCTCTAGATCAGTTGGATGTTTTTCTATTATTCAGTAAATAGAGGCAGGCTTAGAGAGAGCAAACAGATCACGAAAAAGTCCACACTCGGTTCGTGTTCTAGACGTGTGGGGAATACGGTAGAAGATCGTAAGGTACGATCAAGCAGTATTCGTGGTTTATAGTAAGGCGTGCTATAACAAGTTCAACCAGCGTTCGTGTCGCAGGGAGTTGAGGTAGAACCTTAATTCCGCTTTATAGGGTTTTACAATTTTTATTGTCTAATCTGTACGCGTCATTACTGGGTCTTGAGGATTCGGTTTCCCAACAGTGGTATCAAAGCCTGGTTATAATCACGCGTATGGATTAAACAGACCATGTTGTCCGTCGGTTATAGAGGGTAGAACGTAGAACTGTGCTAACCCTGTTTTGTAGCGTTCTTACCCAATTATTATGGTCACATGATTTTTGTTGATTTTATGTGATTGGATCCCACGATAATTTTTTCGTGGTCATTGTTATTTATTGGGTACCACGATTATTTTTCGTGGTTGTAATAATTAACGTAGCATGCGTTATTTATTGGATGCCACGATTATTTTTTGTGATTGTAATAATTAACGTAGCATGTGAACTCCAATGGAGGCATAAGATCAATATTTGTATGTTTCTTCGATTGTAATAGCATTCGACGGTTATTCGGAGATCGAAGATGGTAGATACAAAAGATACAAGTTGTTTGGCTTGCAACAGATTTTTTCCAGATTCGTAGGGTCTGATTGCAGGGCTGTTTTGACCCAGTAAACGTTGGAATTAAGAAATCTGTTCTTCACAAAAGTTGTAGATAATTGAATTTGAAATCCAACCCAAGTTGAATCACTTCATTTGAAGGTCGGATGAGGAAGATATGGCCAAAATACTGAAGGTTGTGCAGTTTACGCGGGAATATGTCAAATCCGAATTTTCTTGCTTAAGCACGGTTGGATTTTGGTTTCCTTGATTGATTCAAAGTATCTAAACCTTCCACACAAGTATAGTTGAAGGATTTCAAGTTTGGAAATATTGCTTAAGGATTTCAAGTTTGGAAGGACTCCTTATTGCTTAAGGATTTCAAATTTAGAAGGATTCCTTATTGCTCAAGTATTGCATCTTTGACCATAATAGCTAGATTCTTTATCTTGTGTTTCCTTATTATTTGTGTTTCTATAATGTTTGCATATGTGATAGTTTACCATATTGGGACAACATGGTGATAATTGGCTTTGACCTAGATCTCAGTTTTGCAAACTCGAAAATTTTGATAACCCTTACAAATTATTTTTTAAATAACTAAGTGGGAGAGGGAGTTCTATTTTTATAAATCTCACGGTCTCCATTACTAGTATGTAGATGATATAATTAATTTTATGTGATGATTTTAGAACTTTCCCCCCGATCGGGTAAAATTAATTATGGTCTCATCGGTACAAACTTTCTTAAAGGATAGGTCTATGATAATTGTTGTTTGAATTACTTCTCCATCTGAAGTAATTCATAACGGAACAATGGGTCATGGGGCTAGGTAATGGTATACACTTAGCTGTAAATAATAATATCCTCACCATCTGAGTCACTATTATTATTTATAGGACCGAAGGAATATTGGCTATTTAATTTTACTTGGCATGGTCTAGTGTCGAGATAGTAAAATTACAAGATTGTGCCTATCTACATGAATGATAAAGAGTAGAGACTTCCCATCGAAGCATGCTCTTCACGGTGTGCAGGGTTGCCAATATTTTTATTTTAACATGTGGTAGAGGGAACCAATATTAAAATGAAATTTAAAGTTTTTATTGCCCTTCATAATTGATTGTTATGTTATTTGATTCTCAAATTCAAAAATGGGTTCTTTCAATTCACTTGCTATTATTCTCAAAGAAAATAAACTTACTGGATCGAATTATATTGACTGAAAAAGGAACTTGGATATTGTGTTAACTGCTGAAGGGCACAATTTTGTGCTGTCTGAGGTGTGCCCTCCTAGACTTGATGAGAATGCCACAAAACAGGAAGCAAAATTTTATAAAAATTGGTGAGTATCACCCATGTTGAAGGGACCCCGATTAAAGATCATGTTCTGAAGATGATAGCTCTTCTGAATGAACTAGAGATCCTTGGAGCTGAAATTAATGGGGAAACCCAGATCGTTTTCGTTCTTAACTCACTGCAGTCTGAGAGTTTTAAGTAATTTACCCTGAACTATTATATGAACAAAATAAATTTATCTTTGGCTAAATTTCTTAAGGAACTCCAAGCAGCTGAGGGTCTATTGATTGTGAAGAAACCATCATCAGTGTTAGTGGCAGAGAAGGTTTCTACTTCTAAGCTGAAAGGCAAGAAGAAGCAGAACAAGTCTCAGAAAAAAGGTTATGGAGGCAGTTTATGCACCTCAAGGTAGAGTGAAAACGCTTGCAGACAAGTGTTTTCACTAGGAGCAGTAAGAACACTGGAAGAAGGAATGTTTATTCTATCTCAATAAAACGAATAATCAAGATAGATCTTTTCGCTAGTCGTTGAATCATGTTTAGTGGTGTTATCTACCAGTACCTGGCGTGTAGATACGAGAACCACTAATCATATTTGCAATTTGTTGCATGGATTCCAGGAAACCAGAAGACTTAGTGATGGAGAGATTTATCTACACATGGGTAATGCTACGAGAGTGGCAACAGTTGTAGAAGGAAATGGTATTTTAAATTTTAGCAATAATAGGAGTTTAATTTTGAGAGATTATCTTTATGTTCTCACACTTAGAAGAAACTTGGTTTCAGTTTCTAATTTGATTAAAGATGGATATTTGGTTTATTTTAGTAACTTTGTGGTTATTAAGTTAAATAAACGTTTTTTCTATTCTGATTCAATGGTAGATAATCTCTACTTTATTAATCTTATATTTCCTACAGTGCAACTGCATGAATTGAATAACACTAATAATATGTCATGTAAGAGAAATGAGCCTTCTAAATTGAACCAAACGTATCTTTGGCACTTATGCCTTGGTCATATTAATCTGAATAGGATTTTAGACTGGTCAGGGATGGACCTTTAGGTTCATTGGAAGTTGAGGAACTTCTAGTCTGTGAATCCTATTTAGAAGGTAAGATGATCAAAAGTTTTTTTTTATCAGCAAAAGGATATAGAGCCAAAGAGCCGTTGGAATTGGTTCACTCTGATTTGTGTGGGCCTGTAAATGTCCAAGCTAGAGGTGGTTTTGAGTACTTTGTCACTTTTATTGACGATGACTCAAGGAATGTATACATTTATTTGATGCACTGTAAGTCCGAATGCTTTGAGAAATTCAGGGAGTATAGGGCGGAAACGGAGAAGCGTTTGGGTAAATGTCTCAAGACATTGCGATCTGATCGTGGTGGCGAATACCTCTTGGGAGAGTTTAGGACTACTTGTCAGCTAAAGGGATTACATCCCAGTTGTCAGCTATAGGTATGCCACAATAAAATGGTGTAGCAGAGAGAAGGAATAAGACTCTTATGGATATGGTCAGATCATTGATTAGTTATTCAGATTTAGTAATTTTATTTTGGGGACATGCACTAGAAACAACAGCATACATTCTTAACTTGGTACCGTCTAAGTCAGTACCATCTATACCCATAGAACTGTGGAAAATAAATTGGAATCCCTAGGACAGAAGTTTGTTTGTTTGTGGGGTGCCCTAAAGGAACGAAAGGTGGACTGTTTTATAGTCTTACAGATAAGAAGGTCATTGTTAGCCCTAATGCTCGGTTCTTAGAAGAGAATTATGTAATAGAATACAAGCCCAGAAGCAAGATTGTTCTAAAGAAATTGAGAGGAAAATGACCGATAAAGACTTCTTCAACACCAATAGTACAGGAGGTTACACTGCAAGAAAGAGTTGTTGACACACCGGTACCTCATCGTAGTGGGAGGGTTGTTGTGCCACCCAATCAGTATACGCTCTTGAGAGAACCTTATGATATGATCCTTGAAGAACAACATGCTGAACCCTGCCACTACAATGAGGAACTAGAAGATAAAGATGCAAATTTTTGACAAAAGGTTGTGAAATCTGCATTCCTTAATGGAAATTTGGATGAACGCATCCACATAATGGAATCAGATGGACTCATAGCAAAGGGTCAAAAGCATATGTTGTGCAAGCTTAAGGAGTCTATTCATGGACTCAAGGATGCATCTAGATCTTGGAGCATCTGTTTTGATCAAGCAATCAAGTTTTTTTTGGTTTTGATTAATATCTAGATGAATCATGTGTGTACAAGGAGCGCAACGAAAAAGTGGTGGTGTTTCTAGTACTATATGTCGATGATATCCTGCTCATCGGAAACAATGTGGGAATGTTGTCTTCAGTGAAAGTGTGGTTATTCGGCCAATTCGAAATGAAGAACTTGGGAGAAGTCGGTCACATCCTAGGGATTAAGCTTATACGAGATTGCAAGAAGAGGATGTTGGGCTTATCACAAGCTACTTATATCGATGCCATTCTTGCCCGTTTAACATGCAGGATTCCAAGAAAGGGTTCCTCCCTTTTAGACATGGAATCAACCTATTCAAAGATCAGTGTCCTAAAACACCTGAGGAGATGGAGAAAATGAAGGCAGTTCCTTATGCCTCGGCAGTAGGAAGCCTTATGTATGCTATGTTGTGTACTAGACCTGATATTTGTTTTGCCGTTGGCATGGTTAGTAGATTTCAGTCTAATCCTGGGCAAGAACATTGGACTGCAGTGAAACATATACTCAAGTATCTGAAAAGAACTAGAGATCATATGTTAGTATTCCAGTCAGATAGTTTGGTACCTCATGGATACACAGACTCAGACTTTATGTCAGATAAGGATTCCAGAAAGTCTACCTCGGGATATGTGTTTCCCTTAGGAGGTGGAGCCATAAGTTGGAGAAGTATCAAGCAATCGTGCATTGATTGATTCTACCATGGAGGCCAAGTATGTGGTAGCTTCTTAAGCAGCCAAAGAGGCTGTTTGGCTTAGAAACTTCTTGATGGATCTAGAAGGGATTCCTTTAGTGCAATTAGCTTTTACATCTATTGCGACAATAGTGGTGGAATTGCTAACTCTAAGGAGTCATTGACTCATAAGAAGGAAAACACGTCGAACGTAAGTATCACCTAATTCGAGAGATCGTTTAGCAAGGTGATGTAATTGTGTCCAAGATCGCATCGGTGAACAACCTAGCAGATCCTTTTACGAATAGCTTACAAGCTAAGACTTTTGATAGTCATGTAGAGGGAATGGAAGTGAGATGCGTGGCAGTGGTTTTGAGTCTTAGTGGGAGTTTGTTAGGAGATTATATAAAAGTTATGTCTTTATATGATGGTTTAATATTTATTTATTAATCAGATTTATCCATTTTTGATGAGAATCTTTTATGGGCAATGTTTGCATGATATTTTTGTATGTTGTGCATGTGTGTCTTTTATTTTACATAGTAGATAATCCAGTGTGTAGAGTACGGCTTACACATAGAAGATTGGATCATCGGTTCTTGTGGAATATAAGTTATGGTTCACAGTCTTAGATGGAACTGGACACACCATCGGTAGGACTGTAGTACAATGTTTAGTAGGTCTGTCTTGACCACAGGGAGCGGTCTAGTTCTAACTCATTGTGATAGTACACTTTGTGTGTATTGAACGAGACCGCATTGAGGTAATTATCTTTGTACTAACTTTATAAGACAATTGGAACCTCATGGTTATTATGAATGCTTATGCTCTTAATCCAAAAATAATTATTAGAGGTGTATATTTAATGTTGTTGACTTTGATTCATTAAAGAGTGAGATCTTTATACGGTCAATAGTCTCGGTGAGTTGGGTCGCAACATTTTGTATATAATAACTATTAATTATTAATGGAATCCACGTCCCGATAGGGATTGATGATGCCCCTTGAGTAAGCTTATAAGTTTCAAATATGTCAAATCCTGCAGGTGGATTTTGTATCTGACATATCGAATAAGTTAAGTGGATAGTCTCAAGTTAAGATGTTGATTAAGTGGGAGATTGTTAGTAATTTATTTTAATCAACGGGTATCTGTAATCTTAACGTGGGGAGATTAATAATTATTTAATATCATGGAGCTCGTAATATAATTGAAATAAGGACGGAAGTGCAATTATAATTCTGCAGTGTGGTGGATTATAATTAGTGAAATAAGAAATAGAATTCTGGTTGGATTAGGTTTTCTTATTTACACTGGGAGCCCAGACTTATTACTCCTTAGGTCTCTATCGTAGCCCTATATATACACGTTATGCTCTCTAGGTCAGTTGGATATTTTTCTATTATTCAGTAAATAGAGGCAGGCTTAAAGAGAGCAAACAGATCACGAAAGAGTCCACACTCGGTTCGTGTTCTAAACGTGTGGGGAATACGGTAGAAGATCGTAGGGTACGATCGAGCAGTATTCGTGATTTATAGCAAGGCGTGCTATAACAAGTTCAACCAGCGTTCGTGTCGCAGGGAGTTGAGATAGAACCCTAATTCTACTTTATAGGGTTTTATAATTTTTGTTGTCTAATCTGTACGCGTCATTACTGGGTCTTGGGGATTCGATTTCCCAACAAGAGAGAAGGCAGTTGTTGTGTGAGAGAGGAAGAGTGATGTAATTTTGTGTCGTGATTGAATAAATAAGTGAGTTTGTTCATGTGTAATCTCTCTGAATGCTTTAGTGCAAAAGATTTCCACTGAACTGAACATCTCCAATTAACTCATTTCAATACTTACCACAACCTCATGCACTGTTCCTCAAAAAAGAAAACACTGCAAAAGAATACTCGAATCCTTCTCCAAAGCTATGTTACACAAAAGAAATTATCTTGAGAAATGTTAATCCTCTAGCCAAAAGATTAGTTAGATAAATTCAACAAATGAATAGAAGTTGAAAGTCGTAGGGCTTGCTCATCAACCGATGTGACCAACTTTCAGAAACGATAGTAAGTTCTTGAAGCACTAATGGCCTTATTCGTTTAACATATTTACTTTGTTTTTCAATCATTACTCTATTTTTTTAATTATTAATTTTATTTCTCTCTCTATCTCTCTCCATTCATTACCTCTCTCTCCAATCATTACCCTATTTCTCTCTCCACCCACTACCAAAACTAAAATACCCAAAGTTACCAAACAAACAAGGCCCTCTTTTGACACCAGCTATTGGAGAATAGTATGCAAACAAGAGCCCATTATTTTCATACCAGGAGATCTAGTGTAAAATATTAGAAGATGGACGAATCTAGATGTCAAAAGCGCATGAAAACAGCCAAATGACAAAGTCTAAGTGCAGCAACCTGGAAGTCTAAGTCGTGTGATTAGGTGCATGTATGTATCTCTTCTGCAAAATTTTGTAGTCCTTGTTAATGGTTCGCCTTCTTCTGATTTGAAGTCACACAGACCCCTGAGGCAGGGTGATCTATTATCGCCCTTTCTCTTTGATGATTTAACAAGAGGAAAAATGAGTACATGTTTTAGATATCAGTTGTTTGTTTGGTAAAATAAGTTACAGAGTGGAAGAACAAGAAAGAAAATACAAGGTAAAGAAGCCATGGGAGAACCTACCTTGCTTGGGGAGGCTCCAATAGGAGTAAGTTACAGCCAAGATTCTAACTCTCCCTTAACTGATCTTATCTTTTAGGTAAGCACTTAAGCTTGCACTAAACCTAACTAATGTGGTTTCTCATCAACTAGACTAATGTTACAATCATCCTGAGCTGAGGTTGACCTGGAGCCCCACATTGAACTTGAGCTGATCATGCCACCGGTTTTGAGGTACTTCTTCAGCTGCACGTGAGTATCAATGGCTTCCATGTTCATCCACACGCCATTCTCATCACATGGGAAGTTAGTAAGCTTGGGGCAATCTACTTGGTGCAAGTAAATTAATTTGGGAAATAATATCCTCAGTTCGCTCCAATCTATCTCTAATTCACTCAAGTTATTTAAACGCAATATCTCCACGTTCCACTGCTCCCCTTGATGTTTCTGAATTTGGCCCAGATCAGATAGTGGCCCTCCTCTAATGTAGAGTTTCTTCAGTTCCTTTAGGGGGTCATGCCTAATTAGCAAATTGGATAGGGTCGTCCCAGGGAAACACTGAAGGTCTATTTTCTGTATTTTGGAACGAATGACTATGGTTTCAAGAATCTTGGATACTGCTTTGTGAACATATAGTAGCACTCTTAATTTCTCTTGGGTACTCATAGTACTCGCTTTAAGTTTACTGAGGGTATCAACATGTAAAGGGCATCCTCTCCATGAAATTGTCAACTTTTGCAGGCATTCGAATTGTTGTAAAAAATTAAAGGACTCCATAAGAAACTCTTTCAAGCCTGTGCAGATGTCAAGTTTTCTCAACTTTGACAGACTAAACAAATCTTCAAGAGTACAGGATCGTTGTTTTTCGATATCTCCAATGAAGAATCCCTTTAGGACTTCCAGGTTTGATAGTTGAGCAAGACTCTTGGGCATGTGTTCTAAAAAGTAACACTCGGACATGTCCAAGTGTGTCAACTTCTTGAGCAAACCGATATTGTTAGGAATCGTCTCAAGATTATGACAAGCTCGCAGATCTAATATTTTCAAATCGTTGAGCTCTACAATGAATGTGGGAAGCTCCGTAATCATAGAAATCCCTCGAAGGCTAAGAAAAGTTAAGCTCTTCAGCTTCTTCAGCCCATGGAGAATTTTGGCGTTTGCTAGTTCAATGTGGTGCGTAGGTGATCTCTGCCACCTTCCAAGATAAAGACTTCGAATATTCTTCATATTCTTGAAGATTTTAGGCTCATAATTGATAATGGCCTCACCAACATTGATCAGACAAGAGTGTCGAAATTGACCAGCACAAAGAAATTCAAGATTTAGATCAAGAGTATTTGAAGTAAATTCTCTTTTTTCAGCTTGGACGTATAAAGAAGAACGAACAGAAAGGCTCATCCTGCAACTGTCTGGCACCAAGGAGTACTTATTGTTGTAGACAGGCTCGATGAAGCTCTTCGCAATTAGCTCATCAAAGATCTTTTTGCCAGCATCCTCTTCTGGTTGCGGATACTCTTCTCTACCCCACAGATCGCAGATAAATCCCTGGCCTATCCACAGGTAAATCATCGTCGCTTTCTTTATGGTTGCCTCTCGTGGGAACTTGAAGAAACATAGCAAACAACACTGCAATGGCTCAGGGAGGTCATGGAAAGCTTTCAATATTCGGTGATCAAAATCACAAGTGTACGTAACCTGTGGTTCCTTATAGAAGAAGTGCATCATTCCATCCTCGGCCTCATTTATGTTAGGCCACCGCTTACGATGTGGGTTGGAATCGGCAGGACGGATTTTCACATGCGAAGAGATCTGCAACCTCAGCTTCGTGACGTCCTTTCGGAGTTCGTCAAAGTCTCTCAGACTGCCGCCCAATGTTTGTAGCTCCTCAAATTTCTCGCGGGCCTTGTTGATCTTAACATTCAGGTGGTCTATGTACTTCTTCGCCTCTGCAAGGGCTGCCGAATAATCCACGAGGAGGAGATTATTACGGATCATGTTAGAAGAGAGGAAAAGAGCTCCACCGTGGTCCATGTACTTTTTCGCCTCTGCAAAGGCCGAATCCAGGAGGAGGAGATGATTACGGATCATTTTAGAAGAGAGGGAAAGAGCTCCACTGTCGTCGTCATTTTTGTTGGTGGTTGCAGTACTGCTGGAAGCTGCGTTGTGGTGGTTGTTGTCAAGCGGTTTGGGTTTGGAGACAAAAAACTTGGCCTTGAAATTGGCTACCAAATTTCGTATTGAGCAGGACTTGGATTTGGCTTTGGTAGAATTGTTGACGGTTGGAGTTTCAGAAGGCGATGAGGGAGGACGGGCTTCACTGCTAGTACTGGCCATGCTTTGGAATTGAGAGATGAAAATATGACGAGAAAGTCAAGCAGATGGTTAAGGCGCAACACTCTTACTTGCTAGACAGTATTTTGGATGGTTTTCTAAAGCTCAGAGCAGAGGTGAGCGTATCCAAAAGAAGATCTGAAATTTCCGACTTCAGTGTCCCCGGTCATTTTGGGGATACCATAACTTTTGGCATAACAAAACCATTATGAGCATAATTAAAACCTATTACAAGCATAACATAATCATAACAAGGCAAAACTTGTTTGTTATGCCTTGGTTGGTTTTTTGGATATTCTTTGGTTATGCCTTGTTTGAATTTTGTTATACTTGTAATGGTTTTAATTATGCTCATAATGATGAAGTTAGGCAAAAAATTACGGTGTCTCCAAAATGACAGAGGACACTATAGCATCATCCTTCTTATATTGTTGTAATCTCATTCAGTGTCTTTATGCCGCGTGAATGACAACAGTGATTTTGTTAGGGAATTGATTTTGCCACTCTTATTCTCTCATAAAATAAATCATCTTATAAAGGCACAAAGGGGAGTGACATTAATAAAAGGGGGAGTGACAAAATTACTCCCCTTTTGTTATCTTGTAGTTTTAGTGTTCCGATTGATATTCAAACTAAAATGATTTCATACCACACCAACGCGTTGCGACAATATCTTTGGGCACTGCTACATCCACCGACCCAAGGGGTCTCAAAATTGCACTGACGGGTACGTGGGGCTCACTCTAGGCCCCGTAAGGATGATCCGAGCCGTTCAATAATTTTAAAAAATAAAATCGAGTGGACTTGTGAAAAATTAGCTCAATCCAATATGTGTAGATACTTGATCCAATCTTCCCATTTTCCCCCAATTTTTAAAAATTTGAAAGTTTGGATCGAGCACCTAAACATATCGGATTGAGCTGATTTATCATGAGGCCCACTCGGTTTTATTTTTTAAAATGATTGAACGGCTCAAATCGTCCACACCCCTTGGGTTGGTATCCATAGGATTGGTGATTATCTTTAAGGATGCTGATTTTAGCGCTCCACTTTTATGCGCAAGCACTCCACTTTTAACATGGAGTTACTAATAACTTCATGTAAAAATAGTAGGCCTGCATATAAAAGTGGAGCGCGAAAATCAATTTTTTTTATTAATGTCTCTATTTTTATAATTAAAGACAAAAAATTTATTTTCGTGCTCCACTTAAATAACATCCTTTAGCCAATTATAAAGAGCCACGCTTAAGCAAAAACTTGATATTCAACTCTCAAAAAAATAAATAGCATATTAGTCTAAAGTTCAAATGAAACAATTCCATAGGAGCTTTAGTCTAGCATAAATTTCTGTATTGTGTAGAGTCCATTAATAAAAATATTTTAGAGTCTAAAATCCGTGAAAAGACAAAATTGTCATTAATGAGACAATGGCTTTGTTTGCCTAACACAAAAAATATCTTTTTTCATTTAAATCTATACACTTGTAATAAAAGAACCAACAATGGTAAGCCAAGTCATGACTTGAATTTACGTTATTGCCCTCTGAAGTTTTCCTTCCTGTTTTGTCCTTGCATGTGTGGAGCTAGAGTTAGTTTTGGACTTTGGTACTTCGCCTTTTGTTTGGAAATGATGGCCTTTTGCTTGGGAACGATCGAGAGCGAGGGAGTCGAAGTCGGTTTTCCGGATTTCACCCAGCAGATTTGTACTCTCTTTACGGATTTCACTCAATTTCGGTACTTAGTGAGCCGATTGAACTGTACTATGTGATCATCACGGCACTGTTCTTACGGCTGTTGCCAAGCAAATGATTGAGAGCGAGAGAGTCAAAGTCGGTTCTCCGGATTTCATTCAGCAGATTAGTACTCTTTTCAGATTTCACTCAATTTCGGTAATTAGTGAGCCGATTGAACTGTACAATGTGATCATCACCGCACTATTCTTATGGCTGTTGCTGTCTTTAAAGGAGAGGCGTGATTTTGTTATCCAAATTTCTCATATTCCAAAATTATAATATTTCAACATTCACTTACCAAATTTGCCTATTTCGTGCAGGTATCTCCAACTCATTTTGCTTTGGTGGGCATAATGTAATGGTTGTTTTCGCTCCATTCAAACCCCAGATGAAGGTTAATCAAAGTAGTCTCCCACTTTACCTTTTTCCTTTTGGAAAGATTTGATTTTGGTATCATTTTAATTGTCCAAAGCATACCTACAAAAATTCGACTACATCACGGTTTCATCATTTTATGATATTTGAGTGATGGCTGTTGAAGTTGAACCGCTGAACGTATTCGAAAAATATACAGTTGGTAGAATGAACAAAAATAGCATATGTGTATTAACTTTCCAACTACCAATTAAATCAATGAGCACACAGAAATGTGTGAAGCACGAGCATTATAGTAGTTATCTTAAATGAGACAAGGGCTTTGTTTGGCTAACACAAAATAGTTTTTTTTTCGTGTTTTCCGATCTTATTGCACTTTCATAGGATACTCTAGGGTTTTAGATACTTTTATAGGAGACCCTAGGATTTTAGAGTGGCACTTTCCTATTATAGGGTACCTTAGGGTTTTATGCACTTCTAATGCCGGTCAACCTTGGTCAATCCAAATCAACTTTGGGAGAGGTTTTTTTTTAAATCCTGGACAGAATGTCCTTTAGATTTTACAGGAAAATATTTATGTTCTTATTATAGCAAAAATCCTTATAATATGTTCTCCTACTCAATTTGCCAAAAATAAAATGTTCAGAATCATTATCCCAATAAAGTCACCGAGCATTGATTTCTTTAAGTTAAAATGTTCAGAATCATTATCCGAATAAAGTCACCGAGCATTGATTTCTTTAAGCTCCACTAGTAACTAGTTCTTGTCCCTCCTCAAAACAAACTAGTTTGTGTTCCAGCTAGGATTAAAAAGTAGGAGCACCGTGCTTGTTTTTCGTCTCTATTTTTTGATTCAATTGGTTTCCTAAGCGAAGCATATATAAATAGATCAGATAAAAACTTAATTAAATTATTGTGGAGCTCCATCCCAACAGTTGTCTCTGCTCTTTTTTTAGCTCTGGTAACGTCGCCGGCAACCCCGCATAGCCATTGAGCATGGACCATCGAGCGGAGGCAGCATACGGTCAGCGGAGTAGAGTAGGCCGGGTAAGACGCCGGCGTTGGTGTCGATGTCCTTCAAGTCAGAGACAGAGCGGCGTGTGGGATTAAGAGAAACGACGGCTATGGAGATCTGGCGCGGCGGCGGAGGGAGGCAGTGCTGGTAGGCGAAATGGGGGTGGCGTCTAGGGTTAAAAAAATTCCAAATTTGTGTTTAGAGAGAAAGCGTGTTTATATATAGGGGTAATTTAATTACGTTTTATAAGAAATTATACATATAGGAGTAACAAATTACGTTTTGTAGGAAATGAATATGAATACAAGGGTATTGTTGGGTTTTTTTAAATTTGAGGATGAGAACATAATGATTCAAACACACTAGGATGATGACCTAAATAAGTTTCCCAAACGGGATGCCTATTTAATTACTTCTACATTTTTTATATTCTTTATTTTTAGTTTTTCTGAGAACCTCCGGACTATGATTTACGGATTGTAATTCTTTATGACAAAAAACAGTCAAATATATGGAACAAATTGAAAAAAAAAAAAAAAAAGGTTTAGCAAGTCACTGTAACTTAAACAAATAAACAGATTAGTATGACTCAAAATTAGAGAGTCCAAAATATTTTGCTGTACAACCCGAGGCATACCTGAAGGGGCAGACAACTAGACTATCACAAACCAAACAACAAACCCCATAGAATTGAAAAAATAACACAGGAAATGATATAAAATATATTACCGACAAAAGCAAACCACCGACAAAAGTTATTGAGTTCCACTCATTAAAGCAAATCCACATATCCATCTAGTGCACATACATAGTGGATTTGATTAGGAGTGACGTGAATCGGATCAACGTGACCATTAGCGTGAATTGTTTATCTTAAAGAAGTCTAAAGTTCGGACGATTTTTAATTTTTAATTACCAAAGTGGGTCCAATAAAGTTACAAAATCCCACAAATGGAATTTGAAATTTGTGTATAATGGGCACTCAAGGCCATTTTGGATCCATCAATTCACATACCTAAAATATTTCGATTGTTTATCTTTTTGATCAGTAAAGTTAGTATTGTTAAAATAAGGTTAAAGTATATATAAATACCCCCTCAACTATCACTTTTTCTCATGAAAATCCCCTCACATTTCAAAGCGCCTATACAGACCTCCTCAACTAATCTCTGTTACCCAATTGACACCCTTCCACCTCTAAATCGTTTGTGATAAACCCCCTCATCTATAAATCGGACAAAAATACCCTTGTTGCATTACATACATACACCTCCTCTAACCATTCTTTTTCTTCCTTCTACAAACAACCTCCAATCAAAACCCAAAATCAGCAAATAGATCAGAAACTTTGGTTCATACATATATATAGAGGCCGGTTCCACCCACACAATTTTTTTAAAAAAACACTCCATCTCAACCATTAAAATCAATGGTTGGATTAAAACTTAAAAGGACAGTATTCTCCTCCCCCTCTCAATCACAGGTAATCTCTCCCTCTCCATCTAAGTTATTCTCTCTTTATATCCTAACCGACTAACCACTGGTTCTGGTGACCTTTTTTTCTCTCTCCTCCAATACACACACTCTCTCTAAAGGAAAGTTAAAAAAATAGAGATGAGAAAAGCAACGCAGCAGCTGCCATCGATTACCACCACCATTCTTCTCGACTTCTCTTCTCCCACGCCTCTCTCATTTCCCTCGCCTGCTTCCCTTCTCATTTCTTATCCGCAAAAGAACCACCGCAACACCTGCCACCGTCGCGCCACAGTTTTCGCGCTATTTTTATGGTTATATACAGAAGGTTCTCTTTAAAATGATTAATGTAAGGAAAAAAGAAATTGTATAGAAAAAAATGATTAGAACAACGACCGATAGAATAAGGGTATAATATAAATGTTAGGGGGTCTCCGTGGAACAAAGTGATAGTTGAGGAGGTGTTTATATACTTTTGCCTTATAAAAAAAGGATATCTTAGTCATTTCCTCCATTCCGTTAACGGAGTTATCATTTTTTTCATTTTCAGTAGTTGAGGGGGTCTGTATGGGCGCTTTTAAATGTGAGGGGGTCTCCATGAGAAAAAGTGATAGTTGAGGGGGTGTTTATATACTTTTGCCTTAAAATAATAGATCAACACTTTGAAAGTTTGGAAGAGGATCGAGTTGAACTCATAACCTCTATTTTCCTGGCACTTAAATGCACTCCTTGATGTCGTTGGACCGTAGGCCTATTGGCTACAATATTTCAATTGTTTTGCCGGATTCAAATCAAATTATGGGAGGATCTTAGTTGTGAACCCGATCCAATTCAAATAAGGTCCAACAGGCACCCCATGCCCTAAAAATAAGGTCCTGATCTTGATTCGTAACTTTGTGCTAGCAAATCTTCAACGGTACATAATTTCAACATTTTTCCACAACAAACATGAAAAGAACTGAATAAATTCTTTTTATTTTCTTGAGTTTCAATGAAAGAATACAACCATACATATAGGAAATGGAAACAACCAAATTGGAAGGAAAATAATTAGGAGAATAGGTCTCCTCTAAAGGTAATAATTGATCCTAATAGATGGTTGCCTTTGTATAGAGTTCCTATCATAATGGGATTGATTTTGTTTCAGTGGGTGATATCCATTAATACTCCCCCTCAAGATAGAGCATGCGGGGACGTAATGCCCAGCTTGGATGTCAAAATACGGAAATGATCAACACACAAGGCCTTAGTGAAAACATCAGCCAATTGGTCAGCTGAGGCAATGTGTTGAAGGCGAAGAAGACCTTGTTGAACCCATTCACGAATGAGATGGCAGTCGATTTCAATGTGTTTGGAGCGCTCATGGAAGATCGGATTCCGGGCGATATGTAAGGCTGCTTGATTGTCACAATGTAGAGTAATTGGAGAGGATAGTGGAACCGCTAAATCGTGAAGCAAAGTGCGAAGCCATAACAATTCGAAGTGGTCAAGGCCATGGCCCGATATTTGGCTTCAGCGGAAGAGCGGGACACAACACTTTGCTTTTTTGTGCGCCATGAAACTGGATTGGTACCAAAAGTAATTTAATAACCGATGGTGGAGTGACGAGTCATGGGACAACTAGCCCAATCCGAGTCAGTATAGCCAGTAAGAGTGAGGGCCGAACTGGAAGAGAAGAGTAGGCCATGAGAGACGGAGCCCTTGAGGTAGCGAAGTATGCGAATGGCAGCATCAAAGTGAGGAACCTGAGGTGTATGCATGAACTGGCTGAGTAAATTGATGGCGAACGTGATATCGGGGTGCGAAATAGTGAGATATATCAGGCGCCCGATGAGCCGGCGGTAGGAGCTCGGGTCTGAGATGGGATCACCGGAATCGGCCGAGAGCTTAAGATGTTGTTCCATAGGATAAGAGGCTTGACGGCAACCGGATTGCCCTGCATCGGCGAGGATGTGAAGAACATATTTGCGCTGATTAATGAAAATACCTTTGGCGGAGCGAGCCACTTCGATGCCCAAAAAATATTTGAGCTTCCCAAGATCCTTTAACTGAAATTTACTCGATAAAAATTCTTGTAAGCGGCGAATGGACTGTAAGTCATTGCCTGTAACAAGCAAATCATCAACATAAACAAGAACAATCAGAATAATAGAGCCAGTTTGCCGAGTAAATAGAGAGTGATCAGCTTGGGATTGTGTAAAACCATCCGATAGAAGTACTGTGGACAGTTTAGAGTACCAATTACAAGATGCCTGTTTGAGTCCATAGAGGGACTTTTGTAAGTGACAGACACAGGTCTCCCCCAGTTGACCATATCCTGGAGGAAGAGACATGTAAACATCCTCGTCAAGGTCTCCATGCAAGAAGGCATTTTTAACGTCTAATTGGTGTTTATCAGTTACGAGTAGCGGCAATAGCCAGCACACAGCGGACAGTGACCAATTTTGCAACAGGAGCAAAGGTGTCATGAAAGTCCAAGCCCTCAACTTGAGTATAGCCTTTGACGACCAAACAGGCTTTATAACGTTCTACGGATCCATTTGCTTTTAATTTAGTTTTAAAAACCCATTTACAGCTGAAAGATTTTTTTTCAGGGGGACAGGAGCAAGTACCCATGTTTTGGTTTGTTCAAGTGCATTGAGTTCATTAGAAATAGCAGCACGCCAGTGGGCATGCTTGATGGCATGATTATACGAAGAGGGATCATGAAAATTAGATAAAACAGAGATAAACATGAAGTGGGATGGAGAAAGATGGGAATAAGAAATGAAATTACTGAGTGAATAGACTGTACCTGAAGACTGAGTTGGAGCAAAGGTGGAGGCAGCAGTGGCTGAAGGGAGAGTGGGGCATATGTAGTCCTGAAGGTAGCTCGAGGGCCAATGAGGACGGGTTGGTCGAGAAGGGATGGCGAGGGAAGAGGAGTCCGGGGATAGGCGATTAATGGTGGGTGGAGTCAGGTCGGTAGGGGATGGATCAGGTAAGGGAGGTGGGCTAGGATGGATGATATTAAAGGTAGTGGAAGGGGGAGGTTGGGTTGGTGGAGAGAGCTAAGTGATTCAATTGAATATAAGTCAGTAAGGCTAGGTGGTGGAGTGGTGGGAGGTGGGATATAATGGGGGCTTTGGTTGTGAAAGGGAAAAATAGTCGCAAAAAAAGTAACATCCTTAGAGATAAAAAAAACGTGTTCATGTTGAGATTGAAAACACGGTAGCCACCGTGGCATGGGGGGTATCCCAAGAAAACACAAGGAACACCGTGGGTTTGAAATTTGTCACGGCCGAGACGGGATGTTTGTGCATAGCAAAAACATCCAAAAATACGTAAATATTTGTAATTGGGGGTTTTGCGAAAAAGTTGTTCGTAAGGGGAGACGTTTTTTAAAGTTTGTGAAGGGGTGCGGTTAATGAGATAAACTGCAGTTAGGGATACACTCGCCCCAAAATTTGATGGGAAGGTGAGCATGAAAGCGTAAGCATCGGGCCACGTTTAAGATGTGGCGATGTTTACGTTCGGCCATTCCATTTTGTCGAGGGGTATCAACGCAGGTTAATTCTTGTAAAATGGCATTGTCATGAAATAACTTGAGAATTGGACGGGATAAAAATTCAAGGGCATTATCCGACCGAAAACATTTAACGTTGGCATTGAACTGTGTTTTGACCATGTTGAGGAAAAATTGGATTTTGGAAAGAGCATCCGATTCGTAACGCAATAAGTACACCCAAGTAGCGCGTGTGCAATCATCAACTATGATAAGAAAATAACGGGCCCCACAAGAAACAATATGATAAGCACCCCAAGTGTCTACAAATATTTGATAAAAAGGAATAGTACTTTTATAGAGAACTAAATTAAAAGGGAGGTGTGTATGTTTGCCACGCAAACAGGCAGCACAAGGTGAAATAGTAGCATGACGATAATTAAAAGATCAAGGTAAACTAGTGGTTGCTGGGTGACCTAAACGTTGGTGCCATAGGCTGGAATCATCGGACAGAGCGGCGAGGGCGGTGGAGGATGAGGTACGGAGGTAGTACAAACCATTGCGTGCCTCACCCATTCCAATCACAGTCTTCGATTTGAGGTCCTGAAAAAGAAAAACACAATGCACTTGAGATCACGGGATAATTGTTGGACATATAGCAAATTAAAATGAATACTAGGGACATGGGATACACCAACTAATGTGATGGAAGGGGTGACTGTTATATTGCCAATATGTGAGATAGTATGAGTAGAACCAGAAGCGGATTTAATGTATAAAAAAATTTGTGTAGCTGTATATGAATCAAAAAAGGATAGATAAGGCGTCATGTGGGTTGTCGCCCCACTATTGATAATCCAATCATGGGAAATTAAATTGGTATTACCGGTATAAAAAGTAGATGGATTGGCATAAATGTCATGTGCTTGGGACGTCTCGGCAGGACTCGAGTGAGGATTGGATTCCATGATAGCTGCATAATTGGACCGACCAGATGATTGGTTGGGAAGATGGTTGAAAAACCAATCAAGATACCCAATGAGCTTAAAACAACCCAACTTATAATGACCCGTACGGTTGCAATGACTACATAGTGCATTCGGATCGTAGCTGGGTCGAGTTCGTGGGTTGGGAGGCTGGACATTTTGTGGTTGGCATGGCTGGTTGCCACAAGCTGAGGGCGGCTGTCTGGTTTGCTGGACCCTTGGCTGATTTGATGAAAAAAAACACTTGACCTTGAGAGTTATGTTGCTGCCCATCGTTGAGTTTTGATTTATTTGGTTAAGGTTGAAAACTTTGACTCATCATTGTCATGGCCGAGTCCTCTTGCATGTGTGGGGTAGTGACGATAAGCGGAGAATTTTTGGTTTGTTGTTTCGAGATTAATAACTCCCACTACATTATCTGCTATCCCTGTCCTTGTACAGCACCGACTCATTGAATATGACATCCCGGCTTCGATTATCTTCCATTTTTCTCATCCCAGAAACGATAACCAAACTCATCGCCGCCGTACCCAATGAACGTGCACTTCAGTGACTTAGCATCTAGCTTGTCTCTGACTTTTTCACTGAGGTGGACATAAGCAACACAACCGAAAACTTTCAAGTGTGAGAGATTTACCTCTTTACCGCTCCAAACCTCCTCTGGTATCCTAAAGTTCAACGGAACTGATGGCCCATGGTTGATTAAGTATGCTGATGTACTGATCGCGTCTGCCCAAAACTGCTTGGGCAATCCCGTGTGTATCCGCATTCTCCGCGCACGCTCTGTCAGAGTCCTGTTCATCCGCTCCGCAATGCCATTCTGCTGCGGAGTTCCTGGAAGAGTCTTCTCTAAACGGATCCCGAATAGAGCACAAGCTCTCTTGTACTCGCCCAGTTTATACTCTCCCCCATTGTCTGACCTCAAACACTTCACCTTCAAGTTTGTCTCGTTCTCTACTTTGGCTTTCCACTTCATAAAAATTTTGGATACCTCTGACTTGTGTTTCATAAAGTAGACCCATGCTTTCCTTGAGTGATCATCGATGAAAGTAACAAAGTGCCTCGACCCGCCAAGAGAATGCACTGGTGCGGGACCCCATACGTCTGTATGAACAAGCTCCAACTTGTTTGGCTTGAGAGGTCTAACACTTTTCTGGAAACTAACCCGCCTCTACTTGCCGAAGATACAGTTTTCTCACATGTCGAAATCCACTGACTCAACTAGCAGCTTTCCCTGTGTCTGCAAAACCTTCATCCCCTTCTCGCTCATATGTCCCAACCTATCGTGCCACGAACATGAACTCACTTGGCTCTCTAGCCGCAAACCTTCCGCGAGCCTACCCTCGCGCGGTACCACCTCCGCATGACCCTCCCGATCCTCGCGCGGGACCACCCCCGCGAGTCCCTCCGTGATGGCAAGTGAATGACTCCCATGTGAAGTTAAATAGAGAGTACTTACTTTCTTTCTGCGCGCTACCACCATGGTACCGTTGGAGACCTTCCACGCGTCTCCTGTGAATGTTGAGGTATATCCCGCTGCTCCCAGTTACCCAACTGAAACAAGATTCCTCTTCAGCTGCGGGACGTGTCTGACATCTTTCAAACACCATCTAAACCCTTGCATTTCAATCTGCACATCACTCATTCCCACTATACTACATGGCTCATCATCGCCCAAGTATACTAGCCCGAAGTCATTTGCTACATAGTTCTTCAGAACTCCCTTGCTAGCAGTCGCATGGAATGAGGCGTATGAGTCAACCACCCATGACTCCGCAATACTGTCCATTGAAAGAATAAGTGCATCATGCACGATGTGGGCTTCCTGCTCACCATTATTCTTCTTTGGAGCGTTGCAGACTGAAGACATGTGACCCGTCTGACCACAGTTCTACCATTCACCTTTAATGCCGCGTACTTGTGTTTTGCCGCGATACTTCTTGCCACGCGACTTCGACCGGCTCTTGTTCTGGTTTTGACCACTCCTGGTCTGGCCTCTGCCTCTCTGCTTAAAACTTAGAGCGGAACCTGAACCGCTAGAGCCCGACGCTTCCTCAAGCGATTTCCTTCTAACTTCCTTTGTCAGAATCAAACTGACTATATCATTCAGTTTGAGTTTCTCCTTTCCAGCCGAGTTACTAATCGCAATAACCATCCCTTGCCAGCTTTGTAGAGACCCGTATTTTTCTTTTAGGCTGTATTTTATTTATTTATTTTTTTTCTTTTGTTAGTGTCCAGCTCGTTGAGATACACGGTACGGATATTTGGTGTGACGTCTTCGTGGGAGGATATAAGGATAATTGTGCTAGAGGTGCACGTGTGTGTGTGGGGTGGGAGCATGGGATTACTCCCCATGCAATAATTCCCCCAGGAGACAACTTTCTCCCATTTTTCTTTTTTCTCTCTCTCCCTCTCGGCAGTCCCTCTCTCCTCTCCTCCGAAAATTTTCTCCTCTCTTCTCTCCTCGATTTCATCTACTTCGAGCGTGATTCCGAGCAAAGTTCAAGAATTAAAGTTGTTCTACGGCGCATGGGCTTTCCGAATATTCAAGAAAAATCATGATCAGACCGCGTGGGAGCTTGGTTGACTTGGTCAAAGGGCCGGGTTTTGTTCAAAACCCATGAGGTAGGGATTTCTTATGCTTGTTATGCGTTTGTACGGTGTTTATGTTACTAGATCGTGCTTTGTTTCGTTGTTTGAGGTTGTTTGTTCCTTTTCTGAAAATCTGCAGAACAGGGCCTCTGTTTTTGGGGTTTTACGCCTTCTTAAACTCATGATTGAATTTTGGTTCCTTCATATGAAATAGAGTAAACTTAGAGCCCGTTCTAATGCCACTGGAATCACTCAAAACCGTTGAGAATTGAATTTATGGTGATTTTTAGAATACTGGTCTGTAATCTGTCTCGTTTTCTGGGTTTCAGCCTACTTCGAACGGCCATAACTTTCCCGTCCGATGTCCGTTTTATGCAAATCTTATATCGGTTCGAAGGTCTTGAAGTTAGCTTTCATTTGCCACTAGAATCGCCTTAAAATTCTTAGTACACCGAAAGTTATGTCCATTTGAGTGGAGCTGTGTCAATCTGATACGCAGATTCATATCGCTTCGGTAAATGCCTGTTTAACCATTTTTGGAGTGCAGATTTGACTAGGGTTCCTTCATACCTTTTAAGCTTCATTCACTCGCGCAACTTTTGGGACTGGAATCGTTCAAAAATATTAAGAACTCGATTTATTATGATTTTTAGAAGATTGCCCTGTAATCTGAAAGTCTGGGCAGCGTACAGAGCTGTGTATTTCATCGTTTGCTATGGTTAAATGACATTATTGATTATGGGTCCTTATGGGTTTTAAAGATTGGTAAGTTGGTGAACTTTTGGCGCTAGAATCATTGAAAGATATTAAGGATGCGATTTTTAATGAATATTCGAATACAGACTGCCTTGTTGGAAATCAGGATATGCTCATGTGTCGATTTTAGATGATTACGGTACTCGTTCGTTGTCTAGGTATTCGGGTGATTATGTGGGCATTGTGGCATGTTGTGATGAATGTTATAAATTTATTATATGTTGAGTATGAGGTTATTAAGTAATGTATGGTAAAACAAAAAAAAGAAATAAAATAAAATTGAGCGATAGAACGGACACGAAAAAAGCCACGGATCCACCGTAACGTGTGATTCCGGAAATGGGATGCACGCGGTCCCAAATGCCCGGAATAGAATGAAAGAATTTATTGGACGCACGGGGTCCCAAATGCCCGGAATTGAATGAAAGAATTTTATTGGACGAATGGGGTCCCAAATGCCCGGAATTGAATGAAAGAATTTTATTGGACGAACGGGGTCCCAAATGCCCGGAATTGAATGAAGGAATTTTATTGGACGAACGGGGTCCCAAATGCCCGGAATTGAATGAAGGAATTTTATTGGACGAACGGGGTCCCAAATGCTCGGAATTGAATGAAAGAATTTTATTGGACGAACGGGGTCCCAAATGCCCGGAATTGAATGAAAGAATTTATTGGACGAACGGGGTTCCAAATGCCCGGAATTGAATGAAAGAATTTATTGGACGAACGGGGTCCCAAATGCCCGGAATTGAATGAAAGAATTTATTGGACGAACGGGGTCCCAAATGCCCGGAATTGAATGAAAGAATTTTATTGGACGAACGGGGTCCCAAATGCCCGGAATTGAATGAAAGAATTTATTGGATGCACGGGGTCCCAAATGCTCGGAATTGAATGAAATACTTGAGAAATACAAGACAAATGGATTATGTTCTAAAAGGAAATTCAGTGATATGCTCGTTTTGTTCTGCTGAGAGATATACTCGTTGTCATTGGCATCTTGGGGTTCGTTGTACATTTAAATTGTTGCTCACTTATTACTATTGATGCGTGATCGTCACATATACGTATAGATCGAGGCAGAATGGAGTATTTGCATAGTGATGGACAAGTGACGGTTGAGGATAAGTTGTGGTCGAATTAGGATAATTCGAGTTGGTTTATGCTTCTAGTCTGACGTATGAGTTGTTAGGAATACCTTTATGAAGTCATGATCCCCCTGTTGTAATATGCTCGTTTGTGGTGGAAGACTCACGTTGCTTTGTGGTATCTAGTTGTATTCACTCACTCCAGGTGCATGATTCATCGCATTTTCATATAGCTTGCGTATAGATTTTCCGACTGGGCTAGTGTAGCTCAACCTATCATTTTCAGGTACATTGCAGGTCACAGTCATGGAGTGCTTGGAGTGCATGCTGATATCGTTGTTTAAAGCTATTTTCAGAAGTTATCCCCGTATCTTTGTAAAAAAAAAAAAATTGTACTGCATTGTATTTGTTTATTTAGAAACATTGTAACTGTTGAACAGGTTTACTGACTCTGGGAACTGTACTGTCCTTTGGGGTATTATTTGTATTATTGCGAGGATTTTAATTATCTAAAAGTTATTATGATTTATTTTGAAAATCGAGGGCGTGACAACTTGGTATCAGAGCGTTAGGTTTGAATACCTAGAGACCATGGGGAGACTTGTAGTCTCATGGGTTCAAAACACTGCATAACTTTTCAAAAAAAAAAAACAAACAAACATTTGAGTGCTTGCATGATTGATGCGTTGTGCTTGTAGTTGCATTTGTAACTATAGTTGTTGTCATCGATTGCAGTCTACCTTTTGATGAGATGAGATCTAGAAAGAAACCGTGGTGATTGAAATGGTCGTGGGTTGTGACGATATTGATGTGTGAAAGAGGAAATTTGTTAGCATACGATACGAGTGCTAGAATATTAATATGACTTGCGAGTTAAGTGTTAGATGTGATTTCTATGTGAACTGTATGGATTATGTATTTAGTTTGAAGCGTGTTAAGTTGTTAATACTTTAAGTAATTTTTTTTAGTGAGAGGTGTATCATAGCTAGAGGATTGAGCTAATAAGCATTTTGAATGTGTTCGAAGGGATGATGTCTTGCTATGGTAATGATTGTATTTTTTTATTGTTATTGTTATGGTAGTTATAGGGGTAGTGATTTTGAGAATAGGTAAGACACGTGGAACCCTTGTAGGTATCTGAGGTTGACTTAGGAATATGAGAGTTATAGGTAGGGTGTCTAGAAATAGTATGTGTCTTCTGGACACCTAGGCGACTACCGATGAGATCCAGTTGGAAGATGCGCTTGATCACCGCTCCTTCTAGATGGAAGGCTCGGAGAGTCAATTGGATACTAGGATTGTGTATAGGGGTTAGATCTTTAGGCTCGAGATAGATGGTTGTACGGAGGAATTTCGTAGAAAAGGGAAGTGTTATGGTGTCGTAGTTTTCATTGTTGAGGTGAATGCCGTGGAGGTGTCATTATGAAAGGATGGTAGAAAATAGTGATAGCATTGCTTGGGTTAAAAAAAGAGACTTGAGGTGTACTATATCGATGTAATTTGAAGCGAGTGATTGATGTTTGTGTGTGGTGAGAGACTTGTTTGAAGTGAGGGCAATATGAATGAGGATTGTTGTGAGTTGAAAGATTAGAGTATAGAGATTGTGTGTGATGTGCAATTGGCGACGTAGACTAGACTGATGACAGTATAGAATGCATTGAGGTATGCCTTTGATAAGATAGATTTGAGAGAGACTAAGGTTTAAATAGTGGTAGTGATAGCAATGATGGTGATAGGAGTCTTAGAATATAATGAGAAGTATAGAAGAATTGTTTGCAACCTCGGAGTCTTGTGAGTGTTCAGGGATAAGTCTGTCAATTGGTTTGTGTCGGTGTTTGAGTTCTAGCATGATGATATTCGAGAGTATCAGATGTCCGTTGGTGGAGCTATTGCACACTTTGTGTAGGTGCTCTAGTGATGAGATATTAATAGGTTGCAATATTGTTAAAATAGAGGAATGAGTAATATTAATGATACGTGTATTTATGATGTGATGTTTAAGATTGTCAATGTGAAAAAGTACGCGATCTAACTCGACCGAATGAATGAGAAAGCTTGAGATTGGTAGAGTAAATAGACATTGCATAAGGTTTTGTGAGAGTAAAAGGAACAAGATGATAGTTGGGCTGTCTGAAGCCATGAATTGTAAAGTAGTGGATACTTGGTGAGTTCGTTGGATATTGAGTGAGTGTTAATGCTTGAATATGTGGCTGGTGTTGTGTAAGCCATTAAATTATACGGTTGATTTTTAGGAGATATTTCATGTATGAAATGTGTTTGTATTTCATTTAAGTGCTTGATCTGTTGTGAATCTGAGTGTGTGGGATTTGCCCTTAGAATGCAATCCAGAATTGGTACAAAGAGTTATGTGGATACATAGTGGTGTGAGATAGAGATTGTGGCTGATTTATGTGTATTGAGTATCTATGTATGGAATTATCAGTGTTTGGTTAATGGAAGTGTCCTATTGATTCGTCCGAAGATCGAGTTGAACTCAAAAAAAAAATTTCCTTTTACCTTTTCCGAATGAGGATGATGTTGTATGAAAGTTGATTCTTAGTTTAGTTCGTCTTGAAAAAAAAAAAATGATAGCGATACAAGCTTGGTGTCGGCTATATTATGATGATGTGAATCTTATCTTAAATTCGTTACCATGTTGTCTAAATTGTCATATCCTAAAAGACTACATATGGTGCATAAAGATTGACTAGCGATGATATCTTTCAAAAAAAAAATTATTATTTTAAATGAACTTTTCCTGTTAAATTCTATAAAATTTCGCCACTTGGTGGACGTGTTTTGATGATTTATCAACTACAAGAACTAAAATTTTCAATGGACTAAGTTTTTTGTCAAAACTGCTTGGAGTTGTGTAATATTACACTTTTACTATGAGAATGGTAAGTGGGAAACTCATGATTGTTGTTTAATTCTGATCTCATTGTGTCGGACACGTAGACTTCGAGCTGACGTATGTCTTTAAAGGGAACTTGTCTTGAGTTAGCGTTAAGGGTCATTAGAGCTTTTGCTTATATGAGTCTTGGGAGCGAGGGTAAGTGGAATAATAAGAAAGGAAGTGAAATAGAACGTATGAGAGTTGACCACTTTATCAACGTACATGAAAAAAGTCTTATAAACCTCGAGGGAGAGAAGGAAAAATTTTAAACTTGTTAATTGTATATGGCTTGGCAAATTGTTGAGTTACGATGTCGTGAGGTTCTCCTTTGTGTTTGGATACTATCCTTAGAAACGGAACTGATTAATCGGAAAGAGTGAAAATGGATACGGTTTGGGAGACCAAAATTGATTGCTAACACGAGTAAGATTCATACTAATACGGCAAGTCCTTCATCAATGAGTGTGAACCTTAGGATCTTACGATCGTTTTGGTAAGAGGTGATACAAATTGATTATGGCATTGTAGAGTTCATTGTGTCGTGGTCATGAGAGTAGGTGGCTACGAAACGTCGTGAGTGGATACGGTTTTGTGGATTAGAGTTTCTTTGATGATGTGTTTTCGTATGTTTGATTTAAATTTCGAGGACGAAATTTTTTTTAAGGAGGGTAGGATGTAGAGACCCGTATTTTTCTTTTAGGCTGTATTTTATTTATTTATTTATTTTTTTCTTTTGTTAGTGTCCAGCTCGTTGAGATACACGGTACGGATATTCAGTGTGACGTCTTCGTGGGAGGATATAAGGGTAATTGTGCTAGAGGTGCACGTGTGTGTGTGTGAGGTGGGAGCATGGGATTACTCCCCATGCAATAATTCCCCCAGGAGACAACTTTCTCCCATTTTTCTTTTTTTTCTCTCTCTCTCTCGGCAGTCCCTCTCTCCTCTCCTCCGAAAATTTTCTCCTCTCTTCTCTCCTCGATTTCATCTACTTCGAGCGTGATTCCGAGCAAAGTTCAAGAATTAAAGTTGTTCTACGGCGCATGGGCTTTCCGAATATTCAAGAAAAATCATGATCAGACCGCGTGGGAGCTCGGTTGACTTGGTCAAAGGGCCGGGTTTTGTTCAAAACCCATGAGGTAGGGATTTCTTACGCTTGTTATGTGTTTGTACGGTGTTTATGTTACTAGATCGTGCTTTGTTTCGTTGTTTGAGGTTGTTTGTTCATTTTCCGAAAATCTGCAGAACAGGGCCTCTGTTTTTGGGGTTTTACGCCTTCTTAAACTCATGATTGAATTTTGGTTCCTTCATATGAAATAGATTAAACTTAGAGCCCGTTCTAATGCCGCTGGAATCACTCAAAACCGTTGAGAATTGAATTTATGGTGATTTTTAGAATACTGGTCTGTAATCTGTCTCGTTTTCTGGGTTTCAGCCCACTTCGAACGGCCATAACTTTTCCGTCCAATGTCCGTTTTATGCAAATCTTATATCGGTTCGAAGGTCTTGAAGTTAGCTTTCATTTGCCACTAGAATCGCCTTAAAATTCTTAGTACACCGAAAGTTATGTCCATTTGAGTGGAGCTGTGTCAATCTGATACGCAGATTCATATCGCTTCGGTAAATGCCTGTTTAACCATTTTTGGAGTGCAGATTTGACTAGGGTTCCTTCATACCTTTTAAGCTTCATTCACTCGCGCAACTTTTGGGACTGGAATCGTTCAAAAATATTAAGAACTCGATTTATTATGATTTTTAGAAGATTGCCCTGTAATCTGAAAGTCTGGGCAGCGTACAGAGCTGTGTATTTCATCGTTTGCTATGGTTAAATGACATTATTGATTATGGGTCCTTATGGGTTTTAAAGATTGGTAAGTTGGTGAACTTTTGGCGCTAGAATCATTGAAAGATATTAAGGATACGATTTTTAATGAATATCCGAATACAGACTGCCTTGTTGGAAATCAGGATATGCTCATGTGTCGATTTTAGATGATTAAGGTACTCGTTCGTTGTCTAGGTATTCGGGTGATTATGTGGGCATTGTGGCATGTTGTGATGAATGTTATAAATTTATTATATGTTGAGTATGAGGTTATTAAGTAATGTATGGTAAAACAAAAAAAAAAGAAATAAAATAAAATTGAGCGATAGAACGGACACGAAAAAAGCCACGGATCCACCGTAACGTGTGATGCCGGAAATGGGATGCACGGGGTCCCAAATGCCCGGAATAGAATGAAAGAATTTATTGGACGCACGGGGTCCCAAATGCCCGGAATTGAATGAAAGAATTTTATTGGACGAACGGGGTCCCAAATGCCCGGAATTGAATGAAGGAATTTTATTGGACGAACGGGGTCCCAAATGCCCGAAATTGAATGAAAGAATTTATTGGACGAACGGGGTTCCAAATGCCCGGAATTGAATGAAGGAATTTTATTGGACGAACGGGGTCCCAAATGCCCGGAATTGAATGAAAGAATTTATTGGACGAACGGGGTCCCAAATGCCCGGAATTGAATGAAAGAATTTTATTGGACGAACGGTGTCCCAAATGCCTGGAATTGAATGAAAGAATTTATTGGATGCATGGGGTCCCAAATGCTCGGAATTGAATGAAATACTTGAGAAATACAAGACAAATGAATTATGTTCTAAAAGGAAATTCAGTGATATGTTCGTTTTGTTCTGCTGAGAGATATACTCGTTGTCATTGGCATCTTGGGGTTCGTTGTACATTTAAATTGTTGCTCACTTATTACTATTGATGCGTGATCGTCACATATACGTATAGATCGAGGCAGAATGGAGTATTTGCATAGTGATGGACAAGTGACGGTTGAGGATAAGTTGTGGTCGAATTAGGATAATTCGAGTTGGTTTATGCTTCTAGTCTGACGTATGAGTTGTTAGGAATACCTTTATGAAGTCATGATCCCCCTGTTGTAGTATGCTCGTTTGTGGTGGAAGACTCACATTTCTTTGTGGTATCTAGTTGTATTCACTCACGCCAGGTGCATGATTCATCGCATTTTCATATAGCTTGCGTATAGATTTTCCTACTGGGCTAGTGTAGCTCAGCCTATCATTTTCAGGTACATTGCAGGTCACAGTCATGGAGTGCTTGGAGTGCATGCTGATATCGTTGTTTAAAGCTATTTTCAGAAGTTATCCCCGTATCTTTGTAAAAAAAATTGTACTGCATTGTATTTGTTTATTTAGAAACATTGTAACTGTTGAACAGGTTTACTGACTCTGGGAACTGGACTGTCCTTTGGGGTATTATTTGTATTATTGCGAGGATTTTAATTATCTAAAAGTTATTATGATTTATGTTGAAAATCGAGGGCGTGACAAGCTTTCTGGCAACTGAGATAGGATCAACAAGGCTTGAACCTTGTCATCGAACTTAATACCAACAGAGACCAACTGGTCTACTGTTGTATTGAACTCGCTGAGATGCTTCATAAACTAATCTCCTTCAGGCATATCAAAGTTGAACAACTTCTTCATCAAGTGCACCTTGTTTGCCGCGGATGGCTGTTCATACATCTCCCCGAGCGCGTCCATCAGGTCAGACGCAGTTTTTTCTTTCAATATATTATGCGCGACTGACTTCGAGAGTGATACCGAATCAGACCCATCGCCTTCCAGTCAAGAACATCCCATTCCGCGTCAGTCTTACCTTCTTTTTTCTTTCCTTTATCTTTACCCCGCAGCGGCCGGTAAAGATTTTTCTGATACAGATAGTCCTCTATCTGCATCTTCCAGAAAGCAAAGTCCGAACCATCGAACTTCTCAATCTTCGATTTCCCTTCTTCTGAACCCATAGCTCCCTTGGAAATCCAGACTGCCCAAAAGCTTCAATCGGAAAACTGTTGAACACCCTTACCGCAACCGCGGCTCTAATACCAGTTGTTGGGAAATCGAAGCCTCGCACTCGACTCACAACGAACAAAAAATACTTCAGGATCTTGGGATACTATCGTCACAAAAACCAAACCAGAGAAAAGGAAAAAGAAAGAGGAACAGAAAAATAGAACACACAGATATACGAGGTTCGGCAACTTGCCTACATCCCCGGGAGCCACACCAGTCCACTATGAACGAAATATTACAAGTCTTCTCCTCCTCTCTGAGAAAAGTTCTCTTGCACTTTCTTTCACTAGAAACCCTCTCTAGAAATTTTCTCTCTGTACAGCCTCAAGAGATAATGAATACAACAACTAATATTTATAGGCAAACCCTAAGTGATAGCTGGACCCGTCCAACCAATTTGGGCCGCGGCCCACGGCCCATCTCGGCCACGAGCCTGTCTGTCGCGCGCTACCTACCGCGATGCTGACCGCGTGCCTAACTGTTGCGGAACTCTCCGCGCTGGTCATGGACCTTTGTTGCTGAATTCTATTGCTGAAAGTTGTCTGCATCCCCAACAAAAAGAAAAAGAACGATACAGCAAAACATATGACAGCGGAACAAACAAGGAGGTCGGAAATCAAAGAGAGGAGAGGGAGAGAGACCAGTGGACCGAAGACCTTACCGAAGATGACCCCGTCGCCATCTGGAATCCCCAAAAGCGACCGCCGAAAAACCACAAATTTGGCCCCCATAAACGATCACGGGAAAGTTAAAAATGAGATTTCTTAAACTCCAATTTTTTGTTTGTTTTAACTTAAGTTGATAAAGTTACAGATAGACAAACGACTCCTTTATTTTAAAGTGCTTATACAGAACTATTAAGGATAATCTAGACATTCATGTACTCATCAAAAAAAAATCTAGACATTCATGCAATAATAAGGAATTCTACAGCTTACAAATAGTTTGAACTTATATTCTAAGATTATAAAAAGCTACATCAACATATGTACAAATTAATTTAAGTATTTAAGCAAATAATAAAAAATCTATGATAAGAAGTTCAACTTATAAAAGTGATAACACAGTTGGCTATTATGTTGTATCACTAGAAATTGCCCGTGCCTAAAGGCACGGGTCGATGAATTTGTTATTTAGTATGATTTTGAGTGACCTTAGCTAGGTGTGAGCTTAGCTAGCGGGATGCCCACGCCTAAAAGCACTTGCGATCAAAATTTAACTTCCCGCTATATTAAACACTCGATTGTAAAAGGGTGGAGATTTATGCAGAAAAATGTGTTACAAATCCAACGGTCGAGGGAATTTATATGGGCCACCATACCGTCGCGAATTGTATTATAGATTTAAGAGGTCAAAAAATTCAATCCCCAACCAACATCTTGCCAAAATCATAAAATTATGTGTAATGAGTTTGTAGTTAATGGACAGTCAACATGGTACCACTTGAGCAAACAACATTCAAACCTCCACCTCCTTCATCCCACCAAATATTCCTATTCAATAAAGGAGCTAACTTCCTGCACAATGGAGAGCAACCATGGAAAAAATTGATATAGTCCAACCACACAGGGGTGTGCACCAGTCGGACGGGTCGGGTTCGGCCCCGAACCCAACCCGACAGGTCGGGTATTGATTTTTTTGGCCCCGAACCCGAACCGAAGAAGAGGGAATAACCGTCCGCGTGCCCAATTTTTTCGGTCGGGTCGGGTCCGACCAAAACCGAAGTACTCTATGTGAATTGTTCACCTTTTGGTCGGGTCGGGTAAGAAAAATAGCACCCCGAGCCCCCGAACTGAAAACTGATTTTTTTGAAAAAATGTACTCGTACCCGACCGAACCCCATGTTCGGCCCCGCCCGAAACCCTTCGGTTTGGGTCGGGTCGGGTCCGTTGGGCCTCGGTTTTTTGCACACCCCTAGAACAGGAAAGCCTGGCCTGTTGAGGAAACAAAATAGGAAAAGGTAGCTCAAAGAATAACTAAGAACCCATCTCAAGATTCATTAACCCATCTCAAGAGACTGACCTGTTTGAATCAATATTGTGTCTCAAAAGTCTCTTTTTTTTCTTGTAGCTAAGAACCCATCTCAAGATTCATTGACCCATGTATTCTAAAACCAACCGAAGTCTCATTGTTCCCTTTTCAAAAACCAAAAAGTTACCCTGGGCAAAAATCTAAGAATGAACTATTTATTTTCGTACACTCAAACCAAATGCATGAAGAACCTAAATGGGCATCTAGTTATGTTTTTAGAAGTAGAAAAAGAAACAACTCCACCATTTTCAGCTCGGGGTTCTCCTCTGTTTTCCTCTGTTTTGGTGCAACTCAATTGGGCTAGACAGACGATTAAGACCATAGAGAAGCTACCAATAACAAAAGTAGGCAAAAAAATAACCCAAGAATTTCATACCCAAGTAGAGTTCTCAAACAACCGCACAAACGATGAAGAAAAACATTATCAGTCATTAGAAAACCTTACCATGTCAGACAATGGGAGACTTCCACAGCTGCCATGTAGCAACCTCCACGATTAGAATTGAAACAACCTGCACATATAGAAAATGAGACACATATCAACTTGGTACGATATAACCCAGTTGACAACTCAAATGCACTATGGCACTACCAACGATGATTCAAATGCACTACCAAAAATGATTCAAATCATGTAACTCCACCACTATCTGGGATAAGACTATACTCTTAATTCATCTGAGATAAAACAATCATAGCTGTCTCTTGATGTTTAGTGTGGAAGAGAAGCCAATCTGCATCATTTTTAACAAAAATGTGTTTTGGGGTCGTACCTAGGCACTTCTCCAAATATTTATTGCAAACTAAATTAGCCGTTCTTACACAATATTGATCCCATCAAATTGAACTATATTCCTACAAAAATTTGCTTTCACAAATAAGGGGAACACAAATTCAGCTCCAATCTCAGTGAGTGTAAGATGGATCCTAACAATATTACGGTAGCCAAATCTCATTAAAGAACTTGACTTTTGAATTATTTTTGTTAAATGAACATATTAATCCGGAAACAACAAACTAAGAATTAGCAGCCGAAAGATGGTTGAACGAATTTCTGATCATCAACCACCCACAATCAATTGCTTGTCGCAAACTGATTGACAAAGAAGTCACCTTACTATAAAGTTGTGGTTGTTAGTTTTACTTATGACTTGCATACTTCCCAATTTGATGTGTACTCTTCCGAGAGCGGCTCTTGAAAAAGCACAGTTGCCACCCCTGGGATTCCCAACCGCCGAGGATATGGGGCCGTTTGGAATGGAAAAATCATTTGGATGAGTTGCTGCAGGCCGGGTCGGGAGAGTTGCTCGAAGCATGATCACTATTACTTTCAATTCGACTTAGATGCAGAGAGGCCAACTACGACTGGAGTGCCATCCCCGGCCGGTTATCATTCTAAGGGGATTCTGTATTTTGGAGAATGTGGGGGCCGTTTGCTTCTTATACAAAATCCTAATAGGTACAATGGTACAGAATTCTGGGTGCTTGAGATGATAGACGGAGAGAGTAAGTTTCGGTGGACTGTCAAATACAGAGTTTATCTAAAACCCTTACCATTGTCACCAAGAAGCACCTATGGGGGTTTAGGGTTTTCGGTGAGTGTTATGAGTGTGGGAGCAAATGAAAATGATCTGGCAGTGGTGTTATACGCCGGAGGCAAATTCATACGATATAACATCAAGCGTAAGACATTGAAGGTGCTTTGTGATTTGGAAGGAGGAAACTTTCCAGCTTGCATATCCCGTCCTCGTCAATTCTTTGAAAGTCTAACGCCTGTTTGAGTGATGTCCTCCTCAATCTGTAGAAGAAATGCCTGAAATATATTTTTTTGATTTGGTTCAAAACGTTGATTTATTTGCTATCTCTGTCATAGCCTAGTAGGTGCAATTGTTCTTCAAAAGTCTATATAACATATGTTTAAGTGAGATCTTGAAGCTATGTCATAGTCTGTTTTTGATAATAGACCCAACCTTGTTTGGATGTGCAACATGTTACGTTCATGTTGAATCTTATAAGTATTTAAAAAATATGAACCTTAGTGGAACGGGGCCAGAGTCATTTCCCTTTGGACACCCTTGGCCTATGTTGCCAAATTATCGAATTAATGTTGGGAAAAATGTCATGCAGCCCGCTCTGGTAGGAAAGCCACTGTGATTGGGATGAGAAATTCCGTGCTATGAGAAGGAAATACAAGTTTAGAACCTCTGTTCTAAAAATTGTGTCTGGGCGACCATCTAGTTGGCACCTAGCCCCTAAGAAGGGGGTCCAACGCAAAGAAAAAAATTGGCCTAGGCGCTGACTAAGGAGCTAGTCAGCCCAGCATAAACATTAGCTATCCTTTCTCGGGACCGAGAGTTCCGAACCTGTTTGATTTTATCCAGTCGACCCTTCGTTAGGAGAGTTTATGAGTTTGTCTCGAATTAAAAAATAATAATAATAATAATTTCATTGGAACGATTCATTTTGCACAACTCGTCGATAGAATGCCAATGTCAAAAATCAAGAACTAATCGCCTTTTCTGCAACAGAGATAATAAATCCAACAACGAATTCTATTAATGATTTCCATTCAGTATTCCTGTTTTTTTGAAGTACTACCTGTTATGATATCACTAAATTGAAGTTGAAAAGTTCAATAAATTTTGGGTTGGTAGCACTGCATTTCCACTCGGCCCGAGATTCTCTGTGCTGAAAAATGGTGTGCCCCTGTGTCGAGTTCATTGGACCGTTAGATTATGTGAGTTTTTTTATGTTCTAAAATTTTTGTGTGATCCAACGGCCGAAAGTACATACTTGTCGCAGGAACACACCATTTTTCAGGATAAAGGATCTCCGGCCTTCTTCTCAAGCCAGGACTGAATCTCTTTCTTCGTCGAGCCCCCTCTAATTATGAGCATTTGTGGGTTTGTCCCATAAATAGGAAAAAGAATCATGGTTTTTTAGGACTCGTCAAGAAGAACACCTATGTGGAAATTAGTTTGATTAGACATCGATTGTTTGCTATAGGAACTAATCGCTTTTGTGCAAGAAAAATGACGTCCTTATTGCATCATAAGTCCCTATACGAAGCTCTCTTTTTCAATCAATTGATTGAGCATCGTTTGTTATATGAACTAATCAAAAACCCCCGATTAGTTTTCATTTATCTCGCACAAAAGCAATTAGTTCATATAGCAAACGATCGATGTCTAATCAAATCACATGGGTGTTCTTCTTGACTACTCCTACAAAACCATGATTCTTTTTCCTATTTATGGGACAAACCCACATAGAAAAAAAAGAGTACGACTATTGGTACACCATTTGGTGTACCAAATGTACACCACGTTGTGTGGGGCTCATTTTCGACCCGTTGTGTGGGACCCACATTGTAGCCGCTCAATTTGTTCAAAGTAGTTTTAAGGATCTTTGCAAAAAAAAATTAGTCAATCAAAAAATGGTAAGGGCTTTTTCAGCTATTTACTCAATTTCCTGATGCAAATAACTTATAAAGCCTACACTGATATCCGACTAAACGAATTTTTTATGGGAATCTATAAAAAAAAAACATTTTAAACGAATTGAGCCGCTCTGATCATTTGTGTGAGACATTGAAATGAGATCCTAATACAATGTATATTTAGTGTACACCAAACACATAGTGTATATTTATTATACGCCAAACGATATACGCATAGTTTAATTGTTTCATACAATACATTTGTCTTCAAATAAAGGTGAAATTACACGGATACCCCCTCATCTATCTGGTTTGGACACGAACACCCCTTAACCTTTAAAACTGCCCATACACACCCCCTCATCTACTGAAAAGGGAAAAAAGCCTCAACGCCGTTAACGGAATGAACGAAATGTCAAATATACCCTTGGTGAAATTACACGGATACTCCCTCATCTATCTAGTGTGGACACGGACACCCCCTCATCTTTAAAAATGCCCATACACACCCCCTCATCTACTGAAAAGGAAAAAAAAAACCCTCAACGCCGTTAACGGAATGAACAAAATGTCAAATATTCCCTTTGTTATGAAATGGAGCAACAAGCATACGCCACACTTCATTCGATCAGAAAATTCTCTCCACCCTACTCGATCATGGCGCCTCTGTCTCTCTTCCTCTCCCTCTCCCTCTTCAACTTGCATTTAGATCATGGCTAATCCTAGATCGTGAAGAAAACCTAAGTTTCAAAGAACATCGGATCTTGTACACTGTAGAAAAGCTGTAGATCGTGGCAACCCTACTTTGGAAGGTATGTTTTATATGTAAAAAAATTCTAGATCATGGCCCCCTTGAGGACTTTAAATACAAAATGGATGACAAGCAAATGCAAAACAACAAAAGCCCCAATTTTTAAAGGTTATTGAAGTCACCACTATACAACACCTTTTAAAAACCCTACTATTCCCAAACAAAAACCCTAATGTATTCATATATCATATAATATGAACATATACATCTACATTTGTGCCATTTAATAAGAAAATCTAGAATTTTTTGACATACAAAACACACCTTCCAAAGTAGGGTTTGCCATGATCTATAACTTTTTTACAATGTACACGATCTGATGTTCTTTGAAACTTAGGTTTTCTTCACGATCTAGGGTTAGCCATGATCTACAATGCAAGTTGAAGAGGGAGAGGAAGAGAGACAGAGGCACCATGATCGAGTAGGGTGGAGAGAATTTTCTGATCGAATGAAGTGTGGCGTATGCTTGTTGCTCCATTTCATAACAAAGGGAATATTTGACATTTGGTTCATTCCGTTAACAGTGTTGAGGTTTTTTTTTTTCCTTTTCAGTAGATGAGGGGGTGTGTATGGGCATTTTTAAAGGTTAGGGGGTGTCCGTGTCCAAACCAGATAGATGAGGGAGTATCCGTGTAATTTCACCAAGGGTATATTTGACATTTCGTTTATTCCGTTAACGGCGTTGAGGCTTTTTTCCCTTTTCAGTAGATGAGGGGGTGTGTATGGGCAGTTTTAAAGGTTAGGGGGTGTTCATGTCCAAACCAGATAGATGAGGGGGTGTCCGTGTAATTTCACCTCAAATAAATAATTGACTTTCAATTCAATGTGTCAATTTACTAGAATTTGCCCGTGTCTGAAGGCACGGCGCCACGCGTTTTGAACACAACTAAAATAAATTGCGAAACTATTGATATATTTTTTCTTATCCTTTTGTTTAATTTACAAAAAAAAAAAAACACACACACACACACCAAAAAAATTGAAATTGGTCAACCGATAAACAAAAATATTTCTTACCCTTTTGTTTAGTTTATGATCTGCCTTAATTTTATAAATAAAATTTTATTACTTTCTATCTTCCCATAACAAAATAGAGTTGGAATAAAAAAAATTAAAGAAGATTTCGCTTTATTTCGGAGAGAGAGAGAGTGCTCAGGTTTCAAAAATTACTTCTCTTCCTTATTTCAAAATCCGGCTATTTTTTTGGCAATGAAATTTTATTACTTTCTATTTATCCATAACAAAAGAGAGTTGGAATAGGAAAGATTAAAAAAGATTGAAAATAGGATTTTTTTAACCCTATAACTCTTCTCAGCCTCATAACAAAAGAGTGTTGGGATAAGAAAAGTTACTCTCTCCGTCTCTTTATTAGAGTCTTGTATTCCATTTTGGGTTGTCCCTTAATAAGTGTCCATTTTGTAAAGTTAATGGGTAAAAGTTGGTGAATTTTCCATTTTACCCCTAAAAGTAGATTCTATTTTGAAAAGTTAGTAAGTAAAAATGTAATGATGATGTTTAATAGACGGTAATGAGGGAAAGTGGAGGTAAAAGTTGATGTGAAAGATGTAATGATGATCTCTTTTTAATAAGTTGGAATTACGAAGTAGGACTCTTAAAAAGTGACGGAGGGAGTAGAAGATTTTGCCTTGCTTCAGAGAGAGAGAGAGAGCGCTAAGGTTTCAAAAATTACTTCCCTTTTTAATTTCAAAATCCGGCTCTTTCTTTTGGCAATAAAATTTTATTACTTTCTATCTTTCTATAACAAAAGAGAAATGAAATAGGAAAGGTTAAAAAAGATTGAAAATAAAATTTTTCAGCCTAAAGACTCTTCTCAACCGTAGAATTTATGAGGAATAAGTTTGGGCCGACAAATTTATTATATAGATTTTTTCCAGAAATATAATGGTGCTCCAGTAGTTTGGAATGATTGAATATCGAATCCACGTGATTTTGTAACCGGAGAGATCCTGATCCAATACATATGGACCCAACCTTAATATATATACTTTCTCCGTCCTGATTTATTTGTCCTTTTTTTGACTAATACATGATTCAAATTGACTGTTCAATTTTAAAATCTAACGGTTTAGATCATATAAATTTTCAAATCAATAAATAAAATTTGGTTTTTTAATAAATTAAAAATTCAAGATTAAACAAACAAATCAGAACGGAAGGAGTGTTATCTTCCTCTTACCATCTCAAAACCCTAGCCAGTCCCTCAACACCCCCACAGCCTCAAAAACCTATAATATCTCTCTCTCTCTCTCTCTCTCTCTCTCTCTCAACAGCGGTAACATTACTACCAACACAAAAGAGAACATCTCAACAGTCGCAATCGCTGCTCTTCTCTCTGCTCATTCAATCTGCATTCTCTCCTTTCTGGATCAAAACATGTCAAAGAAAATAGCCCTCCCAACCAACACAAACAAGCTATCTCTCAAACCCTCCTCGCCGCAGAACCACTCACCGCCGCCCTCCGCAGAAATAATAGCAAGCAATGTGGATCTCCTCACAGAAATACTCCTCCTGCTCCCAGCTAGATCACTCATCAAATTCAAGTCCGTATCCAAACGATGGCTCTCTCTCATCTCCGACTCCCGGTTTGCCCGCAACCATACCCACGAAAACCCCTCTCCCCTCCCCTCCGGCCTCTACTTTTACTCCCGACAATATGCCTCGTTACCCTTAAACGATCAAATCACCCGTGTCTCGGTTCACGATGACCCACGAACCAGTCTTCCGAATCTATCATTTCTCGAAGATTCAGGATCAAGATCTGAAACAAGAGTACTTCACTCTTCCAATGGCTTGATGTTGTGCTCAACTTTTGATACCTTTAACTGCATCAATAAGAATTATTTTATCTGTAATTTAACCACCGAAAAGCTCGCGGTATTTCCCACACCCGTCGTATCCGAATCGTACAGTGAGTTTGGATCTTACTTGGTTTTTTATCCAAAAAAATCACCTCACTACAAAGTTGCGGTGGTTAGTTTTTCTTATGACTCGAATACTTACCAACTTGATGTGTACTCTTCCGAGAGTGCCTCTTGGAAAAGCCCGATTCTCGTTCCGGAGATTCAATACCATAGTAGGACCGGAGTACATGCGGCTGTCTGGAATGGGGAACTTATTATGATGCGTTGCGATCGCGGGTCGAACTGGGAGACTTGTGCAAAGCACGACCACTTCTACATTCGATTTGATATTGACGCAGAGAAGCTAACTACTACTCAAGTGCCGTTCTTGGACAGTAATCTTTCTCGAGGGGCACTGTATTTTGGAGAATGTACCGGTCGTTTGCTTCTTGTACAACGTTCTTGGAATGATCCTGCGGAACTTGAGGTGCTTGAAATGATGGACGGAGAGAATAACTTCCGGTGGAATATCAAATACGCGGTAGACCTAACACCGTTCATATTGCCGAGTAGAAGAAGTTGTAAATTTGTGGTGATCGGTGTTATGAATATAGGAGCAAATGAAAATGATCTCGCAGTGGTGTTATATATCCGGGGTGAAGTCGTACAGTACAATATCGAGTGCAAGATGTGGAAGGTGCTTTGTGATTTGTCCGGAGGTGACTTTTCTGCCGGCGTATGCCCACTTTATGAAGATACATTTCGTTTCATCGAAAGTCTAACGCCTGTTTGAGTGATGTCTCTACATGTTGAAGCAATGACACAGTAGTCTTTTCGTTTGGTTTCAAAACATTGAGTATTTTGTTCTTTAATGTTTTTAGAGTCATATCCTACATAATACACAGCGTTGTTCCGGAAAATGCTGTAGTAGTCCATGTTATTAAAAGTCTTAACTTTCTACAGCGTTCATGGCCCCCCGCTGTTATCAACACTTTATCTAACACTTACACAATGTTTATTACCCGCTGTTGCTAACGCTTTCTATAGCGTTCATTGCCTGCTATATTGTTGACAAATTTCTTACCGTTCATTACCCACTTGTTAACACTTTCTATAGAGTACTGTCTCTCATTCAGAATGAAGGCCAAGATGATTTCGTACATTTTTATTGAAAAACTTGAACTCGTGGGGATTCACTAGTTGCTTCCATGATGAAGCTGCTTGTTATGTGCAACTTAGAATGGATGTTACCGGTGATATCGATTTCCGGCAACAGCGCTTACGTACCAAAAGCTCCGGCTTGTTTGTTTGATGAAAGAAGCTTTGTAGACTCTTAAGAGTTATCCAAATATAGATAAGGAAACTTCCTTTTCTTCTGTTTCTAATTGAGGAAAAAATTAGACCATAATTTATGGAAAAAATTAGTCCATAAATTGAAGTTCAAAAGTTCCATAAATTTTGGGTTGGTTGCGTTGGTAGCACTGCCAATTAAATTGTGTGAGTTTTTTTTATTATATATTTTTAAATTTTTGTGCGATCCAACGGACAAAAATACACTCGGCACAAGAGCATACCATTTTTGGCATAGATGATCTCCGGCCTCCTCCTCAAGCCAGAACTGAATCTCTGTCTTCGCCATGCACCTATTTATGAGGCCCCACTCTCTACCAACATGAAGGCACGTAGTGCTGCAACCTAGATACCTTGTTCAGTGTTTTTTTGTGTATTTTTACTTTTTTGTAGTTTCACTATAAATGATTAAATTCAAATCTGATGCTCAGGGGTGTTACAAAATTCGACGAATCGAAAACATTTGAAAAACCAATTGATTGGTTTGATTTTCAATTGGGCTGATTGGCGAAATTTTTCCGAATCAGACCGAACTGAAATTTGGGTCAGCCTCGATTTCCTGAAATTTTTGTTGGATTGAACCAATCCGATCTGATTGACTATGTATATTACATATATTTACTTTAAATTAAATGGAAATTTTATATTTCAGGCGAACCGAAATTCTCGACCGGACCGATCCCATCCCAAACCGAACTGAACTCAACTCCGGTTGAGATAGATCCCTCAAATATTTGGACCGAACCAAATCGATCTTCAAAAATTTCACCTTGAACCGAACCGAACCGAACCGAAATTACCCCTAGTGATACTTCAAAAGAGCTACGCAGACCCCATGGCAAACTACCATTACTAAATTAACTCCTAAAATCAACGAAAACAACCAATGAGTAGCTCAAAGATCCGGTTCAGATTTAAAGTTGTTCTTTAATTTTTGTACACTACTTTCAAGTTGTTGTGTGGGATCCACATTTGAACCGGTCAATTTGTTTAAAATAATTTTTAAAGGTCATTGTAAAAAAATTAGTGATTAGACAAGAAACAGTAAAGCCTTTTTTTCAACTACTGGTTCAGTGCAAATAGCTGATCAAGCCTTAATCGATATCTAATTGAACTTTTATGAAAAATTTTAAAAAAAAATATTTTAAATAAATCGAATGGCTCGATCCGATCAATTGCCTGGGACACTAAAATGAGTCACTAACAACAAAGCGTATATTTGGTGTATACCAAATGGTGCACCCATAGTTTTATTGTTTCATCTAATACATTTGTCTTGAAATAAATAACAGAAAAACTTCTTGACGGAGTTTTCCGTAAATAAGATTTACGGAGGTCCAATCTCACGTGTCCAAAGTATTTTTGGACGATCTGGATTGAAAATCAATTATGAGCAGCAATAAATGGAAAACAATTATGTGCGGTAATCTCAATCATTAATTGCGCGAATAGATGGTTAAGATTGCTCCGCCCTGAAAAAGTATATCTCAATAAATAAATGGAAAATAATTTTCATACTCCCCTTTTAGCCATTTACACTACTTTTTTTGTTTTTATCCACATGAATTTACAATATTGTCCTTGCATATGTGAAAAACTGTACTGAATAAAGGGTAAGATAGTAAATTTAAGTGCATATAGACAAAAAAATGAGTGTGATTTGTAAAAAGGAGAGTGTGAAAATCAATTTCTAAATAAATAACTTTCAAATCATCCTGTCAATTTATTTTTTCAAGATAAATAGTACTCCAGAAATTTGAAAGAGATTAAATTCTTTCTACAGACGGTGAAAAATCTCACTTTCCCACCACCGCCTTTTTCGATTTTACCGTGTGTTTATTGTTGATCTGAACCGTTCATTTTGTAGAGATCTCACATAATAGTGTATCTATGCAAAAAAAATAAACTTAATCAAACATCGATAGAGGTATCAAAAAATGAATTTTGCTATGTAAAATGGATAGTTTATCTTCATTATTATTGACAGAAATCAAATCGTCCATTTCATAAATCAAAATTCAAATTTTGATATATCTATCGACTTTTGATGAAGTTGATTTTTTGCATGGCAATACTATACTGCGAGTCTTATAATATTAGACACTTGATGGGGGCCATAACAAACTGTAGTGAAAAATTAAAATTTTACACCAGCAATGGATAGAATTTATTCTCAATTTGAAATGAATGAATATCGAATCCACGTGATTTTGGACCGGAGAGATGCTGATCCAATACAAATGAACTCAACCTATATATATTATCTTCCTCTTAACATCTCAAAACCCTAGCCACTCCCTCAACACCCCCGCAGCCTCAAAAACCTATAATCCCATCTCTCTCTCTCTCTCTCTCTATCTCTCTCTCTCTCTCAACCGTAACATTGCCACCAATGCCGCCGCTGCCACAATCCTCCTCTCACAACCCGTCCCTAATTATGTGCTATCATCGAGTTGCATGAAAGCTGAACGAACACTTGAATCATAAAACGAGAGAGAACGCATCTCCACAATTTGCAATCCCTGCTTTTCTCTCCGCTCATTCAATCTGCATTCTCTCCTTCTAGGTCGAATATGTCAAACAAAATAGTCCTCTCTACCAACACAAGCCAGCTATTTCCCTCATCCTCCCTGCCGCCCTCCGCAGAAATAATAGCAAGCAATGTGGATCTCCTAATAGAAATACTCCTACGGGTCCCAGCTAGATCACTCATCAAATTCAAGTTCGTATCCAAACGATGGCTCTCTCTCATCTCCGACCCCCGATTCGCCAGGAACCATGCCCACCAAAATCCCTCTGCTCTCCCCTCGGGCCTCTACTTCTACACCACCCGCAATCGCTCGTTACCCTTAAAAGATCAAATCACCCATGTCTCGGTTCGCGATCACCCGCGAACAACTCTTCCGGATTTCTCGTTTCTCGGTGATCATTCAGGATCAGGATCTGAAACAACAGTAGATCACTCTTCCAATGGCTTGACGTTGTGCTCAAATTTTGATAACTTTTATTACCCGGATGAGAAGTACTATGTTATTTGTAATCTGACCACCCAAAAGTTCGCGGTACTTCCCACGCCCGTGGTATCCAAATTTAATTTCAAGGTTGGATCTTACTTGGTTTTTGATCCAAGAAAATCACCTTACTATAATGTTGTGGTGGTTAGTTCTGACTCGAATGCTTCCCAACTTGATGTGTACTCTTCCGAGAGTGGCTCTTGGAAAAGCCCCCCGATTCTGGCTCCGAAGGTTCAAGAGCATAGTTTCGTACATGGGGCTGTTTGGAATGGAGAACTCATTTTGATGAGCTGCGGGCAGGATTTAGAGTTCGATTGTGCCAAGCATGACCATTTGTACATTAGATTTGCTATCGATGCAGAGAAGCTAACTACGGCTCGAGTGCCATACCTGGACACTAATTTTTCTCAACGGATAGAGTATTTCGGAGAATGTAACGGTCATTTGCTTCTTATACAAAGTTCTTGGTTTGATCCTAAGGAATTCAAGGTGCTTGAGATGAGAGACGGAGAGAATTACTTCCGGTGGAATGTTAAATACGTAGTAGATCTAACACCGTTAGGATTGACGAATAGAAATTGCGGTACGTTTACGGTGATGAGTGTCATGAATGTAGAAGCAAATGAAAATGATCTCGCAGTGGTGGTATACGATCGGGATAAAGTCATACAGTACAATATCGAGTGCAAGACGTGGAAGGTGCTCTGTGATTTGTCCGGAGGTGACTTTTTTGTCGGCGTATGCCCACTTTATGACGGTACATTTCGCTTCATCGACAGTCTAACGTCTGTTTAAATGATGTCTCTACATGTTGAAGCAATGACTGTGGTCTTTTCATTTGGTTCAATATGTTGAGTATTTTGTTCACTAATTATAGTAGTTGCTTATTCATTGAATGTCCAACGTGTTTTGAGTGATGTCCTACATGTTTTTTTTTTATATATATGCAAAAATTTTATTAATTTCTGAATTCGAACATTACAAAAATTAGAAGGATAAGGGTAACAAAAGAAAATTAAAATTGTTTAATTTTCAAAGATACTCGAGACCCAATAGATGGTACAAGACCCTGATGCCGCTGTGCTGCCGCCACCATGTTCTGCCACCAAACCCAAAGTTCCTTGACCCAAAACCGCCGTCAACAGAGAAGGCGCTTCGCCGCCACTACCGAAACCCGGGATACAAGACCCTGTTGCTGTCCCGAAGTTGCAAAGAAGCCCCTCCGATGCTAGACGACCCATTGACGCCACCGTGCACCGCTGACCCACTACAACTGCCCTATCGTGAATCCCCTTCCTGATATGCTATGTCCTGCTACTGCCTCCGAAGACCTTGCGACCGCCCAACCTACCACCTACATTAAGCCACCCCCAACAACCTACCAGCCTCCACAAACCACCTGCATCCCCAGAACCGCCAAAAACCCCATCCATGCCGCCATCAACCTGCAACTATCTCCTGTGCCAAATAACCTGCGCAACCAAAACCACAAAATCAAAACCCTAGCCGCTCCTCCCAACCGCCATGTCCTGTGATGTCTTACATGTTGCAGTAGCTGCTTGTTCATTGAAGACTAACAGCGGTTTCGATCAGCGATGTCCAATATTTTGAAGCAATTTCATAATCTTTTCACACGGTTCAAACATCACATATTTTGCTCTCTAATTGTAGTAGCCAAGAAGTTACTTATTCGGAATTGTTGGATTATCTTTCTTTTTTTCATTAGTAAGAATGTTGGCTTCAATTCTTAAATATTTCTTTTTCTGTTTTTAATCACAACCTCAACGGCAGAGCCAAGATTTTGGTCCCAGGGGCCAACTTAATAGATTATATATATTCAACTTAGGGGGTGTTTGGGAGGCAATTTTTTGGCTTTTCATTTTTCACTTTTTACTTTTTTGGCTTTTAAGATTATGATCAGAATGTATTTTGTATTTGATAGAGTGTTTGGATGATATGTGCAGAATACATTTTGCAATAGGAGTAGTGTTTGGAAGATATGGAATAAAAATGAATTATGGATTGATTTTTTACTTTGTTTCCCCCGGTTATTAATAATGGTGTATAATGTATATAAATAATGTTTAGGCTCAACTTATTTAAAATTTAATTCCGAAATTCTGCTATATATACATGAAACTGGTGTCCCCCGTTTTTTTTTAAATTATATTTTTATTATTTCAATTATTGTTTGTTGTTACTTTTCCATCAAAAATGTTTTTGAATTAACAATGAAGTTTAAACCAAAGTAATGGAAAAAACCAAACAGCACAAGAAGCGATGAAATTTATAATCTAAACATTACAACACAAAATATTACTTAAATCCGGATTAAACAAATTACAGAAATTGAACGAACAGACTACAAACTACAATACAATACCATATATTACAGAAGTTCGGATTAAAAAAAATTACTCCAATTGAACAAACTACAATACAATACTACCACACCGAACAGCTATATACTCCCTCCGTCTCTTTTTAAATGTCCTACTTCGTAACTCCAACTTATTAAAAAGATATCATCATTACACTTTTTACATCAACTTTTTCCTCTATTTTCCCAACTTACCCATCATCATTATACTTTTACTCACTAACTTTTCAAAATGGAATCTACTTTTAAGGGTAAAATAAACAATGTACCAACTTTTACCCCCAACTTTACAAAATGGACTTTTATTAATAGACAGCCCAAAATGGAATAGTGGACACTAAATAAGGGACGGAGGGAGTAACAGATACGGTTACCGACAATCCAATTCCGAATTGAAGCCCTTACATTTTCCATGTCTTGATCATCACCAACGAACACGTGTCCATGTTGACCATTAGGTACAGTAGTATTCACACCAGCATCTCTGAAGGCAAGAAATTAAACTAGATCTCATACAAGAAAGATCAAACATTAGACAACAACATCAAACTCAGATTGAGTCGCAGAATGAATGGATTTACCAGTAAAAAAACTTATCATGCACGAACACCCAACACATTACACTTGTGTTTTGGTAGGAATTTTTGGAGAGATTTTTCGAAGATTTAAGGATCCTCGATTTCCTGGACTGTTTTTTTTGTTGGGTTTGGGTTTTCAGACAGAGGTGGAGGAGACGAAGGAAAGGTTTGAGGAGAGTCGAGGTCAAGACTTGGGGTACTTTTCTCCTACATGCAAACCCCAGATCAAAAATTGGTGGAGGAGGTGAAATTGGAAACAGATCTGAAAGAGGCGAACCCGAGGTATAATTGGTATTTATTTGGATAAAGAGATTTCGTGTCATTCATTCATTCTTCAAAAACTTGTGTGAGTACTTCATCCAAGACCTTCCGCTTCACATAAATAACTTCTTCACATGATTATAATTTCTTCGACAAAAATATTTCCAGATCTGATGAAATTGGAAACAGACAACCTAGAACAAGACGCAAGAACTTGAAAGAGGCGAACGATTTTCCCACTTTCGTCGAACCTCCAGTCGTCTGCTCCAGATCCGTCTTCTCTCTTCTCTTGTCTGCTCTCTGGTAATGTCGTTATGTGAGAACTGTGAAGAATTCCAGTTGACAGAGATAACGTTCAAAACCATGGCATTTGTGGGAATTATCCGAAAAGAGTGAGGGTAGCCTTGTCTTTTTAACATAATTGGATTCGAAAATGGAAAAATGGAAATTCAAAAAGCTCCTTTTACCTCTTTTTCCGTTTTGTTTTAGAAACAACAAATTGGAAAATCCATTTTCCCTCTTCCTACCAAACACCCAAAATCCGAAAATAGCAATTGAAAAATGTAAAACCAGGCCTTCCAAACACCCCCTTAATGTATACTTATTGGTATCATAGAGCTTTCGCTTTTTCCAATATAATGCATTTTCACGTTGCTCGATCCAAGCATGATCACGTCTACTATATCAATTTGATTTTGATGCGGAGAAGCTAACTACGACTCGAGTGCCATCCCCAGATACTAATGTTTATAAGGGGATCGAGTCTGTGTTTTGGAGATGATGGACAAAGAGAATGACTTTTGATATACTGTCAATTACATAGCAGATCTTGCACAGTTAATATTGCCACAAAGAAGAAGCTGTAGATTTTTATTTTTTGGTGATAAGTACTGTTATGAACTTATGAATATGGGAGTAAATGGAAATAATCTCGCAATAGCTTCTCACATTTAATTGTATTGTAGAGGATGGGACCCACTCTCACGTTTAATAGCGCCATTATTGCATTAAAAATTAATGCCGAGAAATGATCATGTGTATTATGACTTCCAAAAATCTATTGATTTTAGAAAAATAAATTAACCTCGTAAATTAAAACCCGAAAAATCCGATTGATCGAGGACTTTGTAAGCTGAAGTTTCAACCCAAGTTTGACGTACCATACACTGGACGATGTCAAATCAAGATTGAACTTTAGCACAAATGCTCTTCTCGAGCTAGCAATCCTACAAACCGAGTAATTCCGAAATTTTATTTGTGTCTGGGTCGGATTCTTTTAGCGCTCAAAACTAGACTAGGCTTATAGCGAACTAGTTAGAAATCCGTCACCACGGACTCACCAAACCCCAACAGTAACTTCCAGTTGGGCAAGTTGGCATCCCAATTGCAGAGGATCGAGTCGATCTTTTCCTCTTGGACACACTCTCTTGCTTAATAATCGAAATGATGCTGGAAAAAATGTCATGCCAACAACTCTGGTTTCAATATATGCCACTGATTGAGATAAGATCCATCCCATAGCTATGAGAACAAGACAGAAGTTTCGAACGCGTTCTAGTTTTCTTTTGAAGCAAACAAAATCGTATGCTTATTGTGACTATGAAATCCTTCGCACCGAAAAAACAAAGAGCGACTCAACCCTCAAGCAAACTCCATTGTCACAAGACAAACAACAACAGTTTCAAATATCCGTAGGAGACGTACTATCCAAATCTCTTTCCAACAGAAAAACAAACGACGACTCAATCGTCAAGTGAACTCCATTGTCACAAGACGAGCAACAGTTTCAAATATCCGCAGGACCATTGATTTCCTGCATCATTAATACAAAGTAAGATAGTGAACTTTGATGAATCAATAAGGTAAGAAGATGTAATTGGATGTAAATTACCTTATTCGCAACTACAGCTCCATCAGGGATTTCCAACTTCACTCCAGATTTTGCAGCAACCACTAGTTTTCCCTGAAAATAGCACCAACGATTAGGACATGAGTATTTTCGGTATGCAAAGAATCGTTGTTCTGTGGCCGAGACATGGTTCTTGTTTAATTCTAGCAAAATCTGATCTCAAGCCATATACGACATATGTTTGCTTACGTAATTGTGAAGATAACTTGTTAAGTAACAACAAATACGAAAGCTTAAACATATTGATAATATAGATGAATCTAATATATAGAGAGCACTTGATATTTTTCATGTTTAGAGAGGGGAGAGGAGGAGACACGCTAACGAAGTAAATCCTGATGTAAAGAGTAGGAAAACCCGTAAAAAGATTTGGCAGGCACAAGTATGTATGATAGGGGCAGCTTTGTTTTGCTCATAATTGTAGGACCAAAGAGAGCTTTTCAGAAATCAGTGGGGGTCAAAATACCCTCTATCTCCGACGTTACAAGGTCATCAATAACAACGCATGTATGTAGATTTGTGTCCATATATCATTTCCATATTTCGGCAGCAAAACCGTAGTGAAAGAGTGGCAGAAATGGAACGTGAACTTGTGTAACTACCTTCAGAGTAATGCCAGCTCCAAAGCACACATCACCAGTCACCTTCAGGCTATCGAGCTCAATGATGCTAGGAATGGACTTGAAACGACTTAAGAAGTTGGCAACCTGGTATCGAAGTTTGATGATCAGCGGCAGTGTATGAAAAAGCTGCAACAATCTACAGTACCATGGAATATATTGCTACCTTTTTGAATTCGGGTCCCAACTCAATGGAAGGATTTTCAGGATTTTCCCTAGCTTTGTTTCGGATCACAAAGCCATCGTTCAACGTGTAAAGATCAGACTGCAAAATAGAAAATGGATTTCCTAAACAAACCGTTGGACCAAAAGCGAAAATTCTTGAATTTAGTGTTGGGGAGAAGGTTAACCTGGACAAGAAGCAAATCTGAAGTTGCTTTCACCGGTAGGAATCGTGATCGTGGGACATTAATACCAATAGCATGATCGAAGAACTGGCTCGAAAAATACAACAGAGAAATTTTACAAAACATCTCATACAGCAGACAGAACGATAGCTATTGGAGATATTGGTGCATGTGGCACTTACCCTAATTGCAGCACCAGCTGCCGTTTCCAGCTGAAGAACCTTGATCCCGTCCACTTCCTGAGAACCGGCCAGATTAAATTCATCACACACTAAACAATTAGATGTTCAAAATTGACTTGATAGTTGCATGACCATCAAGGTAGAGCAAACATATACCTTGGGGTTTGGAATGATCTCCATCTTTAGTGCGTCCGCTTCAACAAGTCTTTTAATAGCTTTCAAGTTCACCCACCTGGCATAATATGGAGTTAGTATGTAGATTTCTGCTTGTGTTTCGTATGTAAAAGAGCATGACTTACAAGTTATTGGTATTGAATATTTTGAACTTCTCAATTGACTTGAATTCATTGACCTGGACAAATCAGTTAACCACATCAGCACTGCTGAGTAAATAAATATTAACTCTCTCTAACAGTTTAAGCTTTTAGATGAGTTGGTGGTTAACAATCTAATAAGCCCAAACATGACAAAGTAATTTAACAGCTACTGCATATGCATTACAACTAGGATGACACTAGGCACTTGGAAAATGTTCAATAGAGAATAAAACTACCCCACACTAGTGATTGCATCATCACCAGAAACGGGTACAAAACTAAATTGGGGTGGTGAAGTAGAGCAATATGGTAACATTACATACCAGGTACCACACCCTAGAAAGTTTTTTCCAAATGTTATCTCATTAATCCAGTTTCAAGATAGTGGAAGCAAACAACTTCCTCCACAAATTTGGCCCCAGACTTTCTTAACCGGTCCAAAATTTTCATAATCTGCCTATGGATGGAATTTGGAAAGTTCGCACAATGCAAAACCAGGGTTCCTTGTACTACACTAGTGCAATTTTCCTCTCGTCTCCTAATTCATGCTCCTCTTTCCCAAACTCCAAGATGGGCAACACTCCTGAATTTCAGAGAAGAAATTACCCTTCAGTGACATACCCAATTCCTGTGACTAGTCTAAGAGTCACCAACTGCTCAAACAGCTACAAGCTCAGTTGAAGAATAACGTAAACAAGGTCAACAAATAAAAGCACAAAGAAGGGTAAACAAAAATGAAATAGAGCTCACATGTTCATCAGGAACTTGCGCAATTTCAAGGAGCTGCATCAGACAAAGGCAAGTAAAACATCAGTACTGTACTTGTATTCAAAGCTCAAAAGCATGCAGATACTTTCTAGCACTGGAGAATCAAACAAAAAGCAGGGGAAAAAGAATGACAAATCATCAGACTAAAAGAAAGATCAGGCAGTATGGAAACAATGACATCAAATGGGTTTGTGTACCAAAAAAAAATTACAGACTCAAAAACATCAAGCAGATTTGCATTCTAATTAAAAAAAGCCTCAATGCATATAGCAATATATATTATGTTGTTATAGGAGTTCTTGCATTTAGGAACTGAGAGCTATGATGCCACAGAAAAGTTTGGGCATAGTACTAGCAGAGCAGACCAGATAGAAGAGCTTAACGAGTAAGGAAGCAGTAAAAAGCACGAAGGGCATCATTTCCAATGAAATTACTCTCTTCACTCACGAAAAACCAGCCCTTCAGGTCTATTGGGAAAATCTTCATACAATTATCTACATACCTATTTGAAGCTACAAAGGAGTACGATCATGAAACCCTGGTACAAATTTTAAGGAGCGAAAGAAGACAAGTAAACAGCAAAACATGAACAACCGATGACACAAGTATTTACCTGGACTTTTCCTTCATAGGAAATCAGGGTACCGCCTTTCACATCAGCCAATGTTTTAGGTGTCACCTACAAAAGCCATGAAGCTATAAAGACAATTATGACTAGCAACATACGTATGATACACAACCACCACCTATAAATACCTCCATACAGTACTCATTCTTGCTTTGGATCAAATGCTTCAGGATTTCTGCAACACTAGATTAAGAAACAACTATCCAAATGATCCACTGTGCACCTTAGTTTGCCACTGGCAACCCATACAAGCGGTAAAACATACTCCCTTTTTAAAGTCTAGTATCCCATTTTGGGTTGTCCCTTAATATGTGTCAATTTTGTAAAGTTAGTGGGTAAAAGTTGGTACATTTTCCATTTTGCCCCTAAAAGTAGATTCCATTTTGAAAAGTTAGAGAGTAAAAGTATAATGATGATGTCTCCATAGAGGGTAAGTAGGGAAAATGGAAGTAAAAGTTGATGTGAAAGGTGTAATAATGATGTTTTTTTAATAAGTTGGAGTTACGAAGCGAGACACTTAAAAAGGGACAGAGGGAGTAGAAGGTATGATCAAAGCCAAAATATATAGAACCATATTGAGGATACTCAAATCGACAACAGCACCCAAGTTATCTGAGTTTGCAACGAATACATATTCCTTCCCCTGTAAAGGATAAAAAAAAAAAGTGATAAAAAATTGGAAGAAATCTTGTGAATAAAATATACAAGAAGTGCTGTTAAGAAATTAGATAAAAGTGAACTGGAGAGAGAAAGGAAAAACCTGCGACAATAATGCATCGAGCTTGCCACTGTTCTTCAATGCTGGAAACACATCACCATGGCCAGGAGGATACCTTCACAAGTAACATGCTTTGTTAAGGTGAAGATAAGAACAAATTGAAAAATGAATTACATCAGTTATATATCAATCAAAAGATGAGTTACATTACCATCCATCCTTGCCCATATTTCCTTTGCATGGCAATGGCATAAAATCTTCAACAACCAAACGAGGATACTGGCTCTGTGCAAATGAAATAAAAGAATGAATGTCAAGTTATCAAAATTTCCATAACTATTAGAAATGGATACTAGGGAAACTTTGCTTTGGCTTACCAACCTGATTAAATGTATGGATCTCAATGTTTGATTTAGCATATTTTTCTACAATCTACATCCACAAATCCAATTGATCAGTAATAAAATGTACCAACTTAATAGTTCTACAAAAGAGGAAATGAAAAGCCTATATTTATTCACCTTTTGTGTATCATCATGGGTGTTGAATGAGTTCATTAGTAGTAGTGGCACATTGCATCCATACTTAGAGTTTAAGGACTGTAAACAGCAAGAAGGGTCAAGCACAGAAATTGAACAAAGAAAAAAGATGAACAAGAAACACAGATCAGTAAATTGTTAAAGACCTCAATCTGTATGACAATTAAGTCTAGGAATGTCAACCCGTTACGAACTTCAATGACAGATCTGCAAATAATTTTTACATGTCAATTGCGCAGAAATATGCTTTAAAAGTAAACCAGAAAACAATGCATGGATTCATGATCAGTGACAGGTGTTATTGTGTCACAAAGGATTTTTGAATCCGAACTTCCCAGAATCTCTGCCAATCTTGCAGTTAAAATGTGTTGGGTTGATTAGCATAAACGCCAATGCAAGCAGACACGGAGTTGAAAATGCTCTAGGTAATTAAACCATAAAATGAAAGTATAGTAAACTAACCTACAAAAATGCAAGTCAGAAATTTTACCCAAAGTAGAGAAGCGAATTAATTATTCTGCCTAAGGGCATCACTGAGTCAAGACCTCAGACTCAATGCTAGACAAGAAAGCAGACAAACAATCCACAGTCAAATGTCTAAAAATGTTTATAATAATCTCAATTAGCTTCAAGTCGAACATGTTGGGATGCAATAGCATTATATAGTCAAACAGGAACAAAGCTTAGCAGCTATGTTTGCATAAGTTTGGACAAGTGAAAATCGTGAATCATTTCCATAAGTTTCCTGTACGACGAAGTAAAAAATATACGGAGCAGGCCGATGCATACTTAGGACCTGTGCAACCCATTGTTGTTCCCAAACCTCCACTTAGCTTCAACACAACAAGTTTGTCCAAAAGCTTCTTGGTTTCGGCAGGATCTGCAACATTCAACTGGTAATAAATTCTCAAGAAAGAACTCCATTGGATCAGGGATGCACACATAATCACTATAGTGAAGCACATATAGCAACTAAATCAATAAAACGAACCCCATAGTCACAAAAATCACCTTCGGGGGTGGGTGCCAAGCTGTCATAAGGAACCACCACCTCATCAGTAGGAGTCTTTATCTTACTCCATTCGATGTGTTGAGCTTCTCCACTTCAATGCAAAATGACATAAGGTTTGTCAACAACAAACATTAACTCATCCAATTTGTTTGCTTGCTAAGCAAGTGCAAGAAAAATGAAATGGATTTACACTCCTCTAGGGCCTTTCAAGGTTGGGGTCTAAAAAGAACGCCAAAAGAATCCAATCAATTGGAGAAAGATGAAGACATGAGAGATTCATATAAGTCATGTGAAAATAACAAACCAGTATTTTGAAGGACAAATTAATATATTCAGTACTTGAAAACAGTTGTCTGATAACTAGGAATCAAATAACCACTAATCTAATGCATGGGATAAATTCAGGAATAATATCCAGCATTTTGTTGTAATGAATAATGCGATTATCATGGGAGATGGTGGGATTGAATTCCTAGATGCATTGATCCGCCACTACGTGCTTAAGGCCCAATCTGATAGGGAGTAACTGCAAGTCTCCACCACATCTCTTGGGCTCAATATAAATTGAGAAAATAGATCACCTCCAAAGTTTAAGACAACAAGTAATGAGCAATCCAATATTATATTATTTCCTCCGTTGCCCAAAGATTGTCTATTTTCACAATTCACACCTTTCAAAAATTTATCTATGTTGTAATTTTTTGTATGATCGTAAAAATTTGGTAAAATAAAACTAAGTGAGATCAAACGATATCGATATTGCATATTGGAAATATTACACATTAAAAAATATCAATAATGTTATAAAAAAGTGTGAATAGTGAAAATGAACATTCTTAATTGCGGGAGGGAACAAGATGCAACTTTTATTTTATTTATTCAATAAGGGACTTAACATTCAAATATGTCCAAACAATTGGACATCACCAATCGCTCTCCTATTCTAGTCAATTGGAACTAGTACGAGTTTCTGGAATCACATTATCGTTCCATTACTACGATCCAAACCAATCCTCATAACACAAAGCACAAGATCAAATAATGAGAAAACGAATCACTATTGAATGATTTGAATCGCTACTTCACCACACCTGAGAGAGCGAGAGACGAGGTTTATGAATCCAGACTTCTCGTTCTCACTGCAAATTACGAATGTATAGCTCAGATCCTTAGTTGCAAATTGAAATGCGGCATCCGATCCTCAAATGAAGAAAAATTGAGAAAAGACTTTTCACCTGATTTCAGATAGGCCGGATAAAGCAGACTGGAGCTTGGAGAGCTTTTCGGAATCCGCAGCGCTCAATTTGGCAGCAGCCATTGGAGACTGGTACAGAGCTCCGATCTAGAGAGAGAGAAAATTGAAGAGTTTGGGTCTAGAGAGAGAGGGAGTGGAAGAGTGGAGAGCGAAGGGGGGGTGATGAGAATATGAGAGTTTTATAAGGGTTTGCGAATACAAGTGGCACTCGATCGTTGAGAACTTTCAGATTCAGCTAGCGGATTTTAAGGCATTTGACATTGACAAAACAGAAAAACAGAGAGAGAGAGAGAGAGAGAGAGAGAGAACATGGAGGCGAATGTGGCGCCAGGCCATGGAATTTGACATTTGAGACGATGGCGCGCCAATTTCAAGCACCAGTGTTATGACATTCCCTGCTTTCGGCTCAGCTGCTCAGGGCTTTTTTGGCCAATAAATACTAACCATTTGGATCAAATTTTTTTTGTTCTTATTCAAAAAAAAATTCACATTTGTTAGTTTTTTATTAATTTTTTGATAATTATTGTATCGTTATGATGAGAGAAATCTAAAAATTTAAAAATTACGATCAAAATCTAATTTTTTTTTCTTTATTTAAAAAAATTGGAGTTCGATATTAATTTTTTACTTTTTAGATTCTTTTCGTTGTCACAAAGCAATAATCCACCAAAAAATCGACGAAAAACTAAAAAATTCAAAAAAAAATGAATAAAGGCAAAAAAATAATCCAAATAGATTATTTAGCCAAAAATTGGAGTTGGATTTGGAAATTTGCCACGTAATTTCAACTTCAACTGCCAATAACTACCAATAGTGATCTCACGTGAGGGGTTAAAACAAAACATTGGGCTGTCGTTCCAGTTTTAAAAGTGTATTAAAATAGCTAAAAGTGTACGAGAATGTGCCAAAATACATTTGAAAAGTGCAAAAAAATGTATTAAAATATGTGAGTTTTTTTCCTTGGTTTATTGACGCCACACCAGACTATCGTTTCATTTCACGATCTGCTCTTGTAAGTGTCGACTTATGTTCATACTCCATGCAAAAAAGATATGATATCCGAATCCTATTTTATTTTTTAATAAATACTAGTCAAAGTATGATTGTCTATTTTTCTTGTTATTACATACTAAAAAATTGAATTAAAATTCTTTACCAAAGTCTGATCAATTTGAGGTTTTTTTGTAAATTATAAGCTCATTGGGACTACGAAACAAACAATTTATCTAGTCAAATGAAATATAGAAGTCATATTTTTCATCAAATGATTGTAGGGTCTCCGCTCTTCTGATTATCGAATAGGCATCCCTGTAAGACTGTAACTGTAATGATGGAGTTAAGGAATAATGTGATTTCCGTTCTATTATCGAAGCCTTGGATTTGGAATCCATCTTAATCACGAATTCTGACCTAATAAGATTTGAGTGGAATTTTCGGCGGAGCGGTGAAATGCTTTGAAATCGAAAAGAATACCAACGGGAAAGGCACTTTGCTGGGCTGACACGGAGTTGTGAAAATCTGAATCGACTCGACTCGACTCAATTACTAAACCCCTTCACAATTTCCTGTTCCAAAAACACAACCAAAGTAGGTGCAAAAAAGTACTTTTAATGTGACATTTCAGTTGAATACTGCCTAAGCTGCATTAATATACAGAAATCAAACACAGCTCAAAACGTCAGAACTTCTAAATTTATGTCCAAGTGCTGACATTTTCCGATGGGCATAGCCAACCAGAAAGAAAAATTACCTAAAGAGCGAAGTGGGAATAAACATTTTGAAAAGGAAAATAATTACAAAGGACGACCGCATCTTGATGCCGGGAAAAAAAAATGAGCCATTACAGACGCCGAGGCAAGAAGAAGGCTAGAATTAGACCTTTGCAAAGCTGCATAATTGGCTGCTTAAACAGCAAACGGTTGGTGATTCAACTGTACCTGAATTCAACTGTACACAAATCGGCCCTCAAATCATTGAAGAAAATTCCGCTAACGAAGTTAACTGTGCTAACAGACCTCCAGGAATGGCCGTCATAAGTAAAGTTGGATTCTTTGCTCTTCCCTCTCATCACAAGCTATTGTTGACGATTGGGTGTCTCTCGCGGCTACACATCTCTTATACGGTACAAACCCCTTCAAACATTTATCAAGAGCCATTCTTTGCTCTGAGAAAGATAAATTTTCACTATTTTTATCTTGGGGTTTTGATTGTTGCACATTTTCCTCCTTCTCAGAAGAAACAAGTCGACTTTGGGTCTCAACTTCCCAATTCCTATCACCATCTCCCCCTGCATTCTCTGATCCAGTGTTTGAACCAGTCCGAGATCCTTCGTTCTGAACTTCTCTGTATCGGGTTTGCGTGCAAACAAATGATGGACATGCTTTCATTGGAACAGGATTATGCAATGGAAAGGAAGCAAATGGTACATTTCCATGGAAAGCCCACCCAGGGAGAGGAGGACTGGACACACCATCTGCTGGATTCCGGTTTTCATTCAGAAACTGCATGTAGTAAAATGCTGCAGGCAATCCACTAGGAGGATTCCATTTTCCCTCCTCCATACTCATGTCTGAAAATCCCCATGGTAAAGAATGTACATGTTTCCCATCACTCATGTCAGAAGGCGGTGGTGACTCATAAAATGCCTCACTTGGCTTGTTAGAATCTGTGACTAGCACATTCTTCCCAAAGAGCTTGAAACTCCGAGTAGATCCTCCTGCCTCAGCTGACTCATCTTCACTAATAGCCTTGTCTTCAGGAAACATCTCCAAATTCTGGATAAATCAAACCAGCGATTGAAACATTAAGTCAAGATGCAAGTTATCCTTACTGTATAAAAAGAGTACTGTAATGCTGACCATCTGAATAGAATCCATTTATATTTATCATCTAATGCATGGCAGACCCTATGACATTAACACCACTAGTATCCAAAAGTCATATGGTGTGGCCCCTCAGATGATAAATGTAAATTCAAAAAATTGTCAACACGTCATTCATCATAAGGGCAAATGATAACCGAGGGCTGACGGAAAAGTACCATGGGAGTTTCCTCATCAGGGGAGGAACTAGTTGATGTATTAATCTGTAACAGAGATCCAGCTTCTTCTGGAGAAGAATTTGGCTCGCAACCTAAGAAGCCATCAGCAGATGAAACTGGTGAAAGGCTACCATTAGGTGTATTTGAATCCATTGTACCCATCATTTCTGAACCGATTGCAGAAAGAACCGAAGTTGGAGATTGGTTCTCTTGATCAGACACATACGAATTCGGAGACGTGGACCTTGTTTGTTGCTCTAAAACCGAGGTTCCAGTTCTAACAGGAGCAACAAGTTTACGAGGATAAGGATGTGCAGGTTTCCTCTTTGGACGAGGGGGAGGAATCTCAATAGGCTTTACTGGACTTGCATCAGCATTGCTTGACTGCCGAACCACCTAATCATGGAGAAAGGGGGAATGAAAAGTGTGTTAATAGTGAACAGACTGAAAAATTATGGTGACAAAACGTAAGTAAGTTTGCAAGTCTTGGGCCACACGAAAATAATCTTAATGCGAATGGATATTGAAGGAGCATTAGACCTTGCAAAAGAATTTTTGAGCATGGCTTCTAATCTGAACTGCAGTTTTGGTGGCCACATGCTCTACAGAATAGTAATATCAACTCAGAAAATCTATACGGAAGAACAATAAGGTCAAATAGCAATGAAGAATCACAATTTAAGTATTAACCAAATTACCTTCAATTCGTCGCCATGAGCGTCCATATAGCTTCAAAGCCTCGATAAACTTATCATGTTCTTCCTCTGTCCACCTTTCTCTTTGTTTTGTGATTGTGTAAGGTTTTCTCACCTATTGAAGTACGAAAGAGATAATTTGAGTATGAAAGACGGTGAATTCAAAACTTGGTGTATTTCTAAATAGATGGAGATAAGAAAAGTTCAGTTAAAACCTTTAGAGCATAGTCATTCACTGTTGGAAGAACTCCACTTGATGTAGAGCCTCCACTTTGATCCTGTATAAGAGGATAAAGCAACTGATATAAGGAAAGAGTACTTCAAATGCCATCAGAGTATGCGCTAAATTATCATCACAAAATGAGTTTTTGGGAAGCATAATCGTATCACGTATTGTGAGATTGAAGTGCACTGTGTGATTTTCATGGCAAGTCTACAA